>CM053152.1:59898950-60504664 GCA_028571685.1 Heterohyrax brucei
CAGAAGGCCTCGGTGGTGCGGCTGCGGGGCCAGCGGGGGCGGGGGCGGGGGTGGCGGCGGCGGGGCCGGGTGGTGGCGTTCAGACCCGGGCTCATCAGGCTGCGGGGGCAACAGCAGCAGCGGTGACGGAGGCTGCGGTGGATGATGGTGGTGGTGGTGATGTGGGTGAGGATGGTGATGATGGTGATGCGCCGGGGCAGTGTGTGGAGCGCCAGCCGACGCCCCGTGCAACTTGGCCAGGCTCTCTGCGTCGTCCTTACCGCCCACAGGCCGGAAGGCGCTCGAATGGTGGTAGGTACCACCGCCAGCCTTGCGCCCATCCAGAAGATGCGGGTGATGGGGCGCCGGCACCCGGGAGCCCGCAGGACCAGTTCCGGCTCCGGCACCGGACGAGGCGCCAGGGTCGGCAGGAGGCGTGGAACCGGCACTGCAGTCCCCGCCGCTGCCGCCCGGGGGCGACTCGAAGAGCGGGTCACGCGCCCCAGCGCTCCCGGTAGGAGGCGGTGGGCCAGAGCCAGGGCCGTTGGTGACCACCGGAGGGGGCTGGCCTGGCGGCGGCGCGGCCTCTGCGCTTCCTCCTGCGCCGCCTGGCTCGGCCAGGTCTAGGAAGGCCTGGCGTAGCAGGGTTGGGCTGTCGCCCAGGGCGCAGCCAAGCGCCGAGGGTGGCTGCGGGGGCGGCTGCAGGTAGGTGGGCACCGGCAGCCCTCCGGGAGTCCGCGGCGGCCAGAACATGCAGAAAGGCGGGTAGAAGGCGTCCTTGCGCCCTGCCGGCCAGAAGAGACCCGACAAACCGGTCTTGGGCGCAGCGCCACTGCCGCCCGATCCTCCTAGGGCCTCAGCCGCTGTTCCTGCGTCCTCCTTTTTGTGGCACAGACCAAAGGCGGCAGCCGCGGCTGGAAAGGTGTAGGGGTGGGGAAATAGCCCGCCGCAGCCTGGAAACTTCTGCAGCACGCCCCCGAAGGAGCCCTTGCTGGGCACTGGGATGACCGGATAGCTGCGTGGGCCTTTAGTACCGGGCCCCGCCCCCGCGCCGGCTCCGACCCCAGCCACGCAACCGCCCCCGGCACCGCCCCCGCCTGCACCGGCGCCGCCCGATGCCGCGGCCACCGAAAGGCTGGCAGCTGCGGCCGAGAGACTGGCGGCAGCCACTACGGCCGCCTCCTGCAAAGAGTCGTCGTCGTCGTCGAAACGTGGCCGCTTGTGATGGGCGTGGGGCGAGCCCGCCAAGTCGGCCAGCGGGGGCGGCGGCGGCGGCGGCGGCGGCGCCCCCAGCAGATGCGGGCCCAGCAGCCCCCCGCTGCCGGCCACGGCTGCCGCGGCGGCGACAGCAGCAGCCTTGACGGAGCTGAGTGGGTGGCAGGCCGGGTGCGCGCCTGGCTGGGGCAGTGCGCGCTTGCGGCTCCCGCCGTTGAACATGGCCTTCACGTCCTCCCAGGCAAAGACGAGCTCGTCCTGGGGACTCTTGTCAGTGAGCTTGAGATGACGACGCCACGAGTTGAAGTTGGCTGCGTCGGGCTGGGTGTACTTGGCGTCCGGCGTGCGGTGGGAGTGGAAGATGAACTTGTTGGGCGAGAAGTACATGTTGCAGTAGCTGCACTTGATGCACTTGGCGCGCGAGCTGTTGTAACGCGCAGGGATGAAGCTGCCACGGCAGCCCCAGGCACATTCATGCGACACGTCAAAGGCAAAGTTGTCCGGCAGTTTAGGCGGCCGGTTTTCGCCCAGGAATGACTTGCACAGGCGCTCAGCCTCGCGCTTTGTGATCATGCCGCAGCGGCGAGAGGAGATGGGCATGGCCCCGGCGCGCCGCAGGATCTCCAGTTGCACCGGCGTGCATTGCACACACGTGATGCCCAGCGCCACGCGGCGGTTGTGTATCTCGTTATAGCTGAAGTTCTTTAGCAGAGTGTTGGAGATCTGCGCCAGGCACAAGCGCTCCTGCCCGTCGATCACCAAAGATACGATGGGAATGCCATACAGGATCACCTGGCCCACCTGGTTGGGTTTGAGGTTGGCATGGCCCGGCCGCGGTTGGCTCAGGGAGTCAGGCTGGAAGGCGCTCGACGGCGACGCCAGCAGTATGTCATTGGGCCCCGGAAGCGGGCTGGAAGCCATCTCCTTGGCAGCGGAATCCCAGGCCGAGCTCTCCGGGTCTGCTGTGGAGCCTGGAAGAAAAAGGAGAAAGTCTTACCTTTTCCGGTTAAAAGAGGAGCAGTGGTGCTAGTCTCTAGCTAAGGACTTAGAATGACTTCCTTGCTTTGTTACTGGCCAAGGACCCCAGTTCCTAACATAAGAAACTTGTGTCATTCAAGTGCCTGGAAGGTCGCACTTTAGAAATGCCATGAAGCAGGGATTTGGAGCTACTTATGTTGTAAACATGAAAAAAATTAACAATTTTTTTAAGTCAATTCTTAGTGCACTGAATTACCGGGTGTATAGCTTTTTGAATAAAATGGCACACCCGTTAGAAATGAGAAGTAATGATAACAGTTAGAACTATTACAGATTATGAAAGTTACAGAAAACTGGGACCTGGCCACTGAAACTCAAATTTGAGGAGGGAGATCATTCATGTTTGCTTGAAAACAGATTGACTTTGGTTAACAAAATAAACCAAACCTTTTAAAAAGTGATTTTTGTGGTATCTGTGGTTTTCTTGGGGGAAATTCACTATTGGGTAAGATATAGCTTATTAAGGTAAAACGTACTCGTTTCTCAACTTCATTCATTCTCCTGGCCACTAGATATTATGGTATTGTAATTGGAAATTTTTTTTTAGTAAGGTAGGAAAACGCACAAAGCTATATACATGATTACACCAAAATAGGGCGATTCACTTTTTCAAAAACCCACTTGCTGAACTAAGGCGTTCCTCCCCCAGTTAGATGGCTTAAAAAGATGAGGCTGGAGACTTGCAGACATTTAAAAGCTTTTTTTTCTTCTGTCATTTCCATGCCAGTGAGCAATCAAATACAGGCAAGTATGTTAAGCTCAGAAACAGTGCAAAGAAACGAACACTTCTTACAGAATCTTTGTTAGAGGGCTTTAAGAGGCGAATTTAGTGCTAAGTGGAAACGATCTTCTTTGACATTGGTTTTTTTTTCCTAGGTCGTATCTCCATCTGTATGGGTGGAGGAGAATACCTGACATGTAACTAATCTGTGAAATAGACAAACTGTGGGAACACTAAAAGAGAAAGCTCCAGCTTGGGCCTGCTGTAAAATTCCCAATTTAATCTCCCGCCACGCTATACGACCATGGGGAAGCCAAGCGAAGCGGTCCATTCTCTAGGAAAATAGTGACCTTTACACAGTTGAGTTCCATAGAAGCAGCTCAAGATCATTCTTGGCCCTAGAAAACGACCAAGGGCCATAGCATCGCCACACTCGCTCAGCCCAAGTACACTGGAGATGCTATTACTGTGATTTCAAAGGATACACGATTGCACCCCCCACCTAACGGTTTTATCCTAGTTTGTCTACCTCCTGGCACTCCTCTACCCAACCCCCAACGTCTATCCCGATGCCTTTGCCCCACTGCCCTCCGTATCCTCAGCTCTCATTACTTTCCTGGGCCTCCGCGAAAAGGGTACAAACCTCGACGCGGTCAAACAAGACAACCGCCTGACTTGTGACTTCGGATAGATCCGTCAATATTTCCAGCGGACAGAGTGTTAAATGACAGTTCAAGGCACAGAGATACGTGAGGCCCCACAATCAGCCCTAGCTTCACCAAATGGCCCTTTAGTGCTCATTTGCCTCCCAAACAACAATCTTTTTATCTTAATCAGATCCGGGGATAAGGCACACGCACACACGTAGCTGGCCCAGCCCGGCAGGGGAGCCGGCTTTGCGCTGACAGGCAGCCTTTGCAGCCCTGGGCCAAGCAGAGCAGAGTCTTCTCCAGACCGTCCTCCACATTTACCCTAAATCCTCCTGAAACTCTCATCAGAGAAGGCACAAATAAGAGGGTTTACGCTGGGAGATTTTTTTTAAGGGGCTGAGAGAAGACAATTAAAAGTTAGTCGAACTAAGAAAGGACGGTGGCCAACTTCTTATCCAGCTCAAGAGCCAATGGCCCCAGTTTAACTCTTCTGGCCTCCAAACTAATCATCACCAAAGGCCGCCCTGGCCCTCAACCCTAACCTGAGAAACCTTACAGCTGGAGATCTCAAGTAGGAAACGGTGACTAGGTGCCGAGTCAGGGCCGATTGGTCCCGGCTGTACCTGGTAACCCCTAGATGTCTTTACACGCGTGGCTGCTGGCCCATCTTCCGAGGGCGCTCGGAAGCGAAGCATCCAAATGCGTCCTCAAATCCGGCAGGCTCGACTCCAGCGGGCTCTGCGCGAAGATCCGGGCTCTCGTCGGCGCTAAAGGCGTTCGAAACCGTGGTGCGGGCAGAATGGCCGCCTGGTTTGCTGCAAGGCGTCCCCTTGACAGCAGAAATTGTGGCGGCGCGGCAACTCACGGCAGGCGAGCCCCAGGTGCAGCGGAGTCTGACAGCGCCTTTCTCCAGCTCTGAACTCGTGTCGGACCGGGGACGCCACCCAGCGGGCAGGGTGACGTCACCGTCTCCCTGACACTCTACATTAAAGGGCTGGCGTGTTACATGGAAGGAGGGGGAGAGCTCAAGTGAGAGAGAGCAAGATACGAGATCCTTTCTCAGCAGGCACGAAGGCTACCACCTAACCGACAGGCAGTTGACAACAAGCTCCCCAACCTTAGAGCGAAAGGCACCAATGGGGCTGGAGCTGCAGATCAGAGTTAGCAACGGAAAGCTGAACAGTCTGTGTGCATCCCAAGGGCTTGGATTCTGGAAAGCCGGATTTTAGAAAGACGCCTGCCTGTTACTGTCACCTCCCTCATCTCTCTGAGCCCTCCCTTCTGAAAGGTCTCTCTGGTAGGTCCAAACCAGTAGTCTCACTGAGGACACAGAAACCAGAGTCAGCAAGGAGAACAGAATAGCTCCAGCTCCTCTGTGAAATGAGAAAAAGGGTGAAGTTTCCACGTAGGGCGCCCAATCTGGAAACTTGGAGGGTAGCAGGGGGTATGTGCCTCTTCACTTGACATTTCCATTGTAGGTCAAATATCTAGAGTCATGGGGAGCCCGGTCCGTGCATGTGTACACTCATCTGTCAGCGTCACTCAAAATCGGTCTGTTTTATCGTGTGAGTCCAAAGCAGGGACCTACGCTGGAGGAAAAGGTGGAGCAGGAAAGCAGGGAGGCCCGCAACCCTGACCAGTTTCTGAGAAAGTTCCCAGTTCCCCCGGGAGTAAATTTCCTGAGGAACCATGTAAGAGCAAGCCCTTTAAAAAAACAAAGCAATGTAGGATGAGAAAGAACCTTTTCCTATAGCTTCCTCAAAGTGAGACACACTTACAATATTAGTAAAGTGCCAATATCTTTCTGCCTCCTCAGCGATTAGCTATTAAGAGTCAAAACGACTGCCTGCTGGTCTGTCAGAAAGGGTAGGAGGTACCTATTTGGAAGACATTCTGAAAAGGAAACCTGTTGGGCTGAGGATGGGGAATCTTTTAAATTGTTCTGTTAGTACCATCACTGAATTTTCAACCACCGCCTGATAAAGCACATAGGTTAAGGAATGTGGCAGCCACATTGCGGCAATGATCGAACAACCTCCAATGACCACTAAGGGCAACCAGAAGTCGTACAGCATCAACAAGAAACAACAGCCAAATAAAAGAGTGAAAACGTGAAATCTTTACACTTCATCAAAGTTGAGTAAACTGAGGAGAGTCAGGAGAACAAAAGTGAGAGTGGTTTTTCTTCAGAGTTGCAGATGTTTTAAAGTCTCCAGAACAGAGTTTCAGAGCCACGAAAACGCTAACGTTTGTTTGGTCTTAAGTTTCAAACCACAGTGAAATAGTTGGTAGCCTATCTCCTGTCTCCAAAGGCATCAGCGGCACATATTGGGCTCCATTCTAATGGACTGAGATCTACCCAACTCTCCCTCACCACTGAACCGCCAGCCTCCGATCCTAAAAGAAGAACACCCATGCTTTAGCCTGTTCAACTCATTTGCCAAAAGAGGGCCATTGTCATTCACAGATTTCGCAGGTCACATTCCCCAGAGGCCTGAAGGTCTTGAGTTCTTCCGAAGGCTCCAGAGCCAGTCTGGATTCTTCTTCTTGTCTCCCCCAGCTCTTCCTTTCTGTGTTCGGGGGGGTTCCCACAGAGTGTGATCCCCAGCACCTACAGTCCAGGCTTCTAGAAAGAAAGCATAAATCACAAGGACAGAAAGCCTAGAGATGGGGAGAGTTTCACGATTGAAAACCGGGACCATGGAAAAGTTCCATCACCTCGCTGAGGTACAAGAAGAAATGCCTGGTGGCTGCGGGGAGGAGGCTCCTCAGGGTCTTTGCTTTTAATGGTGCAGTTCCCATCTTTGCCCCTAAGAATCCCCTTTCCGTTACAATTCCCTACGTAAAAAAGAGGGTATTTTCAAAACATCTTTCTTTGAAAAGAGCATTGGGTGGAACTCTTGCTGTCCCTCTCATCCTAAGGAACAAACTCACAGATGAGCGGTGCTTAGAGTCACCTAATTATCTGAGATTTTAAACTAACACTTAAAACATACTATTTTGAGGGCTTGTTGCCAGTACAAAGAATGTGACTATTGTGGTGCAAAAGAGCTTCACTAGAAAAAGAAATAACGTCATGCGATGTTAGATTAAATACTTTTACACAATCAATCCCAAGAAAAGTCAATTATTGTATTTCCCCAATGAATCCGAGGTGCCTGTTTGAGAGGTCAGGTCAATTATATTTTTGAAACGTGAGGATGAGGACTGGAGAAAGGTGTTCAAACCAGACTCCGGTCTCCTGGAGTACGCTCTTCTCTTTAGACAGGAGTGTGTGAAATTACAGACTGTTTGAATATTTTGTATGTGAGCAACTTTTGTGCGTGTGCAAGCAACTTACTGACAGCTACATATCTCTCTTACTCTTTGTTTCTTCTAAATTTGAACAAGTCTCTTGCCATTTTCTTTCAACTTTTGCCAGTGTCTGTCCTGGCCCATGGGGGCCCACCAGGCTCAAGGAGGAGCCAGTGTTGGCGGGAGGCGGTAGGTCGAAGTCGAGTTAATCAATGCTTTCCTATTCGAACTGACATGCATTTTACACGTCGGGACTCTCCTCAGCCGGCTAATTGATTCAAATTGTTTTATTGGTTAAACTGGTGTCACCCGTTTGCATGATCTATCACTGCACGGAGGAGAGCATTTCCACTCCCACCTCCGTTCCGGGCGGCTGCGGTTCACCCAGGCTAGCGACAGGTAAAGGAGCCCAGACTCCAGACCCAAAGGAAAACCACAAACCGAGCTTGGTCCCCTCGGAACTGTAGAGGCGACGCCTGGATTCAGACTCACGGAGTGCGGATGGAGGTTTCCAGCTACAGCTTTTAAGTAACTGGTTGATGTGAACCCACTCTCGAACAGCGGCCGGACCCAGCTTCTTATTTGAACTGTTTTCAAGCTGCGCAAGTGGACCCAGCCGAGCGCACGCCCAAAGCCCAAAGCCCAAGCCCAGGAGGGAGCTGTCCGCGGTGCTGACGCGGTGCACCGCTTTGGGGCACCGCCGACTTTCAAGCCTGTAACCATCGGAGCCCTAGATTCCTCTCCAAGCCGGCAAGGAGTGACACAGAACCTTATTTCCCACTTCTGCCACACCTGCTCCATCTCCAAGGACTGAGAAATACAGCCTTCTTTCCCACCCTGCCTCTATTTGTGCTTTAAAAATAACGAAGGTAAAGGCCCTAGTGCAAATTCATCACAATTGGAAACAAGGTATTCTCTCTTCTCTCACCCCCGCTCTGGGTATTGGGGGAGTCCACAACAGTTACAGATAAAAGAAACAGTCTCGATATCTCTCACTCGTTTCCTCTTATCCCAGGCTCAGCTCTTAAGCAGAAACACCCTGCTCCTGTTCTCTGTTTCTGGCATTGGTATTTCTGCCTCAGGTAGAGCATAAAGTGGCTAATCTATTAGCACCAAATCTGCAAAAAAGAGATCCACGTGGTCTAGAAAGAAATTGGAATCCTGTAGAACAGGCAGAGACAGAAGAATTCTGGTGTATCAGAAAATACGGGGAATTTGGAGTCAGATCAAGCTGGGTACAAATTTCCCGTTGATTACTTAGTGTCTATGGAATCCTGTTCAGATACCAAACCTCCAAAGCCTCAGTGTCTTCATCTGCAAAATGAGGAGATTGATATAGAACCCACAGGGGTGTTGTAAAAGTTAAATATGATAACATATGTAAATTGCTTGGCTCACAGTTATCATTTAATTCATGGTAACTTTGAAAGCATCTTCCTCAGAGAATGGGGATGAGTGGTAGGCCTGTCCTTTTATGAGGTACTTTAGAAATCTACAATGGCTCAAGTAGAAAAGATATCAAAGTCACTTAATCTCAGTAGTGGTAGTGGTGGTGGAGGAGGAGGAAGCTAAGTTTCTCGGAAGAACTTTTGTTCTTTTCATTAAAACTTTATCCTGTCCCTAATTGAGCTAATACTTATTTTGTAAACAGATGGCCAGAATCCTGCCTATTGATTGCTGAGCCCATTTTATTTAAACATGGTCATAAAAATTAGCAGTGATAATGGTTAAATAATAATAATGATCCTGATGGCTTCCAGTTGTCTTTTCACCCAAAAAGAACATCTCACAGTCTGGAAATCCCCACTCAGATGCCACTACCCTCGCTGGAGTTAGTTACATGAAGCAAACCAAAGACCAGAAGCAAACAAAAAATTCATCTACAGTAGAAACCATAACAAATACGAAAATGACATCCTAGCATTCTGAGGTTGATTCTTAAATCTTTGATATTTCTCTAAAATATTGCCTATAAACAAGGACCTCTTCTTCTGGGGCCATAGAAGCCTGAGAGAAGTGGTTATCCCAAATCTGAAACATGAAACCAGGATTGGGTGGAAACAAACAAACAACAACAACAACAAAACCAACCAAACCTGTTGCCATTGAGTTAATTCCAACCCACAATGACCCTATACAGCAGAACTACTCAATATAGTTTCCAAGGAGCATCTGGTGGATACAAACTGCCACTCATTCTGTAAGTAGTTGAAGTCTTATCCACTGTGCCAGCCAGATTTGAGGAGGGAAAGCAAAAAAGTGTGTTTTTCAGGACCTGTGTCCTTGTCCCAGTGATGTCTTGAGTTCCTCACTGACTCATGGCACCAATGACTATGGGAATTAGTGACAGTTCTTACCCTTCAGAAAAACACATTTTAAGAAATAGAGACTGTGGAAGAAAGAAATAAGACTTAATTCCTTTTAATAATAGGAAATCATTCTTACCAGAAACCCTTTACTTGAGTAAGTAGGCAGAGAAAGCTCTTGCCCTATCAGCTCACCAAGGACTTATTGAAACATTTGCTGCTGGACTTTCTTTTAATAACAGAGAACTCACATATTTTTTCATAAGTCCTCACAAACTTGTAAAAACAGCAAGGCACACATGTGCAAATAGATATTTTACATGAAGTAATACAATCCAGAGTGGAACTTGGTATACTTGGTCACTTAGCAAATATCAGTTGACCAAGACAAAAGCCAGCATACTTGAGGATACGCATATATCCTCATGCAGGCACACGCTCTCACTGAATAAGCCTGCAAATGTGCATCGAAGAATATGAACACAAGCAACAAGCTCTGTCTCTTCCCTCTCTTTTCCTTTCTTTCTCTCCATGCATACACATTTGTACCCAGCTCCTCCCTTTCCCTCCTCCCCAGAGTTAGAAAGGAGGGGGCCCATTGAAATGGAGGTGGTCCCAGCTGGAAAACCCCGGAGCTCATTTATATCACATCACTTCAGGCTTTTGTCTCTGCTCCTGAATATCCTAGGCCGCTACAACAAAAGGACAGGCATCTACATGTAGTTTTCATTGGCAAAGATGTGTCTCAAAGATGTTGCTATAATAATGAATAACAAGGCAAGATGCTTGCTTTTCCTGATTGTCACTCCTAAAGAAAGGATAGGAGAAAAAGGGAGAAGGGAAGAGGGAGAAAGTGGAGCAAGAAATAAAGACTGTGGGAAAGAAAATTTTGGTGGATTTCTGTACATGTTCTTAATTTTAAGACTCCAGTTGCTACTATGAAAGAGAATTGGGGGTTAGGGGTTATTTATTATTATTATTATTTTTAAATGTCTGACTACTTTGTTTCAAGAAAGCGAAGTACATTTACTTAAGAAGTAGCTCAGACTGAGGATGTGGAAATGGTGTGGAGCTGAGCCTTTCAAAGCTTGGGGAGGGAATGCAGAGGAGTGGGATGGGGGAGGGGTACAGATTGTTTGTTGACCTGTCACAGGAGAGAAAATGACATAGGTGCACATTTAACATTTCCACAGCTAACACTGTTGGAAGGAGGAAACGATTTGATTTCCTAGGGAAATAAAAGCTTCCTTCCCTCCCTTCTGCTCTCTTCTTCCTCCACCTACCCATTTGAAAATTTCTTACTTGGTCGTCAGCTCTGATCCCATTAGGTAATACACTGTTAGGCTATCATGTGCTGCCTGGCTGCCCAATAAGCATCACGCCTTCAGCTTTCCTCCTGCCTGTTAACTCAGTGGTAGCAAAAGGTGAAATTAGATATTAACAAAATAAACCCCAGGGAAGAGGGGGATAGAAATTTGAGTTATTCATTTTCCCCCCTGAAAATATAGCAACCAGTGGATACTGAGAAAAATGTCTTTGTATTTGTGTATTTAAAAGTAGCAGTATTTTTTTTGAACAAACAAATAGGCTTTCTTCCACGAGGCTTAGAAGTTTAAAGTGAAAGCACAGCTAACCAGACCAAAGGCAGTACCATCCCAAACTTCTTCAAGATGCATTATGATATAATAGACAAACTCTTAATGTTGGCAAATAATTAAATTTTCCATCTTTTAGAACTGTGTAACCTTGGGTGTCTTAGAAACAAATTGTACAAACAAACCACGGAGATGAGCACTGAGAGTTTCAGAGGAGATATAATGAACCAACTTTAATTACTAACTTGAAATTAAAAATGTAATATACAGATTTAAATTTATTTTCACCTAAATTGTGTATAAAATTATACGGCTTTTGCAGGCTAAGAAATGCTTTGTAACCAGCCATGCTACTAAAAAGTCTGAAGTAGTTTCCAAAACTGAGTTCCCAGACTCACACAGTAATAATGATACATTTATCATTACTGATGACCACCTACTGGGTAATTATTGCTTTGTTACTACTATTACAATCAAGAGATTTCTTTATTTACTGTTAACATTCACTTAAAACTGAATGTTAATGACTGTTCTGAATTCACCAAAGAGAGTTTTCTGTTATATTTCAGAAGTACTTACGTTCTGGTTCAGAAACAGAAAACCATATCATAACAGAGTGGAAGTCTGGGTGAGTGCTTGGCTCTCACCCTTTCTAGAGAAGGAAAACAGCTTTTGAGGATTTCTGGAGTAAAAATTTCCAGCTCGGTGTTGCAAAGGTTAACATACTGCAATCACTTGACTTGTGCTAATTATGTAAGTATTTTATTACAGGAGATTCATTCATTATTGATACTTGTTTGCAGTAACTTCCTGCTTGGGGGAGTTATATTTTATTTGAGAAGTAAACAACCCATGGCTCCAGGGCTAGCCCCCCTCCCCGGATCTGTTTTCCTCCCATCTCTTTGTCTAGTTTCACAGTCCTCCTGGGTTGTTACCTCTCTACAGAGGCACAGAGACAGTTCTCTAAGAATTTCCTCTTCTCCCTTCATTTCCATTCCTCACTAACAATTTCCCAATTCTTTACAGAGTAAGAGTTCAGGGTTTAGAGAGTATGGAGGAGTGAGGAGGGGTAAGGAAGAAGTAAATTACAATGAGGAAATAAAAACAACCCCACAGACTTTAGTGTTTCAATTTATGTCACACAAAGAGTTTTCAGGACAAAGCCTAGGCTTCCCTAGACTTAGCCATCAACTTTTCCCTCTGAAAGCTACTCTATGCTCCCAGCTCAGACCTATCAGAAGCTAGGCTGGCTTTTGGTGTACCCAGAGGTCAGGAAGTGGCCATTAAAGAAGCAGGCATTGTGGAAGCTGCTAACCAATGGAAGGCTCAGAAAGAGGTCCCTGCCTAGCCCTGTGTCAGAATCTAGCCTCATAGTTAGTAAGGGCTGGTGCATTCTGCTATGCCTTCTTTCCAGAGCCTATGTGAAGATGCACTAGGAAAACACATGGCTGTGCTTATAGAATGGTTTCAACTAGCCTCCATGAGGAATTGTGTTGGAGACTAGGTGGAGGGACCCTCAAGAATTTCACCCCCAAAACATGCACTGGCTGCCTGAGGCTGGCCATCTTGTGAGAGGCCAACATTTCCTAGTGAGGTCAAGAGGCCCTGGCATAGGCCTTTATTCTAGAAGCAAGGAATATTTCTTGGGCTTTCTTGCAGTTTCTGGGAGCCTTGCTTAACAGTACCAGTTGAGAGCTGAGATGGATGCAAGATGCCGGAGGTCAACATGCTAGAACCCTGAGAAGAAAGTCTGAAACTGGAGATGATTGAGAGACAGTGGAAGAGTGTGGGTCACTGGTAACTGTGAATACCCTTTAGGGTCTGGTGTGGGCAAGTAGGAAAAAACTAGCTGGGCAACAGCAGTTCTAAGACTGGACCTATTAGAAAGGAACAAAAGGGAGTGCCCTGTGATGGGGGGCTTTGGATAGGGGATTAGGGAATTATTTGGGGTTGGGTGGGTCTTGCCTTAGGCCTGGAAAGAAATTACAGAGTCTATAGCCAATGTTCATCCTTGGGCCTATACTTTGTGAATATGAGTGGGAAGGAGCAGATGACACAGCTTTGGAGGGCTTTGGGAAAATGAGTCCTGTGCTTGGGACAGGGGAGTAAGGGTGAAGGGATGGGAGAATGCTGAGAATGGGTCTTGAATGGGTGTTCCCGGTTGATCAGTACAAGCTCCCTCTCTTCTGGGCGCTTGGTTTCCCTGCTCATATCCATGTCGAGATGGAACTACTCGGCGTGATCTACTACGGAGGAACAAACGTGGTTCCCAGCAAGGCTTCCTTAATGGTCCTTTAACAAAGTCTTCGATCTCTCTTTGGCTGCTCTGGCCCTCGCCCGCCTCCTCCTTTTCTCTTCTCCGCTGCCTCCATCAGTTATTTATGACCAGCGTTAATTATTCACCATAAGAGAAAACTCTGGCTTTGGGAACTTTTCTAGGAGGCATTGAGGATTTCTTCCTCTCCTGCCCCCTCTACTCCCCCCCCCATGTGTTTGAGAATTCGAGTTTTTAGGCTCCATTTAGTCAGATCCTGCTTTGAAGAGGCAGGGAAAGGGAAGCCCAGTGGTTGGGTTGCGGATGAATTCGGAGGAGTACCCCTTGTCCTGGCCAGCTCTTGCAATAGCCTACTACGCGTAAACTCCCGGGACCCGGAAGTGACCAGGCAAGCCCGCGGGAGTCGCTGTCCAGGATGGGCAGTGCTGAAACTGCCTGTGAGTGTCCCAGGACTGTGGGTTGTGGGGGTGGTGGGGGTCAGGGGTAGGTAGGCTGGGGGAGCGGACCGCTTTCTACAGCTTCCTCAAAAAGTCCCGTTTGCTTTCTTTCCCCACCTCTCTCGTACACTGCCCCCCCCCCGTGACACCAGAACGCTGTAACCAAAGATTAATTGCCTTAATCAAATCGACCCACCCTCTGCAATTAATCTTTTAGCAACAAATTAGAGACAATTTACCTCAACCTCACAGGTCAGGCAGAGAGAGGAGGTGGGGTGGGGCGGAGGATAAACAGGGAGGGAGACTTATAAAATCCACAAACGGTGCTGGGTGGGGGCTTGGGAATGAGTGTATGCGAGGTGGAAAGGGCGGGGGAGGTAGGGGTCAACTGTTCCTAGAGTCCCTTTCAGCTCAGTTTTCTGAAGGAGGGGAAGCCGAGGGCGGAAGACGAGGTTACTTACCTGTCCGCGCCGCCCTCGGTATCTCCGGCCCTCCGCTCACGGTCTTCTTTGCCCACCTCCCGCTCTGCGGCTGCTCCGCCGCTCTCTGCCTCGCGCGGCGCCCGCCGCCCGCCGCCTCCCCCGCTCGGGATCTGCCGTCCGCTGCCCGCCGGTCCTTTAAGCTCCAACTCGTGGCTGGGCTCTCCGCAGCGACCTTGTGCCTTCTCTTCCCGGCGGTCCCCCCCGGCCACCCAGCCCTCCCCACTCCCCTTCTGAGCAAGTTTGTAAGTTTGGGGTGAGGGTCGCTGTGCTAGCGCCCAGCTTCTCGGCTTAGCTTGCTCAGATCCGCACCCCCTACTCCCCAGCTCAGACCTGGATCTCTGACGCCGCCTGTTGGCAAGGCAGGGCAGGGCAGGGCAGAGCTAGCGCTTTGCGCGGTCCCAGCCCCCAACCCCGCACCTCTCTACACCCAGTGGTGTAAACAGGAGAGAAAGAAGAAGAGGACGGAGGCCTGGTAATTGCAGTGTGAGCAGGGGCAAGAGGGAGGAATCTGCTTTGGGGCACGCAGTCCAGATCGGCTTCTTGGGCTCCCCGCCAGGAGAAGGGATGTTCTGGGGCGCGCAGGTGTGCCACTTCTGGGCCACCCTCTCTGGCAGTTCTCCAACTCCTCTGAGGTGAGGTCCGGCCAGGAGGGTTGCGTCCACGGGTGGACAGTAGTCTCGGGAACCCGAGGATGGGGACTAGTACAGTTGGAGACAGGGGAGAGATGCCTTTGCAAGCACCCCGGGAGAAAAGCTTTAGGACCAAACTGATACCCTGCTTTTGAAAGAGTAACTGTCTAAATCTGTGTCATTAAGAAGTGGAAGACCGCGTGGCGAAGCAAGCTCTGACCTCGGGTATGAGTTGGAGCCCGTCTCTCTGGGCAGAATGATTAGGGAGACGGGCCAAATTCAGGAGGACTGGGTGGTGTTATGAAGGCCTGTCCCTTCCTTGACAACATCCCAAGTGTCAGCATCGCTCATCAGGTCACCCTACCCTTGGAACTTCTTGGGAAGTCTCAGACTAAACCTGGATGCGCCAAGACGTCCGTGGAGGGAAGACGTTTTATCTCTTTCTCTGTTCTCATCTTGTCGTTTCTACTGAAAGAATTGATGGACTCTTTCTCTCCTGCCCCCTCCTTCTCTAATAAACGTTTCCCATAGATTATTCGACGCAGAGAAGGAAGGCGGCTGCTTAAAAAACAAAAAGCCATAGCCCTAATGAGTTCAATTACAATGTGGTAAACACATTGCCTCTACGCTTTAATTAAGCCTGCTGCCCAATTTTAGCTCATTAGTAATTCATTAAGAGAACAGCCCGGTGCTGGCGGGTGGAAGCACCGCAGACGAACTGTGCGCCGCTGAGTCCACACGCGCGCACGCCGCCGCCAGCCCTCGAGCTGAGTGTGAGCGAGCCAGGCTTTCAAGCGGCTCCAGGACCCAAGGAGACCAGAGCCTCCTCTACCAGAAGCACTGATTTTGCCGCTTCCAGCCCTAGCGATGACCTTTCCCAGCTTGAGTTCCTCGGGCTTGAGATAGAGTTTGCAAACCTGTTGGGTAGCTGCTGGTGTTGCGGGCTTGAGCCACAGTGGCGGAATGGAGGTGGGAGGTTCCTGTATTAAACGCGCCCCTCTTCCACTAGACTACATCCAGGGCTCTGGTTCGGCAGTCTTGCCACTTCTTTTGCTTTGCATTAGTTCCTGGCGAAAAACTTAGGTCGGACCCTAGGGTGTAGCCCAGGCGACCAGCTCCATACTTTGGAACTCTCGATGAAGCTTCAGTGTAAATCAGAACAGTGACTATTTTTTTTTCCTGGAAGGGGTGTGGGAGAGGAGAACACACTTTGGCTAGAGAGGTGGAACTCTTGATGAAGAGAGCAAACCTCTATTTTCCCCTTCTTCCTCTGCTGAGAGGAGTTCGGATCATGATCATATGTGTCACTATGTTAGTTGAGACCAGCCCTCTACACGAAAAAGAATTAGAGTCAGAAAGCTACCGAGTGACTCAGAATCGGGCAGCGAGAGAAGTTTTACCGTCTTTCAGTTTAATTGGAGAGCGAGAGAGGGTGAGAGTCAGCCAGAAAGAGCTGGCCCGCAAGACAGTCTCGGACACTTTGGGTTGGGCCAGTCCTTCCTCCTGTTGCCCCTAAGCTCTCTGAAGAACGTGCCTGCGTGTTCTGAGAGTTCCAAGGTCTGGATAGAACTGAATTCGTGGGTTCCCAGACTCCAGCCTTGAGTTTCATAAGAGAAGGCCAGCTTGACCTCAGGGCCGAGCTTTTGGTTAAGAAAATGACCTCGTGTCCCTTTGAGCCCTAGCTCTGGCAGCTTTCTTCAGCCGGGAGGACCAACTGGGAGCCTCACGTTGGATGGCTGTGCTCAGTGGGTGCCGCAGGAAATCCCCCCCGGGGACGCTGATGGTCGGCATTCGCCTCTGGCAGGCAGGCGGGGACTCACCACATTGTCCTTGAGGGGCCCCTAGGCCCTTTCCCTGCCCCTGGCTTCCAGGAGTTGCTGGAGGTGGGGGTCCGGTGGGGTGGTAAGTCCTCACTAAGTCCCAAAGCTCTACCTGAGCGCTTCCGGTCACCTCTGCTGCTTCTAGGCCTTCCTTTTCCATGAAGTAAGTGGCAACTCCTCCCGGAAGGAAGGGAACTGATGAGATTTCTTTTCCTCAGAGGGTAATGGATCTCACAGCCCAGTGCAGTCACCCTGCAGGAGCACCTGGTGCACGTCCAAGCTTCTTGGACTTGTGGATGTGCGTGACAGCGGGACCCTTGGGAGAGGGAAGAAGATGTCTGTAACTTTGAGTCTACCCTCCCAGTTCCCGCTCTGAGTGGTAGCAGGAAGCTCTGTGGGAGCAGATTTGGGGGCTTCAAAGAAGAGGGTGAGGCTGGGCGTCAGTCTTCCCTAGGGTTCCCCGGGATCAGCTCGGGAGAAACCGTGGCCCAACCGGAGCTGGGTCCCCTGGGTTCGCTCTTCCAGTTCTGATCCGCGGTGAAACCACAGAGGGCGGCGGGAGGAAAAGCTATCCCCGGGGTGTCATCAGAAGGGTGCGCACTCTGCACCAGGGGTCCATGAGCACAACCGGCTTTGTGCTGGTTGCTTGTCTGAGCTTTTTATGCACTTCGCTCAGGCCTACCCCGCTCCCCTCCCCTTGCTGTTGGGCCCCGCGGCAGCAGCGTCTTCCCCCCGGAACTGCGAAGTGCAGGGCTGGCCTGGAGCACAACCACTCTCTAGTCGGAGTGTTATGAACGTAGGAAACTTGGATTTCTGCCTCAGGCGACCGGGACTCCTTGAATAAAGGGGGACAACGATGGGATCAGAAATACGTGCGAGTCGACAGCCTCTCTGGAAACGAGTCTGATTCCAGGGTTTGGAATCCAGTTGGATGTCTTGCAGGGAAATCTCCGAGGCCCCCATCCGAGAAGGGCGGTTTTTATCCCCTCTGGGAGAACGGAAATCCTGGGGGAGTAGTGGTTAAGCGCTGTGTCTGCTAACCAAAAGGCTGGCAGATTGAATCCGCCAGTGACTCCTTGGAAAAAAAACTCTATGGGGCAGTTCGACCTCTAGGGTCGCTGTGAGTCGGACCCGACTCGACGGGAGTGGGTAGGTAGGTTTAGGTATGAATCAGAAGGAAACCCTGGTGATGCAGTGATTAAGTGCTACGTCTGCTAACTGAAAGGTCGGTAGTTTGAATCCTCCAAGCACTGCTTGGAAACTATGGGACAGTTCTATTCTGTGCTATAGAGTCATTATAAGTCTGGATCGATTGGACAGCTGCTTTTTTTTTTTTTTTAACGAGTCAGAATTGACTTGTAAACAAACGACACACCATTTTGGGGGGGGGTTGGGATGCAAGATCCTCAAGCAAACGTTTTGTAAACATCTCTGGTGTTCAACGTTAATTACAAGTGCAATAAATTACTTTTCCATCTCGATATAAGGACGAGGTGAGGTGAGGTGGGAGGTGGGGAGGTGAAGATAGGATATAATTTATTTTGGTTGCCTGTGTGATAAATACCTTTTGGAACTTCTAAGAATTTTCTGCGGGAAGGATCACTTCTTCACAGTATCAGATGGAGTTTCTAGAATTGGGGCTGGGGCAAAGAAGTGACCATTTGTCAAATGCTTTTATCCAAGCTCCACCCCCAATGACTTCTGCGTGTCTCTCTTGGCCTGGAATGTTGAGAATAGAGACAGTGAAGAGAATTTAGGGGGTGGGGGCAACTGCTAGGGATTTCCCAGGGCAAATTTATGTTAGCTGTTTGCTTTTTATGTCGTTTGCCTTTCTTGTATTTCTTTTGTAGCAGTTTATTTTGTTCCAGTTTGCATTTCCAACCCAGGTGTAGAGAGCTACATTTTAACAAGGTCCCCAAGTCATTTTTATGTGTAATAAATTTTAAGAATCACTGTTCTACTAGTGGAAACCTTGGTGATGTGGTGGGTGAGAGTTATGGTTGCTAACCAAAAGGTTGGCAGTTCAGTCCCATCACATGTTCCTTGGACACCAAAGGGGACAGTTCTACTGTGTCCTACAGATCACTATGAGTCTGAATTGACTTGACAACAGTGGGTTTTATGTTGGGTTCCACTAGTGGTTTATCAGGATTGGTCCCCAACCAGCATCATTAGCATTGCCTGGGAACTTGTTAGAAATGCAAATTCTCAGCAGGGGTTCCAGCCACACTGAAATGATTTGAAGCCTTGTATCTGTAGCACCAGCTGCTGTGTAGATGTACCTTCCATTAGATATCAACTATCTACTAATTAATATACTAAAAATAAGTTTAGTTTTCTTGAAAGGTGTCTGTTATCTATTATCCTATAGTTTATTTCTATAAATTGAGAAAGAAGATGTGGGGTGGGAAAAAATAGGAGATAATCAACACTTTGGAACTGCGCAGACAGCAAACTTACTCATTTACTGGTCCCAGATAAGAAGGCGGGTAATTGTTTACAAGCTTGTCTCAACAGAAGCTTGGAGAGCACAGGAAATTTCTTATGAAGAGTAGAGCTTAGGATCAACTGAGAAACGCGGTAGGAAAAGCATCTCAGGGCTCACTGTAGCTGTAAAACAGGAGGTAGTCACAGACTTGTATTTGAGATGTTTTCTGGGAAGAAGAAAAAATATATCTGTCTTAGTTAGGGTTCCCCAGAGGAACAGAACAAGTTGGCAATGCCCAAATCCTTAGGTCCAGTGGCAGGCTGGAGATTTCTGCAGCCTTATGTCCCAAGATCCGTAGGTCAAGTGACAGAAAGACTACAGAGTGAAGAGTAAGTTCTGTTAAAATATCTATTTGTAGTCTGAAGACGGACCATATCCTAAAGAAACTCCCACTTTCAACTGCTGGATTGATTGACTGTGGTACATTAGATTACAGTGCAGAGGGTGATTACATTATATTTTGGAGCATCAAGTAGTCTAGTATTTGGCCAAACCACTGGGAACTCCAGCCTAGCTAAGAAGACACATAAAAGTGCTTGGCTGCTAACCAAAAAGTTGGCAGTTTGAACTTCCCAGCTGCATAGTATCCATGATGAAAATATTACCAGTGTTCCAGGCATACGTTAAGGATTTCACATACAGGATTCCATTTAATTCTCATGGGACTCCTGTGAGTTAGGTATTATTGTCTGCAGTTTACAGAAAACAAGCACTAAGAGAAGATGCCTTTTCTTAAAGCCATGCAGCTGGTAAATGCCAAAACCAGGTCTGAAGCACAGGTCTATTTGACACCCAAATGTGCTCTTAACAATAAACTAGACCATATACTGTTTTACATGCTGTATACCATTTTATACTTTCACTAACCTCATTAAGTAGACATAGCCTGTATTAGTCCTACTTGGCAGATAATAAGCCTGTCCTTAGACTGTGATTTTCAAATGTGAGAGCAGTGCCACCCCTGGAAACTCTGATTCAGGCAATCGGCCTGGAATGGAGCCCAAATTTGAAGGAGATGATTTGGAAGCTGGTGTTCTGGGATTATTTTTGAAAATGATTGCCATAAAGGCTGGCACCTGAACAATCATTAGGATTGAACCAAACTGGTATCAGCTCTGTGGTCTTCTCTTCTTTCCATCAAGCATCTCAGTAAGGATGATGACTTCTTTATGGAAATCAGAGTAGTTAGAATCCAGCTGGAGTTAGAGAGAAGATGAAGAGAGGGACTTTCTAGAAGCCATCAACCTGAGCTTCATGGAAGTCAATGCCCTGCAGCTCCTTAAAAGCTCACACATCCAGCCCACTTGGAGGAAACTTGAGTGCTGTGGACATGTGGTTGGGCCTCAGCAATGGACTCTAAAGGAAACACTGACTGGAGAATAATGAACCACAGACATGGACTTTATTTCTTCACGAGGATGTGGCTTGGCAGAAGTGGTAAACACAGTCAAAGAAGACAAATATCTGGGGACAACTGACATGCAGTGTAAGAGAAGCTCTAACTTGGGAACTGTGGGAATGTCCCTCTGACTAGATCCATCCTGAAAGGTTTTAACTTTTCCCCTAGGTGTTGTGGAGCCTGAACCACAGCCAGAGGTATGTCAAGGGATGTAGATAGTCTCTGGTTCCACTGGGTACCAATTAATCTGTTGGTTGGTGGCCATTTTTACTTCTGCTGCAGTCTGAACCTTTTAACAGAAATCTCCCAGGAAGAGCCACTCTGTTGGCCAATGCAGGTGTTTATCACCAAGATCAAATCAAATAATTTACTTAGCCTTCAAAGAAGGGGATTTGTGAAAATGAAAAATAGGCGGTTATTACCTACACTGTGGATTATTGGTAGCAGCTTATGGCAAAACCCAAAATGTTTTAGAGCTGTAGTCTGGCCATTAAGTGTTTCAAGCTGTCCGAACTGTGATAAATCATATGTTTGTGTTCTTCATGAAATAATTTGACTCATATAGTTTTAATAGTACATTATTAATTCTAAACAATACTTACATGCCTTGCTTTTTGGATGGTACACATTTTGGATTTATCTGGCTAGTTCAGCAGCAGAGATGTATTTTGTATCACAAAAAGGTAAGATTTGTTAACCCCTGTCATTAGATTGTGTGGTAGAAAAATATTTGAAATTTGATCTATTCCACTGTAGTAAGGCAGCTGAAGGAGGGGATGATTTGGTTTCCATCTCTCTCTCTCTTTGTATTTAAAAACCCCCAAACCAAACCTATTGCTGTCGAGTCGATTCTTACTCATAGCAATCCTTTAGGCCGTAGTAGAACTGCCCCATAGAGTTTCCAAGAAGCACCTGGTGATTTTGAGCTGCCAGTCTTTTGGTTAACACCCATAGGTCTTAACGACTATGCCACCATGGTTTCTGGAAAGACAATTGCTTTAGTTTTAGTCAGCTAGGGCTGCTGTAGCAGAAATACCACAGAGTGGATGGCTTTAACCAAGGAAGGTTTATTCTTACACAGTTTGGTAGGTTGCAAGTCCATATTCGGGTGTCCACTGCAAGGGAAGGCTTTCCCTGTGTTAGCTCTGGAGGAAAGTCCGGTATTGCATCAGTCTTTGTCCAGGGAGTGTCTTGGCACGGGAACCTCAGGTCTGAAGGATGTGCTTCTCTCCTGGTGCTGCTTGCTTGATGGTATGAGGTTCCCAATTTTCTGCTTGCTTCTCTTTCCTTTTATTTCTTGCAGGCTGAAAGGATTAAGGGTGGGGCAAGCCATACTCCAGGGAAACTCCCTTTACAGCAGAGCAGGGAAGTAATCCTAGGAAGGAATTTATAGCCCCACCCTAATCCTTTAACATACAGTTTGCCAAAGCCAGGGAAACCATAAAATGGAGGACAGTCACAAGATACTGGAAATCATGTCCCAGCCACATGGCTACATATATTTTTGGGGGGACACAATTCAACCCATGACAGTTGGCTAGTACTGCTTTAACAAAAATACCACAAAGTGGATGGCTTTTGGGAAGAAAGGTTTATCTTTACACAGTCTAGGAGGTTACAAGTTCGAATTCAGCGTGTCCACTCCAGGAGAAAGCTTTCCCTGTGTCACCTTTGGAGGAAAGTCCTTGTGTTGCATCAGTCTTGGTTCAGGGAGCATCTTGATGCAGGAACCTCACATCTGAAGGGCGCATTCTTCTCACACTGCCACTTTCTTGATGGTATGAGGTTCCTAATTCTCTGCTTACTTCTCTTTCTCTCTCTTCTTCACTCCTGTAGGATGACTGGATAAAGGGTGGTATAAGCACTACTCCAGGGAAATTCCTTTTACAGTGAAGCAGGGAGGTGATCTTACAGCAACACTAACTGACTAAGACAGAATTTGGTACTGACATAGTGGGGTGCTGCTCTAACAAATACTTAAAATGTGAAAGCCATTTTAAAACTGTGAATACCTAGAGTCTGTGAATGGATAGAAGACTCAGAAGGAACTGAGAGAACTGTTAATACTGAAGAAGGCACAGATGGTGAGAATGGAACAGCAGAGGACCAGTGGCAGCAGCAGCAGCAGAACCAGAGGCAGTGCTGGAGCCAACTGACAGAGCAAGAGAGCTAAGTGCATGTGCATAGAGTTTTCCTGGCAGAGTAGGGTGCCTCTGGGCACTTTATTGGGCAGAGCTAGCCTTGCTGACCTACAGAGGGTGAGAGCTAAGTACTTTGTACAGGAGGCTTCCCAGCAGAGTGGGGTGCTTCTGGGCACTTGAATCTGTGGAGCTGCAGAGCTTTGGAACATTTGCCCCAACAGGGCCAATGTGGGTCTGAGGCCCAGTTCATGGGGCTGTAGAAAGCAGAAGCTAAAGAGACAAAGAGCACCAGAAGCTGAATTGCCTCAGTCTCAAAAAGTATGGCCATGACCTTGGGGGGTTGAAACGGTAGAGCCAGGGGTTTCTGTGTTTTGTCAGAGTGGAATTGCAGCTCATTTGGGCTTAGGGTGCACCTAAAGCCGATGGGGCGTGGTTTTTGTTCAAGTGGGCCTTGAAGGCAGACTTGTAGCATAGGGCTGAGGGTTTCCACTCAGAATCCAGAGATTGTGGCCAGTACCTAGAGTCTGGAGGTCAGGGCCATCGTGTAGAATGTCTCAGAAAATGTAAGAGTATTTTCAAAGCTTTGAAGACTAATGTAATGTGTTCTGCTGATTCACTTGTTGCCTGTTAATGTTTTCTTTCCCTGCAGCTTCTCACATTTGTAATAGAATGTCTAACTTGTGCCTGTTCTGCCATTGTACCTTTGGAATCAGATAGCTATTATCCTAGGTTTCATAGATGTAAAGGAGTTTTTGAATTTTGGACTTGGAACTGATTTAAGACTTCTATCATGTGGGATGGACATGATTTTGCTGTGATGGAATGAATGCATTACATGTTTCAAAGATGTGATTTTTGGTGTGCCAAAGGGTGCAACATCATAAATTGAATAGTGCACCCCACCAAAGTATATGTAACCATCAGGCTGGGCCATGATTCCCAGCATTTTATGATTGTCTTCCATTTTGTGATTTTCCTATGCTGTATGTTAAAGGATTAGGGCAGGGCTGTAAATCCCTTTATAAGATCATCTCCCTGCTCCACTGTAAAGGAAGTTTCCCTGGAATATGGCTTGCACCACCCTTAGTCTGTTCATCCTACAAGACATGAAAGGTAAGGGAAGCAAGCTGAGAGTTGGGAACTTCACACTGTCAAGAAAGCAGTACCAGCAGAACAGCATGTCCTTCACACCTGAGGTTCCTGTGCCAAGATGCTCCTTGAGCAAAGGCTAATGCAACGCAAGGACTTTTCTCCAGAGCTGACAAGGAGAATGTCTTCCCCTGGAGTGGATATCCTGAATTCAGACTTGTAGCCTACTGGACTGTGTAAGAATAAACTGTTCCTGTTACAGCCATCTGCTGTATGGTATTTCTGTTAGAGAAGCCGTAGCTGACTAAGACAGGTCGTATAAGCCAAACTCCAGGAAAGCTCCCTTTACAGTTGAGCAGGGACATAATCTTATACAGGGATGTACAGTCTCACCCTAATGCTCTAACATACAGCATAGGGAAATCACAGAATGGAGGACAATCATAAAATATTGGGAATCATGGCCCAAGGCACATGGCTTACACATATTTTGGGGGGACACAATTCAGTCCATGAGAACAATAAATATCTCTCAGATTTTTTCTTTTCTTTTTGTAAAGCCTGCTATAAGAATAAAGTGTGAATCAGGAAAAGGATTAATAGCATTTTGAATAGTCCCAAGGCATTGGATGAACTTCTGTAATTTCAGAGGTTCCAACAAAGGCCTTTGTCTCTCAAAATAACTTTTCTGCTATCCTGTTAATACTTTAAATTCAGTTATTAGGGATTTGTTTCTTTTGACAATACTTTTAACTCATTGTTGTTATGTGCCATCGAGTTGGTTCTGACTCATAGTGACACTATGTACAGCAGAATGAAATGTTGCCTGATTCTGTGCCATGTGCACAGTTTTTTTTCTTAAGCCCGTTTTTGCAGCTACTGTGTCAGTCCATTTTGTTGAGGATCTTCCTCTTTTTCATGGACCTTATACTTAACTAAGCATGGTGTTCCTCCTCAACGACTACTACCTCCTGACGACATGTCCAAAGGATGTAAGACACAGTCTCACCGTCTTTGCTTTCAAGGAACACTACAGTTATACACTTCTTCCAGAGCAGATGTGTTTTTTTCTTTTGATAGTCCATGGTATGGTCAGTATTCTTCTCCAACACCACAATTCAAAGGCCTTAATTCTTCAACACTTTAAGAAGATCCCTTGCAACAGATGTTCCTGTTGAAATGTGTCTTTTGATTTCTTGACTGCTGCATCCACAGGCCTTGGCTGTGGAACGAAGTAAAATGAAATCCTTGATAACCTCAATCCTTTCTCTGTTTATTATGAGGTTGCTTACTGGTCCAGTTGTGAAGATTTTGATTTTCTTGATGTTGAAGTATAATCCATAATGCTGTGGTCTTTTATCTTCATTGGTGCTTCAAATCTTCTTCACTTTCAGCAAACAAGGTTGTGTCATCTGCATAACGCAGGTTGTTAATGGGTCTTCCTCCAATCCTGATGCCTCATTCTTCTTCATATAGTCAAGGTTCTTGGATTATTTCCTCATCGTACAGATTGAAAATGCATGGTGAAAAGATAAAACGCTGACACATACCTTTCCTGACTTTAAACCATGCAGTGTCCCTTTGTTCTGTTTGCATGACTGCCTTTTGATTCATGTACAGATTTATCATGAGCACAATTAAGTGTTTTGGAATTCCCATTTTTTGCAATATTAGCCATAATTTGTTATGATCTACACAGCTGAATCCCGTTGCATAGTCAATGAAACACAGGTAAACATCTTTTTGATATTCTCTGTTTTCAGCTAAGATTCATCTGACCTCAGCAATGACATCCTTGGTTTCTTGTCCTCTTGTGAATTTGACTTGAATTTCTGGTAGTTTCCTGTCAATATACCTTTGCAGTTGCTTTTAGATGATTTTTAGAAAAAATTTAGTTGTGTGTGATATGAATGACATTGTTCAGTAATTTCCACATTTGATTGAATCACCTTTCCTGGACATAGGCATAAATCAGATCTCTTTTGGTTGGTTGGCCAAGTAGTTGTCCCCAAAATTTCTTGGAATGGGTGAGTGAGCACTTCCAGTGCTCCATCAGTTTGTTGAAATATCTCAGTTGATATTCTGCCAATCCCTGAATCCCTGTTTTTCACCAGTGCCTCCAATGCATCTGCAACTGCTTCCTTCAGCACCTTTGGTTCCTAGTCATATGCTACCTCTTCAAATGGCTGAATGTCCACCAGTTCTTCCTGGTATAATGACTGTGTTTATTCCTTCCATTGTCTTTTGATGCCTCCTGAGTTGTTTAATGTTTTTCCTGTAGAAAATATTAAAAAATTATTAAAAATATCAAATTTGTGTTAAGTATTTAAAAATATTAAAATCCCTCACTGTTGCAACTTGGGGCTTAATTGTTTTTTCTTCAGTTCTTTCAGCTTGAGAAATGCAGTGCGTTCTGCCCTTTTGGTTTTCTATCTCTACCTCTTTGCACACATCATTGTAATTCTTTGTCTTCTCAAGCTGCCCCTCGAAATCTGTTCAATTCTTTTACTTCATCATTTCTTCATTTTGCTTTAGTTACTTGGCATTCAAGAGCAAGTTTCAGAATGTCTTCTAACATCCAATTCAGTGTTTTCTTTCTTTTCTGTCTTTTTAATAACTCTTGCTTTCTTCATGGTTGATGTATTTCCACAATTCATCTGGTCTTCGTTTGTTAGTGTTCAACACATCAAATCTGTTCTTGAAATGATCTCTAAACTCAGGTGGGATATATTCAAGGTCATACTTTGGATGTCTTAGACTTGTTTTAATTTTCTTCAGTTTCAGTTTGAACTTGCATATTTTGGTGTTTGGCACAGTCAGCACCTGGACTCGTTCTGACTGAAGATACTGAACTTTTCCATTGCGTCTTTGCATAGATATAGTTGATCTAGTTCCTGTGTATCCCATCTGCGTATTCCCCTACTTGTCTGTCAGTTGGTCATACTGTGGGGCTTGCATGTTGCTTTGATGCTGGCTGGGTCACCCATAGTGGACAGGTTTCAGCTAAGCTTCCAGACTAAGACAGACTAAGAAGAAAGACCTGGCAGTCTAGTTCTGAAAAGAAGTAGCCAGTGAAAACTTTATGAATAGCAGCAGGACACTGTTAGACAGAGAGCTGGAAAATGAAACTCCCAGGTTGCAAGGCGCTCAGGAGTCAACTGGGGAAAAGCTACCTCCTCAAAGTAGAGTTGACCTTAATGATGTGGATGGAGTAAAGCTTCCTGAATCTTCATTTGCTGATGTGGCATGACTCAAAATGAGAAGAAATACCTGCAAATATCCATTAATAATTAGAAGGTGGAATGTACAAAGTAGGAATCTAGGAAAATTGGAAATAATCAAAAATGAAATGCAATGTGGGAACATCGATACCTTAGGCATTAGAGATCTCAAATGGACTGGTATTGGCCATTTTGAATTGGACAATCATATGGTTGACTATGTTGGGAATGAAAACTTGAAAAGGAATGATGTTACATTCATCATCAAAAAGAACATTTTAAGATCTATCCCAAAGTATAATGCTGCCAGTGATAAGACAATATCCATACACCTACAAAGAAAGCCTGTTATTCAAATTTACACACTGACCACTAAGGACAAAGATGAAGAAACTGAAGATTTTTACCAGCTTTTGCAGTCCAAAATTGATTGAACATGTAGTCATGATGCATTGATAATTACTGGTGATTGAAATGCCAAAGCTGGAAGCAAAGAAGGATTGGCAGTTGGAAAATATGATCTTGGTGATAGAAGTTATGCCAGAGATTTCATGATAGAATTTTTGAAGAGTACTGATTTTTAACTCAGGCATCCATTTATACTTCAGGGTGACCTGGATTATATTTTTCTTGAGAGTAGATTTTGGTTGGAATAAAAGTGTGAAAAGTGTGAGGATGCAGGACCTGAGTTTTGTAGACAAAATGGTATGGCCTTCTAGAAAAAAAGAAAGTGAGATAAAAGAGCCTCTATAAAAAGAACCACCTGCTTTACAATTTTGCCAAGCATCAGCTCTGGTGAGCACTGGGTGAGATTCTATGGGGGTGGGGTAGAGGCTCATTGTAAGAAGGATCCCTTACAGTTTACTTGGCAATACAAGATTAATATTCATGATGAAAGCTGTTATGGATTGAATTGTGTCCCACCAAAACGTATGCTAACTTCGTTGTGATCTGATGTGATTACCCTATGCATTTTAAATCCTACCTCTCTGCTGTGAATGAGGCAAGATTAGAGGTAATAACATTAATGAGGTATCACTTAACCTACAAAATTAGGCTCTATCTTGGGTTAATCTCTTTTGAGGTACAAAAGAAAGAATCGAATAAAAAGGAGAGGCATCTTATGCCACCAAGAACATCATACCAGGAGTGAAATGTATCCTTTGGAGATGCCTATGTTGGGAAGCTCCTAGATCAAAGGAAGATAGATGGCAAGGACTTTTATCCAGATCTCACAGAGACAGAAAATCTTTTCCCTGAAACGGGTGCTCTGAATTCAGACTTGCAGCCTCCTAAACTGTGAGAGAATAAATATCGGTTTGTTAAAGCCATCCATTTGTGGTAGTGCTCTTATAGCAGCACTGGATAACTAACAACAACAAAATCAATCAAGACTAATGTGTGATTCCAAATAAAGACAACGGAGGAGTAGACAGATGACAAACCTTTTCTTTGTGTTGAAGGTCTGGGACAAAAGGTTGAGGGACTTCTGTGGTGCCAGCAAAACACATACAGTACAGAAAGAAACTCCAAAATTAGATAAATATTTTCTAGGTTCCACATTTCTTGTTACAGAACTGTCTCTTAGAAAGGAGTATCTCCACTGTCGCATAAAAAGAAGTTAGAAAAAATATGGAAAGGAGTTATACACAAGCAAAGTGTCCATATCAGTAATGATTGTACCTTCGTCAAGAACCCCTAAAGGTAGAGGCTCATCAGTCAGTTCAGGTAGGTGAGTGTTATTGTAACTTTTATACCTGGGAATATAGTAAGATCGGGCATTTGGGTATGAGTGCTGGCACAGGTGGAGCTCAACAGGAGGCCTGCTGGCCTACTTGAATTGAAAACCTGACCAATTTAGGAAGAAGTGCCGGCCACTGCTGTGATTTGGGGCTTGTCTTAGTCATCTCGTGCTGCTGTAGCTGAGGACTTTGACTGGTAAGGTCTAGGTAAAACATCAGAAGTGTCATCAGTGGATGGTTCCAACAAACCGAAGTTTATTCTATCATGGTCTAGCAAACTAGGAGTCCAAATTCAGGACATCAGCTCCAGGGGAAGGATTTCTCTGTCTGCTGGCTTTGGAGGAAGGTCCTTGTCATTAGTCTTTCCTTGGTCTAGGAAATTCTGTGCTCAGAAACCCTGGGTCCAAATGACGTGCGCTACTGCTGGTGCTGTTACCAAAAAACACAAGGGTTTGTGCTACCTGGTGCTAGCCAGTCTCTGAGACAGGAGGTTTGAGTGAGCAGTCAAAGGTTTTATTTGTGTGCCAGCTACACAAAGGTGCCAGAAGGAATAGCTCCTCCAAAGTCTATACCTCTCTGGTTAGACTGGAAGGGTTTATGAAGGGAAAGTTACAAGTAGGTGCAAGGGTGAGGTAATCACAAGGAAGGTGGCAAAAGTGGTCAGCCAAACAGTCTATGCTTCAAGGTCTTCCTTTTGAGTCTTTGTTGGGGAAGGAGAGCCGATGGCTGGCATCGTCTGGTCTGGCTCGCCAGCCAGCCAAGTGCCGTTGAGTCAGATCTGACTCATGGGTCTGGCTTAGTGATCTGAAAAAAACCCCTCAAAAAAATAAGCAATTATCAGACCTTCCGTGACTATTCTGTTGTTCTTTTCCTAGGGCGATTCTAAGTCGTATATTCTAAGCATAAAACTTTTGAAACAGTTAGGGATGTTGTTTACTTAAGATGGAGTCCTGATGTTAATGTTCTCTTTCTCATGAGGGCCTCTGGTGATGGCTGGGAAACAAAGTCCCTCAGGCCTCGTACCTCGGTTTCCTCCTGTTGCTCGAAAAACTGTGCTTTTCCCGCCTCCGGCTTCAGTGCTGCTTTCTTGGTGGCACGAGGGCTTTGTGTCTCTCAGCTCACTTCTCGTTTTTATATCTCAAAAGAGATTGATTTAAGACAGAACTTAATCTTGCAGGTTGAGTCCTTTTTTAATAATTGCCACTAAACCACCTTGTTAACGTCTTAGAACTAGGATTTACAACACAAAGGGAAGCCATATCAGATAACAAAGTGGTGGACAATCGCAATAGTGGGAATCAGAGACTAGCCAAATTTGGGGGGACACAATTCAATTCATAATGGCCTAAATCAAAACGTTACTTTGTGAGGCATTTCTTCCTGTTCTTCTAATCAGTTTCCTTGGGAGACTTGACGGGGAGGGTCACTTTGTTCCTGTTTTTGTATTTTGGAAAAGTTTTGTATTTCTTCTCCAAAGATAATCTTGCATTATGATTCAGGTCTCAGTTCCATTCAGTCCTTCAGTATGATAATTTCAGTCCTTGGGATTTCTCATGCCCCCGATCTTCTCTAGCACCTGGACTCTGTATCACCTAGTTTATCATTTACATACTGCTCTGATGTTTGCTATCATTTCCTGTGCTTTAAATATATCTCCAGGCGACAAATAAAGTACAAGTACGTGAGCAGATCATGGCTGTCTTCTGGAGAACAGAGACCAGACAGACCATAGCTATTAAGTATAAGCTTTGTGCTTGTCTCTGATTGCTTAACATGTTTAAATCTTATCTTCCCTACTTTGGATGTTATATTTTCACATTCACAACAGCATATAGAGAGTTGGGCCCACAAAGGAAGGTCAGTAAATGCTCGGTGACAGTCTGCAAGGTAGGTACTCTTAGCTTTTTCTATATCTAGACCCTCAGGTGGCTTTATGTGTAAAATAGGCTGGACTGGATTTGTAACCAGAGGAGAAATCCTCCAGAAGGCAGTGAGAGGACTTGGTGTACACATGGAACACAACAGTGTGGCCTGAGACACTTGAGGGTATGTCCAATGACTTGGAACCTGGTCGTGGTGTCCATAGCTATGCTTAACTGTTGATGTCAGTTAACCTTGTTAGCGTAACATGTAATATTCTCTGAAGATTTTGGGAAGCTGATCTTTAGTATTATATATTATCTAGGTGTTTTGTGGTTTGTTCTCTCTTCACACCCATCTAGTTTATACTTCAACAGCATTTCTAATCATGATCACTTTTAAGGTACCTTTGCATTCCCAAGGCACTGTAACGTAACCTTGGTAATGTCACATGCTTTGGCTGGTGAAATATGAGCAAAAATTTCTTCTAGATGGAAGCTGTAAGAGCCAGGTTCACCAAGATCTGTTTTCCTTTTGCGTGATGCCGGTGATATTTTACATAGAGCCTTCTTCGTCAGCTTGGGTTCTCAGTCAACGTCACACGGAGTTCACCTGCAATGCAGATGTTGCATGATCAAGAAGTAAAGAGTACTAGATTGTCCACACATTTACGCTGGTCTTCCCATCAAGAGATGTAGATGTCTACTTATTCACTCAGTTGAATCTGGCCCAGCCTTGTGATTTCTTTTGACAATTCGAATGTGGTAGAAATGAGATTAGGTAAGTTCTGCAGTCTTGGCCTCAAGACACTTTACAGTTTCTGTTTTCACTCTCTTGAAATCCAGCTGCCATGTGAAGCAGCTCAGGTTAGACCACTGAAGGATGAGAAACTTCATGAAGAGAGAGGTTCCAGTCTTCTAGCCATTCCTACCAAGGTCACTGGAGGCTGTGCAGTTTCAACTGACCCAATCAATGTTTGTAGTCACTTAGCGAACATAGAACTGCCCAACCAAACCATTGTCTCATGCAAAATACTAAGTTGTTGTTTTAAGCCATTAAGATTTGGGGTGATTTATTTGAAGCAACAAGTAACTGAAGCAGAGATTTTGTTGTTTTAAGCTATCGAGATTTTGGGGGTCATGTTTTTAACTTCAGAATAGTTGAGTCTAAATTGTCTAATAGCGACAACAGTGTGTTTTAACTAGATAACTTGATTTATTTAAAGGCATTTATTTTGACTAAGGGTATATTTGGTTTATTTCTATCATTTTATTTTGTGCAATTTATTCTGCTTTCCTATTTCTTCTTTCTTTTTAGTTGACTCAGGTTTGTTTTGTTGTTTTTTCTTTAAGCAGATGTTCTAATTTTATTTCCCATATCTCATAGTTTCATTTATATGCTCTATAACATTTCTTTTATAGCACCTTGGTCATTCAAATTGCCTAATTAACTAACTTAGACATCCTTATCATCCTCTTGAATAATGTAATTTTTTAATGCTTTATCTCTGATCACTCATTGTCCAACTTACTAGCTATTGTTGCCTTGTAGTTTATTCTATTGCATTTTAGTTCTGTGTTTTAGTTATGTAGGTTGAATATTATTAATATTGTTTTAGAGTCAATGTTTATTTATATTTACTTGTACGTTTATCTATATAATTACATTTACTTACATATGAATCAGTATATTTTGTCTCTCAATATCTTTTGTCTCTCACTTAACTCATTTATCAACATCTTTTATCATTTATTTTTATATCTTGGAATAGTTTCTGTGTACCCAAAATGCATTCTTGAAGTTTCCTTCAGTGAAGATTTGTTTGTTTACTCTTTTTCTTTCTCTTTCTTGTTTTGTCTAAAAGAGATTTTATTTTCATTTATTTCTTGAAATATAGGTTTTCTGGCTGTGAAATTCTAGACTGAGTGTTATTTTCTTTCAGCACACTGATATTATTAATCTACAGTGTTCTGGTTTTTATTGTTGCGCTAAGAAGTTAGCTATCATTCTCCCATTCCTTTGTGGGTGAATTTTCTCTTCTTCTTGGCTATTTTAATATTTTGTCTCTGTCTTTGGTGTTTTCCAGTTTTACTATGACATATCTAGATTAATTTATCCTGCATAAATTTTTTTTAGCTTTCTGACTTTGAGGATTGATATTTTTGAATGCCTCTGAAAAATTTGGAGTCATTGTCTCCTCAATATTCTTTCTATTGTTTACTTCAGGAATTCTGGTTAGACTTTTGGAAGGCTGTCTCAGTCTATCCTAGATGTCTTGTAAGCTATATTTTAAGTTTCCTGTTTTTTATTTTCCCTGAATTCTGATTAATTTCTTTATATCTACCTTCCAGCTTATTAATTCTCTCTTCATCTGTGTTTACTATACAAACAGTTCGTGAAATTTTCAAGTTCAATTACATAAAAACCTTATTTCTGGGATATCTTTCTGAGTCTTCCAAACATGCTTGGTTGTATTTAGAAATCTTTGTTACTTGCACATATTTCCAAGATTCTCTTTTACTTCAGTCAATACAGTTAATAATATAATTATTTATTTTGTATCAGATAATTCCGTTATCTGAAATCTTGGCTGGTCTGAGGTACTATTTTTACTCAGTCTCACTCATAGTGTCTAGGCTAGTCATGTGCTTTGTGACCCTTATTTTTGCTGTGATTTGCCTCTATTATTTGGAAGTTCGTCTTTGGGAATTCTTTATAAAGTTATATTTCTTCAGAGATGCCTTGTATTCCTTTACTTAATGACCTAGGGCACTATTAAGTCAGGGTTATCTCTTAAGGTAGTTTTATTGAGTTATCACTTACTTCACCGTAAAATTCCTTTTAAGTTTTTCCAGTAAACTTTTGTAAGTTTGCAGTCTTATGTGACCATCACCACAATTAGTTTACAAATTTTTCACCATCCTTCAAAAATCCTTCATGTCCATTTATAGTTATCCATCATTGGCACGTCTCATCCCCAAGCAATCATCATGCTTCCTGTTCATACAGATTTTCTTCCTCTGAACATTTCATACAAGTGGAATCATACAATATGTGGCCTTTTGTATGATTTATTTTGCTTAGCATAATGTTTCAGAGCTTCACCAATGTTCCTAACACCAAGCCCAACCCAACCCAGTGCTGTTGAGTTGATTCTGACTCATAGTGAGCCTATAGGACAGTGCAGAACTGCCCCACAGAGTTTCCAAGGAGCGCCTGATGGATTTGAACTGCCAGTCTTTTGGTTAGCAACTGAAGCACTTAACCACTACCGCCACCGGGGTTTCCAGGATCATTTGAAATTAAATTCTAGGTTAGGGTTTATTGAGCTGTAGCGTTGTTAGGTGTCACTGAGTTGGTTCTGACTCACAGCAACCCTGTGAACAGCACAAGGAAGCCTTGCCCTGTCTTGAGCCATCCTCCCAGCTGTTGTTCTGCTCAAGACCATTGTTGCAGTCACTGTGTTAATCCATCCCCTTGAGGATCTTCCTCTTTTCTTGCACCTCGTCTTTACCAAGTGTGATGTCCTTCTCCCTTCCTTACTAAACTTACTAAAGCTCATTGAATTGTATACTTAAAGGGAATTAATTTTATGGCAAAGTAAGAGATACCTCAATCAAACGACTGTGAGAAATAGTCCTGAGTTAGTAGCACCCTAGGTAAGGACTGCTCCCTTCTGGTAACATGTCCAAAGTACGTGACTTTTCATCTTTTTCAGTGCTAGTTTTGTGATTGTTGAGACTCTTGAGTTATGTTCCTTGTGTTCATACATCATATTGTTATTTTGCTTTCGACTACCCCTATGGTTCCCCTTAATATTCTAAGTTTAACTAGACTTTAACTGCTGTGTATCTTTTTAATTTCCTCTTCATCTGAAAGGGTTATATCCAGTATAATATATCCCTCTTTTTAGTGTGATGATGTCTTAGTTTTTGTGTTAAGATCACTAGTTCCCTTCTTTTAACACTGTAGTTTTGATTGAGCTTTCTGACTTCCCTCACTGAGCAGGATTCTGAATGCTGTATTCTGCACTAATGGTTTCAAACTGCTGACCTTTTGATTAGCAGACAAGTGCTTAACTACTGCACCACTAGGTCTCTTCCCTTTATGTGAACATCCCTTGTTAGACTCCCTCCTTACCATCAAAGTGAAAATTCAGGATGTTTCGGATTTAGAAGGGTTTTTAGATCCTCAAGGCCAAGCCAGTCTTGGCCTTCACTTTGTCCCCTGGAATTCTTGCTTTCATTTGTCTGTCTGTTTCCTATGATTGCACCAGGTCACCAGTGCATTTAAAAATATGATTTTTGTGTTCTACCCAGAGTTTTAGATATTTTCGTGGGAAGGGGACTTTCTGGTATTTCGTCTGCCATATTGAAGAAATAAACGTCTGGCAACTGCATCTTATAAGAGCCATTTTTTCAGTTGTTCAAATATCAGATAAGTGGATTGAAAGGAGAAAATACTCACACTGTAAGCAGGAGGTTGTCCCAACCCTTACCTGCTATTTCTTCTCCATCCTTACTTACCTGTGCAGTCTCATTGGGAGCATCACACATGCATCAGTTGGATATGGCTGTAATCTGCAGTCACACAATGTACCTGCATGCTGTATTACTCCCTTCATGCACCTTTGCTAATCTATTTGCACCTCTGGTGTATCAGTAAAAATAGTCATTTCCCAGAAAGCACTGGGAATTTCCCAAGTCTCTGTTCAGCTTATATATGTCAGTATTTTTAATTGAAGTAGAAAGGGTGAGGGTTTTAAAGATGAGGAGACTGGGGCCCAGAAAATAAAGTGACTTGCCCAGTTTCACAGAGGGCCAGAATTCAGACAGAGACCCACAGACCCTCAGGACAGTGCTCTTTCCATTATTCCATTCTGTCTTTTCCCGGTAACTAAAGAAAAAAGAAGTAGGAGGGCATTGTTGTTTCTGTAATGTGCCATTGAGCGGGTTTTGACTCATCATAACCGTATAGGACAGAGTAAAACTGCTCCACATGCTTTCCAAGGACCAGCTGATGAATCTGAACTGCAGACCTTTGGGTTAGCAAAAAAGCTAGTAACCACTGAGACACCAGGGTTCCAGAAAGGTATACTGTTGCTGTTATTAAGTGTTGTCAAGTTGGTTCCAACTCACAGAGACTTTATGTACAACAGAACAGTACCTACCTGGTTCTGCACCATGCCAACAATGCTATGCCAGGACTACTGGTGTAGTCATCAATATAAGAAGTAAAGTTTTTGGAGAGTCTCTGGATTTTCTTTATTTTTAATTCTCTGTCTCCATTACTCACTGTTATGTGAGAGAAGTAGTTGAAGAAAACAAACAAAATGTGCTACTCCATGTTTCTATGTTTAAACAATAGGGGTCATTTTGCAGGGATATTTCTGACTTCCTAGCACATTAGAGCTGGCAGGCTGGTTTGACACTTTAGCTGGAGGGAAGGGAATGAGAAACCTCGAGTTTCAATTCCAGTCCATCGGCCCGGCCCTTCTTCAGTGAGTTTCTTGCCCCATTTTGTAGAGGATGACGAAGCTTTTAATGTCCTTTGTAGCAATTTGAAAACACAGACAAACACGGCTTAAAGTGAAATCCCCGGTGATTGAAAATAGCATTAGACACAAGCTTCTGGTGTTCCTTCTGTCATTTCCAAGAGTCCTGATGAGTGTCAGTTGAGCAGTTACTGCACTGAGTTGGCTGAAGCCCATGATAGTGTGTGTGTGTGTGTGTGTGTGTGTGTGTGTGTATGTGTTGGCTATGGGGCTCCCTACTTGCCATGGGAGGAGGAAGGAGAGGCAAGCAGATGTCATTTAGTCACCTGCATTTGCAACTGCAGCAAGCCGCAGACAGGATCTGCTGATTTGATTCTAGCACAGTCCCAGTCTCTGGCTCCAAACCACCTCAGGCTGTATCTACACGGTGCCAAGATGATGCACCAAGAGGGAAAACCATCAACCACGACGGTCATCCAGGCTATGAAGATGAAAAATTACAGCAGCAGGAAAAATTGCAACTTGAAGTTCAGTTGATGGACTGAATTCTGTAATTTTTAAAAAAAAAAAAAAAACGGCGATAGAACAAATGCAATAAAAATTCCATATTTGTTTCTGAATTTCTTGAGGAAGATCAGATTGTTTGTCATTAAAAATGATGTCCACATAGATTTAAAAAAAGAAAGAAATAAAAAGAAAGCAAACCATGGCATTACCTAAACCCCTTTCTTCATTCTAAAGAACAGCCTCCTTAGGGTCTTATTTACATGTAGGTAAATTCCAAACAGCTAAAGTTGCACACATCTAACCAGATGGAATTTGAGTCCTTTCCTGAAGCAGTAAAAGAAAAAGCAGCACCCAGAAATGACATGAGGGGCTCTTCAGGCTACCAAGATTTGAAACTGCTGTTCTAAGCACACACGGGAGATTGCTGCAGCAGCCTTCAAGGCCACCCCACCAAGGCAGTGCCAAATCATCACTTTTTAACGTATTAGATAAGGAAGAAATGCACAAATGACTGTAGGTGCTTCAGTAAGGATCAAAATGAATAATTGCAGCTGTTGCCCAATCTCATACCCAGTTCTGTTTGTATCTAATTCCCTTGAAAATAGTAGGACAAGAGGCAAGAGGTAGGAATGCACCCAGTTTAAGTCCCCAGGTTGTGGCTCGTGCCTTTGGTGTCCTGCCCATATCCCGCTGATACCAACTATTCCAGAACCCGTTGACAACATCTGACTGCAGGTGCCTGTGACTCTCCTTGCATGCTGGAAGCACTGGGTACATTTTGCTCGTGGGAGAAGCCCTCAGACAATGATAGATGGAAGCTGGCATATAAGTACCCTGTTTGTCTTCCCCTCAGGTAGGACAACTCTGTGGCATGTTCTACTCTGTCTGCTGGAGTTCCCCAGTGTGACTGTGCTTCAGTTGCCCACAGTGGTTACCTGATCGATAACATGCCCATGGTTGGCTTCCTTCCCTTTCCTGTCTCATGTTCCCACTTCCTTTTTGGTGTTTCCTGGGCTCATCTCCCAAATAAAATACTTGCACTTGAATCCTTGTCTCATAGTCTGTTCCTGGGGGACTCCAACCAAGATAACAGGGGAAATTTTTTCTGCTAACTAACAATTCTCAGTGACATTTGGTTCTTTATCCTACTGATTCAGGCATAGATTCAAAGCATGTTAAAGCTGAGGGCATGGAAATTGCTGCTCCAATGCTGTATTTCACAAAAGAGGAAACAAAAGCTCAGGTCACAGCCAGGTAGTTATAGAAATTGGACTTTCTAGTGGTCTTAATGTCCAAGCTGGCATGCCCTGGTCTCCCCAGAATTCTTCAACTCCCATGTTGAGCAAAATACTCCTAGTTTTAGGGGTGCACCATGAGAAATCACAGTTTTCCCCCTCCCAAGTAGGACTTTAACTTAACCAGCATTCTTATTTATTTTTTTATCTCTCCAAATTCCTGAGAGTTACAGTGTCTTGGATTTGGCACATCATGATATGTTTCCATTTTTCATTAATTTATTTGACTGACTACCTAGTTGGGATCTGGTATTGTGCTAGGTATAGGAGATACCACAGGAAACTGTAGTCCTTGCTTTCCTCTCCCAGAGCTTGTGGGTCTGTGGGAAAGAGGGAACAGGGGAGCCAAAAGCCATATCAAATGAAAGAGTAAAAATTACAATATAGAATGCTCTGAAGGCACAGAGGAGGGAGAAGTAACCCAGGCCAGGAGTTTCTAGAAGTCTTCTAGGAAGAAGTGATGTATAAGCTGAAATCGGAAGTTAAATAGGAGGGATAGATGGGAGAGGTATCTCAGGCAAAGTGAAAAGCTAATGGGAAGGCTTATAGGAGAGAGTAAGACCTACTGGGAGGAAGTGAGAGTATTCAGTCTAGCCAAGGATTAGAGAGTAGGGGCGAGCGGAAGAGACCTGGAGTGAGGCAGAGCCTAAATCACCAAGGCCCTAGTAAGGTATCCAAAGGCACAGGATACTATCTAGAGGACAATTCAGAGCTGTCCAGGTATTTTAACTAAAGGAGTGGCATGATCAAGTTGCAGCTTAGACTGTCTTGGTGCTCTGTGGGGAATAGCATGGGACGGGGCAAGCTTGGAGGCTGAGGCTTGACATTCAGGCAAGTCTTGATAGTGGCTTGAGCTAGAATAGTTGTGAAGTGAAGAGAATTAGGTGATGGAAGAAGAACTGGGAGTCAGTACAAAGAGAGTTGTTTTTTAATTTTCTTTTAATTTGTAGCTTCCCCTTTCATCTGTTTTTCTACTTGTAACTTATTTGTTGAAAAAACCAGTTGCTTGTCCCATAGGACTTTTTTTTAAATGAGTAAGTGAAAGTATACAATCCAAGTCAATTTTGCATCCCCGCCTCTCTACAGCTCTATCTACCCTCCCCACTCTGTGACACCACATTCCTCCTTTTCACTCCATACTACTAGTATCTTCTCAATAAACACCTGACCCCTCCTCTTCACCATCTCCCCTCTCCTCTAGAAACAGACCAGTAAGACAGCTTTCGGTATAAGACCATAAAGTACACACAGGAGGTGCTCATTCTGTGTCCCGAGTCCAGTCCATTCCTAGTCTGAAGTGTTGACCTCAGTACTGGTTTCAGGTCTGGGGCAGCAGCAAGTCTAAGGGCCATGTTCCCAGGGGACCCTCCAGGTTGTCAGGCCATCAAGTTCTGGCCTTTTAGTAGAGTTCTTGATCTGCACACCTCTTTTTCTTGTGTTATGTCAGGGACTGTACATTGTGTCCCCTATCGAGGCTATCTTTGGCAGTGGCTGGGCATCATCTGGTTCTTCTAATCTCATGTGGATATAGTCCCAATCATATGGGTCCTTCCGCCCCTTGGGGTCATTTTTCCTCATGTCTTTGGTCTTCTTGGTTGCTGTCTGTTTCAGGTGGATTGGGATCAACTCATGTTCCTCGGATGACAGCTTGCTGGCTTTTAAAGCCCCAAAAGCCATTCACTAGCATGGGGTGTAGAAGACTCTCTCAGCAGAAGACTAGTTATGCCAATTGACCTCGATGTCCTGAAAACACAGTCGCCAGACCCCTATCCCTGCTACTTTGCCCTTTGAAATGTTGGGTTGAATTTAGAAAACCTTTTAGTTTATCGTTAGTCCATTTATGCTGTCCCGTCGTCTACTGAGTGTTGTCATATGCTTCACCTAACTAAATTCCTGTCAACTATCTAATCTATGACCAAAGCTCTCCCTCCCTCCCCACCATTGTAGCCATCAAAGTCTTTTCTTCTGTGTATAGGTCCTTCTTTAAGTCCTTATAATCGTGGTCTCAGACACTACTTATCCCTTTGCAGCTGACTGATTTCACTCAGCATAATGTCTTTTGGTCGATATCAGGTTATGGGATGCTTCCGAAAATCATCATTATTCTTTGTTATTGCATAGTGTTCTATTGTATATACATACCATGGTTTGTTTATCTATTCATCTGTTTATGGGTGCCTAAATTGATTTCACCTTTTGCTATTGTGCACTGTGCTGCAATAAACATTCATGTGCAGGTATCTGTTCATGTGACTGCCCTTATTTCTGTAGGATATATTCCAAGCAGTGAGATATCTGGATCATATGATATTTCTATTTCTAGCTTTTTAAGAAAGCACCAAATTGCTTTCCAAAGAGGGCGTACCATCTTGCATTCCCACTAGCAGTGCAGGAGAGTTCCAGTCTCTCCACAGCCTCTCCAGCATTTGTTGTTTGGATTATTGCCCAACCTCACTGGGGTAAGATGGTATCTCATTGTAGTTTCGATATGGATTTCTCTAATAACTAATGATTGTAAGCCTTTCCTTGTGTGTGTGTTGTCTGCCTGAATATCTTCTTTGATGAAGTGTCTGTCCATGTTCTGTGCCCGTTGTTTAACGGGGTTATTTGTCTTTTTCTTGTTAATAGTTTGTAGTACCTTGTAGATTATGGAAATGAGATATGTAGTTACCAAGTATTTTTTTCCCATTCTGTAGGCAGTCTTTTAACTGTCTTGATAAAGCCTTCGGATGAACATAAGTGTTTGATTTTTAGTAGTTCTCATTTATCTATTTTCCCTTTTGTTATTTGTGCATTGTTAGTAAGATTCTGTAGTCTGTCAAAGCTGTGTATGAGAACTTCCATTGTTGTCCCTATTTTTTCTTCCATAATCTTTAATATTTAAGTCTCTGATTCATTTTGAGGTAGTTTTTGTGTAATGTGTGATGTATCAGTCTTGTTTAATTTTTTTTTGCAGATGGATATCCAATTTTGCCAATACCATTTGTTAAAGAGACTGTTTTTACCTCAATTTACAACCTTGGGTCTTTGTTGAGTTATTAACTGTTCATATGAGGATGGTGATATTTCTAGATTCTCTATTCTGTTCCGTTGGCCTACATATTGTTTTTGTACCAGTACCAGGCTATTTTGACTACTGTGGCAGTGTAATAGATTCTAAGGCTGCGTAGTATGAGGTCTCCCTCCATGTCTTTGGTAGTGTCTTACTTTTCTGGGGTTTCTTCCCTTTTCAAACAAACTTGGTGATTTTTTTCTACATCTCATTAAAAAATGACATTGGAATTTGTATTGGGATTGCATTGTATATTGTATGTGTAGATTGTATGTACAGATTGCTTTGGGTAGAGTAGACATTTTCACAATGTTAAATCTTCCTATCCATGAACAAGTTATGTTTCTTCACTTAACGTAAGTCTCTTGGTTTATTGTAGTAAGATCTTAGAATTTTCTCTGTATAGGTCTCTTACATCTCTGGTTAGGTTTATTCCTATGTATTTTATCTTCTTGGGGACTATTGTAGATGGTGTAGATTTGGCGATTTCCTCTTTGATGATCTCTTTGTTGATGTAAAGGAATCCTACTGATTTACTTAAGTTTATCTTATATCCTGATACTTTGCTGAACTCTTTTACTAGTTCCAGTCTTTTGTTTATGGATTCTTTGGGGTTTTCTGTGTATACGATCATATCATTTGCAAATAGGGATACTTCTTCTTTACCAACGTGGATGCCCTTTATTTCTTTGTCTTGTCTGATTGCTATGGCCAGAAACTCTAGCACAATGCTGAATAGAAGTGGTGACAGTGGGTGTCCTTGTCTAGTTCCTGTTCTCAGGAGATATTTTTCAGTCCCTTTCCATTTGGAATGATGTTGGTGGTTGGTTTTGCATCAATGCCCAATATTGCACTGAGGAATTTCCCTTCTATTCCTATTTTACTGAAACTTTTTAACAAGAATGGGTGCTAGACTTTGTCAAACGCCTTTTCAGCATCAATTGATAGAGTCAAGTGATTCTTATACTTGGTGTTATTTATGTAGTTGATCACATTAATTATTTTTCTTATGTTGAGCCAACCCTGTAACCCTGGTATGAATTCTACTTGGTCATGACGAATTACTTTTTTGATACGTCATTGAATTCTGTTGGCTAGAATTTTGTTGAAGATTTTTGCATCTAGGTTCATGAATGCTACTGGCTTGTAATTTTTTTTCTTTGTGGAGTACTTTACATGGCTTTGGTATCAGGATTATGCTGGCTTCACACAATGAATTTGGGAATGTTCTGTTCTTTTCTATGTTGTGGAATAACTTCAGTAATATTGGGATTAACTCCTTTCTGGAAGTTTGATAGAATGGTGAAGTTGTCTGAGTCAGGACATTTTTTGGTTGATAGTTTTTTTATTATTTTTTCAATTTCTTCTTTCATGACGGATTTATTAATTTGTTTTACATCTCTTTGTGATAATTTTGGTAGGCAATGTGAATCTAGAATTTCTCCATTTCTTCCAGGTTTTCAAATCTATTAGAATATAATTTTTTGTAGTATTCTGTTATGATTCTTTTGATTTCAGGGCTTTCTGTTGTGATGTCTGCCATCTGATTTCTTATTCAGGTTATTCGTTTCCTCTCCTGTTTTTCTTTTGTAAGTTTAGCCAATGGTTAGTCAATTTTGTTGATTTTTTTCAAAAATACCAGCTTTTGGTTTTGTTAATTCTTTCAATTGTTTTTCTATTTTCTGCTTTGTTTAGTTTTGGTCTAATCTTTATTATCTGTTTTCTTCCAGTGCCTGAGGGGTCCTTTTGTTGCTCTCTTCCTGCTTGTTCAAGTTGCAGAATTAATTCTTTAGTTTGGGCCCTTTCTTCATTCCAGATGTGTGCATTTATAGAGACAAATTGACCTCTGAGCACTGCTTGTTGTATCCCATAGATTCTGGTAGGATGTGTTTTTGTTCTCATTTGATTCCGTGAATTTCTTTATTGCATCCCTGATTTCTTCTAAACCTGTGAACTTTTGAGCAGGGTATTATTTAGTTTCCATGAGTCTGAATTTTTACCCACATGTTTTCTGCTACTGATTTCAGTTTTTATGGCTTTATAGTCTGAGACAATGCTTTACAATAGTTCAGTGGTTTGAATTTTGTTGAGACTTGCTTTATGGGCTAATACTTGGTCTATTCTGAAAAATGTTCAATGTGCACTGGAAAAGAAGGTGTACTTATCTGTTGTTGGGTACAAAGTTCTGTATATGTCTGTGAGGTTGAGTTGTTTCATTGTCACAGTAAGATCTTCTGTATCTTTATTGAGCTTTTTTCCTGGAGATCTATCCCTTACTGAAAGTGGAGTGTTGAAGTCTCTTGCTATTACTGTGGAGTGATCTCTTATTTTTCAATGTTGTCAGCATTTGTTCAATGTATTTAGATGCTCTGATATTCAGTGCATAAATATTTAATGTTGTCATATCTTTCATATGTATTGAACATTTCAGCAATAAATAGTGACCATTCTTGTCCACAATGCTGGATTTTACTTTAAAATATGTTTTATCTGAGATTAATATTGCCACTCCTGCTCTTCTTAGTTTGTTGTTTGCTTGGTGTGTATTTTTACACCCTTTGATTTTCAGTTTGTTCATATCTGAATTTAAGGTGTATTTCTTGTAAGCAGCATATAGACAGATTGTGCTTTGATCCAGCCTCTTACTGTCTGTCTGTTTATTGGAATGTTCAGCCTATTTACATTCAGTGTAATTATTGATGCCAAGCCAGCCAAGTACCGTAGAGTAGGAGCTGACTCATGGAGATACGTATTTAGTGTTGTCATTTTGATGTCTTAATTTTTGCATTGTTGACATTTTCTTTTTTCCACTTAATGTTCTACTCTGAGTTGTTTTTCTTTATGGGTTTTCTTTTCATCCTTTTCAATATTGGTTTTGTGTCTGTTAGATGTCTGTATTGTGTTTCTTGTTTTGATATGTAGCATTATTAGTTTGCTTTGTGGCTACTCATCACCCCGACCCACAATGTTCTAGGCTTAAACCAGTCTTTAACATCATTATATCTCCTTAACTTCCTCTCTGTCTGAAAAAGCTATTAATACTGTAATATAGCTGTCTTTATAGTGTAATATTGTCATAATTTCATGTTGAGCTCTCTGTTTTCCTAGTTTTAAAATTTGAGCTGTGATTGAGCTTTGTGACTTTTTAACTAATTAGGACTCTGGATACTGTGTCCTGCATTGCATCCTTTAGTGTATTTCTGGTGGCATTGATTTTCTAATCAAAGAACTTCCTTCAGTATTTCTTGTAACTTTGGTTTGGTTTTTGCAAAGTTTCTAAGCTTCTTTTTGTCTGAGAATGTCATAATTTCACTGTCATATTTGAAAGACAGTTTTGCAGGATATATAATTCTTGTTTGGAAGTTTTGTTTCCTTCAAGGCTTTGTATGTGTCATCCCATTGTTTTCTTGCCAACAAGGTTTCAGCTGAAAAGTCAGAGGACATTCTATAAGGCTTCCCCATGTACACTAGTTTTTCTTTAAGCCTAGGTGCCATTAACAGCCTCTCCTTATGGTTCATTTTGTTAAACTTGATTATCATATGCCTTCATGTCTTTTTTTGTAGTCTACCTTTTGTAGGGTTTAGTGAACAACTTGAATAGCTATCTTCTCGTCTTGCATGATGCCAGAGAAATTTTCTGTCAACAACACTTTGACAATTCTCTCTGTATTTTCCGCTGTCTGTCTCTGTTCTGGAACTGCATTTACACATAAATTGTTTCTCCTGATAGGGTCTCACATGATCTTAATGATTCTTTTATCTGATTTCTCCTCATCAATGTTGGTATCAGTTGCTTTACCTTCAGTCTCGCTAATTATGCGTTCCATTTCCTCAATCCTGCTCCATTGAATTATCTAACTCTGTAATTTTATTATTGATCTGCTGAATTTCAGATCATTGACTTTCTAGCAGTTCATGTAACTTGTTTAATTTTTCATTTTGCTCTGCTGCACTTTGCTTAATTTCCATCCTAAGATCTGGACACACTCTATATATAATTCTGTTATACTCTGCCTCCAATAATTTCAGGAAGGCTTCTTCATCCAGGAAATTTTTTGATTATTTAGGGAGTTTTCTGGAGCCATGATGGTCACCTTTTTAAAATGGTTAGATACTGACTGTTGTCTTTATGTCATCAGAAAACTGGTCAGCTTCTCCAGTGTTGTACCAGGAGAAGCTATAGTGTGGCTCTAAGAAGGGAGTAAGGTTACTGCTAGACTTGACTGTCAGCTGCTGCTGCATTTTCTAGGTGCAGCTGTTTAAGTACAGCTTCTCTGGTGAGAGAGATGCTGTCCAGCCCAGCGATGCTGCTCAGATTGGTGGCTGGTCCCAGCTGGGCCCTCCGGGGTGGCAGGCCTTGTCCCGTGGTTGACAAAGATGGTGACCTGCTTGTGCCAACTCTCTGGAGTCACACCAGCAGACAGTGTGGCATAGCTCAGAGAAGAAAGGAGGGAAGGGCACCATCACACTTGGCTGTCAGACAGCACTTCATTTTCTAGACGTGATTGTCTTAAAAACTGATTTTCTGCTGAGAGAGGTGCTACTCTGCAGCAGCCAGTACTAGCTGAGTCCTCAGGGATGGCAGGCCCCACCTCCTAGCTCACAAATATGTTGACTTAACTGTAGAGTCTCCCAGGGCCCTCATCAGCAGATGCTATGACATGACCCAGAGAAGGGAGGGGGAAGGGTGCTGCCATACTTGGCTGCCAGCAACCTCTGTGATCTCTGGTGCGATTGTCTTAAAAACAGCTTTTATGCTGAGAGAGGCACTGTTCTGTCAGGTACTGTTGCTCAGCTTGGCAGCCATCCCCAGCCAGGCCCTCAAGTGTGGCTGACTTTTCCTCTCAGCTGACTGAGATGGTGTCCTACCTGTGCTGCCTCTTCTATGCTGTGTCAGGAGAATCTATTGCACAGCTCAGAGAAGAGAGGGGGAGAAGGTCTCTGGTATCCTCAGATGCCAGCCACAGCTGTATTCTTCAGATACAACTATCTCAAATATAGTCTCTCTGCTGCAATGGATGCTGTCTGCTTAGGTGCTGCAGCTCAGCATGGCACCCAGCCCCTGACAGGCTCTCAGGCTCAGCAGTCACAGCAGTCCCAGTCCCAGTCTCCCAGATGACAAAGATGGTGCCCATACCTGTAAACCTCTCAGCCACTGTGCCAGCAGAAACAGGGCCCCTTTTGTGGCTGTCTCACCTCTGACAAAGTTAGTTCTCCCCTTCCTGTTAAGTCATCCAGTCCACTCTTACAACCTTCTGCCTGATTTGGGGGCTCCCAGAACATCCACTCTACTTCATTCAGTTGTTTGTCTAGGCCTCAAGGAGATGTGTGACTAGTCTGCCATCTTGGCCCTGTCTCCCAGGATTTTTTTATAATTTGAATTTTTCTAACTTTATCCCTGTGTTATTGTTTTAATATATTTCCTTCCCCCACTGTGTCTTAGTCACTTAGTGCTGCTTTAACAGAAATACCACAAAAAGTGGATGGCTTTTAAAAGAGAAATTTTGTCACAGTTCAGTAGGCAGAAAGTCCAAATTCAGGGTGTCAGCTCTAGGAGAAGTCCCTCTCTGCCTTCTCTGGAGGAAGGTCCTTGTTGTCAATTTTTCCCTGGACTGGAAGCTTCTGAGACACACTGGGGATCCTGCCCAAAGGATGGGTTCAACTCCTGGCACTGTTTCGTGGTGGCATGAGGTCCCCAAATCTCTCTGCTAGCTTCTTTCCTTTACATCTCAAGAGACTGTCTTAAGGCACCAATACAACTGCCACCCATCCACCCTCATTAACATCACAGAGGCTGGATTTACAACATTGGGGAACATCACACAATACCAGGAATCATGGCCCAGCCATACAGAATTGAATCTATGATACACTCACTGTATTTCTTAAAAATTAGTAATTAAATCTAGAGGCATGGTGAATTTTTTTTTTTTTTTGGAAAGAACATTTCTGACTTAGTTATCTAGTACTAGTGTAACAGAAATAAAGTATATTGGTAACAATAGTAAAGCTGGGTTGATATGATGCCACAATAATAGGGAATTGTGACCACAAAGACCAAAATAACAGTAAGTGTTTCAGTTTCTAAATTGACACTGTTGAGTAATAACTTTTACTTTCTAATTTCTCCATCTTTAATTTTTCAATCTGTTTGTGGCAATCATAGTAGTTGTATTTAGTATATAGTGTATTTTTTCTTAGACTCTTATGACTTTTATCAGTTAACTGGAAACACTGGTGGCATACTGGTTAAGTGTTATGGCTGCTAACCAAAAAGATTAGCAGTTCAAATCCACCAGGGGGTCCTTGGAAATTCTATGGGTGCAGTTCTTCTCTAACCTACAGGGTTGCTATGAGTCAGAATGGATTCAATGGCACTGTTTTTTTTTTTTTATTAGTTAACTGCAGAGATTTTTAAATTACTGTATGGAATTCTAATTACTGCAGTTTCGCAAGTTTTAATATTGTTTAGAATACATTGTTTCTTTATTGACTTCTAGGTTTTCCTACTCAAGTTATGAATCTCAGTAAATTGGTATTCATTAAAAGAGGACATCCCAGTTTAAACAGCTCTTCTCCTTTGTTAAAGAACAAAGGGGTATGGGAAGTGTTTCCCCGGAATTGGCAGTAATGTTGAATAGTTTGTTGTACATTCCACGCCAGTGGCTAGTTTTCAAGGAGGTGAAGTGACTGACACAGAAATTCCTACGTACTGTGCCATACCTGCTGCAGGCAGGCTGGCTTCTTCTGTTCTGTCACAGACCATGTTCGTGTCCTTGTCTTTGCTGCATGTGCTCTCTCAGTGAGAATGACTTCTTTGCTGCCCAGCCATATTTGCCCATTGTTTAAGGTCTTGCTTAAATATCACTTTCTCCATGAAGCCTTTCCTAATCTCAAACTCTCCATAGCTTTCCAGCCTAAACCCCAGTTTAGCACGTAAATTTGCATCATTCATTCATTGCCCGTTGTGTGTTACCATTATCCCCCTAACTAGCACGTAAACACTGGGGGGAGAAAGGCCACCTCATGGATGTCTTTGGTATACCTTACAACCCGGTAATGACGGAGATATTCAATAATCATTGATCAATTTTTCCTTATTTGTAAGGATGAAGGGTGCAGAGAAAATTTCACAATGGAAAATTCCCGCCCTTGTCAACAGCTTGAAACTTATAGTTGTAAAATTATTGACAATTGGATCAGACATGCATTAAGTTCTCTCCTGAAGTCTTGTCTTCCCCCCTATCCTGCAGGTAGCACCTCCTCGGTATCAGGTTCACCTAGGTGTCTATCAGTTTGTCATACTGTGGTGGCATGATCGTTACTGTGATGCTAGAAGCTATGCCACTAGTATTTCAAATGCTAGCAGGGTCATCCACTGTAAACAGGTTTTTGTAGAGCTTTCAGACCAAGACAGGCTAGGAAAAAAGGCCTGGTGATCTATTCTGATTAGCCAGCGAAAACTCTATGAAACACAGCAGAATACTGTCTGATATAATGCTGAAATGAGCCACCTAGGTTGGAAGACAACAGACTCAAGGGTGCTGGCAATCACCAGGATGGTGCAGGACCAGGTGGTACTTCATTGTGTTGTACATGGATACACATATGTTATTGTACAGCTGTGTTCTGTGTATTCTGACGTGGCTGATGGTGTGTTAGATGTATGTCACAGAGGAAGGGGGTGAGAAAAGCCTCTTGTGCGGTCCTCCTTCATCCCTCTGCCCTCTGGTAGTGCTTCCCGCAAGCCAGTCCAGGAAGACAATCATTGGCTTCTGATGAGGAATTTTTTTTCCTAGGAATAGGATTTTGTAAGTGGGTTACGGTTCTTGGCTTGATTAGTCTTTGATATTGGGGAGAAGCAGTTTCACATGTGGCTTTAGATCTGAGCTTGGGTCACAGTGGTGTCATTGTCTAGGCGTGGCCTTGGGAAAGCTTCCTAACCTTCCCAAGACTATTTCTTCTGATGGAACATGGAGACCATTATTATCCTATCATAGGGGTCAGATGACTCAGGGCATGGGTGTGGCACCCAGTGAATGCTCAGTAAATGTAGGCTGCTTTAACGTGGTGAGAAAATGTTGCTCTGAACTTTGTTCCATTTCTTTCTCCTCTCCTTACAACTTAGGGCCCTTTCCTCTGGAATCACACCTGTTGTTCAGCCTCCGAGAAATATCTCATTGGATTCTAAGGCTTTTATTTCAGTACCAGGAGCAAGAGAGAGAGAGAGAGAGACAGAGAGAACAATGAGAGAACAGATTGGAACTCTCTGATTCTGAGCTTAATTTCTATCCCTTCTGCTGCCTTTGCTGGGCTTACTCTTTACCAAATGCAGAACCAAGAGGTGAGGATTTCCATCTATCCCACTGGGACCAGGGGGTGAATGAGTTAACATTTACAAAGTGCTTTGAGTTCCTTGGAGAAAAGGCACAATCTGAGTATTCTCATTAGTGCATGAATAATAGATGAGCATAAAGCACTTTGCAAATATGAAGTTCTTTAGCAATGCTAAATAACACTACCACCAACATACCTGTGAGTGGAGGAGCCCATTCCTGAAGCTCTGATCGTGTTCTAGTTTTGGTTGTCACTAAAGGCAAAATGATTTTCCTTCTCTGGTTCTCACGGCAGAGGGATCAGGTGAGATGATGTTGAAGATAATGCTTATGTAGTTTGGTGCCTCATTGTAGGATTCTTTATTGAGATGGAGAAATGGCTACTGCCAAAGTCAGAGTGACCTCATTTGTGGGGTAGAGGGGGCATCTTTGGTGCCACTGAGAATGTGTAAGGGGAAGGAGAATGCTTTCACCCAGGATTGTGAGGAACATGTCCTGGATCTGAGCCCTAGAAAGTATCTAATGAACCATGTCTTTTTTTTCCCGCTTGTTTGTGTCTTCTTGATTCAAGATGCTTGGGCCTTGAGCGAACATTTCCGCAATGGGTACAGCTGCTTCTTTGGTTACTGTTTCTTGGTCTTCAGGATCTTATCATGCTTGTTGAGGTTTTCAGGCCACAGATCCAGGAGCTTGCACTTCTTGCCCTTGCAGAACTTCCTGAAGTTCTCTTTCTGAGTCTGACTGATGATCATGATAATCAGGCAATGGATTTGTGGACAGCTAGGATTCTGGAGACCTTGGATGCCACACTGCCTGTCCTTTCAGTGATGCACAGCTGAGATCGCTCTCCGTTCGTATCATCTAGGTATGTTAGCAGCACCTCCTTCTTTCAAGGAAGGTCCTGAGCCTTACCTTGCCCAAGATTGAGTGCTAAAAGTCCACCACTAGCTGATTTGAGCGCTGAGGGAAAGAGCACAACCATACACTCTTGTTCTCCAAAAACATGGAGTTAGAAAAGAATTTTTGATGAACTTGGATTCTCCATTATTCATGGTAAGACTACCATGAAGGGTAGTCTTCAAGGGCCTTCATCCTCACCTAAATCCACTAAGGTATAATTACAAAGAAAATTTACCTTTCTTCAAAGAGATTACATAATTTTAGAATCCTGTACTTGAATGGAGCCCTGGTGATGCTGTGGTTAAGTGCTATGACTGTTAGCCAAAAGACCAGCAGTTTGACTGTACCAGGCACTCTTTAGAAATCCTATGGGAAAGTTTTATTCTGTTCTATGAAGTCACTATGGATTGGAATTGACTCAGCGGTAAATGGCTTGGCTTGGCTGGAATGAGTCCTTAAAGACTTGCCATTTAATGAAGAAATGGCATGATTTGGATTTGGACACATCCGGAGCCAGAAGCTCAGAACCTTATAGCATAGGCTGTCATGGTCTCGGGTAATTCTGTTCGAACGTATCAAGCTACAACCAATCTCTGTTATCTTTTCCCCATAGAAAAGTGGGACAGCAAAGAGCAAGCCTAAGCCCTCTTCTACACTCAGCCCTTCTGGAGCTTTAAGGCAACTCTCATGCTGCCTTGAGTTTTCTTTCCAGCCCACACATATTTCTTTGACCATTCCTTATCTGGCACAGTTTCCAAACCTCTCACCACTTTTGGCTTTAGAAGTAACAGTAGGTGTGTGGCACCTTTTAAGTGTCCTTGATGTAACAAATAGAGGTTTGGAATTATTTCACCTGTGGGACTATTTCTTCTTTCCTAACTCAAAAGACAGCCATGTCCTATCTGCTTTCAACCACGGTTTTCTGCTCCAATAAGATCTACCATATACAACATTTGGGAAAATTGCAAGCTGGGAAGAATACACTGTTTCCTAGAAAACATGCAGAGTAAATGGAGATCTTCGTAGGACCTGCCCTTGTATCAGCCAGATGTGTTTGGCTGCAAGCAACATCTGACTAACAGTGGTTAAAGTGATGATGTCATTTAATTAACTCACATAACCAGAAGTCAGGGAGATTTTAAATTTGGTGTGGTTGCTCAGTGGTGCCATCTAGGAATCAAAACCGAAAAAACCAAACCTACTGCCGTCAAGTTGGGTCTGACTCATAGTGACCCTGGAGGTCAGAGTAGAACTGCCCCATAGAGTTTCCAAGGATCACCTGGCAGATCCGAGCTGCTGACCTTCTAGTTAGCAGACATAGCACTTAACCCACTATGCCACCAGGATTTCCTTTTAGGAATCAAACCCCTCCTATATGCCATTGTAACAACCCCAGCTTGTTAGCTTTTGGGTCTTAGGCTTGTTGCCTCTTGTCCACAAGAGACTGCCTCAGCCCCAAACAGCAAGTCCTTACAAAATCATGTTTAACGTAAGAGGATAGGGAAGCTCTTGCTTTATTTCTGTTTTCTAATCTAACAGGAAAAACGTTCTTCCAGGAGATTCTTTCGAGCAAACTTCCTCTTACATTTTTCATCAGAACTGAGTCACATGCTCCCACCTAAGCCAATCGTTGACTTTTAGAAGTGGGATTATCATGCTCATCCTGGACCAGATGTAGTCCGTTATCTCAAACAGCGGCTTGCTGCTATCTGAACAGCAATGGGGTATTGCACACTCTATGGATTAGGAAGCATGGCTGTGGCTAGATGACTGACAGCATTGACCAGAAATATGGTAGTTATCCCAGAATAAGAATCAAGAATGACCATATGTTTCCTTGGAAATTTTATAATATACAGTGGTGTATTTTATTAAAAAAAGTTTTGTCTTTATCCTTGGAAACTCTAAGGGGCAGTTCTACTCTGACTGTAGGGTTGCTATGAGTCAGACACGACTCAGTGGTCTGGTCTCTTTGTCTTTATCAGCTAACCTTACCAAGACAGAACGACAAGATACCTTGCTGTATTTCTTAAATATTTCCTTCAGTGTCCTTTGATCTTTTCCCAGCAGTGCTGTAAAGACAGCAACAATAATAACACATCCAAAGATTTCAAGGTTCACAAGTAATTTGCCTGTATCTCATTTCACTCGAGCCTCACCATAATTGTGTGGGTTAGGTATGGGGCTATTGTAATTTTTATTTTTACTATTTTTTGGTTGGGCTTCGGTTTAGAGGGTTGAGCTAATCATGTTCCACCATCATCTCATTTGTACTTGGCCTTGCTGTTGTTTTAATAATTAATTAGTCAGTCCATTCTCTTTTATCACTATCTCCCATTCACTTCCTCCACATAGACAATCATTTTAAATGTATTTGATGCTTATCTTGATATTTGTATGCACATTTGTAAAATATACAGTGAAACCTGTGAGAGCCGAAACTTGATAGGACTGCTTTGTTTGCTTGGGTCTCACAAGTACTCCACGTTTTACAGAGTGCAGTCTTTTTTTTCAAATAAATTCTTACTTGTTTTTCGTTGGTTTTAAGCGATAGTTTACCACTAGTCAGTTCCTCATGCATAAACTTCCACACATGACCCTAGCTGCTCTCCCACACTGTGACAGCACAGTCCTTCCCTCCAACGCGTGTTTTTTCCCATGTCCGTTTAAGCAGCTCCTGTGTCCCTCTGTTGTTTCCTCTCACCTCCAGACAGGAGCTGCTCTCTTAGTCTTCTGTATTTGCCCAAGCCAAGAAGCATATTCTTCACCAGTACCGTTTTATGTTTTATAGACCAGTTCAATCTTTATCTGAGGAGCTGGCTTCTAGAATGGTTTCAGTCCTGAGTTAACGGAGAGTCCTGGGGCCATGTTGTCTGGGGACCTTCCATTCTGTCAGACCATTGAGTCTGGTCTTTCTACTAGAGTTCAAATTCTGCATTCCACATTTCTCCTGCTCCATCAGGGACTCTTTGTTGAGTTCCCTATAAGGGTAGTCTTTGGTGGTACCCAGGCACCATCTAGTTCTTCTGGTCTCATGCCGACGTAGTCTGACAAAGTGCAGTTTTAACTACTTTTCTATTGCTGTCTGTCAGTGGAAAAGATTTGAGCTTTCCTTCTTTGACAGCTTTCTGCCTTACACAGGTTCTAGCTTTCACAGGCTTTACTGTATATTTTTGCTTACTGTGCATGCAATTTTTACTTTTGTAAATGATTATACTGTGTGAGTCTCATTCTGGTTTGTACTCTTCGCTCTGACCTGTTTTTAAGAGTGATCCAAGTTGCTGTGTTTATCTGCTCTGTTGACTCACAGGGTACATCCATCATGTTTTGGTTATCTATGTCTCCCACGGAAACCTTGTCAGCTTCCAGTTCTGCACACAAACATCTTCACACACCACCCTTGATGCCTAAGTGGGACTTATTCTGTGACACTGTGGTGTGATGGGTCACTTTTGTGTGGTCTCTTTCACCATAGTCTGGTAACTCCCACCTGGATTGGGCAGGACTATGCAAATGAGGCAATTGTGGACCATCAAAGAGATTGGTCAATTTTGCCATCCCACAAGGCTTAAAGTGAGCCATCCTAGGAGTGGGAGGACAGGATCTGACTACCACCAGGGAAGAAGAGCCAAGAATGGAGTATACTCTTTGGTTCCAGGGTCCCTGCACTGAGAAACTGCTAGGACCAGGAGACTAAGAGAGAGAGAACTATAACACTGCAGGTGGTGAGAAGTGGTGGCAGGAGAGACTGGCAGGAGATGTTACAGGTTTCTCGGTCCACTGAGCAAGAAAGCTGAGCACCTTTGGGCAGCAGGCTTGCTGGAGAAGTAGGGTGCTTCTGAGCACTTGGTGGAGCTAGACTTGCAGATCCAGGGGGCTAGAGCTGAGCACCTTCGGGCTGAGGCTTACTGGTGGAGTGGTATGCATTGCAGCACTTACTGCTAGAGCTCAAAGAGCTTTGTAATGTTTGCTCAAGGAGGACAGAGACCAGGGATCTAGGAAAGGCCTGCCTGAGAAGAGGTTATCCTAGTGGACAAAGTATCCTGAATGCTCCCATTATCTGAGTTACAACTAGTTACTTCCCCAATTAACTCCATAACTGAGAATATGATCTGTGAGTTCTATGTGTCCACTGCAACATATTTTTAAACCCAGCAGAGAGGTAGAGAGTGCTGTGCAAGGGATAGCTGGTGGTGTCAGAACCGGTAAAGATGGTAGACAGAAGGGGCCTGTCTGACTTCCACCTCATAGAAATCAGCTTTGTGCTGTTGATCTTGATGTTCCTTCCCCCTTGTGAAGTTACGGGAGGTCAGACACTGTCCCCACATCATTCTTATAGATAAAGACTCAAGAGCACTGTTGCTGGATCAGAAGATAGACTCTTAATTTGAATGAGTGGATGCCAAAAGGGCTTTCCAGAAAGATTGGTCTACACCACCAGGAATTATTCATGTTTAACTGAAAAATGGGTCTGGAAGCTGTTAAGTAATGTGTTAAAACTCACACAAGCAGTAGAAGTGAATTGAGTTATCAAGAACCCAGATCAAATCTTTTCATTCCAGACTCTTTTCATTTCCCAGGGCATTTCTCTGGATCATAATGCTGAATACTAATGAAAAGATGTTGTGAAACTTTTGTGATTTAGGAAATCCCTTGAATTTCAGAAATGGCTTTGCTGGTGCTAAGGGCAAGTTGCATGCACAAAGGAAGAGTGAAAGTGAATGGTAACCTCCTGTTTTATGATCTGGTTCAGTCTGTTGTGGGTCTTTCAGTGGCTTTACCACAGCTACTATTGTACTCTTGTGGGAAGCATTTGGAAAAGACGAAAAAATACTTTGTATCTCAACTCCTTCCCACCCACCTGCCAGGGACCACAGTGTAGTTCCTCCAAGTCTGTTTGACTTGAAAGTAAGAGGAGTCATAGAATCAGACAGTGTCATAATTAAAAATGTACTTAGAGGTCATCTGCCTAATTATCTCCTTTATAAATGAGGAAAAAGAGGTCCAGAGAGAGGAAGCCACTTACCTGAGGTCACACAGCTAAAGGCATGGTGGGGACAGCCACTGAGATTTCTGAATACTAGTCTATCACTATTTCCATGTCCTTGCACACATCTCCTTTTCCCAGGAATCCACATTTCAAGTCTCAGCCACCTGTGAAGTATGCTTACAAGTAGGGTATATTGCCAAATGTTTAACAACCACCTCACTGGAAGGTGGAAATTTGTTGCTTTGACAATTTTTATGGTATAAATGAAACAATTCTGCTCCATCCATGGCCAAGTTCAGGCTTCCAAGGTGAAATCACTGAATGTGGAGCTAGGACTGATGCACAGCAGCTTGGCGTGAGGAGGCGTCTTCACCCTATAGGTACCGGTTAGCTGCCACTGAGTTGCTTCTGACTCATGATGACTCCGTGTGTGTCATAGCACAACTGTACTCCACAGGGTTTTCAGTGGCTGATTTTTTGAAAGTAGATTACCAGACCTTGCTTCCAAGGTGCCTCTGGCAGACTCTACTTGTGACTTTCAGTTAGCACTGAAACACATCACCTGTTTGCATCATCCAAGGATTCTGTCCAAATGCCAGAACCAAGCCAAACCTGTTGGCACTGAGTCGATTCCAACTGATAGAGACCCTATAGGCTAAAGTAGAACTGCCTTACAGAGTTTCCAAGGACCACCTGATGAATTCAAACTGCTGACCTTTTAGGTGAGTAGCCACAGCTCTCAACCCTCACACCACCAGGGTTTCCAGATATAATGCACATAAAGAACCCCAAGAGCTCAGACAATAGGACAAGGTAGTAAAATGATTAAAATGCAGTGAGTCTTGAGTATTTCTTTCCTTTGTTATTAGTTTAGCTTACTTAATTATAATCCGACTCGACGGCACTTGGCTACTTAATTATAAATTTACATATTTTAATTTTTAATAATGGCTGTTTAATAACTGATCTTCAAAATTCCTGAAAATTTAACAATAATTTCTCTGGAGCCACCGTGATGTGAACCAGCCCTAGCTCACCATCAGCTATAAAACAGTAAAAGCAGCTTCTCAGTGTGGCAACATGTCTCCCTAGTTTATAAATTTGTCTTGGTTCTTCTGAGTAGTCTTTGGTGGAAACATGAAATGTGAATGAATACAGTGGAAAAAAAAGGTGGTGGATAAGTCAATTAAATTTTTCAGATATTAGAAGGATTAGCTCTTTAAGCCCTCAAATTAGAAAAATTTTAAGTCTTATTGTTAGGAAGGAACCCAGCGTTGCAGTGGTTAAAGAGCTCAGCAGCAAGCCAAAAGGTTGGCAGATGGAATCTACCAGTAACTCCTTGGAAACCCCGTAGGGCAGTTCTACTTTGTTCTGTAGGTACTTATGAATCGGAATTAACTTGACATCAACAGGTTTTGCTTTTTGAGTTTTATAAATAGATACTTAATTGAATTGTTTCACACCTTGTGTTGGGTTGAATAGCATATTTTGCAAATCCATTTTTACTTATGTGTGAATGTGGCCTTATTTGGAATTAGCGTCGTTGCAGATGTTACAAATTAAGATGAGATCATACTGGATTTGGGTGGCCCTGAATCCAATAACTGGTTTCTTTGTAAGAAAAGAGAAATTCAGACACAGAGACACAGACAGATACAAAGATGGAGATTGGAATGATGTGTCTACAAGCCAAGGAATGCCAGTGATGGTCAGCAACTACCAGAAGCTGGCAGAGACAAGAAAGAATGCTCCCTTATAGGCTCCCTACAGAGCATGGCCCTGCCCACACTTGGATTTCAGTCGTCTAGACCCTGCAACCAGAGACAATACAAGGCTTGTGCTAATATGTCATGGTGCAGTCCTAGGAAACTAATACACACCCTTTCCTACTTTATTATACACAAGGCGTTATCGTTACTTACCTTTTTATTGACACCTCAGGGCACGAGGTGTGGAAACCTTCTGGACAAATGATCCCAAACTCTTGAGCTTTTGCACTTGTTTTTTAGAGATACTTTTTTCTCACGTGTTGTCTTCTTCCTGTTGTCAGAGTGCCTGTCTCTAGCTTCTCCCTCCTCTTTCTAACTGATTTGAGAGAGCCAAACTTTCTAGAAGTGTATTAAAAACATTAGTCACCTGCTGGAATAAGGGTCAGAAGAGTAAAATGATTAAGTTTTAGTGCAGGCACCTTGCAATATTTCTTTTGGCTGCTCAGGGGCCTTTTTACTTAACTTTAGTTTCTTTTAGAATCTCCAGAGAGGAAGCATTACTGGATCAGTATGTTCTAGATCAGTGAGTATTGCTTTAATTACCTTATTATTATGTATAAATATATGCTATATCACCATGCATGTATCTCCTTATACAAGAAAAGAAAATGCATCTCTGGGCCAGGCAGTAGAACCATGGTAGCTTAGTGGTTAAGAGCTACGGCTGCTAACCAGAAGAACTGTAGTACAAATCCACCAGCCACTCCTTAGAAACTATGTGGCAGCTCTCTTCTATCCTATAGGATTGCTAGGAATCACAATTGACTCATTGGCAATGGGTTTGGCTTTTTGGCTTGGGGCCACATAGGATGTCAGATAAAAAGTAGAGCAGTCCTGGCCTGTATTGTCAGGGCCCCACAATTCTGCTGGAACCTGAGGAGTTACTTACGGTAAACTTTGCAAAGGATAGTAAGAACTCAAATAGTAAAATTTGAGGCATGACTGCTTTTTGTAAAGAGGATAAAAAAACCAAAGCCAAGCCAGTTGCCATCTGTCAGGTCAACCCCAACTCATGACAACTCCATGTTTGTTAGAGTAGAACTGTGTTCCATAGAGTTTTCAGGGCTGTGACCTTTCAGAAGCAGACCACCAGACCACTTTTTGGTTAGTAGTTGAATGCTTAACTGTCTGTGCCATTGAGGATGCCTTACAAGAGGTACTTGGACTCTTTTAGCATAGATTTAGATAATAGGGAAGTAGATCAAGTGTGGAAGAACAGGAGATCCTTTCACAGCCTAAACTGTCCTGAGAGTATTAAAATCTCTGGAGATGGAAAAGGAAGAAGCCTGGGCATGTTGACCTGGAATTGCCCTCTCAGCTCTCACACTGAACTGCCAGGAATGCCCTCATTCCTTTTCATCAGTCTATCCATTCTTTGGCATATAGATGAGAAGGTGACATTAGGAAACTACACCCCTGCTTTCAAAGAGAGTGTGGTTTTCCACACTCTTGTCATCTTTGCTGACTGTGAGAAAGGCAGCCTCTGCTGCTCATGCAAGAAACAGCTTCCTCCCTGAAGCAAAGAGACCACCTCATTTCCGGCATCTCTCTCACAAACACACTTCTTCTTCCTTTGGAGTCTTAAAGCTTCTGAGAATTCACAAATATCTCCTCCTTTATTAAGCTTCCTTTCCTGAAGCCCTTATTAACTTCTTGGAAGAGATTCTTTTTTAAAAATTATTGTTGAAATATCCACAGCAAAACATACACCGATTTGATTCTTTCTACATGAACAATTCAGTAACATTGATTACATTCTTCAAGTTGTGCAACCATTCTCATCATTCGTATTTGAATTATTTCTTCTCCATTAACATAAACTCACTGCCCTATAAGCTTATTATCTGAAATTTCAAGTTGGTGTTGTTAATTTTATTCCATTTAGATAGTTCTTTAAAAGCACCAATGCTCAAGGCAAACTTTTTTCTTTTTAAAACTAATTTACTTATACTATTATTTGGTTTAAAGAAGATTTCAGGGGAGGTTTTTGGTTTAAGATTTAAAGATTACCTCAGGACCAGGAGCAGATTAATTATTCGATAAGCAAGGTAAGCATGGCACTTATTTTGCTTACCAGAGTATTTGTAGTAAACAACTTCACATTTTGTCACCACATCAAAGGTTCTGCTTCTAGGTATGGCTAACATCTCTCTTCCAATACTGTAGCACGTTCCTACAAAATCAAAGCCTCTTTTCAAATTTAGGATTCTTGACAGGGACAGATGATCCGGTAAGCAAAGTAAGCACAGATTTACTTGTACTTACTTGCTAATCTGTAGTGAACAACTTCACATATGACATTGTTCACCACGGTGACGATTAAGATTGTTTGTCAGCTTGACTGGGCCATGATTCTCAGTGTTTTGACAGTTGTGTAATGTTGTGGTCACCACCATGACAGAATCTGCTGAGTGGTACCAGCAGAGGTGGGGCCTGGGGCCGTTCCCCATCACCTCAGCCTTCATCTCTCTGCCTTCTTCTGCCTGCTTTCTTCCTGTTCACCTTAACAAGGTGTTTTGGCTTGTTGTGGATCCAGTAGCTGCCTGTCTCTTGTTTTCTGACTTACAGTTCTTGGGACTTGAGCTGGCAGCTTAGCAGTCGATCCTGGGATTCATAGATCTTCACAGCTTGCAAGAAAGAGCCCAGTTTCCTGACCTGCTAATCTTGGATTCACCAGCACTTGCAGCCACATGAATCAGGAAAAACCTTGAAGTCTTGCCTGGTGTCTTGGGATTCCTGAACCTTCACAGCTGGTGACCAGGAACCCTGCTCTGGGATCTGCTGACCTTGGGTTCTCAAGCTTCTGCATCTGTGTGAAGTAGGAGATGCCACTATCCAGATCCAAGGCTTGGGACATTTCAACTTCTAAAACTGCATGAGCTGTTTCCTTGATTGAAATCTCGCTTTCATTTATATACTTTCTTGTTTTGTGTGTCTAGAGAACCAGCGTAAGACATTTGATACGTGGAGTGGTTCTAGAGAAATAAAATTGTAAGGACAAGTTTTCTAAATTGGTTCTCAAGTCTGATTAGTCTTAAAAATGTTGATGACTGGTGAAAAGGGAGGCTCTGGTTGATTGTACATATGATACCTTGCTACAATTTTGTCATAATAAGAAGTATCAAGAAACTGGTTAGCTGGTCCTACTCTCACTAGGCAAACTGGTAAACAACAGAGACACACTCAGAGCTTTAGAGTTAAAGCTCAAGTGCTGCATAAGCAATCTCATATCTTCCACTTGCACTTTGAAAGAAAGCCTTATTTCATGTAGTAACAAATCTGACTTTGCCTAACACCAAACCTAGACTCTTACTGTAAGATTGGCTGAATTACAACACCAGCTAGAGAGGTGTCTGAAGTTAAAGGAGGGCACTGATTGGGAAGAAATGGCCTGAAACTTGGAATGGGGACACAAGGGCAGATAATCAGGAAGGTTGAGACCCTGAACCTCTAAATTCCATCTAATCATTCTTGTCAACAGAACCACTGCCATCTGAAGAGATTACTTCATGTTTGTCTGCTACACTACCCTGCCTAGAAAACCATTAGTCCCACCGCTCCCGTCTAATGAGATCAGCACAAAGTCAGCTGCCTTTGAAAGAGCCCTTGCCTGACTCATTGCCTCCGGCAGGTGAACTACAAGATAATGCTCAGTGTTCTCAAAACAATTCTACACTGCCAATTTTGGCTTTTAGACTTATAACCAGACTTAAATCTCAGTGATCTCCAAAAGGTGAAGTACAAAGTGTGACCCAGGAGGAGGTATGCTACGTTCCAAAAGAATTACTTGACTTCTCTAATATGTACAAGCAGAAACCTGGGGAACATGTGTGGGACGGTGTGGGGGGATGGTGCAAGGAACATGAAGACGGGTCACTCTGAGTTTATTCGTGTGGATTTACTAAGCACAGACTCTTCATTCAGTGTTTCGGGTTGAGAAGTTAGCACTGGATGTGTAGAATATTTGGCTGGGTCACTGAAGCATGGATTGTCAGGTGGCCTCTACTAAATCAAATGGAAAGACCAGACCTGCTTTAGTATAGTGCAGAAGAAGGTATCTAAAGGCTTAGGGAGACTGGCATGCTAGAGTAGATTTATTGTGTTGCAACCATAGACCAACATATGGAGTGCCCAGAGGATGCACCTTTTACCACAACTATGAAGAACAAATTTGTGATGGGAACTCCAGCATCCTTTAAGACTGCTGTGATTGTGTTTTATGTAAGTTAGACTTGACAGTGGAAATTGCTGTAATTGAATTAAGACACGTAACTGCAATGGGGCAGGTGGGACTCAGTGGTAGTAGGGGCTAAGTGGTTGCACTCAACCAAAGTGGCATGATTACAGTGATGGACAGCAGAGACAAAGCAATAATCAGAATAGCCTGACTCATATGGACTTATGGAGTCAGACAACTTAGTCATGGTGTTTCTAGGAGTGAAATAGATACGATACCTACTATTTACTTGATCTGTACAAACAGATGAATTCTAGGTCAAGCAAATGGCAGTCTAACTTGAATCACCAGATTGGCAAGTCACAGTCCCTCAATCAATTCCCTGACTTGAGTGAGTTTAGAGACCCACGACCCCTTGAATGAAGGGGAGGCTGGGTTCCCTTCAGAAAGGATTCCAATACATTGTCAAGTTTTATGCTGTTAATCTTTCTCCTAAGCCTTCCCCAAAGGGATCTACAGACTTCTATGGAGTGATTGTTCACTGGAGAGAAGGAAATAATCAGATTTTTCAGGGATTACTGGATATTGGTTTTTGAAATAACTTTAATTCTAGAAGACCCAAAATGTCGCTGTTACCCACCAGTCAGAGGAGGAGCATATGGAGGCTCAGCTATTAATGGAATCTTGGCTCATGTTCATTTTATCACATACAACACTGCCTCTGATCAAGAAACTCACTTCACCACAAATGAAGTGTGGCGGTGGGTATGTTCTCACGGAATTCATTGGTCTTACCATGTTCTCCATCATCTTGAAGCAGCTAGATTGACAAAATGATGGAATGGCCTCCTAAAGACACAATTACTGTGCCACCAGGTGGCAATACCTTGCAGGGTTGGGACAGTGTTCTCCGGGAGGTTGTATATGAGATTTGACAATTAAGTCTGTGAGCTTAATTGTTCTAAGTGCTGTGTAGCTCATTGCTGAATGTCACTGTGGTCACCTTAGAAGTACTCTGCATGGGAAGCTATGCACTGATGACAGCACTTAGTCCACCCTTCAGAGCAATTTTGAGACTCTTTATAAAATGGCCATTGTACGTGGTGGCACAGTGGTAAGTTTGAAAACTTAATTGCATAGTCGTCTGTGAGGGAATTTTTAACCAGTGAACAAATAACTGTGTTGGAACACCCTACCTACTCACCTGATCTGGCCCTCAGTGACTTTTTTCTTTACTCTAAGATGAAGGAAATATTAAAAGGAAGACATTTTGATGACATTCAAGAAATCGAGGGTAATAGAATGGCAGCTCTGATGGCCATTCCAGGAAAAGAGTACTAAGACTGCTTTGAAGGGTGGACTAGGCACTGGATAACTTTGCAAAGTGAGTACCTTGAAGGTGACCATAGTGATATTCAGCAATGAGATACGTAGCACTTTCTAGGATGAGTTTACGAACTTAATTGACTGTCCTTATATGATTTAAATCATTGTCCAATACATGGTGCTGTTTCTCCCATAGTCAGTATTCAAGGGGTGGAAATGGGAGTGGTACCACTTGCAACTACCCCTAATGACCCACTCCCTGTTCCTGCAATGTTACCCTCTGCAGGTCAAGAGGTCTTAGTTCCAAAAGGAGGAATTTCCCCATCTGGAGACACATCACTGATTCCATTGTATTGGAAGCTAAGAACATCACTCAGCCTCTTAGGGCTTTTGCCTCTGGATAAACAGGCAAAGAAAGGAGTCACCATCCTGGCTGGTGTGATTGATCCTGGTTGTCTAGAGGAAATCAGACTGATACTACATATCAGAGATAAAGAAGAGTACGTCTGGAATTCAGGAGATCCCTTAGGGCATCTCTTAGTATTACCATGTCCTATGATTAAAGTCAATGGAAAAACTACAGCAACCCAATTCCAGTACAATACCTAATGGCCCTGACCCTTCAGGAATGAAGAACTGGGTCACCTCACCATGCAAAGAATCACGACCAACTGAGGTACTTGCTGAAGATAAAAAGAATACGTAATGGGTGGTGGAGGAAAGTAGTTCTAAATAATCTGTTATGACCATGTGACTAGCTGCATAACCAAGGACTGTAATTGTTATGGTTACTTGTGCTTTGTATGTAGCAGATATTTTTGTTTTCTTCACTTATAAGATATAAACAGGGCTAGCATGTTTTCATTTGTACAAGTGTTAATGGTATCATGTTAGGTACAAGTATGACTTTGTAACTGAGTTTATTCAGGGATTTTGTATGGTTTGGGGAGATGTGTACCAATGCCAAGTCAACAAGGGATAGACTGTGATGGTTAAGATTGTGTGTCAACTTGGCTGGGCCATGATTCTCAGTGTTTGGGCAGTTGTATAATATTGTGATCAGCTCTATGATGCAATCCACTGAGTGGTACTGGTGGGGGTGGAGGCTGAGGTGGCTTACCTTCCCCTCAGACTTCATCTCTCCACTTTGTGTCACCTGTTTGCTTTCTGCTCACCTTGCCAAGGTTTTTAACTTGTGGATCCAACAGCTACCCTTCTCTTGTCTTCTGACTTCTCATTCTTAGAACTGGAGCTAACAGCTTACCTGTTAATTTTGGTATCCATAGATTTTTCACAGCCTTCAAGTAAGAGCCCTGTTCCCTGACCTATGGATCTTGGGTTTGCCAGCCCCAGCAGCTACATGAATCAGGAGAAACCTTGCAGTCTTGCCTATCATCTTGGAATTTGTGGACCTTCGTAGCCTGTGAGCCACGATGCCCCTCTCGGACCTGTATGATCTTGAGTTCTCTAGCTTCTGCATCTGCATGAAATGGGAGATGTCTCTATCCTTATCCAGGACTTGAGACATTTCAATTTCTACAATTGCATGAGTTGCTTTCTTGTTATAAATCTCTTTCTATATAATTGTATGCTTTACTTGTTTTTGTCCTAGAGAATCCAGCCTAGTACAGCTACAGATGATCTGGTAAGCAAGATAAACATTGTGCTTACTTTGCCTGTTGGATAATCCATCCCTGCTCAAATCAATAGTTTTGGGAGTTCAGCCTTAATGGCTCCAGAAAGTCTGGATCCCATAAGGACTTGAAATTCTGTTTGAAGGAGATACATTTGAGAATTTCCAGAAACAGAGTCCTGGGCTGGTGGTGGTATGAGGAGAGCAGGAGCTGGAAGGTGAATACACAGAAAGACAATGGCCCTTTCCTGCACTGGCATGTGGCTGTTGACAACATCTGGGGTCACCCACATAGGGCAGTGGGGAGCCCAATAGCAGGGCTTGCTTGCCCAGAGCTCTCCCTCTTGCCAGTCTAATTAACAAGTTGGGTTCTTGCCAGCTCCTTGTCATGTGTCTGTCTCTCGTGGCTGGGTTCCACTGGGGGTGGGCAGACAGTCTTACTTGAAGCCCAGTATCGATCAGCACGTGGTCCGTGTACCCCTCTTGGGGGAGCACTCTCCTGTTTTAAGTGCATGCAGTTACTCTCTTGACTGGCTTGTAAACAGGTTTTAATGGGGCTATTAGTGTAAAAGGACAGGAAACTTTCAAAAACAGCCTCTTAAATATTCATGAGGATGTTAAATCTGGCGCTCAATCTCCAGTGTTTGCACACAGCTATGGGGAGGGGGACAGCTGACAAGCTGCCTTCACTCTGAGCAATTGACAGGGCATTAATAAACGCTCTTATGGCCGTGATTAATGGCCAAGAGCATGGGATTTTTTTTTTTGTTTGTTTTTTAAACAAACGGAGCCCCTCTCCTTTGGGAATTACTGTTGTGGGGGGAATGCCCACGTGGAGGTGGGAATAGACTGGGCAGTGGGGAGAAGGAGGCAGGGAACGTGTCATGGACAGGACAGGACAAGTTCTTCCCTTCAGAAATAGCTGGACCTTGCCTGTCCATTTCCTGGAACATGGCTTCCTCAGGAGAACTTTTTCACAAAACTTCAGGAAGGGATCTCCATGAGTTCCCTAACTGGAGAATTCTTAACTCAACCTTGAGAGGACCCAGAGGAAAGTGCAGCCACGATGCTTTCTCATCATAAGGGTTCCACAGTTAGTCATTACTAGCTACCCACTCAGCACCTGAGCTCACATACTTTTGTAGTTGAATGTGTGCAAAGATGGCCCACTTTAGCTCAGAAACTCCAGCCAACACTTCACCCTCTTCCCAGCCCACCAGGAGCATGCATTTTAATTCCCAGAGAGGCATCTTTCTCTTACTTTTCTCTGTATTGTTTGATATAGTATCCATACTGAACAGTCTATGGAAAAATTACTTTCTTCTTTTCACTAATAAGTGATCTAAATAGCTAGACTTCTGGAATGAACCTTGGAGAGTGCCTGGGCTAGTCTCCACTCCTTGTAGACAAGGAAGTGGAGGCAGAGAGAGGTGAATCATCTTGTCCAATGATGTTGATGTAGTGGCAGAGTTAGGACTGGCTCCCTAGCCACATGACTCCTAGTTCACTACCGCCTTTCTTGATGCTCCGTGTCAGCATGATAGAACTTCTCCAAGGAGACCCAGAGAACAGCCCACTGACTCCCTCTGAAGAACTGCAGGCTCAAATGCCAGCTGAAGCCTCAGTGGCGACAAGCTCTGTGGTGATAGAACCAAGACAGAAAGCACAAAAAGTCTTGGAAAGCATCCCACAGTTTCCGAGTGGCGGGAAACCCCAGCCTCATTATCTGAGACCCACTCAGAAGTTCAAACCTGTTTCCTCCCTGTAAGTGCCAGCTGGAGTGTTTGGTTGACAAGTTCCATTTAGCAATGAAACCAAGGCCACTTCCCATGCATAAAGTCAGAAATCCATAAAAGTCTATTTTTATAGAGCTAGAAAAACACCACTATGTTTTATAATGGTAGATCAGGGCAAAGAAATCAACATCTTCCTAAAAACCCTCTCAGACTCCCAGTCCTTAATGCCTATGTTCCACCTGTTTCTCTCAAGACTTTCCTGTACACAAACTACTGAACTGGGGGCTCAAGTGGGAAGAGTTGTCATGAAGATGGATAACTAGTGCCTCAGTGTCCAAGATGCAGTTTCTATAGTTAGAGGGTTAACTCCAGAGCCAAGCTGAGCTTTTTGCAAATATCACTTCTATCATCTTATACTTCTGCCCAGGAATCTGTGGTGGCTCCCACTACATCTGGTCCAGCCCAGATTGTCCCTTCTCTGAAGAACCAACTTTAGCTTCACTTCAAAGCCAAACATATCCCTTCCTTCATAGTCAGTGGACCAGGGAACTTTTCACAGGCAAGATGAATGTGATTCTTAATAATGGATTTGCTCAGAGACTCAGTGCAATTTTTTTTTGATGGAATGCTGAGAAGGAAGGAAAAGTCAGTCTGTCTAGCTAAACAGTTTGCATCAATGACTTCCATAAGAACCAGTCTATTGATATTTTTAAACAATTTCTCTCATCTCTTTCTTCTGGATATATAGCTTATAAGTGCTGTTAGTAAAGCAACTAATCTGAGAAACAGTTTCCTTTTCACAATGAGAATGAATGTATTTTGACACAATTTTTTTTAAAAAACAATAATGATTGTACTGTTTGATATAAATGCAAAGCATAGCTGAAACCTGAAACCCCAGTAGAGCTGGACTCTGTTTTCTCAATGGAAGGCTGATTGTCGGTAAGGCATGGATAGTACATGTCATGTTCAGTTATCCAGCTGAAGCCAGATGTTTAACAAGGTAACAGTGACTTCACAGAATGCAACTTTGGATTGATATTGTGCCACTTTTAGCAAAGTCTTCTACTGTACCTGAGTCGTCTATTACTTGGTTTTGTTTAATCAGCCAAATGTAGTAGGATTTGGTGTTGTTCATCGAAAACACTTGGATCCGGTTGTAGGAACTTTAGGTTCTATACCTGTTAATTCCATTAAAGCATTGTATTGGTATAGGCAAACCTCATTTTTCTTTACCTTTAAAATGAGTATAAAAGACCCTCGTGGCACAGTGGTTAAAGTGCTCGGCCGTTAACCGAAACGTCAGCTGTTTGAATCCACCAATCACTCTGTGGGAGAAAGACGTGGCAACCTGCTTCTCTAAGAATTTACATACAGTCTTTGAGACCCTACGGGGCAGTTCTATTCTGCCCTGTAGAGTCACTGTGAGTCAGAATAGACTGGACAGCAGTGGGCTTTTTGAAATGACTAGCAAATCCTGCCACAGAATCTATCTTAAGTAAAGAAATCGGTACAATACCCAATCGGTGTTTCCATTTGATGTGTCACGGCTGTCACGGATTGAATTAAGTCCTCCCCCAAATGTGTGCATCAGTTTGACTGGGCCATGATTGCCAGTATTATGTGCTGCTCCATTTTGTGATAGTAATTTTATGTGAAAGAGGATTAGGATGGGATTGTTACACCTTTACTCCAGTCACATCCCTGATCCAATGTAAAGGAAATATCCCTGGGGTGTTGCCTGCACCATCTTTTTCTTTCATGGCATAAAAATAAAGGGGAGCAAACAGAGAATGGGGACCTCATATCACCAATAAAGCAACGCCAGGAGTAGAACGTGTCCTTTGGACTCAAGGTCCCCGAGCCCGAGAAGCTCTTTGACCAGGGAAAGATTGAGAACAAGGACGTTTCTCCAGAGCTGACAGAGACAGAAAGCCTTCCTCTATAGCCAATGGCCTCAATTTGGACACTTAACCTACTTTACTGTGGGGAAAAACGAGGTCTGGCAATTAAGTTCGTAAACTCATCCTAGAAAACATGCTACATACCTCATTGCTGAATATCACTACAGTCACCTTCAAAGTACTTCCTTTGGGAAATTATGCAATGATGGCACTGCCTAGTTCATCCTTCAAAGCAATTTTGGAACTCTTTTTCTGGAATGGCCATTAGAACTCTTGTTGTATCACCCTTGATGTCCCAAATGTCATCAAATTGTCTTCCTTTCAATGTTTCCTTTATCTTCAGGTAAAGGAAAAAAGTCACTGGGGGCCAGCTCAGGTGAGTAGGGTGGGTGTCATGGGTTGAATTGTGTCCCCCCCAAAATATGTGTAGCCATGTGGCTGGGACATGATTCCCAGTATCTTGTGACTGTTCTCCATTTTGTAGTTTCGCTAAACTGTATGTTAGAGGATTAGGGTGGGGCTGTAAATTCCTTTTTAGGATTACTTCCCTACCCTGTGGTAAAGGGAGTTTCCCTGGAGTATGGCTTGCCCCACCCTTAATCCTTTCAGCCTGCAAAAGATAAAAGGAAAGAGAAGCAAGCGGAGAATTGGGAACCTCGTTACCATCAAGCAAGCAGCACCGGGAGAAGAGTGCGTCCTTCAGACCTGAGGTTCCTGCGCCAAGACGCTCCCTGGACAAAGACTGATGCAATACCAGACTTTCTTCCAGAGCCGACAAGGGGAAAGCCTTCCCCTGGACTGGACACCCTGAGTACGGACTTGCAGCCTACTGGACTGTGTAAGAATAAACCTTCCTTTGTTAAAGCCATCTGCTTTGCGGTATTTCTGTTAGAGCAGCCCTAGCTGACTAAAACAGTGGGTGTTCCAATACAGTTATTTGTTTACTGGCTAAAAACCCTCACAGACCACTATACAGTTAAGTTTGCAAACTTGCCACATGCCATTGTATGCAATGGCCATTCCATAAAGAGTTCCAAAATTGCTTTGAAGGGTGGACTAGGTGCCAGCATTGGTGCCTGGCTTCCGAAGGGGAGTACTTCGAAGGTGACTGTAGTGCTATTCAGCAGTGAGGTATGTAGCACTTGGAACAATTAAGTTCACAGACTTACTTGCCAGACCTCATAAATTTCTCTTTGTTAAAGCCACCTACTTGTGGTATTTCTATTATAGCAGCACTAGATAACCAAGACAACAGGCATTTTATCATCAAATTTTTCCATATTGAACTTAGAATCTCCCTCTCCAAATTTCTCCTTTTTCTAGCACTCTCCAGATAAATCAATGGCATCACAGCTACTGAGCTGCTCATGCTGGAAACTAGAGTCATCCTCTCCCTCAGTGGTATCTAATCAATAACTCTTGTCTTCTAAGCAAGGCTTACATCTCTTCACCTCACTGACCGTCCTACTCCAAGTCATTCTCAGTCTCCTCCTTACTCTTCATGCCACATTTACTAGTACCTCCTTCAGTTTGCTCCCCAGACAGTAGCCAGTCATCTTCAAATGTAAACCTTATTGCATCACTCTTCTAGGTAACACTTCAGTGGTCCTCAGTACCATGATCATGGCTTATCAGCCCACAGCAGTCTTTCCCCTGCCTGCCCCTTCTGTCTCATTCCCATCTCATTCCTCCTAAGACCTAGAGCCTCTGCACATACAGTTCTCTGTTACGGGAAGCTCATTAACCCATTGTTGCCTGGGTGATTCCCACTCATTATTCAAATTTCAGCATAAATATTAAATGCCAGTCTTACAGAAGAGACTTCCCTGCCTCCAACCTTATTCCTCAATAGGACTTATTCTTATCATTAGATTTTGTAGCATTTATCAGAAAACTGCAATTTAAGCATTTACTTGTATAGTTACTTGGACAGTAAGCTCTGTGAGGACCGAGACTGTGACTGCCTTGTTCACTTCTGTATCCTTAGTGTGTTGACAAAGTGCTTGGCTCATGGTGGACACAGAAAGGTTATTAGACAAAGGCCTGCATGAATGAATGACTCAACACTAATATAAATTTAGGTTGTTTTCATACATGCGTCCGTGGACACCAAATTCAATAGCAAGATGAGACGTATTTAATGAGTTAGAAATTTTTTGGTGGCCAGTTAACAGAAGCTTATCATGAGCTAGTTTCAGTACTAAAGAGGAAGCTTATTGGTCCTGCGGCCTAACTGTGGAAAGGATAGGCCAACAGGTAGTCTCAGATATTCAAAAGATAACCCAATGCTATCAAGTCAATTCCAGTTCATAGTGACTCTATAGACACAGTAGAACTGCCCCCTTCAGGTTCCAAGGAGTGCCTGGCAGATTTGAATGGCTGACCTTCCAGTTAGCAGTCATAGCACTTAACTACTGCACCACCAAGGTCTTTATTCAAAAGACAGTAGCCAGTTTTTCCCTGTACTTTCCTGTCTGTCACTGTCCCTCTCATTCCTGTTTGACTTTTCTGTTTACTCCAGCCAACTTTCTCCATGAGGTGGCCCAGGTTCACAATCTTCTAGGCTTTTCTGCCAGGAAAACTTCAGAAAGGGACTGTGATGGGCTCTTTCTTGGGCCACAAGCCCATCTATGGACACCGTGGCTATTGTCCCCATCATGGACAGGGGGATAGTGGCCACAGCTAGTTCATACCAGAGCTCTCGAGGTTAGGGTCTGTTACCAGGAGGATGGATCAATATCTGGGGGGGGGGGGGGGAAAGAGATCTGGGACAGTTAAAGATAATACCCTAGAAAAGGAGACCAGTTGGTCCAGCCTCCAGTATTCATGGTTTAAGCCTCTAATTTTTCAGGTCCTAGGATAGCTCAGTTATATCAGAAAACCCAGAGCAGAGGTGGCTTTGCCTGCACGCAGAGTCAGCAGCCGCTTTCTTCAAACTTCATGAAAAGGACATACCTTAGGTTAGGACAAGAGTTCTAAATGGCTGTTGACAACTCAGGAGCCAAAAGTCACTCCGTACAATGCCAGTAACCATCAACATTCACCTAAACGTTGTTCTCTCTTATTTCTAGGAAGTGAATAAAGGAGACTATGGGGATAAAAAAGTAGCGAGGAACTTTCTTGGTGTCCATTTAATCAGTGAGTGAAATGTGGAAGGTGGTATATTGCTACCAACATTTTATAGTTCAATTAAAGGGTGCCTTCTCTCTGAAGCCTTTCAGTGTCCCTCCTTGATGACTGACAGTTGAAGTCTTATTTCATAGGATTGTTATGGGAATTTTGCAAGCTAATACGTACGAAGCGTATGAAGTACTGGCCGTTCCAGTAAGCACTCAATAAGTTTTCAGTATTATTAATGCTGTAGGAGAGGGAAACAAATAGAGGCACAGTAACTACCAAAATAGAAGTGGCAACTTCTCGACGTCCTGGATCTGTACCTAATTTTCCATGTGATGTGGACAACTTCTGCTTTAAGAACTTGCCTGGGAACCACACTGTAGGGATTTCTGGTCCAAAATCACCATGCTGGGGCCAGGTTATCTCATGCATGACCAGTTTTAACCTGGATTCCCACAACAGTCTTACAAAATTTAGATGGCAGTTCCAACACTTTGTGTTTAAGTCTCATGGGTTGAACTTGTTTAAAACATAGTTGATTCTTACCCAACAGGTCAAGGGGAAGGGCTGAAGAACATGAATTTGTAACCATATCTGAAGGGATTCTTCTGCAGGTGGTTCCCTGGCCCTGTTTTGGGAAACACTGACCTAGAGAAAGGAGAAGTGAGGATGACGAAGGATGAAGGGAATGAATAGCACTGATTCTGCAGTTGGTTTTACTGAAGTCAGGAGTCACTCAATGACTTCCCAAAGTCCTCAGTTCCACCAGCCAAGAGGAGGAATCCCATGTGTTTTCTTGAGTGTCAGCCAGATCCCCTTCCTTTTAAATGAGTAACACTTAGATGTGGGAAGCATCTTCCATAACAGCAGTCCTCTCAGCCTATGGTCATCCAGGCTCTGTCAAGCCCAAAATTAGGCAACAAATCATTGTTAAACTGCTGATTTGAAAGAAGAAACAGTAGCAGGTGGAGGTCTTGAGTGCCAGGAGTCTCATAGAATGAATGTTTTCATAGGCATCACGGTGGACACTCCCCAGGACCTTGTTCCCGTGCATGAAAAAAATTTTCAGGAAGGTTCAGGAACAGATTTTGAACAGTCAAATGCAATCCCAAAGAACCTGCCCTTTTGGTCAGGAGTTGCAAGGTATTAAGGGAGTCTGTCAGAGGAACATACATTACCAACTCTTATGCTTTTATGTTTAGCATTATATCTCATCTTTACAGTCAGATTAATGGAGATTAGTGGTTCCACTTAAGAGTTTAAACATTGTACTGACCCAGATTGTTGGAGCCATCACAACATGTTGCTATACGTTCAAGGACTGGACCAGCTGGTAGTCAATGTAGGGTGAAGTTGGAGTAGGGAGGGGTACATTTTCACAAAGTGATTTTATTAATTGTTGTGCTTAAGATGCCCAGGGTACCTTTTGATACACAATGTATACACATTGCATTCCCTCTACTTTCCACACACTTAGATGGCCATCAGGCTATGCTGGTGTGGCTTCTTTTCTAAGAGGACATTTAATAATCAACAGTCACTCACATTCACCTCCTCTCAGCTTCTGTGGGTGAAGCCCAGGCTCTAAAGTCTCGAATGGTTTCATGGTTTCATTAATGTCTTTCATCCACTCAAAGGATAAAAGTAAATCTTTCAAAAGCTCTTAGAAACCTGCCACCCTGAATGCAGGAGGACAAAGAAGGAAGCCTGTTAATTAATAAACTTAAAATCATCTCTGCAAGAGCACACAGCTGTGATCCAGAGAACACATGACCAATACCCAGCCTTCCTGTTCATTTGGAGTTAACATCTTATTCATTTAGGTGGATTTAATAATTGAAAACTCTGTGCCTGTTACTGTGGTGTAGTGGTTAAGAACTTGGCTGCTGATCAATAGATCAGCAGTTTGAATTCACCAGCTATTCTTTGGAAAACCTATGAGGACAATTCTACTTTGTCCTTATGGGGTCACTATATGAGTTGGAATTGACTCACAGTAAAAGGTTTGGTGCCTATTACAAAGAGGAAGTAGTACATGAATTTCACTTCAAAGAGAAGTGTCTGTTTTTCTTACCAAGTATTTTTTAGCAAGCATTCTCAGCACTGGTGGGATATTCTTTTGCATATCCTGTTGTTGTTAGATGTCATCAAGTCTGGGCTGACTCGTATATAAGACCCCATACACAAGCAACCCCAAACATAAGTGACCCCATACATAGGAGGGCAAAACCCCATCTGGTTCCTGTACCATTCTTACAACTGTTTCTATGCTGGAACTCATCCCAAACTGAGGAATGCATCTGCCAGCACTATATCAATGTTCTGCTGATATTCATAAGGTTTTCACTGGTCAATTTTTTTCAGAAGCAGATCCCCAGGTCCTTCTTCCTACTCTGTCTTCATCTGAAAGTTCATGCCTGCAATTGTTTTTATGCTTAAGCCCATCATTGCAACCACCGTGTCAATCCATCTCATCAAAGGTCTTCCTCTTTTTTGCTGGTGACCCTGATGGGATTTGAAATACCAGTGACATAGCTTCCAGCATCACAGCAACACACATGCAAGCTGCCATAGCACAACAAACTGACAGACAAGTGGTGGTTGCATACCCTAAAGGGGAGGAATTTGGGTGGAAAAGTCAAAGCCCATCGGAATCTAGTCTGGTGAAGAAGTGGAATGATCAAGTTAGAGAAGGGAATGTCTGGCTAAAGACAAGGTAATGGGGTTGATTTTTTATTTTTCTAAAATTTATCTTGTTATTGTTGAGAATATACACAGTAAAACATACACCAGTGCAACAGTTTCTACAGTACAGTTGAGTGACACTGATTACATTCTTTGAGTTGTGCAAATATTCTCACCCTCCTTTACTGAGTTGTTACTCCCTCCGTAACAAACTCACTACCTCCTAAGGTTCCTGTTTAATCTTTCAAGTTGCCATTGTCAATTTGATCCCATGTAGCTAGTTCTTAAAAGAATATAATGCTTAAGGTAGGAATTGGTTTATTGCGTGTCTGGTTAGCTGGAGCTGGAAAAATTATAAAAAAGAAATGCCAAAATTGTTTGGCGTAATGGTAGCATCAGCAGATACAGGGGTTAGCATGAGGCAGAAGGGGATCAGGATGTGGTAGAGGGAGTTGTTATTGTTAGGTGCCATCGAGTCAGTTCCAAATCATAGTGACCCTGTGTGCATCAGAGCAAAACACTGCCTGGTCCTGTGTCATGCCTGCAATTGTTTTTATGCTTAAGCCCATTATTGCAACCACCGTGTCAATCCATCTCATCAAAGGTCTTCCTCTTTTTTGCTGACTGTCCACTCTACTAACGTGATGCCCTTCTCCTGGGATTGATCCCTCCTGACAACATTCCAAAGACGTGAGACGTAGTCTAGTTATCTTTGCTTCCAAAGAGTACTCTGGTTGTGTTTCTTCCAGAACAGATCTGTTTGTTCTTTTGCAGTCCATGGTACATTCAGTATTCTTCTCCAACACCACAATTCAAAGGCATCAATTCTTCTGTCTTGCTTATTCATTGTCCGGCTTTCACATACATACGATGGGATTAGAATACCATGGCTTGGGTCACACGCACCTTAGTCTTCAAAGTAACATCTTTACTTTTCAATACTTTAGAGAGCTCCTTTGAAGCATATTTTCCCAATGCATCTTTTGATTTCTTAACTGCTGCATCCATGGGCTTTGATTGTGGAACTAAATAAAATTAAATCCTTGACAACCTCAATCCTTTCTCCATTTGTGATGATGTTGCTTACTGGTCTAGTTGTGAGGAGTTTTGTTTTCTTGATGTTGAGGTACAATCCATACTAATCTTCATTAGTAAGTGTTTCAAATCCTCTTCACTTCCAGAAGCAGAGTTGTGTTGTCTGTATAAACAGGTAGTTATGAGCCTTCCTCCAATCCTGATGCCTCATTCTTCTTCATATAGTCCAGCTTCAAGGATTATTTGCTCAGCATACAGATTGAAAAGGCACGATGAAAGGATACAACCCTGACACACACCTATCCTGACTTTAAACTATGCAGTGTCCCCTATTCTGTTCGCATGACTGCCTCTTGATCCATATACAGATTCCTCATGAGCACAATTAAGTGTTAGTGTTCTGGAATTCCCATTCTCTGCAATGTTATCCATTTGTTATGACCTACACAGTTGAATGCCTTTGTATAGTCGATGAAACACCGGTAAACATCTTTCTAGTATTCCCTGTTTTCAGTCAAGATCCACCTGACATCAGCAACAATGTCCTTGGTTCCATGTCCCCTTCTGAATCCACCTTGAATTTCTGACAGTTCCTTGTCAACATACTGTTGTAGTCACTTTTGGATGATTTTTTAGCAAAATATTGCTTGCATATGATATTGTTTGATGCTTTCCACATTTGGTTGGATCACTTTTCATGGGACTAGACATAAATATGGATCTCTTCTAATCATTTGGTAGCTGTCCTCCAGGTTTCTTGGCATAGATGAGTGAGCACTTTCAGAGCTGTCTCTGTTCATTGAAATTGAGATATTTTAACAAATGAATGCAACAAACGGTAAAGGAAAAGGTGGATTTAAAAGAGTGAGCTCTGACATTTCCTTCTCCCCAAACCCAGCTGTGAATCACTGAGAGATTATAATTCATAGAGTTGTTTTGAGGACTTTATGAGATAACAAATGAGACATAGGGTTTTGTTGTATCTGATATGCATACATTAAGAAATATTTGATTAATTTAACTTGTTTAATTAACTAATCAATTAACCTTTAATTAATTGACCTTCTATTTTTAGTCACTAAATCTGGCAACAATAATGTGACAGTATTTAGCATAATACCTGACACACAGTCGACACCCAATAAATATATGTTAGGTTTAACCTTAAGCTGTTTAAGTCTGAAATGGGAAAGGAGAAATAAAATCCAAAGGCAGGAGGACTAGTGAGGTGATAAAGATGACTCTTGATGTCACTGAAGACTTGCCTGTCAGGAGTGAGGGGGCCTAAGTGTGAATTTTGTCTTTAAATAAGGATCCTCTGTGGTTAGAAGCCCCAGAATGATACTGGTAGGCTTTTGGCAGGTTGATGCTTTTCAAAGAGAGCAGTGTCATTGTTCTGGGGGCAGTGGAGTGGCAGGGCCATGCTACACATAGGTTTGCTCCAGGGTATGTAATTTAAGAATTATTTTTTCCTATTTCTCATTAGTAGTTTAGGAGTTCTGAACATCTAAGTGGCTTTGATGTAGAAAAAATTTGGACACTACAGTTCCTAAGAGCTTTGTGGCCTGGTTCCCACCACAGCCACCACTTAGGCCCTCTTGGGAGTCTGAATCAACTCTTCCATCCCCTGACCACTCCAAGGGTCCAGCTCCAAAGGCCATGCCTCCTGGCTGACTGCAGAAGGGGAGTCAGGGTGCTTCCAGCCGTAGGTGATACGACTGTGTCTAGATTTGCTTAATGAATTGCCTGTTCACTCAATTACATTTTATTTAATCATCTGTAATCATATAAATTATGCCTGATGGTAGTAAATGTTCATGTCAGTTCCTAATTACAGATTGATTAATTGGCTGGGGTGATCTGTATTACTACTTATATAAGAATATATGAAAATGGTGATAAATTAGGGCTGGTGATGCTAAGCCCAGGAATATGGAATCTTTCCAATTGCATCCTAGTTTGGGGGGGGATGGGGAAGCCATTCTCCCTTCCCTATCTTGTTCCTGTCAAATCCTTCTGGGAGGATTTGTGTTGTGTTGATTTAATTGTCAATATCTGAGTCAAGAAATATTTGTTATTATTTGGTTAGTGCGTGTGCATGTAAAAATTTTGCCATGTGTTTCTCTTTGTGTCTATGGTAAAGATGAATAATGACAAGCTCACTCATTTCAGCTGGACTCTTTATAGCCTGCTGGGTCCAGAAGGTTCCTGAGGTTGGATTTAGCCTGGGGAGTAGGAATCCAGAGATGGAAAGGATGAGTAGACTTTGTCAGTGTCTAGGAAACTATTCCTAATTAGGTGATTTTATCTTTTTGTTTCTTTGAAACAGATACAATGTCAAATGGTCTAGAACATACTTGGCAATTTTTCTATAGTAACTGCTATGTCTTCATGGATGTGTTTAAGGTACCTTGTCTGGCACGTAAATTATATTATTTCTCAGCTTTGGAGAATATAACCTAATTAGAATGTACCTCTGCTTCCATCATCTGTGCTCTCCCTCCCACTCATACTTTAGGCTAATGGTGAAGATGATTCCCTTCCTCTAAAGAAGCAAATGGGATAAGAAATGAAAGCACAGCAGAGAGAAAGGATCTGAAAAACAAAAGTGGACCTGGATTCAGGGAAAGGGTTTGAGACATCATTTAAGATTATTTGCCTCTTGAGAAACGTTGGATAGAGAAAGAATGGCAGAAAAGCCTGAAAGCACAGCAAAGGGCACTTGCCATAGTATTCAAAGGCACTGTTAGTGGAGAAGGCCATTGACTGACTTAACAAATGAGACACAACAGTTTGTCATCATTGAAGATTGTGGGAGATCCACACTTTCTTGAGTGTATATATGTGTATATATATATATATATATATATATATATATATAAATGACACGTTATTCTTGTGTGGGACTTTCCAGTTTTCCAACTGTTTTCATATCTATAATATAACATCAAGACCTAGGGCGCGGTCTTTGAAATCTAAATGTCTGAGTTCAAATCCCAGTTTTTCCACTTACTTAGCTAAGTGATCTTCCACAAGTTACTTAGCTTTTCTGTGCCTCAGTTTACTGTTGTGTAAAATAACACTAACGATACTTTTACCTCATAGGATTGTTGTCAGAATTCAGTGACTTATTGAATAGATAAATGCTGAGAACAGTGCCTGGCATATAGATGCATCAAGAAATGTAAGGCAGTTTCATTATCTACTCATTTTACCTCCTAACAGTCCATCAGGATGTGAAGATGATGCCTAAACTTCTTTCTTCGACAAGGCAACTGAATCCCAGAGTAACGACCAACTTGCTAAGGGTCATTGATTTAATTAGTGGCAGGGTTGGAATTAAAACCTAGGCTTTCTGACTCTTATCCCTAGGATGAGAGACAAAGTCCCCATGGAGGTGGACAGTGGGGACTTGACTAGAGGATCCCCAGGATTCCATGCAGTAATTCTGCCCTCATTTCATCTTTTGTCTGCTAAGGACTCATCTCTTTTCTGTCTATAGGCAATTCTTGAGTGAAATAATGTTCCAGTTTAGCACAGTATCTGATGCATAGTAGGCCTCCAATAAATATATGTTAAGTTTATGCACAAGCTGTTTAACCCTGGAATGGGAAAGGAGGAACAAAACCCAAAGATAAGAGGAATAATAAAGTGGTAAAGGTGAGTCTTGATGTCTCCAAGGATTTACCTTTCAGCAGTGAAGGAAATTCAGGCATTTCCTGTCAGATATAAACTTTGTCGGATATAACCTTCACAGTTAGGAACACATGAAATGATACTGTTTAGAACACAGCTGTTTCCTCTAGGTAAGAAAATGATCTTCCTATCTCTTGTTGGATTGTTTCTGCTGCCAGGTACTGTGGAGTGAGTTCTAACTCACAGCAATCACATGTACAACAGAAAGAAACACTGCGTGGTCCTGCCCCATCCTCACAATTGTTGTTAGGCTTGAGCCCTTTATTACAGCCACTGTGTCAGTTCATCTTGCTGAAGGTCTTCCTCTTTTTTGCTGACCCTCTAATTTACCAGGCCTGGTATCCAAGGACTGATCTGTCCTGGTAACACATCCAACATGTCCATCCTTGCTTTTAAAGAGCATTCTGACTACACATCTTTCAAGACAAACTTGTTTGTTTTAGCAATCCATGGTGTATTCAGTATTCTTCATCAAGATCATAACACAAAGGTGTCTATTCTTCTTCCATCTTCCTTATTCATTACCCAGCGTTTGCATGTGTATGAGGTAAATGAGAATACCATAGCTTGGTTTAGTTGTACCTTACTCCCTAGAAAGGCCTCTTAGCTTTTTAAAATTTTAATTTATGGAGATAAACTGACCTCTGAGCACTGCTTTGTCTGTATTCCATAGGTTCTGGTAGGAAGTGTTTTCATTCTCATTGGAATCCATGAATTTCTTTATTTCATCCTTGGTTTCTTCTATAACCCATGGTTTTTTGAGCAAGATGTTGTTCAGTTTCCAAGAGTTCCACTTTCTATCTATGTTTTTCCTGCTATTGATTTCAACTTTTATGGCTTTATGATCTGAGAAAATGCTTTCCAGTAATTCAGTGGTATGGATTTTGTTGAGAATTGCTTTATGTCCTAACACATGGTCTATTGTGCAGAATGTTCCATGTGCACTGGAGAAGAAGGTGTAGTTGACCATTGATGGGTAGAAAGCTCTGTTTATGTTGATGAGGTTTAGTTGGTTAACTGTGGCAATAAGGTCTTCTGTATCTTTATTGAGCTTTTTTCTAGATGATCTGTCCAATATTGAGAGTGGAGTGTTGAAGTTTCCCTGTATTATTGTGGAGTGATCTATCTCCTTTTTGAGTGTAGTCAGTGTTTCTTCAATGTATTTAGGTGCTCTAATATTTAATATTGTTAAGTCCTGCTTGTGTATTGAACCTTTCAGCTATAGCATCCATCCTTGTCCACGATGGTGGATTTTACATTAAAATTGATTTTATATGAGATTAGAATTGCCACACCTGCTCTGCTTTGTTCATTGTTAGCTTGATATATATTCCACCCTTTAATTTTCAGCTTGTTCCTATCTTTAAGTCTAAGGTGAGTTTCTTGTAGGCAACATATAGATGGGTCCTGTTTTTTGATCCAAGATGTCACTCGATGTTTCTTTATTGGAGCGTTCAGTCCAATCACATTCAATGTAATTATTGATAGGTATGTGTTCAGTGCTGTCATTGTGATACATTTATTTTTCTGTTGATGTTTTCTCTATTGCTCTTATTAATCTGTTCTGGGATCTTCTTTTTTGTGAGTTGGTTTTTCACCTTTTTCAGAGTTGGTTTTGTGGTTGTTGAGACTCCTGTGTTACATTTCTTGATACGGTATGTTGTGTCTTTGTTGTGCTTTATGGCTGCCCCTGTGACCCTACCTTAATAAACTATGTATAATTCCAATTTTAATTACTACCAGTCTTGTCAACTTCCTCTCCTTCTAGAAGGACTATAATGACTATAGTACACCCCTCTTTTTAATATGATAGCTCCATAGTTTTCGTGGTAATCATTGGATTATTTCTTTCAGTGTTAAAGCTTTGATTGAGTTTGGAGCCTTCCCTAACTGAGTAGGATTCTGTATGATGTGTCCTTCTAAAATATAAAGTTAGTGGTTTTGTTCTAAGCCAAAGCTGAGAGATTCTTTCAGTATTTCATGTAGCTTTGGTTTGGTTTCTGCTGCAAAGTCTCTGAGTTTCTATTTATCTGCAAATGTCTTAATTTTCATATTTGAAAGACAGTTTTTCAGGATATATAATTCTTCGTTGGAAGTTCTCCTGCAAGGCTTTTGAATGTGTCATGCCACTGTCTCTGTGCCAGCATGGTTTCTGGTGAGAAATCTGACGAAAGCCTACAAGTTTCCCTCTGAATGTTAGCTTTGCTTTGAGCCTTGTTGCCTGTAAGAATTTCTGCTTATGTTCTGTTTTGTCAAACTTGATTATAATATGTCTTAGAGTCTTTCTTTTGAGATCTCTATTGAGTGGCATTCATTATGTATCTTTGATATCCATATTCTCTACTTTCATAATTTCTGGGGAGTTTTCTGTCAGCAGCTCAGCAACAATACTCTCTGTGTTCTCAGATGTGTCATCCTGTTCAGGAACTCCAATTAATCATAGGTTGTTCCTCTTAATAGAGTTCCACATGCTTCTTAATGCTTCTTCATTTTTCTTGTTTATTTTTTTCTGATTTCTCCTCATAGACGCTAGAGTCAGTAGCTCTGTCTTCCAAGTCAGAAAGTTTCTTTTCCATTAGTTTCATTCTGTTTTCTTGGCTTTGACTTGAAGTTTCTGTGTTTTTGATTTTGTTCTTGATCTGCTGGATTTCAGAGTACTGGTGTTCCATCAGATTGAACAGCTTGCTTAATTTTTCCTCTTGTTCTGCTGCATTTTGTTTAAGGTCTAGAAGGGCTCTGTATATAATCCTTTTGTATATTCACCTTCTGATAATTTCAGAAAAGTTACTTCATCTGGAAAGCTCCTTGGTTGTTTCATTTGGGGGCCTTCTGAAGCCATGGGTGATTTCTTGTTTACTGTTTTCTCAAGGGTCTGTTGCTTTTTGGGCTTCATGTGTGTCGATAAAGGCTGGGAGAGATACTGTGAGGATGGACTGCAGATGTTTCTGTGGGCCATCTTAAAACAAAAAATAAAAGGTGTCTGACCACTTCCTAAGTCAGTCAGATTTTCAGGTGTAGAGGTCTCTCTTCTCAAATGGCAAAGTAAGCACCTCTATATCCACCCCCACATGATACAAACTAGTTCAGAATACAGGAATGCTACTGCCCTGTTGGCCTCTGCTGACAGGCCCCAGCCGTAAGCAACACTGTGTAAACTACTGCTTTCCTGGCAGAAAAGTGTTCTCCTGTGGCCAGGAGCTGGCTCACAGGCTAAAAATTAGGTCCAGCTAAAATCTCTGTAGCCAGGATGGCATCCTGCACAAGGGTGCCACTGATTCCGTACAAACTAGACTGTGGCAGAGGCAGAAAGACAGGCCAAAAGTGGAGATATGCACAGAGTCGTAAGCCTGGCTCTCAGAATATGGCAATTTCACCTGCCTAGCCACTAGGCAAGACCCAGCTCCTCTCACCGGCCAAAATAGAGAAAAAAAAAAATCAAAATGGTGAGTTACCTTCAGTCCATGAGAGCCAGGACTAGTCAGGAGTGGGAGTCAGCAAAAGAGACTTTTTTGTTCAGTGGTATGAAGTCCAAATTAACAGCCCTGTGCCATCTCTGGGGCTCCTAGGTGACCAGAAGGCTCTGTTTGATTATCAGTTCAGGTCTTGGTTTCCAGAGGGATTTAGGGAGGAGTGTGCTTAGTACACCACCTTGACTCTGCCTCCTGAGCTTCTAAAATTTTAAGAGGCTTTTGGCAGCAGATTTTCTCAATGCAATATGTTGTTCGATTTCCTGACTGCTGCTTCCATGGATGCTGAGATTGTGAATCCAAAAAACCCAGATCCTTGACAACTTCAATCTTTTCTCCATTTATCATGTGTTGCCTATTGATTCAGTTCTGAGGATTTTTTTTTTGTTGTTGGATATCAGTTACTGTTGAGTTGATTCTGACTCACAGCAACACTATAGCACATAGTAGAACTTCCCTACAGGGTTTCAAAGGAATGCCTGGTGGACTTGAACTGCTAACCTTTTGGTAAGCAGCTGTAGCTTTTAACCTCTATACCACCAGGGTGTCTTGTTGGATAGCATTCATTAAATATGATATAGGGGCCATACCATTATCTCCTAACTCATTGCTTAATGTTTAGGACAAATCTGGCTTCTTCAAGGTTTTCAACTAGAGGCTTTTTGTTAATGAAATGTCAAGCTGTCTTATCATCCCTTGCCTCTTCATGTGATCCTGGATGAAAGCTTAACAGTATTTTTTGGCAAGAGAATGGGTCTAGGCTTATTAGTTTACTATACTTAGTAAAGCAAGAGAGTGTTCTTACAGAAACAGCCATCATTATTAGTTTCTTTCACAAATGGAGAAATAGAAAAGAGAAAGTACTTGGGCTGTCTCAGGTCTAAAACCCAAGAGAGTGCTGGAAAATGAGACACCCACTTCAGACTCTGAGGTGATTGTTTTTCTTTCTATCCAATTCCTTCTCAGTGAACCAAAGTTACCTTGAGCCAACCTGGGAAGTGTGAGGGGAAGGGTGAAATGTTTCCTAGGAACCCCAGTAGGGTGAGACTGAGAAATCTAATTCCCCTGGGTTGGCTGCTGGCTGCCATCTGGATGGAGATAATTGTTACCTGGCCTTCTCTTTGTTTAACTGACTCTGTCATGGAAACAATGGATTCCAAAGAATTGTGCTGGAAAGCAATATCTTTTGCTTCCTGGGGGGAAACTCACAGAACAAAGGATGAGGGTGCCCTCTAAAAGGAGGGAATAGGGTGCAGAAAGGGAATGGACTAAAGAGCCATGACAACAGCCACCTTGGAGATTGACCATGGGGAAAATTCAGGCTGTGGCAGAAATGGAGTCAAGCCATTATGGGAAGATGGACAGCTCCCATCCTTGGAGACCACACCACTGCATCCTGACAACCTATTAGTTCAAGGACAGTTAAGAGGCTCTGTGGGAGATTCCTTGTTGCAGGTTAGGTTAGGCAGTGAGCTGATTTTGAGATCTGCAAGATGTTTGCTACAGTGTGCCCTTGAGATAAAAATCGGTAATAAGAGGTGTTTTGTTGCCGGGTGCTGCTGAGTCGATAGCTACTCTGTGTGACAGAGAAGAACTGTGCTGTGGGGTGTTCTAGGCTGTCTTTTTTATGGTTGCAGAATGCTAGAATTTTTCTTCATGGAGCCACTGGGTGGGATTAACCTGTGATCTTTCGGTTAAGCAGCTGCATGCTTAACCATTGCATCACCAGGACTTTAAAGGAAGGTTAGGAAGCAAGGTTGGGCAGAAAAGGAGGTCTGACAACAGCCTGGGCTGATGCCTAGAAGGTGGTTTATCTGGTAGGTTAGCTGTTCCAGATGATCAGTTGCCTGGGAGATGGGTTTACCCCAGGCTCAGATGTGAATCACTTGCAAAGCCTGATACCCCTTTATGCTCATCTGTAAAACTCAGATAACAATTCCTTTTCTGGTTCTTGTGTAACACTATTCTGAGGTTACTAGAGTAACAAGTATCAAAACAAAAAATTAAAAAAGCTTATAGAACTGTAGGATATTGCTAGCATCATCTTTCCTGTCATATTATAAGTAGCTGGTGCACTACATAAAAACCATACCCCAAACTATGAAGCCAGCATAACCTGATATTAAAACTGGGCAAAAACATCAACAACAGCAATAAAAAAATTACAGACCAATATTTCTCATAAAGATAAATGCAAAAATCCTCAACAAAATTCTAGCCAATAGAGTTTAGCATCATATTAAAAAAAATATATGCTACTAATTGTGATTTACAACAGATGTGAAAGGATGGCTTAGTATTAGAAAATCAATCAACACAATCCACCACATAAATGAAAGAATCATAAGATCATCTCAGTCGATGCAGAACAGGCATTTGATAAAGCCGAACACACATTCCTGATAAAAACTCTCAATAAACTAGGAATAGAAGGGCAACTACTCAAGATGATAAAGCCAATGCCGAGTGCTGTCGAGTCAGATCCGACAATAAAAGGCGTCTATATAAAACCAATGACCAACATCATTCTCAATAGAGAAAGGCTGAAAACATTCTCCCTCAAAACCCAAACAACACAAGGGTGAACTTTAATGTCACTCTTATTTAACATTGTGCTGGAAGTCCTAACCAGAGCAATAAGGTAAGAGAAAAAGAAACAAAGTGCATCCAAACTGGTAAGAAAAAAGTAAAACTGTCCCTGTTTGTGGATGATATGATACTCTACATACAGAACCCTAAAGATCCCGCAAGAAAATTACTGGAACTAATGGAAAGATTCAGTAGAGTTGCAGAATACAAGATAAACATACAAAAACTGGTTGGATTCTTATACATCAATAAAGAGAACTACAAAAAATAAATCAGGGAAGCAAAACAATTTAGAGTAGCCCCTCAAGTAATAAAATACTTAGGAATAAATCTAACCAGAGATGTGAAAGGCACATAACAAAGAAAACTACGAATCATTACTGCAAGAAATCAAAAGAGACCTACATAAATAGAAAAATACACCATGTTCATAGATAGACTCAACATTTTGAAAATGTCAACTTTACCCAAAGTAATCTAAAAATACAGTGCAATTCTGATCCAAATACCAATAGCGTTCTTTAATGATGTGGAAAAAGGAGCCATTTTGGCAAGTTTATATGGAGAGGAAAGAGGTCATGGATAAGTAAAACATGATTGAAGATGAAGAACAGAGTAGGAGTCCTTGCACTGCCTGACCCTAGAACCTGCCATATAAGTGGTATTCAGAACATCCTAGTACTGGTTCAAAGGCAGATACATTGACCAATGGGATAGAATCAAGAATCCATCTACCTATGGCTACGTAATCTTTGGCAAAGGCCCAAAGTCCGTTAAATGAAGGAAAAGACCATCTTTTCAGCAAATTTGGACGTTCATCTGTAAAAAAAAAAAAAGCAACCAACTAACAAATAAAACAGCACCCGTAACTCGCACCATACACAAAAATTAATTCAAAATGAATCAAAGACCTACATATAAAATCCAAAAGTACAAAGATTGAGGAACAAAAAATAAGAGCAACTTTAGGGGTCCTCATGTATAGCATAAACGGGATACAAACCATAACCAACAAAACATAAACACTGGAAGATAAGCTAGATAACTAGGATCTTCTAAAAATTAAACCCTTATGCTCATCAAAAGACTTCAGTAAGAAAGTAAAAAGAGGAACTATGGTCTGGGAAAATATTTTTGTCTATGACATATTCAACAAAGATCTAATTTCTAAAATCTGTAGGAAAGTCCAACACTTCTATAACAAAAAGACGACTCAGTTTAATAAAGGGCAAACAATATGAATGGATACTTCATCAAAGAAAACTTTCAAGTCGCTAACAGACACATGAAGAAATGCTCGATCACTAACCATTAGAGAAATGCATATCAAAACTACAGTGAGATACCATCTCACCCTGACATTGCTGACACTAGTAAAAAAGAACAATAAAACAACAACAACAACAAGAAAAAAAACAACAAAATAAATGTTAGTGAGGTTGCAAGGATATTGGAAGTCTTGGTGGGAATGCAAAACAGTATAACTGTTTTGGAAACATGATATGGTACTTCCTTAGAAATGAAAATACCGTATGATCCAGCAACTCCGCTGTTGGGAATATACATCCTAGAGAAATAAGAGCCACCACATGAATAGACACAGACACATTCATGTTCATTGCAGCATTATTCACAATAGCAAAAAGATGGAAATAGCTTAAGTGACCTTCAGCAGATGAGTGGATAAACTATGGTGTTCTCACAACAGAACTATATACAATAATAAAGAACAATGATGAATTTGCAAAACATCTCACAAGACGGATGAATCTGTAGGGCGTTACACTGAGTGAAATAAGGCATTCACCAAAGGACAAATGCTGTATGAAACCACTACTATAAAAACCCAAGAAAAAGTTTATACACGGAAAGCAACAATCTTTGAGGGGTATGAGAGAGAGGAGGGGTACAAGAGTCAAAAACACTAACTAGAAAGTAGATAAGTGTTAACTTTGGTGAAAGGTCAGATGGTACACAGTACTGGGAAGTCAACACAACTTGATAAAGACAAAGCCCAGAAGCATCACAGACAACATCTAAATGCCCTAAGGGATCTAGGCACTGGGCTTTGGGCTGGGGACCACGGTCTTAGGGGACATCTAGCTCAACTGCCATAACATAGTTTATGAGGAAAATGTTCTACATCTGATTTACTTCTGTATCTGTGTTAAGTAGCGTCTGGGGTCTTAAATGTCTACAAGTGGCCTTCTAAAATACATCTACTGGCCCAATCCCAGCTGGAGCAAAGGAAAAGGAAGAAAACCAAAGATACAAGGGAAAGATTAGTCCAAGGACTAATGGACCACTAATACCACAGCCTCTGCCAGACTGAGCTCAGAACAACTAGACGGTGCCTGGGTACTATTGCTGGCTGCTCCAACAGAGATCATAATAGATGGTTCTGGGCAGAGCTGGAGAAAACTGTAGAACAAAATTCAAATTCATACATGCGCACACACATATACACACACAGAGAGACAAAACCAGACTTGCTGATCTAACAGAGACTAGAGAAATTCCGTGTGTACGGACCCTGGATACCCTCTTAATTCATTACTGCAGTCACCCCTGTGGTTCACCCTTCAGACAAAGATCAGACAGTCTATAGGGCCTAAAAAGCTACATGTCTGAGGAACGTGCATTGTGTTTTAGTCATGTGTAAGGGACTAAATGGGCACATCAGCCCCAAATCAAAGACAAGAAGGCAAGAAGGGGCAGGAAAACAGATGAATCAAAATAGGGAATGCTGGGTGGAGAAGGGAAGAGTGTTGGCTTAGCAACCATGTTATAAAAATGGTTTGTTTATTCATTATTTAATGACAAACTAATTTGCTCTGTAAACTTTCACCTAAAACATGATGTGGGGATGGGAGGAGGGAGAGAGCCATACCCAGCATCCTAGAAAAGACAAAAGTAAACACTGAGCGTTTGACCCAGAGCTAATGACCCCTTCCCCAGGTACCAGCTTCCCGGCACAGTCACCTGCCTATGTCCCCTAGGGCTCAGCTCAGCAATCTGCTTACCAGCCCTCAGCAGTAGGTGGTTTTTCTGGATCTGCTTGCCTCGTATTTGCCCCCTTTTACACTTGCTAACAGGAAACCCTGGTGGTATAGTGGTTAAGTGCTATAGCTGCTAACCAGAGGTCAGCAGTTCAAATCCACCAGGTGGTCTTTTGAAATTCTATAGAACAGTTCTACTCTGTCTGTAGGGTCGCTATGGGTCGGAGTCCACTCAACAGCTGGGTTTGTTTTGTTTTGTTTGGAACGTGGGCTTCCAGAAGTCGTGGTTTGGTGGGCAGCTCAGGTGACAGGGCCAGGTGGGGATTGTCTTCCTTCTCTTACTGTCCAGAACCACCTTAACTCAGGACGGAACACACAGGGTTGTGAGCAGCCAAACTGTTCTCAAAGCATGGCCTGCAGTGCAGAGAGGCTGGTGTGAGGGCCTGATTGGCGAGAGATGGGCGTGGAGTCAAAGCCTCCCCTTGACAGGACATGGACTTAAAACTACTTAGCTGTCAGCACTGGAGGCGGCCTTTCTGAGCATTGGTCACCTTCTCGTTACTTCTCTGCCCCTACCCTCAATCAAACATTCAACAAATATTCCTGTAACACCTTAAACATGTCAGGCTCTGCTCTGGGTATAGGAGGTGAGGTGCTGAACAAAAAAAAAGTAAAATCCCTGGCTTTGTGGAACCCCCATGCTGGTAGAGGTGGAGAGCATATGAGAAATAAATAAGCTAGTCTGTAAGAATCTATATTGTGAGTGTGCAAAGAATAACCAAGCAGGTAAGGAAACAGATAGTGACAGAGACAGAGAGGAGAAGGGGCTGTTATTTTAAAGAGGGTAGTCAGAGAAGCCTGCCCTGAGAAGACAACTTTTGAACAAATATGAGAAGCAGGTGAAAGAACAGACATGTGAATACTGAGGGAGGAGTGTTCAGCATGTGCAAAGGCCCTGAGATAGAATCTTGCCTACTAAGTTGGAGGCATGGCAAGAAGACCCAGTGTCTAGGGTGATTGTCAGGGTGAAGAGTAGATAGGGAGTAATCAGAAAGATAATAGAGTGGGATGGGAGTGGCACATCCCATGTAGACTCTCAATGGCTTTTGCAAGGTCTTTGGATTTTGCTCTGAGTAAAGACGGTGCCATTACAGGACTCTGAGCTAAGGTGTGCATAGCGTATCTGACTCAGATTCACAAGGGTCTCTACTGGCTGGTGAGTAAATAGAAAGTAGGAGCAAAAGGTGGAGGCAGGAGATCAGTAGGATCTCATTGCAGTGACCAAGGCAAGAGGGGAGAGTGATCTTGACTGGGATGATAGCTGTGGAGGCGCTGAGAAGTGGTTGGGTTCTGGAAGTATTTTGAAGATAATGTTGGCAAGATTTGACAACAGATGGGGAAACTGGTCCAAGAGGGATTTGGACCTAAGAGGAATGATTTACCTGAAGTTGTCTTAGTTTCTTGTGCCATTGTAACAGAATTATCACCAGTGGATGGTTTTGAAGAGCAGAACTGTGTTTTCTCACAGTTTAGGAGGTTACAAGTCTGAATTCAGGGTGCCAGCTCTAGGGGAAGGCTGTCTTCCTGGGGGACAATCTTTCAAAAAAAAAAACAAAACAATTTTGTCATGTTTTAAGTGAAAAGTTTGCAATCCATACCAATTAGCTATCTAACATCCGGAACTCACATCACTATTCCACTCTACTATCCTACTAGACTTCCTCCCTGCGACAGCACACTCTCCCTTTCTACGTTGTACTTTCTCTGTCCATTCAACCAAGTCCTGTGCCCCATCACTGCATCATCTCACCTCCGGTGACGAGCTTCTTGGACAGCTCTATGTACACATTTAAGTCTAAAAGGGTGTTCACTGCCAGCATCACTCCGTTTCTAAAATAGTCCAGCTTAGTCTTTGTCTGGAGAGCTACCTTTGATGCTGAACGTGGTTTGGAGTCGATAGAGGATTCGGGGTCCATGTCCTCAAGGGACCTTCCAGATTGATGCATTATCAAGCCTGGGGGAAGATCTTTATCTTCTTCAGCTCCTGCTCTTCAGAGATCCCCACATGGTGTGTCTGTTCCCCTTTTATACTTGCTGCTGTGTGCCTAATCTGGTTGTTTCATATCTCAAAAGGGAGTACACTGACACAGTCTCATTAACATGAAAAAAGCCTGTTCCCAAACCGGACTATATCCACAGGCATAGGTGTCATGATTTCAATATATATTTGCAGAGAGGGATACAATTCCATCCATAACAGTTGTACAGCTAGTTTGTGGCAGACGAGGACCAGAACAGACTGGAATTAAGACTGACTTCTGGGCCTGAACCATGTTCCTCTGTGTGTTCGATGTGCTTGTAAGTTCACAGGTGTATGCCTGTGTGTGTGTGCATGTGACTGTGTGTTAGTAGTTTTGTGTCTGTGGGCATGGGCTGGGTCAAGGGAAAGCAGAAGGAGAGGACAACTGCATGGCAGCTTGCTACCTGGTACCCTTGATTTGGTGATGTCACTCTCCACACCTCCATCCTGCTCCTGCCTCTTGGCAACTCCCAGCCCTGCTCCTTCTGCCCCAGCCTTGCTGTTCCTGGGACCCAGTTAATCTGGTTTCCACAATGCAGTCCTTTCCCCATCTGCTCCGACAATGGAGAGCCAAGATTGAACTCTTAAGGCTTCATTCTGACTTCTGTTTTCCACATGTAATTCTCTCTAATTCCTAGCTGACCAGCTCTCAGATTGGGCTTCTCTTTTTTCCTGGGAACTGGATGGGTCAGGATGCAGATGCTGTTGGTGGGAGAGCATGGCTGGCACAGAACAGGGGGCAGAAAGAATGACCTGGTGATGTCCCTTTGTGTATCTCAGAGACCGCTAGGAGGAGAAGGTATTCCCTTTAGAATGCTGAAAAGACCTTGTACATTGTGTCCATTCCAGGGCGCCCCAGGACTCCAGCTTGTGGCTTGTGGGTAGATCAGTCCTCCTCTGCCACCAGTTGGCTGTTTGATGTGAAGTTCAGGACATGCTTTTCTTGGTAGGCTGACTTAGGTGCACTCCCCAGAAATTTACCTAGGGCTTTGGCAAATCCCTTCATAGCTTAACAAACCATTATGTGTATGTGTGTGTGTGTATGTATATATATATATATATATATATATATATATATATATATATATGTATATATGTATAAACCCAAGCCCACTGCTGCAGAGTTGATTTCAACTCCTAATGTCACTATAGGACAGAGGAGAACTGCTTCATAGAGTTTCCAAGTAGCATCTGGCAGATTCGAACTGCCAACTTTTTGGTTAGCAGATGTAGCAGTTAACCAATACACCACTAGGTTTTCCTTTTATACCTTAGTATGAACTTAACCTTAGAGCACCGATCACAAAAAGGAGCAGATGTCAGTTCTCTGTTGATATTCATCTGCCAGAATGGACATTTTAAAGGACTGTTTATTGGTTTGCCCCAAACTAACTCTTTGCTGTTGAGTTGATTCTGACTTTTAGCGACCCCATAGGACAGAGCAGACCTGCCCTGTAGGATTTCCTAGGCTGTGAATCTTTATGGGAGTAGATTGACACATCTTTTTACCATGGGGCAGCAGGTGGGTTCAAACTACTATCCTTCCAGTTAGCAGCCAAGCTCTCAAACACTGCGCCACCAGGCCTCCACTCTCCCCGGGACCAGTGCTCACTAGTGTTGTGCATTAGGGTCACCTGGAGGAGATTTTTAAAAGATACTCATTCCATTTACAAAAAATGTAAACTGCTACACAGTGACAGCCTTTCAGCTGTGTTACCACTGTCATTGCTTCCTCGATATCATTTTAGAGTTTCTCATAAAAGCAAATACTAATATAGATTCTTACTTTATTTTCTCCTGGTTTTTACACAAAATGTAGCATGCTATTAATGTTGTTCTGCCTTTTTTTTTCTCTCACTCAATAAATTTTGGATGTATTTTCACCTCTATACATAAAGACTCCTGCTTTCCAGCTTTAGTTGCATTGTATGGATTTGTGAGGAAGGGTGGTTTTAAAATCCCAGTTCTGAATTTCTGAGAGACCTGTATTTTTAGAGAACTCCTTAGGTAATCCTGAGTTGGCACAGCTCTAAACCAGTTGTCTAACCTATATGAACCACTTTTGTTAGCTGGGATGGTGTCCTCCCTCAGCCATTTCTACACCCTTGTAGTGAGCTGAAAAATGACCCCAAAAACTTATCCACTAATGAAAAGGTTGGCAGTTTGAATCTACCCAGAGATCCTTGCAAGAAAGACCTGGCAATCTACTTGTGAAAGATCAAAGACAATGAAAGTCTTACAAGAGCACAGTTCTACTCTGAAACACACAGATGTTATCGTGAATTGGAATCAACTCTACGGCAGCCAGTTTGGTTTTCATGACTAATGATGTTTAGTGTCTTTTCATGTGGTTTGGCCATTTATATATATCCTTTGGTGAATTGTCTGTTCAAGTCTTTTGTGCATTTCTTGATTGTGTTGTTTGTCTTTTTGTTACTGAGTTACAGGATTTAATGATTTTTTAAAAAATATTCTGGATATTAAGCCTTTAACAGACGCATAGTTTTCAAATATTTTCTCCCATTCTGTATGATGTCTCTTCACTTTTTCAGCTTTTAATATTAACGAACTGAAAAGTAGTATTAGCTAGGGATTCACCCAAGGTGCCTACTGACGGCGGGTAAACGTGTCAGGTTGTAAATATATGAGTCTGGCCCCCCAAACAGGAGTTAGGGCTGAAAACTCACACCTGGCAGTGATGGGTGCACTGGGAATAGTTAACACCTTGGGCCTGGGTGAGCTCATCCAAGGAGCAGAGATGGAGAGGAGAACGGATTCCTAGGTTGACCTCAGAGGTGGCCACTATTTAGAGGCCAAACAGTTGGGTGGATATCAATGAGTGGACTGAGAAAGACAGGGTGACAAGGCAGAAAGGACACCAAGAGGGAAAAACACATCTCAGGGACAGGAAGTGGTCAACATCTGTCTATTTCCTTTTGCCATAAGGAGAGTAGTAGCGGATGATGAGATGCAAAGTCTCCTACGGTGAATGTTTCTGAGAGGAATCAAAGCCTTAAGCAAGAATTCCCGTAGTAATACTGGGAGGGGTTTCCTACCAATACTCTGGGTCTTTGTGGTGTCCGTTTAAAACCTTCCGAAGACTGGGTTGTTAGAGGCAGAGCCAGGAGGCTTGATGAAATTGGCAGGCAAGTCAAGAGCTCAAGATGCCGCGTTGATAAGCATTGAAACATTAAACTCAGCCTGTAATATGGCTGTTTAGAGAGTGATTGCGTGTGCTTCAGGCACTTAGTTTTCCCACCACTCTGGGACTCTCGTGTTGCCCCTGCATGGACACCTGCCATTGTCTCGAGCTGTCTATTAAGCTGGCATCTGACAAACCAGACATCCATTCCTCCAACTAAACCCCCCAGTGGCTGAAAGCTCCCAACATTACCAACAGGAATTGAAAATCATGTCAAACAGACTCGTAAAGATGCCAACAGGGATTCAAATGCAGACTCCTTCCCGAACGGCATGTCTAAGCTGTGGGTGCTGAAGGAGTGACTCTAAAGTCCTTCCAACTTGAAGAGTCTGAGATCTCATGACAAATTCTTGGTTAAAATGATTGAATGATGGCCGCGGAGGCATACAAAACCTGCAGTCGCTGCACGGGGTCTCTTATTCAGCAGCATCTCTTGTCTCTACAACAGCAAAGCTGTGTTAGCACGCTGCTGGCCAAAGCACAGACAAGGCCTGCTTTCCCTGAGCTGACCACTTGTGGAAACTTTCCTTAAAAGGAGCCTTGAGATAAAGACTGAATCCTTGGTGTAGAACTGAAGACCCTGTTAATCTGACTCCGTCTTCCTTTTGTTGCATGACATTGCTGCATGACGTTTTTTGTTGCATGACATTCTCTCCTCCTCTTTATCCTCTCCACCTGACACCCTGTACAATCTCCTTCTTCCTCTGTGCTCTCTGCCTGCGAGTCATCCAGCCCCTGGTGTCAGACCTCCCTGATGGCTGGCCTGGTGACTACCTATCTACCTACCTATGTCCTCGATAGCAGCTGGATCTGTCCCACCGCCTGCCCTTCCAGTTCCCATCCTCTTCTTCAACCTGGCTCTGCTATGTAGGGCTGCCCCTTCCACGCCCAGCCAAGCACGAGATGGCACATTTTGCGAAGGTACTGCTATTATCAGGCCCATCTTTCTGTGGCCTGGACGTACTGTGTCTCCTCGGTTGCTGTGTTTGTCTGCCACATGGTCTACTCCTCATCATTCTCTTCTAAAAAGCTCTCAAGGGCTTTCTCTTCCAGGAAGATGCTCCTTACCACCCTGGTGAGCTAGTCTCTCTCTCTGCTTACTCTCTGTAACTTTTGTTTGGCCTGTATTGCATGCTATTTAGTGAGAACTTTTGTATTTGATTGAATATTCCCATATCATTTAGGCAGGCCTATATCCTGTTTGTATTCTCAAGGTGGAATAGTGGTTAGGTGTTATATCTGTTAACCGAAAGATCAGCAGTTTGCATCCACCAGGCTCTTCTTGGGAACTCTATGGAGCAGTTCTACTCTGTCCTGTAGGATCGCTATGAGTCAGAATCAACTCGATGGCAGTGGGTTTGGTTTGGGTTGAATGTTGTTTAGAAACCCTGGTGGCATAGTGGCTAAGTGCTATGGCTGTTAACTAAAAGGTTGTGAGTTTGAATGCATCAGGAGCTCCTGGGAAACTCTACAGAGCAGTTCTGCTCTGTCCTACAGGATTGTTATGAGCTGGAATTGATGACAGCCAGTCTGTCTCATTTAAGGAAACACAGTAGTGCAGCGGTTAAGCACATGACTACTAATAGACAAAGTCAGTAGTCCAAACCTACCATTCATTTCTCAAGAGGAAAGAGCTGGCGATCTGCTCCCATAAAATTACTGCTAGGAAACCAACTCTGCGGTGAAGTTCTACTGTGTAACACTGGCCCGCTATGAGTTGGCTTCAGCTTGGTGTCACATAACAACAGCAACAGCAACAATGTCTTGTCTGGTGGAAGCAGTACTTTCAGGGGCAGAATTCTAGTCTTCCACACAGGAGACTTGGGTTTGACCTCCTGGCCTGTGTACCTTCTATCCAGCCACCACTGTCTGTCACTGAAGGCTGAAGGGTTGCTATGATACAGACGAGTTTCAGCAGAGCTTCCAGACTAGGAAGAAACTGCTGTGGCACGGTGGCTAGGTGCTACAGTTGCTAACCAAAACATCAGCACTTCGAATCCACCAGGTGCTCCTTGGAAACTCTGTGGAGCAGTTCTATTTTGTCTTGTAGGGTCATTATGATTTAGAATCGACTCAATGACTGTGGGTTTGTTTTTTCTGGTTCCAGACGAAGATGGGCTAGGATTTAAAGGGTGGTCATTTGCTTGTGAAAATCAGCCAGTGAAACCCCTCTGGAAGATAGTGGTCTGGTCTACAACCAATTATGGGGACATTGCAGGACCTTCATTCCACTGTGTGTGGAGTTATCATGAGTCAGGGGCCAACTAGATGGCAGCTGATGACTGTCTTGTCTGTTTAATGAATTACCAGCTCTTGGACCGTATATATTTTTTTAATTTTTAAATTAAGTTTAAGAAGCATATAGAGAGATACTTGTATCACAAGTACATAGCTTGCTGAATGTTTACTAACTGAATACGTCCTGTAACTAGCACATCACCAGCCCCTTTTTGGGTCCCCTTCTAGTGTCTTCCAGCACCCAGGGCAAGCAGCATGCTACTCCTAAGCATAGGCTAGCTTTGCTTGATTTTGTATTTTGTATAAACAGAATCGAATGGTATGCACTGTTTTGTATTTGTTTTTTTTTTTTTGCCTTTTTTGTGTGTGTGTGAAATTCACCCACATCGTTGTGTGAGACCCCAAACCAAAACCAAACCAGCTACCCCATGGGACAGAGTAGAATTGCCCCATAGAGTTCCCAAAGAGTACCTGGTGGGTTTGAACTGCTAACCTTTTAACTAGCAGCTGTAGCACTTAACTACTACACTTCTGGGGTTTTCTGTTGTGTGAGGTTGCAGATTACTCATTTTCGTTGATACCCAGTAGTGCACTGTGGGAACATACCACAATTTATTTATTTACTCTAGTGCTGGTGGGTTTTGGAGTAGTTTCTGGTTTTAGCCACTACACATAGTGCTATTATGAATATTCTAGGAAGTGTCTTTTGGTGAACACATCTATGTGTTTCTGTAGAGTCTGCACCTAAGAGTAGAATTGCTGGATCACAGAGTATACATATGCTCAGCTTTAGTGGATAATGTTAAACAGTTTCCAGAGGCATTGAACCATCATCAACCAGGTGTGGAGAAGACTTGTTTATTTGTTTATGTGTATCCTTCCTTATGTCCCTGGTGCAGGAAGAAGTAGATATACCATCTTCAAGAAATGTTTCTTAGATTAACAGAGAGTAGGGAAACAGGAACACATGGATGAATGCCATACCAAAACCAAAATCAAACCTATTGCTATCGGGTTGATTCTGACTCACAGCAACCCTATAGGACAGGGTAGAGCTGCCCTATAGAGTTTCCAAGGAGTGCCTGGTGGATTTGAACTGCCAACCCACTGGTTAGCAGCTGTAGTTCTTAACCACTGCACCACTGGTTGGAACCAGAGCATACCAACACCATGAAGATGACGCCGGACCTGGCAATATTACCTTGTACTGTAGATAAGATGGCCATGAGTCAGAGCTGACATTCAGGACCTCAGTGCTGATGGTGTCAAACTGTTCAAGAAATCTCCTTAGCTACTGGGAAAACATCGCTCTTTTTTTATCTGAGTCCTGGTTGGGGAAGCTGCGGCCCCATCACTAACTCCCTGGTTTACTGAGTACTTCATTAAACATCCACAATAAAAATTCATTTAGAGAAGGAGACTGTCACTGCAATGACGCGGAACCCTCGTCTCTTTCCTCTCATCAGATATTTCTGCCCAGTAAGTCAGAAAGTTGGAAAGAAGTTGGAGGCGAGGAAGAATCAATCACGCAGTTTTGGAAGCCGTGTTTAGAGGATGACTGATCAAGGAAAGCTGCAAACAAGTTCTACTCCATTAGAGGGACGCTCTGCGGAGGCGGAGGAATGAAGGCAGGAGGAAGGTCTTTTCCTCAAACGCGTTATATGTGTAGCATGTTGCACACACTGTGTAATCTATCTGCACCTCGGCACAGCCCCTGGAATTCAGAAGAGAGGAGTGATGAGGCCTGTGAGAAGTCATCAGTTGGATAAAAAATATTGAGATTCTTTCAAAGATCCTCAGTGAGCTTCTGATTTCACCTCTTCTCACAGAAGTGGTAAACTCTCAGCATACCTCCCTCTGACTCCTCTGGATATATGTCAGTTTTAATGCTCTTTTAAAAGGTAGAGACTAGAAGAAGGGATTGGAAGAGTAGATGTGGTCTAATACATGGCACAGTGAGATCCTTAGTTTTCTCGGTATGGAAGTTAAATTTTTTTGAGTTCCATGTAAAAGTTGTAATTCTCTGGTAGTTACACTGCACTGTTAATTCATACTCTATTTGTGGTGAACCGAACAACCTGTTCACTCCCATGTCTTTTCAGTATGAAACTGGTGCCCTCGCCAGGTGGTCCTTGTGCCCCTGACACCGTTTTCTTGCATAGTCATAATGCTTCGCCTTTGTTGGATTTCATCTTGTAGATTTTGGCCTGAGGCCTCAGGTCACTGAACAAGCACTGTTGCTTTTCCCTCATAGATTCTGAACTCTTTTTCACTTTTCTCTGACTCCGTGGATCATACCAGAGTCCACTTCACTGTCCTTTTCCACTGGGGCCATTGCAGTTGTCTCTTAGTTCACCACCCATGTCTACTTTAGCCCCCGGACAACCTGTCTTTCAAGAGTTAACAAGCAAATCCAATCATAGCAGTCTGATTAAAAAGAGCTCTGGTCTTCTATTGTTCTTGGGATGAAACCTGGACCCTTTACATGGTCCGCAAGGTCCTGCATGATGAGTTCCTGCAGATCTCACTTGCGTGTCTTATACCTCTTTGCAAAGAGCTCCTTATTTCACCTTCTTTTTGCCTGTTTCCTGACCTGGAAGGATTTCTCCTTCTGTCTTCACACCTCTACTTCAAGCCATCTTGTTGTTAGGTGCCTTCATGTTGATTCTGACTCATAGCAACTCCAGGTCCAACAGAACCAAACACTGCCCAGGCCTGGGCCATCCTCACAGTCAGCTCTGTTGGAGGCCAGTGTTGCAGCTATTGTGTCTGTCCATCTCTTTGAAGATCTTTCCCTCTTTTGCTGATCCTGTGCTTTGGCACCTGCGGTGTCCTTCTCCAGAGACTTGTCCCTCCGGATAGCATGTCCAAAGTAAGTCTTGCCAGCTTCGCTTGTAAGGAAAATTCTGGCTGTAGTTTGGCAAAGTAATTCCTGCTCATCCTTCAGAGCTCAGCCCCAATGTCCTCTCCAGGAAGATTTCCAAGCACCTCCAGGTTAGGCCACACTCTCAGCTCTGTGTTCTTCTCGCACCATGTACATCTTCTTTTGTTACTTCTCACACACATCTTTTTTCGTTACTTCTCACACCCACCTTTTGTTGTTACCTCTCACATCGACCTTTTTTCCTAAGACCTCTTGGCTTATGGTTCATGTGCATAGGAAGAAGGGTGTGGACTCCTTTCGAGAGACTTTGGAGAGGAATTGTCTACCCTGACCTCCAGACTTGGGAGACCTGGCCTAGGACCTGCTTCTTAGCCCTGGATACACCTGCCTCGAGGGGGAGGCTGTGCTCTCTAACCGTTGGTCAGCTTCATAACTCTGTTTGTGTAATTCACTGAGCAATTTGCTCAATTTCTGAATCCCTCTCTAGACTATCAGAGCCTTAAGGACTTCTGTGTTACTGTCTCACTCACTGCTTCACCCCCTGGGCTCAGCAAAGTAAATACATTCTTTTTAGTGTGTTCTCACTAAATCTGGGTAAAAGGAGAAAGGAAAGGAGGGAGGAAGAGGGGAAAAGGAGGGAAGGAGAGAGAAGGGAAGGAAGGAGAGAAGGAGAGAATAAATGAGAGAAGAAGGAAGGAAAGAAGATTGTCCTTTAAAGGAACTCAAACTATTTTTAAAATTATGTCTTCCTGCTAGTCTCCTAGAAACCTCCCTAAAAACAAAACAAAAGAAAACCCTCTGCCATCTAGTCAATTCTGACTCATAGCTACCCTACAGGACAGAGTGTAACTGCCCCATGGAATTTCTCAGGAGCACCTGGCAGATTTCTAATTAGATGATCTCTGTGTCTGGAGTGTAAGTTCATGAAGGCTCCCTGGTCTAAACCTCCTTCAGTATCCTAAACAATGTTTTGTTACTCGTGGCCCTGTCTCCTCAGAGGAAGCCTGGGTCAGCATCAGAAGCACTTCAGACATACAGCCCCAGTGCCAGACTCCTCATTTGCCTATCCCACTGATGTATCTGTGGGTGAGAAGGAGAGCTGGGACCCCTTTCTTCTCTTTAGCTCTGCTAATGCCAGGAAGCTGCTCCTCACCACCTAGAGGACCACCGACAGCCTGGAAAGACCTGTTCTGGATCTCAACTCATCTGCTTTCCCTGGAAGTTCAGTCCTTGGCTGAGTAGATTTGAGAGGGGAGGCTACTCCGGAATAAGCAGAGGCATTTGATAGGTCCTATGTCCAGTTCTTTCAATGCTTTGTGCCACGTAGTGGTGTGACCTCCCTGTCCAGGTCGCTGTGTGGTGGTAGTGGTGGTAGCTGGTTTTGGGGCAGGGATGCTCTTTTTTTTCTAACTTAACTTTCCCCCCTTTCTTTACTATTTCCAGATCTCTCCCCATAGATGACCGTTCTTAGTTTCCTGATGTCCTAACATGAGTTTTTAAGAGGGGAAAGAATGGAATGAGAAATGGAATAAGGAACGGACTTTATCTGAGAATGAGGAGACTACGAACTAAAGTGGTGAGAAGTTACGGCAAGGATTTCATCGGCAAAGAGCGTGGACTGAGTGAGAGAAGAGACGCTAACCTGGCACTTAAAGACCAGAGGTGAGAGAAGGTGGCCAACTGTGCAGTCTCACTGGAGAGTCGCGGGGGGAAGTTCAGTTGGTGTTCAGTCGTGGGGGATTAGGAGCAATTCTGCCTGAGGCAGAGGGTTGGACAAAACAAACTCTCAAGATTCTTTCTCTTCTGATGATCCCATGAAGACATTTCTCATTGTCTTGACAGTCCTGAAATATCTTTCCTTAATGGGGAATTTATCTGCCAGATTCAATTTAACTATTGCATTTGTATTTTGTACATACACCTGCCTTGGGGCGATGGTTACATTTTAAATAAATCAATAAATATGATATGGCTGACTTTAATCATTACGTAATGCAAAAAAATTATGATAATGCCACATTAAGTTGCAAATTAAGGTATGTGAAAGTAAAGAAATGTGGAAATGAACGTTCTCCCAGCAACATTAACTCCTCTGCCTTGTGATGCGCTATAATAAAGTCTATATTTATATCTGCCTACCTAGCAGTCTCTCCTTCAGCATGGGCCAACGTGGGGGATTATTGCTGTGATGAACCTTAACTTCTGTGTCTGATGGCTTTTTGTAAATCTGCTATCTTAAATGATGTATTAGCCTGGCTCCTGCCGAGAATTTAGAAGGGGGCGATAGAGTGAACACAAGCTTTGGGTAAGATTGCTGGATTTGGGAACCTCAGACTGCCTCTGAGTGACTGAACAACTTTGCGCAATGTAGTCAGCAGCCAGCTATCTGGACCGCAGTTTGCTCAGGTACAACACGCGGACAGGGGACACTAGAGGCTCAGTGATAGAATTCTCACCTTCTATGCATGAGACCTGGGTTCCATTCCTAGCCAGTGCAATTTATCCACAGCTGCCACTACCTGTCAGGAGAGGCTTGTGTTTTGCTATGATGCTGAACCCGTTTTAGTGGAACTTCCAGACTAAGATAAACTAGGAAGAAAGTCCTGGTGATACACTCCTGAAAATTAGCCAGTGAAGACCCCAGGGATTACAGTAGCTTGATCTGCTGTTACATGGGGTCCCCATCAATACCACATCGATGCCACATCAATGGCAACTAACTACAACAACATTATGAGGATAAAATATTTGCCTGCGGGGCCTTGGCCTCTGCCCTCCTGTCCGCAGCGCCAGCAGTAACCAAGTATGTACCGCTTTTATCTGCTTTATCACTTCAAGCTTTGCTTTGAGGAAAATGGCTCAGTGACTCAAAATAATTTCTCAATCACTGTGCTAGTCCTAAATAGACAGATGAGGAGGATGAGGGAGGTGAATTACTTGCCCACGGCCACACAGTTGGTTATTATTGGAGAGACCTCCATTTCAGGCCATGACTCCCTCCCAGGCCACCAACTTTCCACTGAGCTTGCCATTGCCCCAGTGACAGCTGTTTTCTGGCTAGGGTCTGGCTTCCGGCTGGCGCAGGCTGCAGAAGAGTAGACTGGCTGTGTGCCTTCAAGACACAGCAGGTACCTAGAGCAGCATGGGATGATGGGAGAATCATAGGTGCTGAAGTCAGGTGAATGCACACTCCAGCCCCGTCACTCATTGCTGCGTAAGTAGGAACCACTTTGGATTCCCTATTTTTTTCATTTGTGTAATGGTGAAGGAGAGGCCAGTCTTTTAGGATCCGGTGAAACAATATAAGTCAAATGCCCATCGTGATGGCTGACTTCTTGGGTGCACTCAAGAAATGTTAGTTTAGTTTTCATAAAGTGCTCTGATTTGAAGGATGACTAAAATTAGCTGCCATCCAGTCAGTTCCAACTCATAGTGACCCCATGGGTTTCAGAGCAGAACTATGCTCCACAGAGTTTTCAGTGGTTGATTTTTTCAGATGCAGATCAGCAGGCCCTTCTTCTGAGGTGCCTCTGGGTAGACTAGAACCTGCAACCTTTAGGTTAGGTTTCAGGCATAGAAAATAAGAATTCTGCCACTGGACTACCACTGTCCCTCATCTCCATGTGACAGCTGAAGAAACTGAGGCCCAGACAGCTGAGTAGGTTGGACAAGGCCACACCTTTTAGAGTGTGTTACTGTCTGTACCGCCCAGAGATGCCTAAGGATGACAACGTTTCCCCAGTTTTTCTTTCACCACCTGAAATTCCACCAATAGTGATCCATTTAAATAGGTTAAGAACTTTTTGCTCCCCACCAAATACCTCTTCTTTTTTTACTTGCAGGGAACCTGAAAGTAAGTCCCCAACATTTCAAATGGCTTTTTGTTGCCTGTGGAATTAAGTAAAAATGCTTACTCTGCACAACCTGCTAACCTTCCAGACAATAAAACAAAATAAAACCCCCCAAACCCTTTGCAATCAAAGCCAATTCTGACCCATAGCAACCCTATAGGTCAGAATAGAACTGCCTTATAGGATTTCCAAGGAGCCCCTGGTAGATATGAACTACTGATCTTTGGGTTAACAGGCATAGCGCTTGACTACTACCCCACCAGTGTTTCCTTCCCGATACACAGGGCTGTTCTTGACTCTCTCAGCGCATCTTCAGTTTCTGCATCTCTCTGCCTTCGCTCCTGGTGTTTCCTCCTCCACAGTCTCTCCTTTCTCCCTTCCACACTGTCCCGTCACAGCTTACCAAAATCCAGTTTGCCCTTGAAGTCCTAACTCAAATACCACACCGTTCATAAACCTTTGCTATATTTCACCAAAGTAATGTGCTATCTTCTGGTTTCCTGCCCCCAGAGTGCCTTACACTTCTCCAGTGACCATTGCCTTATGCTATATGTTTTCCCACCCCCCTAGATTTATGGTTTCTTTTCTTTTTCAATAATATTTTATCATATTTAGTTTAGATTCCCATTCAACAATTTCCATACAAGCTGTTCCGTGATATTGGTTACTTTCTTCACAATGCACAAGTGTGCCATTGTTTCTGTTCTCACTGTTCCATTTCCATGAATAGATCCACAGTTCTTGAGGACAGGAAGCAGATCTCACTCATCTTTACCACTCTTGCAATAATGACTAGTAGAGACCCTTCCATGCTATAGAAACTCTGAGTGTTGTTAGAGCTGTGATCATCCTCATATGACAGGAGAAGTTGGCTGGGTGCAGGGACAGGGAGGGGTTATAAAGGGTCACATGAACATTGAAATCTAAGCTTTTGGGCACCACGATTTTTGCCAAGAGTGAGATCTGCAAAAATGGAGCGAAGAGCTTCACCAAAATCAACCAGGGCCCCGGAGGAAAGGAAGATGGTTGTGCTGTTTACAGCTTCATTACTTCTCTGAAATCTTTTGGAAGCTTATCAGCGTAATTATCCCAGCCTCTCACCAGGGCCTGGAGTTACCGAGTCCCGGGGCTGGCATTATTTGGGCTCAAACTGGGAAAAATGTAATTTGTTTTTCCTGTTTGTTTTATTCAAAAACTACTGAATGGGGTTCATAATCACACTTAGGGTGTACCCCAAGGAGCCTGCTGTTTATAGACCCTGCTTCTTGAAGGAGAGAGTGAGCACGGTATCAGGGAGGTGACATCCTGCTTTGCATAAAAGTCAAGGGGGAAGGAGAGGATGTTCAAAGCAAACAGTGAACAAGGTGACTTCTGGGGGCAGAGCCTGTGCCGGCAACACAGGAGACAGCCAAGCGGAAGATGCACTCCCCGTCCTCAGAACCATGTGCTAACCCAAGTCCTGTCTTGGTTAATCAGTGGAATAGCAGGGATTTCTTGGGCTCCAGCTTCATGCCTCACACTGCCCTGAGATGCACCAGTTTTGATAAAATGATGTATCTAGCTTTCGGTCTCCAGCATTGCCAGCTGAACCTTGTGAGTTGTTCTCTGCCTCTTACCTGTTCCTCGCCTCTTGCCTGTCAATTCTTCGCATTTGTGTTGATACCTATGAGTGAGATTGATGCATTAAAGTGGTAAGACTATGATTAGCTTTGTAAGGTACTACTGCTAGCCTGTGCTATAAAGTGGCTGTACCAGTTGGCACCCCTGTGAGTCAGAACCGACTTGAAGGCAGTGGGTTTGTTTGTTTCTGCTTTTCAGCAATGAAGGAAACCCTGATGGCATAGTAGTTAAGTGCTTGGTTGTTTGAGTCTACCAGGTGCTCCTTGGAAACTCTATGGGACAATTCTACTCTGTCCTGTAAGGACTGCTATGAGTCGGAACTGACTTGACGGCAGTGGGTTTAGTTAGGTGGTTTTCAGCAATGAATGTCTGTTGTTGTTGCTCTACATCACTGTCAACATTTATTTTTGTTGGTATTTGTGAATTTTGGCCAGTCGAATAGATATGTAGTGGTATGTAATTATTGTTTTAATTGGAAACCTTGGTGGCATAGTGGTTAAGTGCTACAGCTGCTAACCACAAGGTCAGCAGTTCAAATACACCAGGTGCTCCTTGGAAACTCCATGGAGCAGTTCTACCCTGTCTATAGGGTTACTATGAGTTGGAATTGACTCAACAGCAGTGGATTTTGTTTGGGTTTTTAATGACACACAATTCAGAATATTTTTTCATCTGCTTATTTGTCATTTGTATACCTTCTTTGGTGAGATATCTGCTCAGCTGTTTTGCACATTTTTTTAGTTATGTTCTTTGTTTTCTTGTTGAGTTTTAAGAGTTCTTTATGTATTTTAGATACAAGTCCTTTACTAGTTATGTCTTTTGCAAGTATTTCCTCCAAGTCTGAGGTCTGTTTTTTCGTTCTCTTGACAGTTTTTTTTTCAGAGTAGAGTTTTTAAATTTTAATGAAGTCCAACTTATTAATTTTTTTCTTTCATGAATCATGCTTTCATTGTTGTAGCTAAAAATTCATCACCAAACTCAAGGTGACCTAGATTTTCTTCTGTTATCACCCAGAAGTTTTATAGTTTTGTATTTTACATTTAGATCTACGACCCATTTCAAGTTAATGTTTGTGAAGTGTAAGAGGTCAGTGTCTAGATTCACTCTTTTGTATGAAGATGTCCAGTTGTTCCAACACAATTTGTTGGAAAGCTATTCTTTCTCCATTTGACTGGCTTTTTCTTCTTTGTCCAAAAAAAGTATGGGTCGAATTCTAGACTGTTTTGTCTCACTGATCCATTTGTCTATTCTTTTGCCAATACCACTGTGCCTTAATTATTGTAACATTATAGTAAGTCTTGAAGTTAGGTGGAATGAGTCCCCTCACTATCTTCTTCTTCAGTGTTGTGTTGACTATTTTGGGTCTTTTCTCTTTCCATAGGAGCTTTAAGATCAGTTTATTGACATTCATACAAACAATAACTTGTTGGGATGTTGGCTAGGATTGAATTAAATTTATGTATGAAATTGGGAAGAGCTTTTACCTTAACAATATTGAGTTATCCTACCATGAACATAGAATAATTCTCTATTCATTTAGCTCTTGGATTCCCTTTATCAGAAATTTACAGTTTTCCTCCTATAAATCTTGTATTTTATTAAATTTATACATTTAAATTTTTGTGCTAATGTAAATAGCATTGCATTTTTAATTTAAATTTCCAGTTGTTCATTGCTGATACATAAGAAAGCAATTGACTTCTGTGTCATCCTTTTGTCCTGTGACCTTATAATCCCTTGTGTGCTCTAGAAGGATTTTTTGTTGATTCTTTGGGATACTCTAGTAGACAATCATGTTTTCTGTGAACAGCCAAGCCAGCCACAGGGACAATTTTATTTTGTCCTTTCCAGTATGTATACCTTTTATTTCCTTTTCTTGTCTTAGTTCATTAGCTAAAATTTCCAACATGTTGTTGAATAGTATGGACAAGCAGAGAAATTCTTGTTTTATTCACAGTCTTAGGGAAAGCATTTTGTTTCTCACTATTAAGTATCATGTGATTTGTAAGTTTTCTTTTTTTAAATAAAGTTAAGGAAATTTCTCTCTGTTCTAGAACCTTAGATGTACACTAAAGTCCTCTTAGAACCTACTCCAATGTATTACCTTATTTAACCCTAACAATGACCTGGAAGTTAATAATGCTCTGTTGTCCTATTTTACTACTAAAGGTGAGTCAGAAACTCTGGTGGCACAGTGGTTAAATGCTCTCTATGCTAACCAAAAGGTTAACAGTTTGAATCTACCAGGTGCTCCTTGAAAACTCTATTTAAGAGTTCTACTCTGGCCTATAGGGTCACTGAGTCAGAATTGACTTCAGAGCAGTGGCTTTTTGGTTTGGAAAGGTGAGCCTTCTTAAAACCAAACAACAAGCCTAAATACATGACGCTTTTAAGTGGCAGAGTGGGCATCCAACCTAAGAAAGCCCCAAAATAAACCCGCTGCGTCCAGTTGTTTCTGACTCACAGTGATCCTATAGGTCAGAGCAGAACTGCCCCACAGAGCTTCCAAGGCATGCCTGGAGGATTTGAACTGCCAGCCTTTGGGTGAGCAGATGTAATACTTAACTGCCACCCTCCACAGGGTTTCTATCCAACCTAAAGTGTCACATAACCTGAAGTCCATGCCCTTTCAAACCTTCCTATTATCCAAGTATTTTTGACTGGGAAGGAAGAAAGACTATGTTCTTGGGTAAAGGTATTTTAGGAAGCAGCTGGCAAACAAAGGATTCTGTTGTTGCAGTGTGGGGGAAGGGAGACGAGGCATGTTTCCTCTGCCTCAGAAATTATACTACTCCCCAGCTACCCTCTCTCTGTCAGAGTGCCCTGGTTGAACTGCTGGTAAGTTAGTAAAACTCCTTGTAGCCAGAGCCCAAGCATATGTGTATGTTGCATCTTACCTCTTTTGTTTAGGAGAGTTTAAAGGCAGGAGTTAGAATCGTTTACTGGACAATAGTGAATGCTGTGGGTTGTTTTCCACAGTGGCTCTTGACAGCTCTTGTGTGAGGATGACCACCCACCCCAGCTGCATCCACCATGCTGATTCAAAAGGCTTGGAGTCAGAGCTTCCTAATTCTGAGGCCCTGTAAGCGAGCAACTATATTAAGTGAAGATGTCTTCTGTTGAAAGGAACAGGGATCTGACTCTCAGTGCCCGAAGCAACACTATTTGGTTATTTTCAAAAACAAGTGGTCCAGGGCAAAAGGTCCTTCATGGGAAGTCCAGAGGCGAGTCATGCAGGGCTGTTTCCAAGTCCAGCACTGCCATCAAGAACGTCGGCTCTTGTCATCTCTTCAGAGACACCATCCTTAGCACTTTGTCTTCTTGACCTCATGTTTGTTGCCTGATAGTCACAACTCCTGACATCATAATAACATCCAAGGCAGAAAGCAGAAGGTACTTTGGAGGTAAGAAGTTGACAAAAGGCACAGCTTTCTTTTCTTACATTTGAAAAAAAATTTCCCAGAAGTGTTTCAGAAAACTTTACATCTATCTCATTGACCAGAAGTGGGTCACTCTTACACTTCTAGCTTAGAAAGTCAGCTTACATCTTCTCTTCCCCACCCTAAAAGTAAATTTCTTCTTGAAGATCCTGGAGTGGGAGGCAGCTATGGGAGAAAGGGGCTGAGAATGACTGATGAATCCAGAGAAAGTTGTGAAATCCTTTTTCTGGTGGCTTGTAAGGACTAAGATGGTCTGGGTCAATAGTTTTAAGACTGACTTTGCTTCTGTACAGCTTGGGAGGCTTATTAACAAGACAGATTCCTGGTGACTGCTTACTGAACCAGAATCTCAAGGCCTAGGAATCTGCATTTTATTAACTCTCAGTTGAACACTGTTTGGGACTGGCAGCTGAAGTTTCGGGGCAGTGGAGTGTGGTGGAGAAAGGGGTGGGCTTGCAGTGAGGAGTCTGGGTCTCCACCCTGGGTGTTGTGCTGGACTTCAGACAGGCCTCTCAGCTGTGCTAGGCCTCTGAGTTTCTTGGAGCACAGATGGTGGGGTGCCCTTCCAGCCTTAAATCAGAGCCAAGGCATCCCACAGGAGCCTCTGTCGTTTTCTCTCACCACGCCTTCTTTCACCGCCCGTGCCTGTTTCCTTTGCTCTCCCTTCCTGCTTTGGCCTGTGATGGTCACTCATTCATTCAAAAAGGTTTAATGAACACTAACCCTTCTCCTTTTTCCTTGACCATCCTTTTACCTCTGTCTACTTATCTAAGTTCTTTCTAGTTCCTACTTCATATGAGAGCTCATGGTCATGGCCACTGTCCACCCACTATCTCCCCCACTCCCGGCACTTGGAGCTCCTTTTGCTCTAAGAGTCTTTCACACATTTTTCTAGAACCTGCAACAGCACTCTCTTTTTCACATGTTCAGCATCTCTGTATTGACCATCTCTGCTGCCCAGGGACAGTTCCGGGTGCTGAGGACACAGAGTGTACAAGACACATAACACTTTCCCTTAGAGCAGCTGACAGTTTCTTCTTGGTCCAGTATCTCAGAACAAGTTTGTTTTTTTAAAAAATTACAATGGCAGTTGTGAAGCTGCTGCTGTTAGTGGCTGTTGAGTCATCCCCCAACTCAGGATGACCCTGCGTACCGTGGAACAAGTCACTGCCCAGCCCTGGGCCATCCCCGTGCTGGGTGTAGAAGGGAACATCTGCAGAGTTTTCATTAGCTGAGTTTTTGAAGTAGATCACCAGGCCTTTGTTTCTAGTCTGTCTTAGTCTGGAGGCACCACTGAAACCTGCTTAGCAACATAGCAATGTGCATGCTTCCACTAACAGATGGCTACCCACGAGGTGAACTGGTCAGGCGTGGAACTCAGGTCTCGTGCATGCAAGGTGAGAATCCTGTTACTGAACTGCCACTGCCTTTCTGTGCAAAATAATATATTGTTACAAAAAAATTTCAGCAGTACAGAATATATAAAGTGAAAAGCAAAAGGATGTTTTTGTTCTTCTATCCCTTTCCCAAGTTTCACTCCCTAGAGTTAACTGGGAATGCTGAGGTCTGTCCCTTGCAGCACTAGTCTAAACTGTTACATAATTTTCTCTAATGGTTCTGTGTATGAGTCTTATTCTGCCAGTTGGGTCCCAGGCATGTGGGCAGGGTGGCTTTGTCTTCTCTCACACACCTCGACATCAACTTTCATGGTCATGGTCACGCAGGAAGTAATGCTAACTAATAGGCTGGCATGAATATCACAGAGGGACTTGTAGTCACTGGGAGTGACTTTAAACTAAGCATAGATCTTTAGGGGCTTTGTAAAGACCTCTTAATATTTCCTGTGTGAGCTTGTTGCCCCATATAGGGAGTAAGCCCCTTAAAGGTAGGGCTACCTGGATTGTGTTGTCAGATTCCTTCTTGGGTTGTCTGGGTTGCCTTCCCCTAGGCCAGAGTTTTTGGGTGTAATCCAGGAATTCATTCCATCCCCTGGCTCAGGAAGGTGCAGGCCCTCGGCCTCAACACCTTCCCCCAACCAGTACCTTAAACCATTCCGCTTGTGTTCGCCAAAGGAGTCTCAGAGGCCAAACACCATGGCTGGGGTGAGGCAATCTGTAAGACGTGCAGGAGCCAGTGGTTATGGTGTTTGGTGGGAGCCCAAGAGAGAAGGCTGAGTTGTTGGAATGAGAGATGGAGAGCAGGAGTATCAGAATGAGTGATGTGCCCCATTCAAGGGCCAGCGCATTACAAAATGAGTCTGGTTAATTATTTACAGCCTGCCCTCTAGGATAGGGCAGGTGTGGAGAGCCAGGCTGGAACTTTATCTCTGAGTTGAGCCACTAAGAGGCTGAAGTTAGCTCCCTCTGATCAGTTTTGGGGTGCTGTGTCTGGATATGGTCCGCTGTGGGGTACCCAAAAGAATGGGACCAAGCTAAGCAGGACTTTGAGATTTCTAGTGTTCAGTGCCAAGGTAGTACTGACTCCTGGACTCCATATAGGTAGGAGGCAAGGAAAAAAACCACCCCTAATAATACAATCTCAGATGAGATAATGCACAAGGCAGGCTAAGGTTACCTCCTTAACATGGAATAAGGAGAGGTGTGGTGAGGGCTGGGAAAGAGAGAAACAGTGTCTGCAAAAATATTTCCTTAGCTCTTGGGGGAGCGTGTTGGCTTCCTCTCCAGCTCTTCCTCTCTTTCTGAAATACCTCCCTTTCTCCCAAGCCAGCTGTCCTAGTTATTTAGTGCTGCTGTGACAGAAATGCCACACACTGGTATCTTTAAAGAACAGAAACTTACTTCCCCTGATTTCAGGAGGCTAGAACTCACAGTGTGCATCCAGCAGGAAGGTCCTTGTTGGTCTATTTCAGCTTCTAGTAGTGTCCCTGATGGGTGCAAATGATTTGCACTCAACCATCAGTTGAGAGCATGGCAGTTCAAACCCACCCAGCGATGATGTGGAAGAAAGGCCTGGTGATCTGCTGTCATGGAGATTACAGCCAAGGAAAATGGAGAACAGTTCTACCTGGTAACAGATGGGGCTGGGATGAGTCAGAACTGACTCAGTGGCAAGGGGTTTTTTTAGTGGCCAGTAATCCTGGAAGTTCCTGGGTTTGCAGATCCAAGTCTTCCCATCACTGTCAGATAGTGGACGTCTTCCACCTGTATACTGCTGTGTTTAGTCTGCTCTTTTCATAATCTGAACCTGATTAGGTTTAGGATTCACCATACATTGGTCTGACCTCAGCTGACTGATTATATTACATTAAATTGCATTGTGGAAGATGAGACTACATTGTATCAGATTACATCATGCCCTCAGATATGCAGGTTAAAATTCCAATACATAGTGCTGGGGGGACAATCTGTAGCACCAAGTACTAGTGCTGTCTCTCTGCCCAGTGTTTGCCCATCTCCCCAGCACTTGTGCCTGCATGCCCATTGTCTTGGTTGCCTAGTGCTGCTATAACAGAAATACCACACATGGGTGGCTTTACCAAACTGGTTTATTCTTTCACAGTCCAGTAGGCTACAGGTCTGAATTCAGGCCATCGACTCCAGGAGAAGACTGTCCTTCTGTGTCAGCTCTGGAGGAAGGTCCTCGTGATACATCAGTTTTCCCTTGGTCTGGGAGCTTTTCTATGCAGCAATCTCAGCTTCAAAGGATGTCCTTGGCTCCCGGTGCCTTTATCTTGTAAGACAAAAGGAAAAGCAGGCCACGCACTAAGGAAACCCCCTTTACGTAGGATCAGGGATGTGACTTCAGTAAGGGTGTTAACATCCCACTGAATCCTCTTTCACATAATCTAATCTTGCCTCACCAACCACAGGCAGAGATTAGAATTCACAATATATAGGAAAAGCATATCAATCACAAAATGTAGGACAACCACACACTATTGCGAATCATGGCCTAACCAAGTTGATACATATTTTGGAGAGACACAGTTCAATCTATGACATCCAGCTTACCTTCATCTCCTTTAGCCTGGCTTGCTCACTCTGTTCCTGACTTCTGCACAGCAAAGCATCCATCCTCACAACTCAGTAAAGGTACCTTGTTAACACTGTACCAGGCACAGTGTTCAAGTTTTTTTTTTCTCTGTCTTAATGAGATTATTGTCAGAGAAGGACCAGAGGAAAAGATGATGAGGAAAAAATGGAACACAAAGATCTAAGTACAAAACATAACCACAGTCCAGAGGCAGTGTGGTTCAGGGGTCAGCAGGGGCGGCCTGAATGTCAAACTTACTGCCATTGACCCCTGACTTTGCCAATCAAGGCTAGGTCACTTGGGAAAATTAATTAATGTCTCCAAGCCTCAGTTTTCTCACATGCAAAGTGGGGGCTAAAAAAGTAGTTTCTGTGAGGACTGGAAGAGGTGGAGTTGCAGGAAGTGCCCAACACAGAGGCAGGGCACAGAAACGGTGGCTGTTTATCTGTACCTGTGTAGGTTATCCCAAAGGCATATGACGCTCCTCGTTGGGAAGCGGTGGCAAGCTCTTTCTTCACCTAAAGGTCTTGTTTTGGGACTGTACTGTCTCCTGGGCAAGAAGTACTAGATGTAGAGAAATGGCAGAAGTGATTGGGGCTAGATGGCCTTCCTGGTTTCCCAGAGAGTGCCATGTGAGCAACTGCTTGGGGCACCTGGGCAAGCCTGCTGCATTCTCTTAACCACTTACCATCAAGTTGGCTCTGACTTGAGGCCACCTTGTGGGTATCAGAGTAGAACTGTGCTCCACAACGTTCTCAATGACTGATTTTTCAGAAGTAGATCACCAGGCCTTTCTTCTGAGGCACCTTGATTAGCAGCTGAGTGTGTCAACTGTTTGTACCTACCGGAGGCTCCCTTCTTGTCATGTTGTTGTTGTTAGGTGCTATCGAGTCAGTTCCGACCTACTGTGACCCTGTGTACAACAGAACTAACCACTGCCTGATCCTGAGTCATCCTTACAGTGTTGTTGTGCCTGAGCCTGTTGCTGTAGCTACCCTGTCAGTCAGCCTTGGTCAGGGTCTTCCTCTTTTTTGCTGAGTCTCTGCTTTTTCTCTCAGGCTGTTGCAATTCCAGTGCTACCTGGAGCTGACCTCACTGAACTCTGAAGGCATTTGAGTATCAGAAAATGCAGACACAAAGGCAACCACCAGCAAAGGCACAGGTGGCCAGAGACATGATCAGCTCCAGGAATCTGGGGACCAGCTTCTGGCCCTGACTCAGGAGCTGACCAGCTGTGTGATCTTTTGGACATGGCTGCGGTTCTTATCCGGGCTCAGTTTCTTTATCTTTAAGAGGAAGAGAGGTGTGCAGGTTAATAGATTCTAACTTATACATTTGTACAAAAGGCAGACAATTTGAAGATGCCCCAGAGATGATGTTAAAAGACCCATAGTGCTTGCAGAAATCAAGGGCAGCAGCTGGTGTGTGATGCTGAGTTTCTGTTGACCCTTCAAATAGGTGGCTGTTGTGTGCCATCTAGCCAATTCTGACTCATAGCAACCCTACAGGACAGAGGAGAACTGCCGCATAGGACTTCCTAGGCTGTAATCTTTATGGTAGCATGTCGCTAGGTTTTTTCTTTCTTGGGGGTGCTAATGGGTTTGAACTGATGACCTTTCGATTAGCAGTTGAAACACTTAACCATTTTGTCCCATCTTTCAGGTAGCTTTGTTTTGTTTTGCTTCCTCTTACAGTCACACTTCCTCTTGGCATCCCTTAGGAATGGTCTCAAAGAGAAAAGGAGTCCCTAGCTGGCACAAAAGGAGCCTGGTGGTACAGTGTCTAGGTAACTCAACTGCTAACTGAAAGGTTAGTAGCTGCTCCAGGGCAGGAAGTTGCGGCAGTCTGCTCCCATGAAGATTACAGTCTTGGAAACTCTATGGGACAGTTCTACTCCATCCTATAGGGCTGCTATGAGTCACAATGAATTCAACGGAAATGAGCTTAACAGTTGGTATAAATGGTTAAGCCCTTGACCACTAGCAGAAAGGTGGGTGATTTGAACCTACGCAGAGGTGCCTTGGAAAACCGATTTGGAGATCTGATTCTGAAAGATCACAGCCTTTAAAACCCTGTGGAGGACTTCTACTCTCTCCTGTAGGATTTCTGTGAGTCAGAATTGACTAGACAGCACACAACCACCACCTACCCACTTAAAGAGTCAACAGAAACTCAGCTTCATGCTCCAGATACTGCTCCTGATTTTTGCAGACATTGTGGGTCTTCAACGTCATCTCTGTGTCATATACTCTGCAGGCATGTGGTTGTTACATAAGAGTTAGCTCCATGGAGACTAACAACAAAGAGAAAGGAAGACTCCTCCCTGCTCCTTCACCATGGCACAGATGCCTTTCAGCTGGGCAGTGTGGAAGGTGGATATCTAATCTAGCCTACTACCGCTTCCAGTTGGTGTTTCTGTTCTGGCACCTGCACAGTTGGTGTTCATTCATTCAGATCTTGTCTCTGCACTCAGTGCTGGGACAGAAGCCTCTTAAGAAGAGTACCTGTTGGCTCTTGTACAGGGTCAGCGTAGGGCTGAAGCCACAAGTCATTGAGTCTCCCAGTGGCTCTAAAACAGTGAGTGTGAGGCAGCTCCCGTCTCAGGCCAAGGGACACAGACACGTACAAAGGAACTCTAGGCCACCTGCCTCATCCCACCTTAGTGTGGCACTGGTTTGTGGTGCTAGTCCAACCAGAGTGGCCTTGGAAGAAAAGCATGATGATTTACTGAAAAATCAGTCACTGGAAAACCCTACAGAGCACAGTTTTACACTGACACACATGGGGTCACCATGTGTGAATGAGTGAATTATCCTTGTAATTCAATGAATGAGTGAATTATCCTTGTAATTCAATGAATTCGTGAAGTGGGGAGACAAGGTAATAATAACACTCTCTGACATATACCAAGTGCTTAGTAAATGCCAGGAATTTTTCTAAGTGGTTTTTAATGTATTAATCCATTTAACTTCCATAGCAATTCTATGAGGCAGATATGATTATTATTCCTGTTTTACTGAAGAAGAATTACAGGCTCTGAATAGTTGAGAAACTTCCCCAGGCCTACACAGCTCGTAAGTGGTCAGATCAGAGTTTGTACTGGGCAGTCTGGTTCAAGAGTTTACAGGCCCAAGGTGTGATGCTATTTGGAAATTAGAATGGGCTTTGCATTCTAGGTATCTGGCAGCTGGGGACATTATGAGTCAACCCTGAGAGTGAGTGACCTAAGGACAGACATAATTCTGAGGTCATGGAAATGTCTGAGAAAAATTCCCATACATTCTAGTAGCTGGGCCATCACTAGCTGTCTGGTGTGGAGAGACCCCCTTTGTTCCTAGCTCCTCCTTTACTGTTGTCCTTTGGGCTGCCGGGCTGGCATTTGCAGTAATGGCCACTATCCTTGGCCACTCTTACACCCTGTGATACAGCGTGGTTGAGGTCTGTAACAATTTTCAAATTTACCTGGAGACAGAAAAGTAACTGAATCAAGTATCCCATTGCTGTCAAGTCCAGTCCTGCCAGCTTACATGGGTTAAGTGTCACAACAGATTTGGAGAAGAGAGATAAATGTGAAATCAGAGCAGTGACAGGGAACATGAGCCCGGTCAGAAGATGCGTGATCCAGTTTCAGAGACTCTACCTACTTGCCATGTGACCTTGGGCCACTAACTTCCTCTCTCTGGGCTTTCATTACTTCATTTATAAATGAGGGTATTGGTCTGAATCCTACTGTTATTTTCAGCTCTAACCAAAATCAAAACCAGCCTCAGTGCTGCTGAGTTGATTCCAACTCATCTTGACACTGTTGGATAAAGTAGGCCTACTCCATAAGATTTCCAAAGCTATCATCTTTATGTGAACAGATTGCCACATCTTTTTCCTATGGAGCAGCTGGTGAGTTTGAGCTGCTGACCTTTCAATTAGCAGCAGAGCTCTTAACCACTGTGACACCGGGGTTCCTTTTTCTGCTCTAAAATTTAATAATTCTAAGGCTTTCTGAAGTGAAGAGGGACTTAAGATTTGCCCCCGGTTAAAGAAGGCTTTGGACTGGGGAACAGAACTGTTGGGGGGTATTTTCTTGATGTTCTTTATTAGCAAGGTCTCGGGCTGTTCCTTGGCCCCATCTCCATGTCGTGGTTGTATCTTCTCTGTGTCCTCACTATCTCCCCAGGTCAATCACATTGCTCTCTTCCTCTCTCTTTCCCTTTTGCAAGCCCCAATTGTTCCAGAACTTGTAATTGACCCTCTGCTTCCCCCAGACACCGCTGAGTCAGGCTTAGCTGATTTCTCTCCCTTTGTCTATCCGCATAAAGCATCCTCTTGATGTGATTCTTTTATCCCTCCACCGATAAACCTTCCTGTCCTACCGTCACCACGTTCTTTCCCAGAACCCTGGCTCCAGCTCATCCATCTTCCCAGTGTGGCTTGTCCTGGTGCTCCCCTCCCAGTGCATTCAGGGGACAGGTGCTACTGAAATACACACATGGAGAGAATGAGTGGCTCCCCGTGCCTGAGTATAGGGACGATAATGATCCTGAGCACATCCTTCCTAGGGTGTGATGAGAAGCAGTGAGTTAATGCCCATAAAGTATTATAATTACTCCATGGAGTCATCTGATGAAGCAATGAGGAACTGGGCATCTGGCTCTAATTTACTCAGAGCAAGAGAATTCAGGCAGAAGTGGCAGCCTCATTTTTTTTTTCTTTTTTGTGTGAACCACTCACCCCGATGCAGAACAGAATTTCTAAGCAGAGACTGAAGCCACCTAGTGACACATAAATATATGGAATTGTTGATTCATAACACTTGTATTAGGAAGGTTCATTATAGATACCTTGGTTGTCCACTCTGCCCCCACCACCTTTGACTGATTCGGTAGCAGGTTCTGAGCCTTTAAGTGATATAATCAGCCACCCAGCTGGTTGGTAGCAGATCTGGGAGAAGAAACCTCGTCTTTGTATTCCAAGCCCTATGCTGTTTTTTGTTTCCTCCCTCCTTCCCTCCCTTCCTAACTGCCTTCCTTCCTGCCTGCCTCCCTCCCTCCTCTCCTTTCTCCTTCTCTGCCTGCTTTCCTACCTTCCTGTATCCCTCCCACCCTCCACCTACAGATATTTATTGTGGCATCTACTACAGTGAAAGTCCATGCTAGACGTGGTACTGGGTTTCTTCTTTTGGGTGTCTGGCTAGCAGAGAAAGGAGAAGAACTTGCCAAACTAGAATTCAGATGCTCAAGAACCAGGTTGTTCCGTTAGTAGCATGCACAGCCCTCGCTTTGACTGCATCCTGCCAAGCGTCTCTTCATTGGTCCGTGACTGTCCCCTGCATCTCAGCCTACCTTGTGCTGCACTTTTTTCTCTTTGCCCAAGCTGTTCCTCCTTCCACAAATCTCTTCTCCTTTCTTCTCCAGCAAGGTGTGTTCTTCTCTTTTCAAAAATTTTCTTAAAGTACATCCTTCCCCCTCTTCCCACTCACCAGGAAGCACTTCATCCTGAATCCTGGTGACATGGGACCGTCTCATGCAGCTGTTCACTCTAACAAGCTCCCAGGCTCTTTTGGTTCACTGGTTCCCAGATGTCAGCTGCAGGGAGACAGGTGGACTTGGTGGAGAAGAACATGTTCTTTGCTTCAGTTATTTAACTCAACTATCCTGGGCACCAAACACCTTTGACTGACATTCCAGGCTTCTTAGAATCCACTCCCACAGTTCCTGCCTCATCTTTCCAGCCATCTCTACCCACCCCAGGTCCCCATCCTCTGACTGTGTTGTTTTCATCATGCCTATGACTTCTTATGTTGACAATGACCATCCATTGTCATGAATTACAGCAGGGCGGGGTCTGCTTCACTGAAATCCAGCCGGGTACTCAAGCCTTTCAACAACGAACTTGAGTATTATAGTTACAGGCCTCCTCATGGCACTCCTCCCTGGCTCCTTTAAAAGCATTCTTTATTTCTCACTTTGGAGGATAAGCACCATGAAGCTAGAGACCATGAGTGTAACGAAATCTCCATTAATCTCAGCAAATATTTGACAGTCAACTGATTTACTTATGTTGCTGTTGTTAACTGTGCTCCCAACTCCTGGTGACGCTTTGAATATGATGGGACCGTTGTGACCCATAAGGTGCTCACTGGCTCATTTTTGGAGGTAGATCGCCAGGCCTTCTTCCCAGTCATCATAGACCAGAAGCTCCATCGACAGATGGGCAGTAGCTGTGCACCAGACACATCGGCCGGGAATCAAACCTGCTTCTTCCGCATGGGAAGGGAGAATTCTACCACAGAACCCCTACTGTCCTTGTTTCTGATGTTACTGGGTCATTATTCTAATTTCTGAGCCTTGGCCTCAGGTCTATTGTCTTCTGTTAGGCAACTGAGATCATAGGCTTTGTCTTGCCTGGACTCCGAGGGGGTAGAAATACCATCAGCTCTGATTCTTGCGGGAGGTGACCAAGAGCATTGCTAGAAACAAAGTGCGTGGCAACGTCCGAGGCTGCCTAGCCAGAGCTGAGCTGATGCTCAGTAGACTCCTTGCAGCACACACTTCAATTCTGTCCTGTTCTGACTCCTTTAGGAACAGTGTTCATTTGTTAGTACAAGCCAGCCTTCTGCTTCCTGGAGACTCATTCTGGTAAAATAATGTCCCCATTTGTAAATCTAAGCACCTCCTCTCTCACAGGCAGGCGGTAATGATTGGAAACGAAAACAGCTACTTGTGGTTCATATGAATAAATGTGTAATATTGATCAGAGAAATAAAAACATGATCCTGGTGAATGAATCTGTAAAACACTGTATCCGTTGGATGGAATTTGCCCAGGTTCTTTTCACTGCCTCTCTGCCCTTCACTCCTGGCCACATCTGTGTCCCCTGGGGTTGTAGTGATTCCACCTGATGGAGAAAAACAATTCCCTTGTCTGAACTCTCAGAGCCAGGAGGAATCTATAGATACAGCCAGAAACATTATACACGTACACAGTTACACAAGCAGTGGGAATTCTGTGTATTCTCAAGGATATAGGGTCCTTTTGGGTGGGGTGGCACAAACATTTTGTGCTTGTCTTTCAGTTGCAAGGAGCTCTGGTGGTAAAGCAGGTAAGAGTTCAGGTTGCTAACCAAAAGGTTTGCAGTTTCAATTGACTCGATGGCAAACAACAATTAATCAAAAGGTTGGCAGTTCAGACCTACCCACTGTAGCCACAGAAGGAAGTCTGCTTTCCTAAAAGATTACAGCCAAGAGAACTGTACAGAGCACAGTGCTAACACTTGGAGTCACCAGGAACTGGGATAGACTCAGCTGCAACTGGTTTAGCTTGTTTGTTTGTTTGCTTCAAAGATCTCAGACTAGGATTGAGAAGGGCTAAACCTCTCCAGGGCCTGGTTTATCCAGGGTTATATTCATTTGGGGGCTGGAATGAAAGGACTCCTGCCAATGCTGAGGACTACCTGCAGGTAAGCCTCTGCCCAGAGGGCAACTGCCTCCAGTAGCCCAGCCATTGCTACCCTTCTTCTGAAGTCTTCCACTTGTCCCCAGATTGGGCAGGGGAGGCTCCAGCCCATTCTCTTGGCCACCTTCATCTCAGTAGTGGGGAGAGGCATTGGTCTGTTCCGGGGCCCAGAGCCACATCCAGCTTCCTGTGTCCTTTTCTTTTGTTAAAGCCAAATGAAACAATGTAATTAGCTTGTTACAATTAAAGTGACTCGACTGGATAAATTGTAATCACCCAGAATCAAGTCAGGCATCCCTGCAGGTCCCGGACATCGCAGCTGAGCTGCCTCATTTGCATAATTAAAATATACAAATGATAATGGATTTTGTACTCAATTTCCAGCGGCTGTGAATTTGAGAAACTCTGAAATTAGAATAACAGAGATGAAGCCCGCCTTGAGGTAATGGGGATGACAAGTTTTGACAGTAGGGGTGTTTATAACGCTAGTTTCTCGCTACAGAATAAATAAGTACAAAAAGATTAGAGAGTGATATTAGTTAATAGTTCCATGGGCAGTGGGAAGTGGAGATAGACTATGATTACCTCTGTGAATTTATGCTGCCTGTTTTTTTTTTTTTTTTTCCTTTTTTCCTGACAAGTTCCACCTAACCTTAGGGGATACCTTCCCCCTGATTATGAGAAACTGAGAATGAATTAAATGCCTAAGAAGGGTTGTCACAGATCAACTCACCAAAGGAAAAGAACAGAAATGAAATTAGTCTGGCTGCTCTTGCTTCCAGCTAGGGGTGGGTTGAAGGGAAACTGTGCTGTAGGGCAGAGCCAGAGAGAAAAGCAAGCAGCCTGTGATGGGCAGAGTGCTGAGGGGCCGGGACAGTCAGAGAAGGAAGGGGAGGAAGACATGAGAAACTAAGGGTGCAGGCAGAACTGATCACTGGGGGAACCAAAGTACAAAATTACTAATGAAGTGATGTTTGAGCATCTGCTCTAAATATCCTTGGCAAAGGGAATCCAGAATGCCCTTAGAGATGTACACCACTGATACGAGCATCATGCTCTTGGCCAATATATTAAATACCACACTGTGAATCAGGTTATGCCTTTTCTTTCTTTCAGCTCCATGAGGGCGGGGACCATGCCTGTTCTAGTCATCTGGTATTCCCAGGACGCAGCGTACAGTAGGTCATTACTAAGTACTCATTGAAGAATGAATGAACAGGAGAGGCGGACAACACGGAGTACTGGAGAGTGGTGGAGTGAGACCCTGAAGGCTCCGATCACTGATGTTACCATTTTTCTTGGAGCCAGCAGAGGCCCAGATGTTGGAGTCCTTGTCTGAAATGGCTATAAGGTGCCAGCACCCATCTCTCTGGGATCAGTCTTGTGGGAAGTATGCATGTAGTGGTGGAAACTGAACAGATGCCCTCTGCCAGGAACAAACAAGGGAGGCAGGAAGGCGAAAAGCTGGAGAAGCTCAGGTGTCTTGCTGCCTGAGAAAGAAATCTCCAACAAAGACTTCTGGGTCTCTTCTGATGAGGGCTCAGCCCAGAGGCTGTCCAGTACGACAAGGACAGAAACTGGATATGCCATCAGTGTTCTCAGGGAAGAGGGGACAACTCTGGCTGGTAGCTTTTCTACCTTGCTGAAAAAAGTGTGCAAAGTGGGTGATAAGATAATCAACCAAACAGCCAATCTCTGTTAGAGACAAAGGCTTGGACACAGGAATATACAAGCAGTGTGACGGGTAGGGGTTGAAGTCAAGCTGAGTGGGACTCAGCTCCTTAGACATAGGCTCTCAAGAATTGTTATTCCCATGAACCTATGAACCGTAGAGCTACCCTTGGAAAAAATCTGAGCCCTCTGTGCTGAGAAATAGAGGAAGGAAGGGCTACCATCAGTCTCCCAAAGGGCCTGCAAGCAGAGGATAAATAGTAATCTACGTCTTTCCAGGGGCAGACTGTCCAATAGGCAACCTTGCTTACAAGAACATGTGTAGCAAAATTATTCACTATAGATTAGTAAGTAAGCACAAGTAAGCCTGTGCTTACCTTGCTTACTGGGTCACCTGCCCCATCAGGGAATGTAAATTTGAAGAGGCCTTGATTCTGTAGGAAGGTGCTGGGAGGTCAGGAGAGAGACAGATGCCAGCCATACCTAGAAGCGTAGTCTTTGTTGTGAAGAAAAAAATGTGAAATTGTTGACTACAGATGATCTAGTAAGCAAGGTAAGCACTGTGCTTACTTTGCCTGTTGGATAATCTACCTGCATGTCTTCCTTCTAGGGTATTGTCTCTGAGGTGGGAAGACTTGTCTAATTCCAGGTCCTGAAGAACAATGTGAGGAGATACCACAGCAAAGGTGAGGGTACAAAGAGGAAATGTTTCAGTTCATGCAGGTCTGGACATGTGTAGACCCCAAGAAAGGGCTGGTGACCATAAATTTCAGATAACGATGGGGAAAACCCACCATGTCCTTGTGGGTTAGAATAAACTTGCAGGGAAAGTTCTGGGTATACCTTCCTGGGGCATCCTATAACATCAGAAATGCCACGGCTGGCCATCCATTGGTTCACCTAGCTTTGGCATCTTGTCCTGAACGTAAGGACATTTGATGGACACCAATTCAACAAGTTTGAAATTGTTACCCAAACTTCCATCTTCCCCTTAATTAGCAGTTAGTTTCTCCAAATCTGTTTTGAAACCACTTGTATAATTGTCTGCTGTCTCATCTTGGAATTTATATTTCTTGTCGGTGGTTTTATTAATCTGGAACTGAATTCTTTTAAGCTTGGGAGGCAGGGGGTGGCCCAGTTCTACCACCTGGGATGGAAGGCCAGCCTGGTTTTCATACCCGTCATAACTATTGTTGACAATCTTAGCCCTCCTATCTCCAGACTCAGTGTTTGAGCAGTCCCCTGTTAACCTCATCCTGTGCCCCTGGGTCACCTCCCTGTCTGCCCAACAGCACACAGAGTGCTTCAGAGAGGCCAGGAAGCTGTCCAGAGCCAAGGGTTGGCAAAGCCCCTGGAATTGCTCCTAGGGGTTGGGAGAGCCTTCAGAGGGGCTGCCGTGCCCCACTGGGCAGGGACAGACTTGAGGAGATGATGACAAAGGAAGTGCTGATCTCCAGCAGGTGATGTCTGCCATCCTGTGGGAGGCTTACCGTTGCTGACACAGCCCTGAAGGGCCTTGTTATTTCTCCTGAGTAAGAAGCCTATAGTGCCCAGGAGAATAAGCCTGTTAATGGTGTGTTAGAAGAGCAATTCCCACGTGTGGTCATTGACAGCAGCAGGGACAGACACAGCTCCTCCTCCCACTAAGTTTTTCTACGGAGCTAATCATGTCAAAATCATGCTGTTGAATGTGAGTTCACTGAAGACCTAGACTATATGGGTTTCATTATCATGTTCTTGGCATCTAGCACAGCACCCAGGACATGAATAGTTGCTATTGGGCGGAGCTGATGCACGGTGATCCTGTGTGTGTCAGAACAGAACTGGGCTCCATAGTTTTTAGTAGCTGAGTTTTCAGAAGTAGATTGTCAAGCTTTTCTTCCAAGGTGCCTCTGGATGACTTGAATCTCCAGCCTTTTGGTTAGTAGCCAAACATCTTAATTGCTTGCACCACCCAAGGAGTCTATCCAGAACACCTAAAATCCATTGCCATTGAATCGATTCTGATTCATGGAGATCCCCTGTGACAGAGTGGGAGTGATCAATAGGGTTTTCTTGGCTGTAATCTTTAAGGAAGCAGATGACCAGGCCTTTCTTGCAAGGTGCCACTGGCTGGCTTTGATCTGACCACCTCTAGGTCAGCAGCTACAGCAGCTAATTGCAAACTGCTTCAATCACCCAGGGACCCTTTCCCAGAACATAACAGGTGCTTTGTAAGTATTTGTGAAATGAATTAATTGATAAATCCATGCTTTTTAAAAAAGTTGATACACTTTCTGAATCAGTATAAAAAGGAAGATACATTCTAGATTGAAAGCTGTAGATTGTGTCATTAAATCTACCAGTTAGTGCTAAGCACGTTTTTAGGTTGAGCCAAGGCTCGTTGCCACTGGGTCCTTCCTTCCTTCCATGTGATCATCTGTTCTTATATTCCAGGCTCTGTTCTCAGTGCGGGGGCTGTAACACTGCACAGATACCAGTTCCATACCTCACCTCCTGGCATTGCTGCTGTCCCTGTCCTTGTCTAGACCACCATGGCCCTTGTCTGGAATATGGGTTCCACATATCCACTCTTCTGTTGTTTTCCACTCCAAGGCTCCTGTGATCACTTTAGGAATAAATCAGACCATCTCACTGTCTTGGACAAAACCCTCCTTTACTTCAAATCTCGTGGAGACGCAGCGTCAGAAATCGGATTTCCTGACTCACAATCCGCCCTGAGTTCTCTGAAGATCTGCAAGGGGCCAGGGCTCTCTCTGCCCCTGGGGCTGTTTCCTTGATGCCATTCTTCCCTGTGGTGCCATCATGCCTGCAATCACACTGCACTACCTCCAGAAATCTTTACGTCCCACTCCTCCTGCCTCCCTGGGTTTGTGTGTCTTGCTCTGTGTCTCTCCAATGCATCTTTAACGTCTTCATGTTTCATGAGCTCTCTCTTCTATAGAATCGCAAACACTGTAAGGGCAGGGCGGCTGTGTAGTGTTACTACCTCTGAGCACAGTCCCGGCTGCATACTGCCTGTTTGGCAAAGACTTTACTTGCTGAACGAATGAATGAATATCTAGAGGATCATAACTAAACTGTGAGATTGCTAAGAAGGTAAGGAGGACGGAAAAGAAGGAGGATGGACTGAGGAAGGGGGCCTTAAGGAATGCTCATGGTATCTAGGTGTGGCAGAAAGAAACTTTCTCAGACAGGCAGGAAGGAGGCCAGCAAAGTCCCATGTCGCTGATGCTGGAGGAGGGCTGGGGGATAGGGATGAGGCTGGACCACCAGACTAGGGCTGGACTTTCTGCACCATGTTATCCACCCTCCTCCCTTACAAATGGGCCCAGTCAGGATCAGGGAATTGTCCAGATATTTCACTTCCCAGTCTTTGACAAGAAAGATTAGATGGACTGTCCCATCCCGTTTGGAAAGACTTAGATGGGACACCTTTCCCTGGGAATGTCACTTGGATTGTTCATGGATTTTCTTGGGCTCATAGACTTGAGGAGGGGATGTTGTATTCTAAGGACACCCCTTGCTTCTGGGACTCTTCTTTTTGCAGGCGACGCACATCTGACTTGTATCCGGAACCTCCAAGCAGCCAATCTGAGCCCTTTGTCTACGGGAGAATTAATTTTTAATGGGTTTTATAGCATGGTGGATAAATCAGTTAGGGAGAGACAAGGAGCTGGCAATGCCTAATGAATATCGACTGGGCCATTTAAAAGGGAAACCCTTCCTGAAAAGGGGACAGCCACCCAGCAAGAGTCTAGATAAGCTTAATGACTCACTGAAAGATAGCACCTCTGACCAACGACTGAAAACTTTCTTCAACTTGTTGGCCACTGATGCCTGAAATCTCACCACTTTGGGGGTAAGAGCCGTGCTTGATAACATTCAGACACCTTTAAGACGGGATAGGAAACCTACTGTCTAATCCCTTAGTATCAAATTCTTTTGTAGATATTTCACAAAGGACAGGATCAAAAGAGAAGGATGGGGACAGAGGGATCCTGAGCATTTTCTTGGGGTTGCCTGTGCAAACTCTGGAGAGACCACTGCAAAGAGAGGTAGGAACACTTCGGGGGGAATACTCAGTGGTGTCATGGGGACAGGCAAAAACTTAGGAATGGTATAGCACATCTCATACGGTGAGTTCTACTTAAACATTTGAAATGTGTATTCACGGAGGAGAAAGCAGAGTTAGCATGCACAAAGAAACATCATATTTACTGCGGGTCTCTCTCCTCTTTTGCCATGAGGGAGACTTTTCAGTAATAGAGAGAGAACTGGCCTAAGAGGGCAGTATAACTAAGAGAGGTCCAACAGTAATGAACAAATCGCTCATTGTCCTATTAAAGAATATACAATTAAGTGCTGGATTTTGTGGTATGGACTACAATATAAGGAAGTTCAATGCTCCCTGAGGTCCTTTCTAGCTCCAACATGCCATAACTACTAAGATGATTCATTGTATTCAACATGATATAATGTTAAGACTTCTTTTTGCATGTGCCATATTTCTAGGTGATTGTATCCCTCTTCTTTTGGGAAGTCATGTTTTTCTAATAATTACGTCTTACTGTAATGCTTGGGTTCACCAAGAGTTTGAATTGACTTGACACCAACTGACAGCAGCAACAATAACACAAACCAAGTCAAATTTCTCTTCAGGAATTACCTTCAGGGTCAGTCTGTGAACTATGAACAAACATTAATCTCATTAAAATACTCATATCTCATAAAGCCAATGTGTGCCAGTAAGTGTGGGAGATGACAGGATTTCAGGGGATCAGGAAAGGCCAGTTGGGGGTGACCTTGGGCATAGTTGTGGAGTTATAGGGGTTTTATTTTAAGATGCTTCTTTCACATGACCTGTCTTCATTTTAAGATATCCAGAGTGAGCAAGTGGAAGTCTTGCCATCCTTGTTTCTAGGGAACATTCTGGTTGTATTTCTTCTGAGACCAAATATGTATTTGTTCTTTTGGCAGTCCACAGCATATTCAATATTCTTCACCAAGATCATGGTTCAAACAGAGAATAACGAGCAGAAGAGTAGGGCCAAGGGCAGTGAGGAAAACCTTCCATGAGATGGGTTAACGTAATAGCCACAGCAACGGACTCAGACATACCAGTGATCAAGAAGATGGCCCAGGACTGGACAGAGTTTACTCTGTCCAACCACAAGGTTGCCGTGAGTCAGCAACTAACAACAACCAGCTGTCATGTGGTTCTTTTGTCATGGGGACTTTATACCTCCCATGGTGCCAGATTTTCTTAATGTTGGGGCACATTGGAATCCATGGAAAGGGAAGGCATTTATTTCCCTTCTCTCCTCTATGCCACTTACTATTTCTAAAGAGGGTCTCATGAAACTCAGAGCAGTGTCTCTTACAGGGGATACCAAAGCCCATGTCATTGCAGAGGGAAGTCAATCAATAAGACCTCTTCTTGAGTTTCAAATCCTTTTGGTGGTATGACACTTCCTTGAATAAACCCTTTTTTCTTTCATTTGTAGACCTGAAGAGTAACAGCTGGAACTGGAAGCTGCTTTGAGCGATTACATAGGTCACCTTTACTCTTCTAGGAGTGAAGAAACAGGTCCAGGGGGTTAAGTCTTGCCAAGATTTTAAAGCTAGTGAGAGAACCAGTTATGTAAATTTTAACACTCTAACCACATTGTAAGCTCTCTAAGGAGAGTCTGTGACATGTAGCATAGTTGTGGTTGTTGTTGGGTGTCATCGAGTTTGTTCCAACTCATAGTGACCCGTGTACAACAGAAGGAAACACTGCTTGGTCCTGCACCATGCCCACAACTGTTGTGGTTGAGCTCATTGCTGCAACCACTGCATCAATCCGTCTTATTGAGGGGCTTCCTCCTTTTTACTGACCTCCACTTCACCAAGCATGATGCCTTTCTCCAGAGATGGATCCCTTCTGACAACGTGTCCAAGGTATATAAGGTGGAGTGTCACTGTCCTTGCGTCCAAGGAGCACTCTGGTTGTACTTTTTCCAAGACAGATTTGTTCATTCTTTTGTCGTGGTGTGTGTATTCAATATTTTCCAACACCATAATTCAAAGGCATCAATTCTTCTGTCTGTTTCTTTCCTTGTTGAGCTTTCACATGCATAAGATGTGACTGAAAATATCATGGCTTGAGTGAGGCTCACTTTAATCTCCACAGCGACATCTTTGTTTTTCAGTACTTTAAAGAGGTCTTCTGCAGTAGATTTTCCCAATGCAATGCACCTTTTGATTTCTTGACTGCTGCTTCCATGGGTGTTGATTGTGGATCCAAGCAAAATGAAATCCTTAACAACTTCAATTTTTTCTCTGCCTAGTGGTAGGCGTACAGTAAGTGCTCAGGAAAATCAATGATCTATAGTAGTGATTCATGGAGCTGTGATAACACAACAGTTAAGTGCTCAGTTGCTAACCAAAAGGTTGGTGGTTTGAATCCACCCAGAGGCTGCAGAGAATAAAGACCTGGAGATCTGACCCCATAAAGGCTGAAACCTAGAAAACCTTATGAGGCAGTTCTATTCTGTGAAACGGGTCCACTGTGAGTCAAAACCAACTCATGGCACCTAACAACAGCAGCAACAACAGCAGTTACAGTTCTGAAACTTGATTGTGTGACACAGTCACCTAGAGTTTATGGGTTGTATATCACAGTCAACTTGTTAAAACATGGATTGCTGACTCCACCCCTAGAGTTTATGGTTTGGTGGATTTGAAGCCAGGCCCAAGAGTTTGCAGTTCTACCAAGTTCCCAGGCTGCTGATCTGGGGACTTCACTTTGGGAACTGCTGATGCATGTGTTTTATAGATTTATCCATTTCTAATATAATTGGAAACAATTCATTCCCAGGAAGCCAGCTTTATTAAACAGTAAGTGACTACGTGAGAAATCCCAGACTTAAAAGATACTAGTTTAAAAGTATTTAAAGTGAATAATTACCTTCAGGGTGGTCTAGGTAGAAAGATTAAATAAATTACGTTGAGTCAATAGGAGTTTAAGCATCATTTGTTAAAGCAGTACTATTCGCATTTCTTTTCCTAGTGGAAATTCTTTTCTTGTCACATAATCCTAATTAATTATTGTATAAAGACCTGAAAACTTAAATGCACAAGGGAGTAATAATCTTATGTTTCATTAACCAGCAGCTTTGAAAGGCAGAACCAAGTGTGTAGAAAGAGCAGAAGCGATGTGGAGAGAGCAGAGCCCCTTCCAGGCTGCCTGAGGTCTGCCCTTGGCCTTCTATTTGACACTGAGCGTGCCAAAGTGGACACACATTTACACTCTTAAATATATCATCTCTGTTCAATACAGTCTTATCAGAGTTAGCCAATCAATATGACTTTCAGGAGTATTCATCATTGATTTTGCAATATGCTTTCTAATTACTGAATCAATAAAAAATTCTCAACTCATTAGGAGATTAGCTTTTTTTAATCATTTATATTAATGTGTTTAACCAAAGGCAATGGAGCTCTCTTTTTTTAAAATCACTTATTTAATCACTGGCATTAAAAATGAACAACTGTTGTGGAATAAAAGCTGACTGAACTTGATTTTGCAAGGGTACCTGCCCTTGCAGAGTGCTTTGCATTTGTCAGGACCTTAAAGAATTGTTTGCATGTGGAGTCCAAGGCATGATCTATAGAATAAAATGGGAAATATTCATCTCAATAATTTGAATAAAAGGAAGAAATCTGGAGTTGGTAAATACTGGCTTAAATCTAAGTATTAATTTGTATCAGACACTTTTTGAAAGTTAATTTATTATTGCCAAGCCAAGTGCCGTTGAGTCGGATCCGACGTATATGCACAACAAAAATGTTGCTAATTTTTACACATACGATTCAGTGATGGATTGTTTTTATCATGTTGTGCAACTGTCTCCATTTTCTGTTTGCAGATTTTACGTCATCTGTAATAGAAGCTTGGAAATCCTAGTGGTGTAGTGGTTAAGTGCTGTGTCTGCTAACCAAAAGGTTGGCAGTTCAAATCTACCAGGTGCTTCTTGGAAACTCTATGAGCAGTTCTATTCTGACCTATAGGGTCACTATGAATTGACATTGACTTGATGGCAGTGACTGGCTTGGCTAATAGAAGCTCAGTGCCCCTAAGTGATAACTCCCTTTTCCCCTCCCTCCCACTTTTCACAACCATTAATCCACTTCGGTCTCTCTCTATTTGCCTATTCTAGATATTCAGGAGCCCTGATGGTGCAACAGTTAAGCACTCAGCTGCTATTAAAGGTTGGCAGCTTAAACCCAGTCAGGGGCTCCTCAGGAGAAAGACCTGGAAACCATCGAGAGCAGTTCTACTCTATAACCCGGGGTCTCCATGAGTTGGCATCAACTGAACTGGATCTAATGATAACAACAACAATTCTAGGTATAAGACAGTTGGAAAATTTGTATCTCCTTAGCTGTTTATTTTTGCCATCTTATCATTGGAACAGAGCTGACAGCACCAGGTTGACTGAGAGGAAGTCAGTGTTGGACACTGCATAAGCACTTGGTGGATTAAACACTTACGCAGATTTTTGGTAGTGACCGTAATAGCGACATCTCACAATAACCCTTTGAGTGGGTCGGGCAGGTGTTGGTGTATTTTACATAAATGAAGAACTTGAGTCCTGGGGGATGAAGCTATCTTCCTTATTGGTGGCAGAGATGGGTCTGGGACCCAGTTTCCCCATTACTGGGGTGCACACCTGGAATGTCTTCTGTAGAGCCATGGATGTCACTCACTCACAAAGCCATTTGCTGCTGGAGACTCTTTGCTTTAGACATTCCTGGTGGCCTTAGAGCCCAAAGGAACCCTTCAGCCCTCTCACAAGGTTCATGCGGACCCAGGCTGCTCTGGCTCCAGCCAGTGACTCCTGCCTGTAGTTTCCAAGGCTGAAGTTCAGTTTTGATGTGTTTTTTAAGGCATTTAAGGCATTTCTCTTTGCCCACCAGGATGGCATCACCCCTGTCTACCACCACATGGGCTGTGATAATCACAATAATCCTTCACACATGTACTAAATCAGGGAGTCTATGCAGTGTCTCTGTGCGTACTATCTTACTTGATTCTCACAATAACCCCATGTGATGGGCCAGTACTATGATCCATATTACAGACAAAGGCTAGTAAAGCTTATAGAAATCAACTAGATTGTTAATAGTGAGTAAATGATTAGAAAGCATGATTCTCCCCTTTCCTCCCCTGACTCCGCAACTAGATACTGCTGCCTTACTGGAAAGAAGAAAGAGCCCCAGACCCAGAGCTCTGGTATCCGCTGTGCTCTTCCCTTCCTTTGGGGATGTCTTTCATTCTCAGTGTCTCAATTCCCATCATGAACAAAAGATGGTACATCGAATTTCAAACAACAAGGAAGTGTTTATTAGTTGGGCATTGATTAGAGTGGGGGCAGGAAGGATGTGTGTGCATGTGTGTGTATGCGTGTGTGTGTGTGTGCCTACCTAGCTGCATGCTAGGTCACATGAACAGACAGGGTCTCTGGCTTCAAGGATCTCTCTCTGGGAAGCAGCATTCATCCCAAGATCCTTTGTTTTAAGACCAAGATTCTTTCTTGTTTCCAGAGGTTGACTTTCTGGTCCAAGCTTTTGGCAAACACAGTGTGTTTCTGCAGCCATGTCTGGAGTCTGTATGCTTATCCATGTTCTAAGGTCACAGTCCTTTCCCCTAGCCCCAAGATTCCTGTGCTCCAGCAGCTCCCCCTGTGGGCTCACACCATCCATCATTCCCCTGGGAGCACTAGCAACACAGCCAAACTGTGCCGTTCCTAGTGTGTGGGTGACTCCATGCAAACCAGCTTGCTTTCCCCACTGTTGGGGAAAAAACAAAAAAAACACTTGCAGTGGGCAAGCCATCACCTCCACACCAGGATACTGACTATTTTGCAGGACCGTTGGTCTGTGGCATCAGCCTGCAGAACTGTGTGGCTGAAAGTTGTGGGAATGCTATCCAATGGCTCTTTCCCAGGATCTTTGGAAGAAGTCTGGAATGGAAAGGACAGTCACACTTTTAAACATCTGCAGGGCACTTTGCAGTTTAATGTCTTTTTTGTTACTTGCTGTTGAGTCATTTCCAACACATGGTGATCCATGGATGCAGAGTAGAACTGTCCCATAAGGTTTTCAAGGCTGTGACTTTTCAGAAGCACATCTCCAGCCCTTCCTCCCAAGATGCCTCTGGGTGGGTTTGAACTGTAAACCTTCCAGTTAATAGTCCAGAGTTTAATCTTTTGTGCCAGCCAGGGACTCCATTTACAGTTGAGTAGATTTTACTTTTACAGAAAAATTGCACAGACAGTAGAGAGCTCCCATACACCTTCTCTTCCCCAGGCAGACAGCTTCTCGGTTTTATTAGTATCGTGCATTCCTGTGGTACATTTATTACAATCTATGAATCAATATTGATAGATTATTACTAACTAAAATCTGCAGTTTACATTAGGGCTCACTGTTTCTGTCATACAGTCCTACAGGTTTTGACACATATGTGATGTCATGTGGCCAGTGTTATAGTCTTCTACAGAACAGTTTCATTGGCCTAAAAACTCCCAGTGTTCCACCTACTCACCCCTTTCTGTCTCCCCTAAGCTCCCATTTATAATTTATTGAGTTCTTTCACATATGTTATCTCAGCTTGTCCTCCCAGCAACCCTGTAAAGTTGGCTGGGCAAGTCACAACACTGCTATTCCACAGGCAGGGAGATCTAAGAGTCCCCAGTCCCAGTCCTGAGGTAGGAAACTCCCTACATACTCCAAGAGCACCTAGCACATCTCCTAAATCACTTAGCAGCAGCTGTAATTGACTCTTCACTGGGCTGCTTCCTCTGTGAGAATGAGCAGGGACTTGGTGTCCCTGGGTCACTGTTGTATCACCGCACTCTGCACAGTGACATAGAATAAACCCACTGCTGTTGAATCTATTCCAACTCATAATGACTCTGTAGGCCAGAGTAGAAATGCCCCATAGAGTTTCTAAGGAACAGCTGGCAGATCTCAACGGCTGACCTTTCGGATGTGGCCATAGCACTTAACCACTATACCACCAGAATTTCAACAGACACTCTAAATACTTGTTGGGTCAATTGTGGCTGGACAGACAGATGGATGAATGGATGGGTGAACAGATGAATAAGTGAATGATGAAGATCTGACTTCCTGTCCCTAGGCTGCCCAGCAGTGCAGTACCCTGGAGGTCAGTGGGCATGGGCCACCTGGTGTGTGGGAGATGCTGACGAACGTGTGGGAGAGTTGGTGGTAGAAACCAAGGGGCGAGAGCTGCCCTGGGAAAAACAGTGATGCAGGTGCTGTTTGGATTTGGGGCCCAGCTGACTCTTCTCTCTTGTATTGCTTACTGCTATTGGATGCTGTCGAACTGATTTTGACTCATACCGACCCCATGTGACAAAGTAAAACTGCCCGTAGGGTTTACTTCACTGTAATCTTCATAGGGGTAGATTACCTGGTCTTTCTCCTGTGGAGCTGCTGGTAGGGTTTGAACTGCCAACCTTAAGGTTAGTAGCAGAGCATTTAACCACTGAGCCAGCAGGGTATCCCTAAGATACACAAATGCCTTATTGTTAATTTTGGGGTAACTGTTGACAGGGATTCCACTTAACTGTCCACAATAGAACCTGACCACAGTGCCTTAGACAATTAGGGATTTTAGTCACTGCCTTCACATTCCAAAGGGCTTGCCCATTGCGCCAGGTGAACCAAGTCCTTTCCTGCAAGAACATTCCCAGGCTTTGAAATGCCACAAAAACTTGCCTGTGCTGAGTTCCCTTCCAACACATGCCTGGAGTGACTGGTTAAAGCAAAGGGGCTGACAGTCCCTCACCAAGAGGCGCAAATGACTAATGAGGTCTCGGTGAGTTGCCCTACCCAAGGGGATCTGCATGGTATAGGAACACCAGCTAGCTCTAAGGAAACCCTGGTGGTGTAGTGGTTAAGTGCTGTGTCTGCTAACCAAAAAGTCAACAGTTCAAGTCCATCAGGCACTGCTTGGAAACTATGGGCACTTCTAGTCCACCTGGTAGGGTTGCTATGAGTTGGCATCGATTCGACAGCAGTACATTTTTTTTTTTTTTTTGCTAGTTAGTTCTTAAACAGCTCTAATGTTATAACTGTGGAACTACAGTGACTGTCATGTGCGCTGGGCCCTGGATGGAAAGTGCACACTCTGCCGATGGCAGGGCCCTGCTGCTGCTCTGGAATAGCGGTAGTTTGGTGCCATGCCATCCCTGGGACTCCTGTTACTAAATCAGAGTTCTCTGCCACCAGCTGCCTGGCATATTGTTCTTGTACTAGTAGCACTAATGCAGCTGCCAAATTGTCAGTGTGCAGGGCTGAGGGTGTCACAGGGGCAGCTGTAATTAACCCTCTCAGCACCACTCATGCTGGGGTTCACCCAGAGAGACTGGGCTCCAAGATAGATACAATGGGGGGATGGATGGAGGGCTAGTGGCCCGGCTGCCCTCACCGGGCAAGGCAGGGCGGGGCAAATGGATTAGTCAGGGGACGCAGCTAACTGACTGCGGAGGGAGCAGTTGTTTTCAAGGATGGAGGGTAGGATGTTGGATTGTGGCAGGAACTGGCCTGATTTGTATAAAAAAAATCATCATTCTAAATGGAGATCCTTGGAATCTAAGTCCTCATGCACATCTTTGGAATTCTAAGCTGTGTCTTCCATGTTTATCTGCCTATTTCACTTCACATCAGTTCTTAAAATTATTACTGAAAAGATAACACAATCATGAACACTTTACAAAATGATCTTTGAGCTCACTGTCACAGAGAATTTCACATTTGCTTATAACTAAGAGTCCAGTTTACGAGCAGTCTTTTGTCTTTTGCATGGTTATAATCAAAGTGCTCTTATCATTTTGAAGAAGGCTTGATAGTGCAGTGGTTAAGCCCTTGGCTCCTGACCTGAAAGATCTGAGATTCAAACTTGCGCAGCTTCTCTGAGGGAGAAAAAATCTGGCAATCTGTTTCTATAACGCTCACAACAACAACCCACTTCACACTCTGTTGTGATTTTTCAGAAGGGGAATTGAGGCACAGACCTGCCTGTGGAGCTGCTGTGTATCTACGATGACTGAACCAGAGCGAACTGTTTTGCTGTGCCCCCTGACAGCCCCAGCCTGCCCTTCCTGGAGGTACTTGAAGGCAGGGCCATTGTTGCCGGTGTTAGGGGCAGAAGGATGAACAAGAAGACATTGCAGACTGCTGGGTCACCAGCAATGTCTGGGCCTGTGATTTACATGGGACCATCACTGGTAGCAGTGTCCAGAGGCTAGTTGGCATCTCCACTGGGTAGTGCGTCCTCTGGGTGTCTTGGGGTGACCATTGTTTTCATTATACAGACTGATGGTGTCAGTAGGGATCCTAGAGATATTCTAGCTCAACCCTGTCACTATAGAGATGGGGAAACTGAGGCTCAAGGAAAGAAAGTGACTTCCCTTTTATAAGGAGGGTATTCCGTTATAGACTGCATATGTTTCAGGGGTCGGTTTAAGGCTGCAGAGAAAATCTACAATTCACACAAAGGAGTCAGATGTGAAATTTACATCAAATCAGAGTAAATGTGCATATGTTTTTGACTTCTAGAAGCAGCAGTTTCATATGGTACAAACTGATATTTGGAAAGGTAAGACGCTTTTGAAGAGACTTCTCAGAAGATAAACAACAAAAACATTTAAAAACAATTCAAAAAGGTTATTGAAAAGCTGTTAGAAGGTATTTATCATTTAGAAAATTTCCACTTTGAGAGAAATGGTAGAGTTGTATTCAGACTTGTACTCTAACGTATGAAAAATACTTATCATAGTACCTGACACACAGTAGGTGCTCAACAAATGTTTCTGAAATGCATCAATAGTTGTGTTGTTTATTCTGGGTTGCCGTTGACTCAGTGAGGGATTCTACTTGGCTGTCTGTAACTAACCTGACTGCAGTTGACTTGGACAATGAGGGATTTTATTTTCTCACATGGAAAATAGACCAAGGACAGGTTGTTCAGAGCTGATGTAGTTATTCAGACAAGACATGGGGACCTGACTCCTTCTTATTCTGTCATCCCTAGCTTGTGGCTTTTGTCCTTACAGTCCCAAGATGGTTGTTTTACCTCAAGCCATCAGGTCCAAGTTCCAGGCAAGGATAGTTGCAAATAACACTGGGTGGTGGCAGAGCCTTATTTTATTTATTTATTTATTTATTTTAGGGAAACAGTGAGTTTTCTGGATACCCTGCCCACTGGACTTCTGCTTGCAATTCCCTGGCCAGAAGTAAGCCACACGGTCACTCATGGACCAGCTACGAGGCAGTCTGAAGAGCAGTCCTGACAGACAGTGGGTTCTGTTGGTAAGAAAGACAAGAGGATGTAGATTAATAGATAATGTCACCCTTGGCTGGCCGGATGATCCACTGACAAAAACCAGCCATTGGATCACCGTCCTATTCCGACACACATGGGGTCACCACGAGTCTGAGTCAACCCTGTAACAATTAGTCTGAGTATAGATTTTGTGTTTATCCATGAATTTATTTATTTGTCCCTGTGTCGTAGAATGCAACTATGTGGTAGACACTGGCTGCAAGTTAGGAATGTCAATGGGTCCCGGTGGGTAAAACCTGAAGGTATCAGTGGGGGATCTAGATTGGCAATCTGAAGCCACTGTGAAACATCTAAATCTTTCCTGAAGTGTAAGACCTTAAAATGTGATGCCTCTGGGCACTCAGACTTACCAGACAACCCCTCATCTGCCTACTTAGAGCTGACAGGGACTTGTAAGGTCTAGAACAGAGGGCTCATTTCACAGGTGAGGACACTGAGGACTGGAGAGCCAGGTGACTTGTTTGTGACTGTCTTGCCAGATAACGTCAGCATTTGGTCCAAACCTGCAGAGTCCTGACTTACGGACTGATCCTGCTCAGATCTATTTTGTGTTTATAAGCTCTCAATTCCGTTATCTGATAGTAGCCCAGCCCTGGTCCAGGCTCCTTTCTTGTCTTCAGTCCAGATGTTTAGCATCCTATCTGATGATGTCATTGGGAGAAAGAGGCTATCTGCACACAGGTGAGGTGTGGCTTGAATGCCAGAGACCCATGCCACCTCCTCTTGTGGGTGTGGACAAGGTATGGAGAAGGTCTTCATTCGGTGGTGAAGTGCTGAGCCCACAGAAGAAGAGGCTCCTGTGTCCCTGGTATTCTAATTGCTTCTGAGACCCTTTATCATTTGTTAGGTTCCAGCCATGCCTAGCCACCACCTGTGGGAGGTGGTGGCTTCAAAAGTGGAGACAACCTATTTGAGGACTGACAAGGGGGTGCAGCTGTGGGAGGTGACAGACTAGCTGCCAAGATGACCTCCTTGCAAACACATACCCTATGGACTTATCTTCTGGAGACAGAAATGGGAACCCTGGTCGACTCCACAGTGGAGAAGCTGGGCTGAGAGGAGACAGATTCTGTTCAAGGTCCACCTCTCCTGCTCCAGCCGGGGACCAATCAGGACACACTGGGTCAGAGATTTCCATAGGAAGGCTGAGCGGTGAAGCACCCCGTGCCCTGGAGGGCTTGACCCAGGAGTAGCTCTTGGGGAAGAGAAGTCAAATCTGAGGTCTCTTTCTCCCCACCCTTCCCCAGCTTGCTGTCCTCAGCTGTCACCTCCACCATTCGCCTCTGGCTCTTTGGTGTCTGGGAGACCCTGAGTAGTCACATCTGACTGTCTGGGCTGGGGCTGCAGCAACAAAATTTTCCCTTCTAACAAAGGTATGACTTAGAGTCCTGCTTTCACGTGCCAAACCTTGTCATGCCGAGATACTAACACAGGTCATGACTTTCTCAGAGCCATTGGCCTCATCTCAAACCGGGGTTTCCTAAACTGAGCTTAATGAAAAATTTAACATCTTCATGTTTTTTGTTGAGCAAAAATCTATAATAAAATAAAACATGAAGTAATAATAACATTAATGTACTGTGAACATACGAGGAACTTCCTTTACACCATGAAAGGTCCCCCAAGTTCCGAGCCCCCATTGGCTGTTGAGCTGACAACAGTATTCGTGGACAGTAGTGTTGTTCAAATTGAGGAAGAAAAACTGGAGGAAAAATTAGTACAAAGATGATACACTCAGGCCAAGTGAAGGCCATCAGGGAGTACGCTGCGAAGGGGTGAGGCAGGAGTTCAAGTCCAGGAAGGTGCTGGGAGGATCGTCTCATGGTGCGGGGTGGCACGGGCAGCCAAACAACATGAGCCAGGACTCCAGGTTCATGGGCTCTCTGGGGAGCGGGGTGCGGATCTAGTACCACCTGATTTCTTGTTCAGCTACTACTGCTGCCTTGAGAGCTGTTGGTTTGACAGTGCTGCATGATTTTGAAAGGTGTACATGCTGTCTTAGTCATCTAGTGCTGCTATAACAGAAATATCACAAGTGGATGGCTTTAACAAAGAGAAAGTTGTTCTATCATAATCTAATGGCTGCAAACTCAAGATCAAGGCACCAGCTCCAGTTCCTCTCCCTGGCAGCTCTGAAGGAAGGTCCTTTTGTCATCAATCTTCTGTTGGAATAGGAGCTTCTCCACACAGGAACCTGGGACGAAAGGATGCCCTCTCCTCCAAATGCTGCTTTCTTGGTGGTGCTTGCTCCCATTTTATCTCTTGTAAGCTAAAAGGTGGTACAGGCCACACACGTTGGCTCAGTGATGTGACCTGAGCAAGGTTGCGACATCCCACCCTAATCCTCTTCAGCATAATCCAATCTTGCCTCATTAACCACAGGCGGAGGTTAGTATTTATAATATGCAGAAAAATCGTATTAATCACAAAATGGGGGGGAACCATGCCATACTGAGAATCATAGCCTAACTGAGTTGACATATATTTGGGGGGGACACAATTTAATCCATGACACCTGCTTTGTTCACACTAGTACTGTGTGGTTGGGAGCAGAGTCCCTGGGGTCAGTTTGACCCTGGTTCTGACGTTCCTTTTTTGCATCACCCTGCACCTCAGTTTCCTCATATGAAACTGGTGATACTCTCACACTCACCAAAACCAATTGCTGTGACATTTAAGGATGTTAATTTGTGTAAAGCTCCTAGATCCAAAGAGCAGGCTTAGTAATTTCTTGATATCATTCTTTATAGACATAAAGCACCACAGGAATCAGGAGCTTGTACTTAATTACATATTTTACATATTTAAATCACATTATCATTTTAGAAATAAACACGCGGGAAGGAGTGTATTCATGAAAATTTTTTTTACATTTTTAAAAGATATTCTTCAAGAGAAACTCTGTATTGACCCAAAGGTATATACATCTTCAATGAAGATGCTTGGGACCCTTGGGTTCAGGAAATTAGCAGATATCTGTACTCTTTTGCTGCCCCTCATATGATACAGTGAGATTGAACTTGGATGTGAACACCTCCCAAGCCATCCTGGCCTGGTCATGATTCATGAGTAAAGAATGAGAAGCCTTCACTCTTACTCTCCACCCTTGTTTCCCTGACCCGGTAGAGGCAAATTCTGCTCTGGAGAGAGGTTGGACCAATGCAGAGCAATCATGAGGCCCCAGCCTCCTACTGTGGAGGTGGGAGAGAATGATATTTCCTGCTGTCATGGACTGAATTGTGTCTTTCCCCAAATATGTGTTGACTATAACCCTGTTTGGAAAGAATGTTTGCTTTGTTATGTTATAAGGCTGTAACAGCATAGGGCGTGCCCCAAACCTAATCACTCTGGGTCATAAAAATGTCAGGCTTGAAACAGACACAGACACATAAGTGGGGGAAGACAGTTGTTGTGCGAGGGTTGTCTTTAAGCCAAGGAACCAAGAAATGCCTGGGATCATTGACAGGGAAGGTAGTCCATGCGTCCCAGGTCCTGATCTGGGCTTCTAGCCTCCAGAACTGTGAGAAAATAAATTTCTGTTCTTTAAAGTCACCTCTTGGTGGTGTTTGTGTTACAGTAGCACTGGGTGACTAAGATACCTGCAGTTGGAGGTCTTGGGTTACTGAAGCTATCTCCTTGATTGAAATAATAAGTGGAATGACAGACAGAGCTGAAGGAACAGATAACCCTACAGACTGTTAGTTTTACTGAGTGCTTTATGCAAGCTCTGGGCTGAATATTTCCCAAGAATTCTCCTTCTGAATCTTTGCAACTCTACCAAGTGGGTATTATTCATTACTTCCATTTTGAAGACGAGAAAACTGAGGTACAAAGAGGCTAAGTTACCCACCCTAGCTCACAGCTGTAGGTGGTAGAGAGAGGGATCAAGCTCTGGCTCTTCTGATTCCACTGCTGGACGACGCACTAGTCTGGGCTCCTCTGCCTTTTCTGAGAAACGAGTAAGTCCCTTTGCCTGTCGATTTCTCAGTCTCCTCATCTGTACCATGACAAAGTTAAGGGCTAACCCTATCTCTCTAATCTCTAACAACATGTACTCTCACATACAGAAGAGAAAGGTGTCATCTTCCTCAACTGTCCTGGGAAAATGTCTTGATCTCTACCTTGGTAGACCTCTTGGTCCCCAGCTATTTCAAAATCTCATTTCTTTTAGTCCTGTTCTCTGAGGTCGTTGCTGGACCGGTGAAGTCCAGCAGAAGTTAAGAGACCCTTGGAAGCCTGGATTCTTGGTCTATCTCTGTAAATACATATTTAGGGAGCTTTAATAGCACGTATTATTGACCAGGTAGGCCTGTAGAGCTATTTGTGTGTAAATCCATATTTAGTACTATTGATTCAGAACAGGCAGCCAAAATCATATTAATTTGAATGTGAGGATTAAAAACATTTAGCAGAAGTTGTTGCAGGCTATGAAGTAGTTGGTGTTCAATCTCTAACAGCCTAATGCGCTTTGCTTTCCTTTCCATGTCTCTTTTAGCTGACTTAGCCATTTTCTTTTCCAGCTGGCTTCTGCCCCCTCTGCCAGTGTAGCCATGTGTAGTGCCTGCTGTGGTCAGCTTCCCAGCACTGCCTTTTGGCGCTGTGGCACACACTTGCTCAGCTGCTGGGAGTGTGCCAACTGATGGCTCTCACTTGAGTCCTGCTTCAGAATCTGCTGTCAGCTAGACATCTGATTTGTCCAGGGTCATGCCTACTCTTGGGGAGCAGCCAGTGACTGGCTGATACGAGGATGTGGAAGACCTTCGTAGGTTCAGAGCGCCCTGTGGGGTGGACTGAGGCCTTTCTGAAGACTGGATCATAGTTCAGTGCCTCCCTCTGCCAGGGCTTGTCATCTTCACGGGTGTTGATCCTTCTCACACATCTCTACCTCAAAGTCTATTTGCTGGGCATCCTGACCCAAGACGCCCACTCAAACATGGAAACCATCCTGGGCTCTCTTTTCCTCCTTTTCTGCTATGTTAAAAAATAAATTATTGAGAAATAATTCGTATATTATGCAACTCACCATACAAGTCAATTTTTTTCTTTTGGCATATTCACAGGGTTATGCAACCATCACTACAATCCAATTTTGGAACACTTCCATCATCCCAAAAAGAAACACTACATCTTTCAGCCATCATTTTCCAATCCTTCCATTCACCTTACCACAAACCCAAAACCCATTGCCACTGAGTCATTTCCAACTCACAACAACTCTACAGGGCAGAGTAGAACTGCCTCATAGTTTCCAAGAAGCGCCTGGTAGATTTGAACTGCCAATCTTTTATTTAGCAGCTATAGCACTTAACCACTACGTCACCGGGGTTTACCACCCAACTCCAGGAAGCCAATAATTTACTTTCCATATTTGTAGATTTGCCCATTCTGGATATTTCATATAAATGGAATTATATAACACGCGGTCTTTTGTGATTGGCTTCTTTTAGTTAGCATAACATTTTCAAACTTTATCCACGTTGTTGCAAGTGTTCATTCCTCTTCATGGCTAGCAATCTGCTGAATGGCTATGTCACGTTTTATTTATCTGCTATCCAGTTGATGGACAACGGGTTGCTTCCACTTCTGGCTTTTATGAATGATGTTCTGCTGCTGTATTTTACCTCCTCAACTTTTGAGTTTTACATTTCTGTTTCTTCAGTTTTGGTTTTTATAATTAATCTTCCAAATCTGGCCATGTTACTGTTTTGCTTAGTTTGCTGATCCTATTATTTTCTGTTTTTTTTTTTTTTTAATACCATGTGTTTTCATGAATGGACATATGACGAGTCATGAAGTGTGTTCAACTTTTTGGTTGGTAACAGAAATTCTGAGAAATTATCAGACTGTATGGTTACCACTGACTTTTTTGCTCTCTCCAGTCCACTGAGTAATGGGCAACTAACTTTCCCAATGAACCTTGGTTGCTGAAAGTATGGTGGGGTACTTTCTACTAGGCTACATGGGGCATCTCTTATTTTCCAAATATGACACAAAAAACTAAAACCAAGCCCACCAGGGCTCCCCAGCCACCAAATAGGAAGCAATAATTATGCTTCTCTATAGCACATGATTTCACATGGGCTTTACCACATATGGTGAAAATCAACCAAACAAACAAACCCAGTGCCATCAAGTTGATTCCAACTCATAGCGGCCCTATAGAACAGAGTAGAACTGCCTCATAGAGTTTCCAAGGAGCAGCTGGTGGATTTGAACTGCCTACCCTGTGGTCAGCAGATATAGCACTTAACCACTACGCCACCAGGGTTTCCAATGGTGACAGTCAGGTGAAACTGTGTACTGTGGATTGGTGAGTAATCTCAGTTAAGCCCATGTCTGCCTTGCCTGGTGAGCAGTCTGTCCCTGCCTCTGACAGGGATGGTATTCTGGCCTCGCCTGGAGCTTCTCAATGACAGGGGAGTCATGACCTCATGTGTTAACCTCATTTTATGGGTGGGGAGTTCATATTGTTATGGAAATATTTTTACAGGAGCTGAAGTCCTCTTCTCTCCTACTTCTGCTGGGCCTTGCTCTGTCCTTTGGAGTCTGACACAGCACGTTGGATTCCTGAGCAAGGCATGGGCTGGTGGGGAATGGGAAGGAGCTGGGGACCAGAGCAGCCCAATGGATGGAACTGGTGACACTCTCGGGTCAGCAAGTATAGCAAACTGGAAATCTGCTCTGAGCAGCCAGAGACTAAATTGACCTTGATTAGGCTGGTCTCCAAGCAAGAGACGGGTTCCACCTGTGGTCAAACGAAATCAAACCCGTTGCTGTCAATTCCAACCCATAGATAGGACAGAGTAGAACTACCCCATAGAGTCTCCAAGGTGCATCTGGTGGATCTGAATTGCCAGCCTTTTGGTTAGCAGCCGTAGAACACAACCACTGCACTCCCAGGGTTTCCCCTAGGCTCACAGTGGGCTCCTGTGAAGGAAGCTGTAGGAGTCCCAAGGTTTAAGGCCAGGTAGCCCAATAACATAGTGTCCGTAGTGGTAGTACCTCAGTGTTGACTAGTGGTAATAATAATAATAATTATCTTAATAGTAATAAAGTAGCTACTGTGGAGTCAATTCCTACTTGTGCTGACCTCATGGGTGTCACAGTAGAACTGGGCTCCATAGGGTTTTTAGTGACTGATTTTTTTGGAAGCAGATGGCCAGGACTTTCTTCCAAGTTACCTCTGAGTGGACTATAAATTTCCAACACTTTGCTTAGCAGCTGAGTGCATAACCATTTGTGCTATCCACAGACCCAGTAATGACATTTATTGAGTTCCCTGCAGAGTACCCTGCCCTGCCTCACTTTTCTGTAGGAAGTGTTTACTTTGCCTGGGAGTCTGTTAGAAATAGCGCATCTCAGGCCCCAGCCCTGATCTGCCATGTCAGACTCCCAGATGACTCACAAGTACATCACAGCTGGAGAAGTGCTGGCAGAGAAATTCAGGGCTTAGGGCAGAAAGAACAATTCTAGACACTTCCAGGTGGGCAAATGAGCCCATGAAGGAGGGTCTGCTTCAGCCAGGGGAGGCTGAGGAACTGAAGGCCTGGAGAAGGCAGGGCTAACTATCTGGTGGACAACCTTTGTAGTATTTGAAAGGAGCTGTCAGGCCACTTGATGCCCCTTCTCCCCTCAAGTGTCATTTCCAGGTTAATTTCTTCAACTGTTTTCCATATGGCATGGTTTTCAGAGCTGTCACCATCCTGGTCACTCTACTCTGGGAGCATATAAGCATCTTTCTTAAAATGCAAACTTCGTACTTAATGAATTCCAAGTTTACAGTTAATGCACTGGCAGCCTTATTGTCTACACGCCAACTAGAAATTAAAACCCAAAGCCTTTTTTTTTTTTTAATGAAATGGCTATTTAACCAGGGCTCCTACTCTTTAGATTCACAGTAAATGGGCATTTTCATTGTATCTACTAATGTTTACTATGTTACATTTGACTTGGTTTACGTATTTTTTCTAGTATCACAATTGTGTTCTTTAATATATCCATTTCTCCTGATCAACCAAAACCCAATTCCACAGCTGTTGAGTTGATTCCAACTCATAGTGAACCCATAGGATAGAGTAGAACCGCTCCATAGAGTTTCCAAGGAGCACCTGGCAGATTCAAACTTTTGGTTAGCAGATGTAGCACTTAACCACTACACCACTAGGGTTTCCTCTTGATCCACAGGGTAGTCTAAAGGACTAGATCTGGAAAGAATCCTGTACCTTAAAACTGTATATAGAGTCCCTGGGTAGTACCTATGGTTAATGCACTTGGCTGTTCACTGAAAGGTTGAAGGTCCTTGTGCACTCAGACACTGAGGAAGAAAGGCCTGACAGCCTATTTCCAAAAAATCAGCCATTGCCCATCCTAAGAAGCACAGTTCTACACTGACACACATGGGATCTCCATGAATCAGAATCGATTCCACAGCAACTGGTTTGAAACTTCGCCAACAAGCAGCACCAAGGTTTCCTGGTGTGTGCTTTCCAGAACCCATCCTTCCGTTGTACCCATAAAGTGAGGCATTCAATTGCTCAAGTTTTTGACTATACTGCCAGTCTCCTTAGATAAACATTTTATGAATCATTTGCCAGTTACATTGGCAGAATCTTTTGGAATTCAAGGATGTAACAAAATAATAAACTTAGGGGAGCCCCTGGGTGGTGCAAATGGGTAAGTACTTGATAATTAGCTGAAAGGCTGGTAGTTCAGACACCCAGAGATGCCTCAGAAGTCCTGTCCGGCTTTTTGTTTCCAAAAAGTCACAGTCTTGCATACCCTGCAGAGCAGTCCTACTCTGCCACATGTGGTGTCACCGTGAGTCAGAGTTGACCACAACCACTATCTCATGGAGTCCCTGGGTGGTAGAAATGGTTACCACACTTGGCTGCTGACCTAAAGATTGGAAATTTGAGTTGATTCAGGAAATGATATTAGAATCTTTATTCCCTGTCTTTGTGTATAGAGAACATGACCTAGCTGGGGCTGGTCCCACAAGGACTCACAAGTACACATCAATGAGTTCTTGAGGTATAAAGACAATAGATGGGACAATCTTGGAAATCATCTCTTAAGGGAGGAAAATATTGTTTATTAGGGAACCTTACGCATAAGCCATTCAAAATAAATGGCTTTTTACTCTTACCTTTTTCTGTTAGCATTTACCAAAAACCAAAAACCCACTGCCATCGAGTCAGTTCTAACTCATAGTGAGCCTATAGGACAGAGTATAACTGCTTCATAGAATTTCCAAGGAACGCTTGGTGGATTTGAACTGCTGACCTTTCAATTAGCAGACGTAGCACTTAACCACTATGCCACCAGAGTTAGTACTTAGTGAACAGAAAATTTGGATGAATGAAGACCTTCCTGACTGTCATTTTTGAAATCTGTACCAATGACTGTTACAAAATGTGACTCAAAATGTAGAATCACAGTTTCTAGCCAATCTGTGAAAAGGTAAGGCTTACAATGGTTTGCCCGGTTGTAACATTAATGTTTACTCAAACTGATGGTTCTGGAACCTTCCTTGGACTCAGGCAGTTATGGCTATGGCAGCATGCTTGTCCATTATCCCACTTTTGCATATTTTGTAATATTCTTTAGACTTGGGCAGAGAATGGACTTGTCCATTTCTCACTTTTGCCTTTTTGGATATATGCCAAAGAAAACCTTCTTTTCTGCTTTACTAAACTTTGTGATGTTTTTCTCCTACAGCAGAGTTCACCTAGACATGCCTCAGAAGACAGTCCTGGTGGTCTTCTCCCCAAAGGTCACAGCCTTGAAACCCCGTGGAGCAGTTCTACTCTGTTACACAGCATCACCTTCTGTAGCACGTCCTCTAATCTATTCAATGGCTCTTTAGGGATTCTTTGGTTCAAGGACTCTAATAGGTTCTGGGTGAGGATACAAAGATTGATAAACCATGACTTTTCTCCTGGTAAGCCTGGCATGTAAAAAATCATTGCAGCTGAATGTCTAGGTGGAGAGCAGGGTTGTTGTTAGGTGTCATCCAGCCTGCTTCAGCTCCTGGTCACCTTATGGTACACTAGGACTGGGGAAGGTATGTGTGTGCCAAAGGCTGGCTGAAGAACTCTGACTGGGGACAGCTGGGGCAGAGTTTCAAGAAAGTCTTGAGATCTCACAGAGTTGGTTGTGCATTAGTTGACTGTCTATAAACTTTGCCTAACTACATCTGACCTTGGAGGACTTCCAAGTTTTGTTTCTGGTTGGTTTGGGCTAAAACTCTAGTCCTAACTACTACGTCATACTAGGTAAATAGCTGGGTGGGTTCTGTGACAGCACCAGCTTTAGGCTAAAGGGACAATGGGTGACAGCCATACCATCACCTTTCCATCAAGTTGGCCCCTGAGGCCTTTTCCCCATAACAAGAGAAAATTAACGAGGCTTCCACCCAGCCCCGAGGGTAATTCAGGTTTTCCCATAGTGAGCATTACATACGGCCCACAGGCTATAAACCACAGTAACAGGCATAATGACTTCCGCGCCTCCACCTGAAGCGGCTGGTTGCAATAAGGTAACAGCTCCTGCAGATGCCTCTAGCTTTAACTACGGGAACACTTGCTTTATAGCATCACCTGAATGATCTACAGCTTGCTGTCATCAATGACAATTTCAGAGTGATTTGGCTTATGTCTTTTGTGCATGTTTGTCTGCAGAGCACCCTGAAAACCTCTGGTGTTGAGAATATTAGGGGGGGGAGGCGTGTCACAGCTGCAGAGCTTGAGATGGGTAAAGATGGACCACGAAGCTAGACATTGTTAGAAATAACTGTCAAGAGGTCACGCTAGTCAGAGGGACAAGGCTAAACCCCATTGTGCATCCATTCACGCACGCATATAGTCACTCATTCTCTCATAGTCCCCTAATGAGTCCTTCTGTTTACCAAGCGCAGTACTAGGTACAAAGGTTGCAAAGAGAAAGGAAATGTAAGCCTTTCTCTTAAGACCTCAGAGGTGAGAGAGACGGCCAGTTATAGTGGTATGATGGAGTCAGCTGGTGTTGGACAGTCAAAGACAACTAACTGTCAATTATTCCGGAACACACATGAGGATTCCATCTTCCCGCTCTGCTATCCCAGCGCAATGGGCTTTTGTCTTCATGCTTGCTGCCAGGTGGTTACAGGAGGGCTGCTTCTGCTCCAGCCCTAGATGCTGACAACAGCATCCTTAGGAAGACAGGGAAAGGGAGCTCTCCTTATCAGGGAGAGAAAACATACCTGAAGGCCCCTGACAGACTTGTGCACACATCTCCTTGGTGGCAGCTGGATCAGGTAGTCATGATGGCTCCCTAAGAGGTGGGGGAATTGAGAGTGCCTTGATGGGTTTGGAAACCTTGATAGAGTAGTGGTTAAGTGCTACAGCTGCTAACCAAAAGGTTGACGGTTAGAATCCACTGTGTGCTTCTCAGAAGTCCTACAGGGCAGATCTACTTTGTCTGGCAGGGTCACTGTGAGTCGGAATTGACTCATCTGCAGTGCTTTTTTATTTTGCTAGGTTTAGAGAAGTCTGGTGGATCATCATCAGATGTTGGGCACACTGCTACCTGGACAAAGTCTGAGCTCTGCCAGCAAAAAGTAGGGGACAGGAGGGCAACAAACAGTGGCTACAATTCCATTTCTCCAGTCCTGTTGTATTCCCCACTCCTCCCCCCTCCACCACACTTGGCTCACCAACCGGGAGAGTGTCTAGTTGTTGGAGGCAACCAACGTACTGAGGTAGCTGTGGTTCATTCTCACAAAGACGTTGGTGGGAGGTCCTAACTTGCTCTCCCCCTTTGAGCCTGCCATGAATTTGGATAGCCAGTAGAAGTGTTTCTGAGGGCAAGCCCAGGAAAGAGCTAGGAATGGCAGCCTGAATTTGGTGAGGATAAGCCCTGCAGGGTTAGAGGCCTGGGCAGAGGAGAAAATGTCTGTCCTGCACAGAGCTGTGTTCTTTCCCAGACAAGCATCCTTTTGCACACAGGAGGGCACTGAGTAACTCTGCTGTGTTGTTGTTAGGCACCTAGGTGCTGCTGAGTTAGGTTTAACTGACATTTAGCCATGTGACAGGGTAGAGCTGCTCATGGGATTCCCTGTGCTGTAATCTTTACACAGACCTGGAGCAGAGGGGGAGGAGGATGGAAGCTCTGAAGGAAAATGGCCTCATGATCCAAGTTGCCTTTAATCAGGTTAATTAATAAGAATCAGTAAATAAACTCTGATCAAAAGACATTCTAAGCTCTGAATAACTCTTGTCATACTCTCTCCCTTAGAAAATTTTTGTCTGGATTAATTTTTTTCCAAGTGGAGATGAACTAAGAACCATCATCCAAATGAGCCTGAGTAAGATGATTAGATATTATTTACAGAAAGGGCAAGAAGCAGATGAAATCACTCACTGGACCCTGGGCCTGCTTAGCAAGACATTATTTTATCATCAATGTCACTGTTTTTATAGTTGCAAAGAGGATTCCCCTGTTTCGGTAAGTGCTGATTACTGGAACTTCAAAAGTTGGTCACTTCCAACACAGCGAGACTCAGGGGGCCTGTATCTAATGCAAACCACAGATTTTCCAATCTGTCAGTCAGTCAATGGGTAGGTACATATTGATCGCCTACTACGTACAGAGAAGATTCAGATGTCAAGGGTGGCCCCAACCTCCACCAAGTTTCCTCTTCTCCAACCTGAATGTGCTCTGGATTTTTGGGGAACTTGGTTGAAATTCAGAGTCCGATGCAGGGGGTCTGAGTGCACTCTGTGACTCTGCCTTTCTAACAAGCTCCAGTGAAATCCTCCATTGCTGGAGGCAGGAGCACACTGAGTCACAGAGAGGAAGACTGGAGCCCGCCCTGGGGAAGGAAGAGCCAGGAAAGGGGGATCCTCAGGAGAGCTCTGACACAAAGCAGCTGTATGACTCCAGCCACATCACTGCCCATGGACCTCGATTTTTTTTTACATAAAATCAGGGGGTCTAGGGCTGCCATATCCTGTTGGGTGGATTGTGTACTGCACAACTCTGAGGGCACTTCTGGCGTGGACTACAGGGGAATGACGCTCCCTGGAGATGTGCAGGGTACAACCTGCTGAGCACATGCGGAGTTCTCAACCCTGCCTGCGTGTTACCGTCAGCCGGTGAGTTTCGTAACTACCTGCACCTCTCCTCAATAATTCTGGTTTTATTGCTCCAGGATGGGACCTAAGCATTGCTATCTTTTTAAAATGTTCCCGGGAGACTATGTAATGACCTTTTAAGTGCCTCCCAGCTCAAGATTCCCAGATGGTTTAACTCTAAAAGGCCAGAGAGGAGAAAGATGAGTGCAGAAGGTTTAACTGGGGGAAGTTAGCAGGTTAAACAGAATCACCAGGAGGGAGAAGCCATTCTATCTGGAGCTGAGCCAACAAAGGCGCCAGGAAGGAAAACCAGGGAACTGTGATCTATTCCTACAGTGCATTTCTGTTTGGGCTGGTGCTGGGGATAGAGTTGTGAACTCCCGTCTGATGGGAGTTTAATGCCTATTAAACAAATCACCATGAAAGTGAATGTATCATCACATGTGACAGCAAGGACTTGGGAGGAAAAACAAAGGGCGGGGGGAGGGAATGGGCATTACAACAGCGGGTGACGACTGAGATTGGAGAGGACCTGGAGGATGTCATGGATGGAACCGTGCCGCCCAAAAAGATACGTGGAGAGGTCCTATCCTCTGGCCCCCTACCTAGGAATGTAATATGTCATGTTACAATATGTAGTATGTTATGAGAGAATATGTATATTCACGTTTGTGATACGTTGTTTGGAAATAGACTTTAAAGACATTACCAACTAACACGGGTCAGGTAACAACAAAAAAACCCAGACCCACTGTTTTCAAGTCAATTCTGACTCCTAACGACCCTGTAGGACAGAGGAGAGCTGCCCCATAGAGTGTGCAAGGATTTGAACTGCTGTCCTTTGGTCAGCAGCCATAGCTCTTTACCATCATGCTACCTGGGTTTCCTAACGTGGGTCACGTAGGCGTCGGAAACAAACAAACCAACAAGCCCATTGTTTGAGTCGATACTGACTCATACTAACCTTATGGGGTAGCTCCTAATTACACATAAGCCAAAAACCAAACCCACTGCCACCGAGTCGACTCCAAGTCATAGGGACCCTATAGATAGGGTAGACCTGTAGTTTTCAAGGATCACACGATGGCAGTGAATTAAGAGTCTCCTTTAAATCTTAAGCAGCACTGCCAACTTTAGCTTTCCTTGTCAATCCAGCTTTTCACACCAAGCTTTTCTGTTCCCATCATCCTCTCGTCTTCTGGGCGTTAGCTTGGATACCAGTGCCCATAAGTCTTAAGGAGGGGGCTCGGGACCATGCGTTCTTCCTCACTCAGCCTCCTTCCACCCAAACCTTTTCTGTGCAGACATTTTAACTACAGTGGATCCTGCTGGCTTCTGAGCCGAGGTGGCCTCCCAAATCCATCCCAGGCGTGTGATTGATAGCACTGCCGAGCAGCGAGACAAAGAAGCCCTCTCTGGTTTTTGTATTAATGCTGGGTTATCTCCCACAGTATTGATTTTTTGTTTGGCTTTTGAAATTTCTCTTCCCTGTTTCTGAGCCATTTCTATAAAAATGAGAGCGGAGGTGAGGGATGATGGTGCCCCGGCTGACAAGCTTTGCTGACTCGCAGTATTAGCTGCTGTTTTCCATTAGGCCTTTTCCAGCCTGTCAACTGCTTCTTCTGGGCACAAATATATTTAAAACGCAGTATGAAAAGGTCCTCGCATGTCAACAGTAAGGGCCTGCCACCAGCTTTAGTCACTGGATTTAATCTTCCCATGCTTAGCACTTGGGTCCCCTTTAAAAGGGCAAGAAAGGTTTTCATGGGGTGCAGCCTGCCCCCTGCCAGCTCTTCAAAGACAGGGTTCCTCCAGCAAAGCTGTAAAGGTGCTGAGGTTGGTCTTGGGACCCTTCAGCTTGCCTTCACTCTGCTCTGCTTCTCCCTCTAATTTGTTCTCTTCCTTCCCTCCTCTCCCAGCCCCTTGTTCTTAAAGCTACTGGCAACAGTTGGGTGGAAATGACTTAAAAGAGCTTAGAGGGGGATCCTCGCCCATGGGATTTTGCCTTTACTGGGACTTAAGCTTAAGGATGCTAAGCTCTAAGCAGTGGAATTTCATCCATCCATCAGCTGAGAGAGGCTGTTTGGGGGAAGGGATTGCAGCCTCCCCCACTCCCAAGATCCCCCTTTCATTGGTCCTGCCTCCATCAGGTTGGGGGGCACACTGGGTCTGCGCAAGAACAGTGGCTATATCTAACCTCCTTGGGCCACTCACTCATTTCATCATTCAACAAATACCTGTTTAAGTTGAATTAAGGACCCCGGTGGCATGGTGGTTAAGTGCTATGTCTGCTCACCAAATGGTCAGCAGTTCAAATTCGTCATGCACTCCTTGAAAACTCTGTAGGACAGTCCTTCTCTGTCCTATAGGGTTGCTATGAGTCAGAATCAACTTGACGGCAGTGGGTTTGGTTTGGGGTTTCTTATAATTCAGTGCTGGGCATGCAAACCCTACCTTGTCAGGACCTACATCTCCTCTTTCTCTCTTCATTCCACAAATAATGACAGTGCAGACATAGTGTCAGATGCTGGATGGCCAAGAAAATCAGTTCTGTTCTTGTGGGGCTGGCCAGGCTGGAGACCTGGGAGTCACTCCTGACTCCTCTCCTTTTCCAACACTAGCACATCTAAACGTTTATCTGGTCCTGTTGCCTTGCTGTTGGTGTTACAACCTGCAACTGAAAGCTCCCAGCACAGTGCTTATCACACACAGTAGGTCAACAGTGCATGCTGGTCTAATGTCATCCCCAGCACACCTCTAATATGTGATTTAACATGCAAGATGGATTGTTTCCTTGCTTAGAGGTCTACAGTGACTCTCCTTTTGGTACAGAATGAAATCAGAATGGCTTAGTGTATAGGACTCTTCATGATTTGGTCACTGCCAATCTGTCCAATTTCGTTTTCTGCAGTTTCCCCCTTTCCTCTTTGGGTTCTGGCAATACTGAACCTCCTTTTGGTCTCCAAACACAGCACACTGTCCTGTCTTTGGGCCATTGCACAAGCTGTTCCCTCTGTCTGATTTAGCCACCCCATTCTTGTCCACTCAACACATACCTTCTCACCAATCCAGCTTAGCTGGAAAGCTCCTTCCATCTCAGTGGTCCCTTCTCTGACCCTTACCATTGAATCTGAGTCCTTTGATGTCATTTCTCCTACTGTATTTTGTGCTTGTTTGTGTTATATAGTAGAAGTCCTGGTGCCATAGTGATTAAGAGCTACAGTTTCTAAACAAAAGGTCAGCAGTTCAAATCCACCAGATGCTCCTTGGAAATTCTACAAGGCAGTTCTACTCTGTCCTATAGAGTCTCTGTGAGTTGGAATTGACTTGATGGCAATAGGTTTGTTTGTTTGTTTGCTTGTTTTTTGGTTTTGTTGTATAACCTACAATGTCATAAATGTTGGCTACTGTAACACCCCCAACCCTCCCCACCCCTCCTTACAGGGCTTTGTGCTGCTAGAGATGGGAACTTCTCTTTTCATTTCCTTTGAACTCATGTCTTCTGGTAGGTGTTGGGGAAAGAACATCTCTCGGACATTAGGGCCTTAATGAAATGATCTTGTAATCACCCTGATATCTCCTTTTACTCACTTTCAAAGTGGGGAATTGGGCCAGTACGACAGTACCCCAATATTTGCATAACCCAACAGTTCTCTCCTTATTTCATAGTCACAGTGCTTTTAGCTGTACCCATGGCCAACTGGAAGAAAACTACATTTCCCAGCATCTTCTGCAGCTAGGTGTGGCCATAAGACTAAATTATGGCCAATGGGATGTGGGTAATGGTCCTGTAATAGTTTCTGAGAATTTGTTTTGTGTGTTGCTTCCTACACCCAGCTGCACAGGATCAAACACTACCATTCTGGACCACAGAGAGCTGGAAATGGTCACAGGCAGATGGCTGTGGACCTATCACATCAACTCCCTGCTACCTACATCTTTTGTGTAAGAGAGAAGAATGCCCCTATCAGGATGAAGTCTGCCTTAGATTTTTAATGGTGCTTTAACAACAACGTCCAAAGTGGGTGGCTTTCACAAACAGAAATTTGTTTTCTTACAGTTTAGGAGGCTAGAAGTCTGAATTCAGAATGTTGGCTCTCAGAGAAAGCCTTCTCTGTCTGCTCTGGCAGAAAATCTCTGTCTCTTTTAACTTCTTTTCCTTGGGTCCTTGATGATCTCCACATAGCACCAGTTTTCTCCACTTGTAATTTCTTGCTTCTATACCTAAGCTGTTCCTTTTATATCTCAAAAAGTGATTAATCACCAGGCTTCCTCCCTATGTATAGTGGTTAGGGTTTACCACAAGTATTATTATTATTAGTATTGGTAGTGGTAAGCCTTAGTGGCGCAACAAATAGGAGCCAGAGCTGCTAACAAAAAGGTCGGCAGTTTGAACCCACCAGGTCCTTCCTGGAAACATTATGGGCCAGTTCTGCTCTGTCCTATAGGGTCTCAATGAGTTGGAATAAGCTCGATAGCAATGGGATTTTGTTTTATTTTGGGGGGGAGACACAATTCCAATACAGCAAAGCCTGTATTTCTGGTGTCTGTTCCTTACAGGTGCACCTAATCCTGAAGCTACATTCTGAGACGAGATTTTCTTAAACCCTTTAAGAGAACTCAGGAGCCACCACGAGCAGAGGGAACCCGAAGAGTCTGGACCTGAGCTCTACCCATGCACGCCTGTCTCCACTCACTGTTGTCCACCCCACTTTCGTGTTTTCTAGGTTGACTTAGAGTTTGCTTGAAAGCAGGCTAGCAGCTCTTTGAAATTCAGTCTAGGTTCTGACATACTAAGAACCTGTCCCTTTAGATGACCAAAGAAAAACAGGAGCAAATCTGTAAAGAGAAGCTGGGCTTTAGCTTTATCCATTCGTAGACACACTGTGGTCACAGACCATTCATGAAGGAGGAATTTCAGGCACTGTGGTGGGTGTGGGGGAAGAGCTCTTCCTCCTGTGTCTACAGCTAGGGCTTGACTTAGCTGCGTCCACCCTTTTCCTTGCCCACCTTGTATCAGCCAGCCCAGAACTGTACCCAGCGGATGTCAGTTCACTGACTAACAACAGACTGAATTTACTGAATGGACAGAGCAGACTGAATGAGCATGCCACTGACCGCTCCACACCCGCTCCCGTGCATTAAACCCTCATTGGTTGTCTTGAAAATGCTGTGGGTTTTTTCTTGGCAGCTCTGCAGTGTGACCTCATTTCTCCTCAGTCTTACATTGGAGGCTTTGCAGCAGGCTGAAGATTTTGCTCAGAACTATGCCCATGGCTGAGACTACTGGACCTGGCCCTGCCTGTGTGCTGTATATAAATGGATCACAGAGCTCATCGTGGACTCTCCTTCCAGGTTGGCGTCCCTCTGCCCAGGCACTCACCAAGCAGGTTCAGAGGGGGCCTGTTGTGGATTTGGAAGCACCAGGCAGTTGAGAAACTGCAGCCACCAGCTGCTGAAGTGGGCAAGAACAGAATGGTCTCTTCTGGGTTTTCAGTGGAATTGCAGTAACTCTGCAGTGGTTTGTAACTTTTATCAATACAAGGCCCTGTCTGGGAGCATATACCTGGTTAACATCCCTGACAGCCCTCCGTAGGGGGGCAGCTCCTCTAACTACAGCAGGCCTTGTGATTTGTCCAGAGGCAGCCAGGCTGCAGTGAGATTCCAGCTGTTCTGTCTCTCCAGAGCAGCTCAAGGTTGGCAGTGCCCATTTACGGGGGCAGCGGGAACCCTGGGCACCAAGGACCTGGGGATGGAACGTGGGAGTTTTCATCAGCTGGAGATCTCCTGCTGCACAGCGAGCTCCCAGAAGCAGGGTCAGTGTCTGGAGGACCTGGGGTGAGATGAGCAATGGACAGAGCCAGCGCCTGGGCTCTCCTTATGACTTTTGTGGTCAGGCATGCCATTTAATTTCACCATTAAAAAGTCATTTCTTTCGTTTGTTGTTGAAGTATTTCGCTTTCCAAATGCAAGTATCCCAGGAAGGGGAGCGCCTTGGGGAGTGCCTAGTCCGAGTACTTTGAAGGTGGAGTGTTTAATTATCTGCTTACTGAAGACAGCAAGCTGTTTGCCACGGATATTGCGAGAGGAGAAGGAGTGCTGTGTGGGCAACTGGTTAAACTCTCCTACTTTCCTCCTTTTACTGACAGCCTGGCGTTTCAGCTCCAGGGCTGGGTGTGTTGTGCTGGTTTCCACCGAGGTGGGAGAGGTTCTGACCCCTAACTAGCAGAGGTGGGAGGGCAAGCAATGCAGCCCCAACAGCCTGTCCCCCCACCTCCCCATCTGAGGGGTTGGTGATGTGGAGTTGAGGCCCAGATTTAGGAGCTGGGATTGGGGCCAGCCTTGGGTACAGTTCTGGAGGGCCTGTGGCCTGGATCTCCTAGCAAGTTGTCTCGTGGTTATGCCAGAGGCCCCACAGCCAAAGCCTGGACCCAAATTCCAATGCTTCCTTAAACGGTGTTGGGAAACTTTGTTCCTTTCTGTGCCTCAGTTTCCTAACCTGTGAAAAGAGAACATTAATAGACCCTGCCTTAATGCTGGAGCCTGGTGGTGCAGTGGTTAAGAATTTAGCTGCTAACCAAAAGGTCTGCAGTTCAAATCAGCTGCTCCTTGGAAACTCTATGGAGTAGCTCTACTCTGTTGTATAGGGGTGGTATGAATTGGAATTGACCTGATAGCAACGGGTTTGGGCCTTAATGTTGTGAAGGTTACAAGACTTAGAACAGGACTTGGTCTTACTAAGACTTCAGTAGGGGTGGCTGCTCTCATCATTACTGTTTTTCTGGTTAAGGATCTGCCCTTAACCTGCCATGGGCCCTGACCAAGACGGTCTCATCTCTGTAGGTGCCAGTTTAATTATTAGCCCCCTTACCTCCATAAGCCCTCAAGGCCATTGTTGTATAATGGGGACAGCAGATCTTTGCTCAAGTCCAGCAAAAAGTGGAGCCAGTGGGAAACAAGGTGGCCTTAGCTCTTGGTACCCTAGGAAGGCCCTTCTGGTCCATACCTGGGAGGTAGTTTGCTTTTAGAACATGCTTCCTTTTTCATGATCTCTCAAATTCAGCCTAACTCTGTACCTGTTCTTCTAGGACTTTGCCTTCCCATTCCCAGCTGTGGAATTGGGAACCAACCTGGAAAAGTAACATCCTCAAGGCTAACCTTGCTTTGAGCCTAGCACTTCAAAAGAGATCTGGCAGGCTGAAAGATGTTCTTGGGTTGAAGGAGTACAGTTCTAATGCAGGCACATCAACACTGCAGCAGACAGGGGTATTGCAGGAGGGCTCATTTCTGATGGGGGCTGGTGTGGGTGGGGAAGAGCCTGCTCAGTGCCTCTCTAAGCATACCTGCTAAGCAGCCACTCTGGAGGACGGCTGGCTGTGCTCAGTGCATGTGGCCACTTTGTTTTTTACCTTGATTATGTGATTGTAATTTGATGGGTAATTCTGTTTGCCCTAAACCTCGATCTGGGTTAATCTGGCCCCAGCTGCTGATGGAGTGCCTGTGGGTGCATGTTATTTCCTCTGGAGCTTGGGAGGCCCTTGGAGAATGTCACACCTATCATTTACAATAGAAGAACTGAATCTGGAAGGTAACCAATTTCCCCAAGGCCACACAACTAAAGACAGGAACGGCCAGAACAAAGGTCTTCTTACTCCAGCATGTCTCATTCCCTTTCCAGGATATCACGGTCCTCATTCCATAAGTGAGAAAACAGCAACCTGGAGAAGTTAAGTGACTTACCTAAGGACACACAGCCTGGGCATTGTCTGTTTCATCCCCCATGATATATCTGTATTTCCTCAAAGACCCCATTTCTCCTTAAGGATGCCACACTGTCTACTGAATGACAGCAAAGGATCCTGGGCCAAGAGCCCCTGTTAGCTGGAGAACCAGTGCCTTAGTTCCAGCTAGTCTTCTAGCTTTGAGCAGATCCTGCTTCTAGCACCTGTGTTCACTTATTTCCTTCTGGAGCCGAGCAGCCACTGGAGTGCAATAGTTGACGTGAGGCCTCTGCCCGGCCTGGTTTCCCCAGTCATCCCAGCTGCTCCAGCCGGCCTGCCCCACCTCCTCCCTAGCCTAACCGGCCCCTGAGCCTACCTGCTCCCCCAGCCTGCCTGCCCCCCAGGCCCCCTGCCCCTGAGACTCCCTGCCCCTTCTCCCCAGCCTCCCTCCCTACCCCCCTCAGCCTGCCTGTCTCCCCCAGCCCTCCTGGCTCCCCACCCAGCTTGCAGGTCCACAGTGGATGGCTAGACTATACCCACCCCAGGCCAGTCCATGCCCTTAACGATGGCCCCAAGCTGTAAGCTGGTCACATTTATAATGAATTGTTTTGTTTAATTTTCCAATGAGGAAATTATTATTAATCTTAATTTACAAATGTAAAAATCAAGACACAGGAGTTTAAAGTCACTTGCCCAGATCATGCTGTGACAGGGTTATAGTGGTGATAGAACCAGGATTTGGACTTGTTTTAGAGCTCAGGCTCTCAACGGCCCTGACAGGACTGAAGGGGGCTGCAAGCCCAGCCCACAGGGGCTCCGGACTGCTCAGCAGCCTTCTTGCCAGACACTCCAGGGACACTGCCCTCCCATGCTCTGACCTCCAAACTCAAGGGTACTTGGATTTGGTTAGACCCATGCCGCATTGCCCCTGCTGGTTTCCTACACGGCTCTAGAACAAGTGTTGGCTAAAAGCAGCTTCAGTAGGTCACCCGGATCATGGAATTCAAGGACAGAGGGGCTCTTAAAATCTACTCTAAACACCTTTGCAGTTAAAAAAACGAAAACAAGATTTTATCACAGTTTTATTTTTTTGATTAAATGATAGTGCACATTAGAGAAACCTTAAGAAATACAGACAAAAACAAAATTACCCATAATCCTATCCCCCAGTCTTATGATGAATATTTCAATGTGCATTTCTTTACCTTTTAAAATAATAGACCATTTCACAGATACAGGAATGCACACAGTGTATAGCAAACCCTCATATGTCCACCACCGAGGTGTGGCTAGGGTTTTCTTGACCATTTTTTCTAGTAAATTAAATGTTGAACAAACTTTGAAGCCTCCTTTGCTCTCTCCTCTCCCCAGGGGTAACTCCTATTTAGAACTTCAGGCACGGCTTTCCCACCCAGCAGACACCTTGGCCACATTGGTCAATTCCCATGTTAACACTATAATGTTGCTATGTATCAATGCAGAGAGGGTAGATCTAGTCTCAGGGGTTCCTCCAGTCTCTGTCAGACTAGTAAGTCTGCTATTTTTTTTTTAATTGTATTCTATACTTTTCTCTTTCTATGTCCAGGACTCTCTACTGTGATCCCTTTCAGAGGGGTAGGTGGTAGCAGCTGGGCACTATCTAGTTTTAACTGATGTGTAGGATTCCAATGTATGATACTACAATGTGTTTTTCAGTCTGCTAATGATGGCCATTTATCTCCTAATGCTTGGCTGTAACAAATAATGCTGCAAGAAATATGCCTGTGTATGTCTTCTTGTATAGTAAGAGGGTTTCTCTACCTAAAAGAGGAGTTGCTTAACCATAGGGTATGAACAGCTTCTATTTTCCCAGTTATCACCATATTGTTCTCAAAAATAGCTATAGTGATTTACATGCCTACTGTTAGCATGTGAGAGTCCCATGGGGACATCTCTTTGACAACTCCAGGTATTACCAGGCTTTTCCTTTTCTTTCTTTCTTTTCTTTTTTCCCTCATCTGATGGGTACGACTTGCTATCTCCTTCTCGTTGAAATTTCCCTGATTGCTAGTGAGGTTGAATGTCTTCTCATAAATTTACCAGCCTTTCTTCTCTTCTGTGAATTATATTTCATTTATTCTGAGCTTCTTTCCGTTGGGTTGTCTGTCTTTTTCCAACAGATTTGTAAATTTCTTTAGATGTTCTGGGTGCTCTTCCATTTTTCCTTCCTAAGAGCTGCTGATTTCTTTTACCAGGTTGTAGCTTTGTTTTTCACTTAGACGATAGTATGTTCCTATTTTAAAATAGGCCAACTTATCAAATGCTTTCTTTGCTTTTCATAATTTGTTAATAAAAGTCTTCCTAAACTGATGTCATAAAAATATACTCCTGTAGTTTATTTGACAAGCTTCAGAGTTTTGCTATTTTACATTTAGTACTTGGTCTTTATTTTTTCATATGACATGAGATAGAAACTGAATTTTTTCTTCTAGGTGAGTAGCTCATCCCTGCAGCACCATTTTTATTCTTTGATTTTATATATAACCAAGCTGAGGCCCAGAGAGGTGGACTGACTTGCCCAAGGTCACACAAAGACTTGCGGTGAGATAATATTGGGAATATAGGGTTTTTTTGTTTGTTTGTTTGTTTAGCTGTACTTTAAATGAAGGTTTACAAAACAAACTAACTCTCATTAAACAGTTCATCCACATATTGTTTCATGACATCGGTTAACAAGCCCATGACATGATTAACCTTCTCCTTTCTCAGCCCTGCTTTCCCTGTTACCAACTTTCCTGTCCCCTTCTGTCTTCCCGTGCTTGCTCCTGGGCAGGCATGCTCCTTTAGTCTTGTTTTGTTTTGCGGACCTGTCCAATCTGTAGCTGAAGGTGAACCTCAGGAGTCACTACATCACTGAGTTAAAAGGGTTTCTGGGGCCGTCTTCCTGGGGCTCCTTCAGTCTCTGTCAGGCCAGGAAGCCTGGTTTTTTTGTGTGAGTTAGGATTTTGTTCTACAATTTTTTCCACTGCTGTCTGGGCTCCTCCGTTGGGAACCCTGTCAGAGCGGTCTGTGGTGGTAGCCGGGCACCATCCAGTTCTGCTGGACTCAGCCCGGTGGAGGCTGTGGTAGTTGGGGTCCGTTAGTCCTTTAGACTAATCTTCCTCTTGTGTCTTTAGTTTTCTTCATCCTCCCTTGCTTCCAAAGGGGTGAGATCAGTGGAGTAGCTCAGATGGCTGCTCACAGGCTTTGAAGACCCCAGACATTACTCACCAAAGTAGAATGTGGGACGTTTTCTTTATAAACTATGCTATGCCAGTTGAGCTACTTCTTCCCCAAGACCATAATCTCCACAGCACTCAGCCCAGTAACTCGGTCCCTCAGGGAGACAACACGCTTTGTTTTGTTTTGGACTCCCAGCCCAATGTGCTGGCATGACTGTGCTAACTGTGCTGTTAATTCCATCTCAGACCATTTTCTGCTACTCTCTTATAGAAATACACATTAAAGGAGAGAGCCCAGAAAGATTTGCTCCAGTACCCAGCAAATCTTTAAAAAAAAAAATTATTTATTGTGTGTTTAGTGAAAGTTTATACAGCAGTTTAGTCCCCATTCAGAATTTTTTACACAGGTTATTCAGTAACATTGGTCCCCTGCGTTCTTCACAATACATGTACAGTCTCATGATTTCTGTTCTGGTTGTTTCATTTCCATTCATCTAGTTTCACTGCCCCCTTACACTTTCATCTTTGTTTTAAAGGGATCATTTACTGTTTGGCCTCATACAGGTTGATTGTTTAAAGGAACAGAATACTCATTGATATAGTCTTTATTTTGTCTGCCAATCTGTTATTTACCTAAGAAGAAAGGAATTTCAACCATTATATAGAGAGATACAATCCATCGTATTGATGTTTGTAAGATCATTTTTAAGTTTTTAAAAATTTTTATTGTGCTTGACATGAAAGCTTATAGCTCAAGTTAGCTTCTGATTAAAAAATTTATACACATACTGTTTCGAGACATTGACTGCAATCCCTACAATGTGACAGCAATCTCACTCTTTCCAAACTGAGTTCCCCTGTGTTTATTTGTCCGGTTTTCCTGTCTCTTCCCGCCTTCTCACCTTGCTTCAGGGTAGGAGTTTCCTATTTGGTCTCATATATTTAACTGAACTAAGAAGCATGTTCCTCATGTGTCTTATTGTTTGATTTATAGGCCTGTCTAATCTTTGTATGAAAAGTGGACTTCAGAAGTAGTTATAGTTCTGAGTTAGCTGGGGAGGTGGGGGGAAGTTTGGGGATCATAGTCTTAAGGGTTCCTCTAGTCTCTGTCAGACCAGTAAAATTGCTCTTTTTATTTTTTTTGAATTTGAATTTTGTACTACATTTTTCTCCAGCTCTGTCCAGGACTCTTTACTGTGATCCCTTTCAGGTGGTTGTAGCTGGGCACCAGCTAGTTCTGGATTCTGGCTGGTAAAGGCTGTGGTTAACGTGGTTCTTTAGTCCTTTGGGCTAATATTTTCCCTTCATCTTTGGTTTTCTTTGTTTTCATTTGATCCTGATGGGATGGGAATAACAGAGGTATCTTAGATGGCCGCTCACAAGCTTTTAAAATCCCAGGCATCACTCACCAGAGTAGGACGTATAACATTTTCTTTATGAACTGTGTTATGCCTATTGACATAGACATTCCAGTGAGACTGTGGTCTCCAGCCCTAGTCCCAGCAATCTGGAATCAAGGTGTTTGGTTGTGTCTAGGACACTTCTCTGACTTTGCCTTTGTCAAATTGTGTTGACTTCCCCTTTATTGTGTGTGTTTTTCCCTTAACCAAAGTCGACAAACAAGTTTCACTTTAATAACTGACTGGCAAGTTTCTTGAAAGCAAAGATTATGTCTTTTATTCATATTACCTCTATGTACTCAATACAGGCTGAGTATCCAGTAGGCACTTAGGGAAATCATGCTGGATAACTGAATCACTGAATTCAACAGACTGATTTCAGAATAATCAGTTCTTTTAAATTCAGCTCTTGGGTTCATCTTATATGTGTTTTTATGTTTAAACATATTCATGCATTCAACACACATTATGAGTACCTACCATGTGCAGGTACCGTGCTAACCATGGAGATTAAAGAGGGACGAGACATGTTTCCTGTTCTCAAGGAACTTTATAAATAGATGTATTTTATAAATATAAAACAGAGTGTGAGAGTCTGAAAAGTCAACCAGTAACTGTATGACTGTGCTATTTAAACACCATGCAATGGGAGCAGGAGAGGGACTAAATCAGGCTGAGACTCAGGAAGACTTTCTGGAAGAGGAAACAGTTGACAAAGTCTTTAAGGATGAGAAAGAATACCCCACTGGACAAAGGAGAAGAAGAGTGCGGTAGTCAGGAGTTAATATCAGGGACAGAGGCAGAAGTCTAATGCATCTGGTGACAAGTCAGTGTGACTTGAGCATAGGATAATTAGCTGAATCACATTCATTTTTGAGAGTTCAAGGCCCTTTATTGTTCGGTGACTCCCAGCTCAGGTTTGACCATAGCCTAACACATCACCCCAAGTGCTGCCTGCCTTGTCATTGATTAAACCATCTGACTTCAGGGTCCTTACTGTGTAATTTTCTCTTGTCTGAAGTGGTCTTCAACTTTTTGCTAAGGAATGTGGTTTTTACCTTTTTTCAGGGTTGTAAATGGACCTTTCCATTCTTGCCATCATTTCTGTTGCCACTGCTATTATTATGGGCCTTTCTAAGGCAGCCAGAATAACATATGAGACACCAGGCTGGAGTGACAGTGTGTCCGACAAAACAGAAATAGCCTAGCTGATATGATTTGCAAAAGAATTATCCCCTGGAGGTGATTTTTAATTTTGGGTTTGCTGCAAAATGGAAACCTGACCAAGGTTGCTTTGCAACCCAAATGCTTGTCTTGACAATCAGTTATCAAAATGAGTCTTACCAGGTACTGGGGCAAGTATTTCTGGGGTTTCTCTAATGTATCAAGTCCGTGTTGCCTCTATTACTGCGAAGAGCCAAGGGCAATTGAACAGTTTAATTTGCTCGTGAGGAAAAGGGGAAGAAAGGAAAAACATTCTCATGTCCAGATAAAGAAAAACAGAAGAGGTGGAAGGACTAGGCCTAAATTAGAGCCAACAATGTCAGCTGGGGGGCAAAGGGCAGCGTGTGGCATTCTGGTGGTTTGTTTGTTAGAAATTAATAATTCAGCACCAGGAATAAGCTAGGGCTTACACATAACAGAACAAACTTGCACAAAGATTAATTGGCATCTCTCGGGTACTGGTAAGTAGCACTGATGCTATTTTAGTGTATTTTGGAGACTCAGAAGATAGGAGTTAAAGATAGAAGAAAGTTGAGTGTGGAAAGTCAGGGAGGCCTTTTCTCAGCATTAGGATTTCATGAAATTGCTCTCTGGGCCCCAGCAGAGAGGAAAAGAGGGATGGCCTCAGAGCCTTGATGGGCTTGAAAAATGAATTCTGTGTTGCCTCCATTGTAAACCTTGCACATGCTATTTAAACTTGACATGTAATAAATCTGCTCACAGCAAACAGGATGGCCCTCGTTTCTGTCCATGTTTGTGTGGATTCAGGCAATGGTGCTGACAAGTGGGAGCGGCAGGGACCGCAAGCTGGCTTAGGCTAAGTGACTCAAGGGCTACATCTGGGAGTCCTAAGAGACAGAGACGCAGGACTGGGGACCACAGCATGATGTGGGTTATCCAGCTGCCTCTGGATGGACTTAAGATCAGAGCATCTCATTCATTCCCAGAACAGCCCTTACTCACGGCAGGGGTGTCGGTGTGACTGCTTCTGAGCTGTAATAAAACATTATGGTTTCTATCTGGGTGTCATTAACTGTCTGCCTTTCTAGACAGGAGCTCTTTGGAGACAGAGACCAGGTCTCATTCATCTCTTTATTTTCAGTGCTGCCACAATACAAGAGAGGTTGTGTGTGTTTAGGTCATGTTTGCTAAGTGGATGGAATGGGTCAAGGAGGCAGGTCTGCACCTACCACAGGCCATTCTGAGGAGCAGATATCTTTGGCTATAATTCACTCAACCTCTCTATGCCTCAGTCCCAGCAATGGCCAAATGGGGACCATGATAGTATCAATCTGCACGGCCAGCTGTAGGAGCAGCTCATGCAGGTAACAGGCTTAGAGCCTGGCCTGGCATCTCATAGGTGTTATATAAACGTCAGGAATTAGTGCTGAGAAAATTAAGTGAGATGATATGGGCAAAGCTGTTGGAAAAATGCCTGGTACCTACTGTTCGCTAAGTCACCTAGAACAAAGAGTGTCTTCAATAAACTTTGTTCTCATTGTTCCTAGTCCCAAGTGTGTAGAATGCGAATCTCCTCTCCCAACATCTCTAAGACACACACATACGCAGAGAAAGAGTCAGTCAGGTTGGCTGATCAAGACTAAGCAAGGAGAGAAACCCTGAAGCTCAGGACAAGAAGGGATGGGTGATAGGTTTATACGAGGCCTGTGAACTCATCCTAGAAAAAGTGCTACATACCTCATTGCTGAATGTCACCATGGTCACCTTCATAGTACTCCCCATGGGAAACTATGCACTGACACCAGCAGTCTACCCTTCAAAGTCTAGTCTACCCTTCAAAGCAATTTTGGAACTCTTTCGGGAATGACCGTCAGAGCTGTCATCGTATCACCCTTGATGTCCTGAATGCTATCAAAATGTCTTCCTTTCAATATTTCCTTTATCTTCGGGTAAAGAAAAAAGTCAAAGTCATTGCCGGCCAGGTCAGGTGAATAGGGCATTCCAGTTCAGTTATTGGTTTAGTGGCTAAAAAATTCCCTACAGACAACTATACAGTTAAGTTCGCAAACTTGTTACCGTTCCACAGAGTGCAATGGCCATTCCAAAAAGAGTTCCAAAATTGCTCTGAAGGGTGGACTAGGTGCTGCTGTCAGCGTATAGCTCCCCAAGGGGAGTGCTACGAAGGTGACCAGGGTGACTTTCAGCAATGTGGTATGTAGCTTTTAGGACAACTAAATTCGCAGACTTAATTGTCAAACCTTGTAATGCGGGCTGAGAGGCGGTGCACTTCAATAGCGCTCTTTTGCTTAAAATAAAATTAGGAAGCAAAGCTGAAATATTGCCCTAAGCATTCTTATTTTTGGTCACTATGCTGTGAGGAAGCAGGGGGCTAAATTCAAGCAGCATTTATAAATACTTTAATAATGATGAATAAATGATTCATCCAAGTTGCTGTGCTAAGTAAATTATTCCAAGAGGCGAGGAGACCTACTGGAATGCTTGTAAACTAGTTAATAGGTGCTGTTATCACAATGAGCAAGGAAGCAGTACTGTGCTGCAGCTCAAGCAATTATTTATGCCTCTGCACATGCTAACATAATTTAAGAAAAATGGAAAATTATTTATCAGCTCATAATAAAGTATTCATGCTATCTTAATGTGAAATGTTACCAAAATTATTTAGCAGTGACTTATTGATTTGGCGTGGCTTTATGTTACTCTGGGTATCCTTTCTTGTTTAAATCAGGTGGCAGTGTTAACTAAGGCAGCATGATCTTTGATTTAAAGTTTCTTTTTCTGGCAGATTTGCAGGGTCTTGGGAAATCTTGCAGGCGGTAAGGACCCCTGCTGCTTGCTGAGTCAATTCTGACTCGTAGAAACCCTACAGGACAGAGTAGAACTGCCCCATAGAGTTTCCAAGGAGTGCCTGGTAGATTCAAACTGCTGACCTTTTGGTCGACAGCTGTAGCACTTAACCGCTAAATCACCGGGGTTTCCAGGGACAAGGGCAGGGGTCGGGAAACTGAGGGAAGGCCTGGGGTTATCTTGGAGCATAGAACAATAGGGTCGTGGGGCAGTCCTGGATATCTTTGTCAGACTGTCATGGATGTTTGCGTGGTCAGAATTGGAAGGAATTTCATACCTCTTTTGGTTCAATTTCCAGACAAGAAAAATAAGGTCCTAGGGCCCAACAAGGATCCTCAAAGGCCATACAAAGGAGTGGCAGAGTCCTTGAACTACCATGTTATGCTTAGGATCAGGCTGATGGCTCTCCCTCCAGAACAGACCAACAAGGCTCTATCCCATGTAATGGAAAAAACGTATTAGATATTTACTGAGTGCAGGACACTGTGCAAAACACCTGTTGTACCAACTGAAGATCAAGCTCAGATATTAGTATAGAAAATGCAAATAAAGACAGCTCAAATGAAATTGTGCTCATGTATAGGGCATCTGGGGTAGGCCATTGTGTGTATGTGTGTTACACTCAGGGTCCCTGGTACTCCCTTGGCCTCTCCCTCGTGGTTGTAAGGTAGCTGCAGCTCCAGCTATCGCCTGTGTTTCCAGCAGGAGGAAGGACGAACGTAGAAGAAAAGGTACTGGATCTGTTACCAGCTGTACAAATGCTCCTCAGAGCTCCCTGTGCGTTTCTACTTACATCTCATTGTACAGAAAATGTAGTTTATTTAGCTGAACCCCCAACAAAATTGAGATTCTGTTAGAAAGGAAAAAGAAACCTGTTAGGAAGGCAGCTGACAAACTCTGCCATGACTGAATTATTTGTTTCTCACATCAACCCTATAGCTTAGGTGCTATTATTATTCCCATTTTACAGATGAGAAAGCTGACACCTGATGAACAGAAGTTGGCTTCCCTCTTAACCATTGGCAGGCAACTTTTTTGCTCTGAATTTAACAATAGCTTCCCAGAACCTCACCTTCCCCATAAGGGCTGGGTGGGGTGGGGGATGTTCCAAAGCAGGGAGACAACTGAAACAAAGGCATCAGCATCTAGCACCTGGCACAGTAATTTGTACACAGAGGGGCCTCAGAGAACATCTGCTGTGCAAGGAGGTAAGTAGGAGTCCCAGGGGAGCTTTATCACTATAGGATCAGGTGCAGAATTTCACTAGCGCGTGATACTAAAGATACCTAGCAGCCAGCATCACCCTATAGCAGTAGGGAAGTTGGTGATACTGGTCTTCAGGACCTTTGGCCTCTTATGTGCTTATGTCTGTGTGTTCATATACATGTTCAAATATGCACATGTGTGCACATATGTGCATGTGTGTGTGTCTTTACTCTTCGCATTCTAAATCTTATTTCTCCCAGCATAATTAAAGGCTTTCTTTCTTGCTAAAGAATGGAGGCTTCAGGGAGTATGTGGACAAATTGGAGAAACAGTCCTGAGTCACAGTACGTGGATGGATACCAGAAACTCTGGTGGTGTAGCAGTTAAGGGCTATGTCTACTAATCGAAAGGTTAGCAGCTGAAATCCAGCAGGTGTTCCTGGAAACTCTATGAGATGATGTTACTCTGCCTTATAGGGTCTCTGTGATTTGGAATTGACTCAATGGCGTTGGATTTGGTTTTTATTTTGGTTTGGGTAGATACCTGCTTTACCTAATCAGAAACTGGGATTGAACTTGCATTTTAACAGTTAGGAAGAAGGAGAAGGACAGATACACCAGCAGCCTGAGAGGACAGAAAGGAGAAACTCAGAGGGAAGGGAAGCCACAGTAATTGGCTGGAGGAGTCTGTTGCCAGGAGGTTCAGGAAACCCAGGCTCAAGCTGTCTGCTCCATCGCAAACATTCATCCTTAAGACAGGGCGGGCGTGAAGAGCAGCTTAGCTCTGCCTTGCTGTGTCAGTATCAGGTCAGGCTTCTGTCTGCAGATGCAGGGACCAATACAGCAGCTTTCCAGGGCCTTGGCCTTGCTGCTGAGGGTACTGCAGGCTGCTCTGGTTAAAGGTGGGCCAAGGCTTCTGTGAAGACTTTTCTTGAGGTTTTATAAATCAGCCATCAAGACAGCTACTTTCATGCTGAAGTGTCATATTCAAGGTCTCAACTCAAGAGCAATTGCTAGCAGATGCTTTGATTCCCTGTCATGGAGCCTGGGCTAGTCCTGCTCCAAACTCGAACACTGGCAAAGTGGCTTTTGATGCTTTCTACATAGGTCGTCTTTCTTTTTTGGCCCCACCCCTGATCCCCAGACAACTTTTTCCCACGTGAAAGCCCTCAGTTATGGCTGATTTACTTTAAGATGCTCTAAATGAAAACGTCCAGTGCAACTATAGCAGAAATACCACAAGTGGATGGCTGTAACAAATAGAAACGTGTTCCCTCACAGTCTAGGATAGGAAGCCAGAAGTCTGAATTCAGAGACCCAGCTCCAAGAGAAGTCTTTCTCTCTCTGCTGGCTCTGGAGGAAGAACTTTGTCATCACTCTTCCCCTGAACTAAGAGATTGCCAGCCCAGGAACACTGGGTCCAAAGATGCCCTCTTCTCTCTGCTCTTCTGTCTTGGTGGTATGAGGTCCCCCTCACTCTGTCTCCTTCTCTTTCCTTTTATCTACTGAGACCACACCCCAGGGAAACTCCCCTTACATGCAATCAGGGCCATGACCTGACTAGGGCTGTTACATCCCACCCTAATCGTCTTTAACACAATCTAGTTTGGCCTCATCAACCACAGGCAGAGATTAGGCTTTGCAACACATAGGACATTACATCAGATCACAAAGTGGAGTACAACCACACAATTCTGGGAATCATGGCCGAGTCAAGTTGACTCATTATTTGGGGAACACAGCTCAATCCATGCATGGCATCCAGTTACCCTTCGAAGGGAATATCCTGCAATTTAACTATTCTGCCGTAAGGGGGTAGTAGTTCCATCAATCAGTAATGTTAGAAGTGAAAACGGACGGCCACAGATATGTTTTATCTGGCATTGTATTTGGTTTTTAATTTTAAATTTGTCTCCAGTATTTTAAAATTAGCAGACTGCGCCTAAAAATCCTGACTTGGGTCTTCCCTTAAAATAACGTCAGGACTTGGGGCAGCATTCTTTCAGTCCTCAAGCTGGTTGAGGCTGAGCAGGGGCTGCCTCTTTGGACAGGGCAGGTAGCCTCCTGTCGCTGGGGCCCTCACCTGGTCAGTAGCCTCTCATTTACATTACCTCTCTGCTTTCCTACAGCCCTCGCTTTGAACTTTAGCCATGTTTGTTTCAGATATTCATGTTGTTAAAATTTAAATAACTTTTAAAACAGTAAAACAACCCAAATTAGGTGGCAAAACCAACTTAATATTTAAACATGATGTCTTAGAACTAACTTTCATGGAAATAAAATTAAGGTACTTGGATATCTTTTTTTTGTTTGTTTTTTAAATTCAGAAACCCTGGTGGTGTGTTGTTAAGAGTTCAGCTGCTAATCCAAAGGTCAGCAGTTTGAGTTCACTGCTTGGAAAACCTACAGGCAGTTCCACTTGCCATACAGGTCCCCTGTGAGTTGGAACTGACTAAAACTTGAACTAATTTCCGTTTCCAGAGTATATCATGGTTTGTCTTGCCTCTAGGGTTACCTACCATCTGTTTGGTCTGAAACTGAAGGGTTTCCAGGATTATGGAGTTTGTTCAGCTAAAACCAGCAAAGTCCTGCATTAACCGAGACAAGTTTTCCACCCTGGCAATCTCTGGGCTGCTCTCTGCTGGGGCTCTTCCCCTCTTTCAGGGCTGTTACTCTCTCAGTCTTTAGCTCACAGCTCAGACAACCCTGTCCTGAGTGGCCCCCACCGCAGCCAACTCTAGGTATCTCCTTCCTGAGCACTACATTGCCCACACCTTTGCTGGTTTACCTGCTAACTCACCTTTTCATGAGACTGCGGGCTCCCTGAGCACTGGCCACTGGACTCTTGCCCACAGCTATGTCCCCAGCACACAGCACAGTGCATGCCACACAAGCTGAGTTAGATGCTGAACTTGGGCTAATTCTTAGTGCCATGGTGTGGACACTAAGTCATGTCTGTATCTCTCACAGCCTGGCACATGACAGTGCCCAGTAAGGGATTTATTGAATTGAATTGCATTGAATTGTGCTGAGGGTTTGGATAGGCAGATATCTCTTCTGGTAAAAGAAAAGAATAAAGAAAAATCTTTATCTCCTACCACCATCGGTTTCATACTGTTTTAATTATGATCCACGGAGAGAAATGCATTTTACCTTGGGATCCAGTACACACCTCTGCAGCACCTGAGTACACACCTGAGCGAAAGTGCTGGGCTACACTTCCCTTACTACACAGCAGATATGCTCTTGTTTTTCTATTTCATTCCATTCCATTCCATTCTGCTCTGCCCCACTCCACTCCAATCCATTCTTGTCCAGTCCATTCTTAACTATTCCATTCTGTTCCATTCCCCTGTATTATTCCATTCTCTGTCATTTAAAAATATGTTAGTAACAACCCATTAAACTGATTTCACCACCACTAATAGGAAACCCTGGTGGCAAGTGGTTAAGTGCTTTGGCTGCTAACCAAAAATTTAGCAGTTCAAATCCACCAGACACTCCTTGGAAACTCTATGGGGCAGTTCTACTTTGTCCTACAGGGACACTGTGAGTTGGAATTGACTCAGCAGCACTGGGTTTGGTTTGGGTTTGGGTTTTAATGGTCACTGCAAACCCTTGGTGGCATAGTGTTAAGTGATACAACTGCTAACCTATCTACCAGGCACTGCTTGAAAATTCTGTGAGGACAGCTCTACTTTGTCCTATAGGGTCATTATGAGTTGGCATTGATTGACTAGATGCCAACTTTCTTTTTAATGGGTCACTATGAGTCACAATCAACTTATTGGCAGTGAGTTTTGGTTTGGTTTCAAACCCATAATTTGAAAAAAGTTCCACAGTGTGGCTATTTGTCCACACTCTCAGCAGACTGTGGACATCAGATTTCAGGTCTTGGCCAGAGCACAACCATCCTATGGAATGGTCAGATTCTTAACGTCTATCAAATTTCATCTCCACGAAGCCTCCCCTGAAAATACCAGCCAATATGTGCCTCTGCTTTTCTAGCAAACCATAGTTAAGTACTATTTGTACCAGCTCCCATAACATTCAATTTTATTATCTTTTACAATGTATTCTTTATGGCCCATGTTGTTCTCTTTTGTTCCCTGGGTGTTTTTTCTAAGAAGATTCTAAGTCACTTGCCGACAGGGCCCAGACCCTATGTATTTCTTATGTTCTTCTTTTAACAAGCACACGAAAAAGAAAGACTGAGAAGTGCCCCATGCCAACATGGGCCTTCAGGTGAGGGGCCGATGACTGTATATTCTCACTCCCCGTAATATCTGGTTACCTGTGCTCAGTAAAGACCTGCTCATCCATTCCCCGTCTCCTCCAGGGCAAGAATTGCTCCAAATTGGGTTAGACACGGATCACAGTAAGAGAAATGAAAGTAGGGCAAAGAACGGACTTCTGTGTATTTATCTGAGACAGTTTATTTTGGAGAGCATAACCCAAATCTTTAAGATTAGGAAGGGTGGCCTTTCTTTTCTAGACATAGAAAGGTGTGAGTGGCTTCTTTTGACCCTATTCTAATCCAAGACTAGGTGGTTTCCTGAAAGAGCAATGACAGCAAGTGGGAATGGCCAGTGGAAGAGTTGGGACTTACCCTGTGCACCACTTTTGACTTTTGTTCTTCTTGAGTAGCCACAGAGAATGCCTCAGATAGTTTGATTTCTCCCATGTCCATGTTTCTATTTCTACACTAATCTGAGTGCCATGAGTGGATTACAGGCTGCTGAGCTATTGATCTCCTCAGCTCTCCTGGCAGCCAGGTGAATGCTGTGGCAACCGGGCTGCCCAGGTTGGGTACCTCCAACCTCTAGAAACCTCCTCCCTCTAACTTAGTGTACTTCCCGAATGGTTCCATGGTCCACTGACCTTGACTTGAATAAATGGTGAGGTCTCTTTTATACTACACCCACGAGACCATTAGCTGTGTGTCTAACACCCTAGACTGTAATGTAGCAAAACAGATTCTAGGAAAGGAGTCTGGAGGCCCGAGCTCCAGTCCTGGACCTCCGATCCACCTGCAAGACCATCTCAGATTGTCATGTTTCTTTGCTGTACTATGTAAATGACTTCCAAAATTCCATGCAAATTACCTATGCTGATGGTAAAAATACATATTTAACATTTCTGTTCATTATATACTGTCTTACATTGAACATCACTAAGTGAATATTAAACAAAAATTTGGGGAGAATCCCTTTCTGGGCCAGACATGACAGCCATGAGGGCTCCAGTGATGTGTAAAACCCAGTGTTGGTGTTTGCTTTCATGGAACCCATACTGTATCTCTTCCTAACTCAGACAGTGGAAGACCTGCATTCACTCCCACTCTTCCTCCATTTGTAAGCTTATGATATTTTAAAAATTTATTTTTTTTGAGAATATGCACAGCAGAACACACACAAATTCCATAATTCCCACATGTACAACTTAGACACACTGATTAAATTTTTTGAGTTTTGCAACCATTTTCATCTTCTTTTTCCAAGTTATCTCCCTGTTAACATAAACTCAATGCCCACTAAGTTTCCTATCTATTATTTCAAGTTGCCATTGTCAATTTGATTCCATATAGATAGTTCTTAAAATAACACAAGGCTCAAGGGAGATATCTGCTACTAATGAAGCTAGACTATTGTTTGGTTTCAAGAAGACTTCGGGTGATATATTTGGTTTAAGGCTTAAAGATTATCTCAGGGCAATAGTTTCAGTGGTTCATCTAACTTCTGTGGCCCCAGAAAGTCTACAGTCTATGAGAATTTTAAATTTTTTTCTTTGTTTTCCCTCCTTTTGATAAAGGTTCCTCTATGGAATCCTTGATCAAAATGTCTGCTAATAGTAACCAGAATATCCAGTGCTTCTGGTCTTACAGCAAAGGAGACAGTTGCTCATGGAGGCCGCTAGTCATGCATTCTATTTTCCCAGACTAATAGAGGCCAATCATTGTGCCCTGAAGGAGCCCTGATGGCACAGTGGCTAAAGTGATTGACTGCTAACTAAAATGTCAGCGGTTCAAAACTAGTGGCTTTGCTGGAGAAAGATGTGACGGTCCGCTCCCATAGAGAGTTGCAGTCTTGGAAACTCTATGGGGTCACTATGAGTTGGAATCTACTTGACTGCAACAGGTAGGTTGTACTTTGGATGACTGTTTGCAAGCTTTTAAGATCCCAGGCATGACCCAATGAGCTAGGAAGGTATAACATGCACTAAACATGTAATTAGAACCTTAACTCAGATGTCTCGTGAAACTTTGACCTTAAACCCCCAAAACAAGAAACCAAATAGCATAAGGTGTCTGGTTGTACATAAACAGCCTCAACAGCTTCTCTTTTTCTTTTGTTTTTGTTGTAAACATATCTATCACACAGCATTTACTAATTCAAGCTTTTATAGATGTACAGCTTATTGCCATCAATTACATTAGTCAGCTGAGAAAACTTGACTTTTAATTAATCAATGTAATTTTCCATTACCATAAACCGAAATGTAGAACCTCAAGGCTGTAGGCTGTTGATTTTGGAGCAGCTATGACAACGCTTCTGGGCCTCAGCTGCCTTATCTTTGGAATGGGGTGATAATGCTGGCTTCCTGTGTGAGTGACCTGAATCTCCTGACCTCCTCTCTATTTGAGAAGCACACGTACCATGGGATTCTACCTTTTTATGGTCACCCCCCGTGCCCACCCACTGCGGCTATCACACGTGTTCATAGACATATTAAGAGAAGACAGTCAGAAAGTGAATGAAGGAACTTTGTGGAGGAAACCACTGGGGTCTGAATCATCATTATACTGCCCTGTGTGGTTGTGTCTTGTGGATATCTGCTTGTGTTGTTGGCCATCATCTTGTAAGTAGTCTGCTTCATGTGACTGCCCAACTGCGTCATTTCTGAATAAGTCAAGAGGTATTTCGCCCACGAGAAAGTAAACATTTGTTCCTATCACCCCCTACTCTAGCAAAGAAGCAGTTCTAAGCCTCTCTGGGGAGAGTGACTGCGGAATCTTTTGTTGAAGGAAGCACCTTTCACATGAAGAAACAGCGGCAAGATAAAATGGCATGTTGCTAATGATGTATTTTATGGACTGCCATCTGTCTCCAGAAAGGTCAGAGAAAAATGGCAACGTTGTCGCAGGCGAGTGAGCGGCGGTGGGGGCTGGGGGACAAATGGCTCTCATCAGAACATGACAAGAAGCCTCGGTGACATCATATAAATGCCCTAATTGGGAAGTGGTCAATTGAGCGGGCCTGACTTCTGAATTTGATGTGTCAATAAACAAGCTCAAGGTGAGATGCCGGATCAATACTGCAGGACAAGAGCCATCCGGCAAATTTACTGCAAAGTAATTGGGTGCAAAATGACTCAACTCAGCCCTTACACTGCCGAAAAGCAAACAAACGGTTGGCCCACTGACAACAGTTTGTAAGTGTCAGTGGCTGCTGAGGGGTGCTTGCTCCTTGCTAACTGGTGGGAGTAGGGGAAGAGTGAGCACCCAAAAAAGGGAGAGAAAATCCTTAATGATGAGCTGACACCAGCTTAAGCATTCTCAGAGATGGAGAGTATAACTTAGCTGTTTTATACAGCTACTAGGGATAGTACTATACATCCAGATGTAATAATGTATCCAGCTGCAGTATCATCATAATAGTAACTGTTGCTATCATTACAGGGAGCCTTACTGATACCACAGTTAAGCACTTGGCTGCTACATGAAAGGCTGGCAGTTCAAGCCCACCAGTTGCTCTGCAGGAGAAAGACCCTATGATCTGCTCCTGTAAGGATTACAGTCTAGGAAACCCTCTGGGGCAGTTCTACTTGGTCACATGGGATTGTTATGAGTTGGAATCGACTCGATGGCATACAACAACAACAATAATTATTATTATATGCCCATCCTGGGGATACCCTGCTGACATAGCGGTTAAGAGCTACAGAGGCTAATCAGAAGGTCAGCAGTCCAAGCCCACCAACTGCTCCTTGAAAACTCCGTTGGACAGTTCTCTTCTGTCCCATAGGGTTTCTGTGAGTCAGAACTGAAAGCAGTGGGCTTGCGGTTTTTTGGTATCCATCCTGGACACTGAGTAGGTTGTAAAATCTATGAGACATCAGAAATTCTTCGCACACACAGACTTTAATAACAATTGTAATGAATCCAAATATAATGTAGTCCTGTAATATAGACAGATATAATCCAATAACATATCCAGGTATAATATAGTTATATACTCATCCTTGATTCTGATTAGGTTGCAAAATCTGTGAGACTCAGTGGAAATTCTTCATATATAGATTGTTGGTTGAGATTGATGGTGGCCTGTTTTCTCCATCTCTGGGTGTGGGTACAAGGAAAGAAAGAGTCTGTGTTCCCTTAACATCAAGGTGTCCTGTCTGGAAGTGGGTGGCAGAAGTAGGGAGCATGTATCTCTGCCCTGACATCATGGTGGGAAAGGCTTCCTTCCTCAGAAGCCGTCTGTGGTACTGTTAGGGGTGGGTTATCCAATAAGAAAGGTAAGCATGGGCTTACTTGTGCTTCCTTACTAATTTGTCATGAATTTTGTGCTTCCCTTGCTTACTGGGTCATCTGTCCCTGTAAGAGACTGTAAACTTGGAAAGAGGCTTTGATGTTATAGGAAAGTGCTATAGGATTGGGATAAAGATGCCAGTCATACCTGGAAGCAGAGCTTTTAATGTGATGAAAAAATGTGAAATTGTTCACTACAGATGATCTTGTAAGCAAGGTAAACACCATGCTTACCTTGCCTACATACAACCCTCTGAGACTTTGAACAATTTGGACAAGGGTGAGCTAGAATTAAATTGCATCAGCTCCTGTAAGCTGGATATTTAACCATTGATAGCTTGAAATTCTACCACTTGTCTTTTGTCATAGGTGGTGGCTTGCATATTGCTGTGATAATACAAGCTACGTCACCACCAGCATTTCAGATGCCATCAGAGTCACCCATGGTGGACAGATTTCAGTGGAGCTTCCAGGCTAAGACAAACTAGAAGAAAGACCTGGCGATGTACTTCTGAAAAAATTAGCCAGCTGAAACCTCTTGAATAGCAGCTAAACACTGTCTGATGTTGTGCCAGAAGGTGAGCCCCTCAGGCTGGAAGGCACTTAAAATACGAGTGGTAAAGAGCTGCCGCCTTAAAGTAGAATCACTCTTAATCATGTGGATGAATTAAAACTTTGGGGCCCTTCATTAGCTAATGAGGCTTGACTCAAAATAAGGAACAGCAGCCAACATCTGTTAATAATCAGAATGTGGAATGTAGGAAGTACGAATCTAGGAAAATGAAAGTATTCAAAAATGAAACGGCACATGTAGAGGTCGATATCCCAGGTGTTAGTGGGCTGAAATGGAGTGGTCTTGGCCATTTGAATCAGAATGAAGCAAACAAAAAATCTCACAACTGGACCAGTTGGTGACAGAACTGGAAATGAATAAAAAAATAAAATTGTCAAGAATTTCATTTTATTTGGATTCACAATCAATGCCCATGGAGGCAGTAGTCAGCAAATCAAACAATGTATTTCATTAAACAAATCTGCTGCAAAAAACCATTTTGGTGTTGAAAAGCAAAGATGTCTCTTTAAGAATGAGGATATATCTGACCCAAGCCATGGCATGTTCACTTGCCTCATAAATATGCAAAAGCTGAATAATAAATACAGAATGCTGAAAAAGAATCAATGCCTTTGAATTATGCTGATGGTGAAAAATATTGAATATACCATGGACTGTTAGAAGAATGAACAAATCTGTCCTGGGAGAAGTACAGCCACAGTGCTCCTTGAGAGTGAGAATGGTCAACTTCATCTAAAGTACTTTGGATGTATTATCAGGAAGGACTAATTCCCAGGGAAGAACATCATGCTTAGTAAAGGGTCAGTGAAAAAGAGAAGACCCTGAAAAGGTGGATTGATGCTGTGGCTGGGACAATAGGCTGAAGCATAACAACGACTGTGAGGATGATACAAGGCCAGCTGATGTTTTGTTCTGCTGTACATAGGGTCACTGGGAGTCAGAGCTGACTTGATGACACCTAAGAACAAAACAACAACTTGAAATTGGCCATGGTCGGAGTATTTACACCACAGAAGTTGGCAAGCGCTATGCTGCAGGGCCTTCTTCTCACTAGAGAGCTGGTTTAAGAGCACATCACTGGGAGGGGTTTAGATCCTGGAGGCTTAGGGCTCTAGCAGTGGGAGGGTCTGTCCGGGAGCTGGGCTGCACCCTCTGGGGTACACTGGATGCTGGGTGAGGACACTTCAGCATGTGGGGCTCTGGGGAGAGAGAGGCAGCTGGGGGCAGCAGGGAGACCGGTGGCCAACCTTTTCTCAAAGGGCCTGATACAAGGCAAGACTGATGGGACAGTGAAGGAACACTAGACATGGTGTCTGTGTCCTTCTAGGTTCAGCTTTGCTCTGAGGTTCAGCCTTCAGCCAAAGATTAGACACATCTATGGGGCAAATGGCAATCCTGGTGGTATAGTGGTTAGGTGCTATGGCTTGTAATCAATAGGCCAGCAGTGCAAATCCACTGGGTGCTCCTTGGAAACTCTATGGGGCGGTTCTGCTCTGTCCTATCCAGTTAATACGAGTTGGAAGTGGTTGGATATAGCAATGAGTCTGAGTTTATAGGGAAAAAGTAACCTACATGAGGAACATGACTGACATGATAGAAATTGATATCAGTTTTTCCTCAAGTTAGTTCTGATTTGTAGGGACCCCACGTGTGTCAGAGGAGAACCATGTTCCCCAGGGTCTTCAGTGGCTAATTTTTCAGAAGGAAATCACCAGGACTTTGTCTCTAGATACTTCCAGGTAGAGTCCAACCTTTTTGTTAACAGCCAAGAGTGTTAACTGTTGGCACCACCCTGAGAAAGCAGTGATGTATGAATGGGGCTTGATGGATCTCTGATCTGATCTCCCACTGCTTCCTCTCCATCCCCAAATGTCTCTTCACTCACCACCCAGAAGGATCCTTGTTGAACCTCAGTGAGATCACACCATGCACGCCTTAGCTCAGAGTCCTGCAATGGCTGCCACCTCACTCAGAGCAAAGCCAGAGACTTTGCAAAAGCCACTGAGAGTCTACATGCAATGTGCCAATCCCACCTCACTCTATCATCTTTCTGATCACCCCTTATCTACTCTCCTCACCCCCATCGTCACCCTGCACTAGACACTGGGTCTCCCTGCCATGCCTCCAACCTGCAGGCAAGGTTCCACCTCGGGGCCTTTGCACATGCTGAACACTCCCCTGGGAATGAATGCTCCTCCCTCAGTATCCACACAATTGTTCCTTCACCTGATTCTCCTGTCTGCTCAAATGTCATCTTCCCAAGGGAGCCTTCTTTGGCGATCTTATTTAAAATAACAGCCACTTCCCCGGTAGATCTCTGCCACTATCTGTTTCCCTGACCTGTTTAATCCTTCTTTGCACACTCGTCATTACATGACACAATATACATTTTACAAGCTGGCTTATTTATCATGTGCTCTCCACCCCTTACAAGTATGCAAGTTCCACGAGGCCAGGGATTTTAGTCTGTTTTGTTCAGTGCTTCATCTCCCATACCCAGAGCAGAACCTGGCATGTTTAAGGGGCTCCAGGAATATTTGTTGAATGTCAGACTTAAGGTGGGGGTGAAGTAACAGAAAGGTGACCAATGATCAGAAAAGCTGCCTCCAGTGCTGACAGCTAGTAGTTTGTAAGTCCATGACCTGCCAAGCAAGGGTAGGCTTTGACGCCGTGCCCATCTCTCGCCAATCAGGCCCTCGGACCAGCTCCTCTGAAACGCAGGCCAATGCTCTGAGAACAGCTGGGCTGCCCAAGGCAAGTGTGTCCTGCCCTGAGTTAGGCTGGTTCTGGACAGCAAGAGAAGGAAGACAATTCTGGCCTGTCCCAGTCACCAGAGCTGCCCACCAAACCAAGACTTCTGAAGCCTGTGTTACTAAGTGTAATAAGTGGTGAACGCAACCCGAGCAGATCTAGAGAAAGCATGCACCCCCAAGGGCTGACAAGGGGAGAGCCGAGCCCCTGAGGACAAAGAGAGGCAGCTGTGCAGGGAAGCTGGTACCTGTGAATGGGTCATGAGCTCTGGGTCAGACGCTCAGCGTTTACCGTTGTCCTTGCTAGGATGGGCTTGTGGTGCACCAGGTATGTCTCCGTCCCCGCTCCCACACTGTGCTTTAGGTGGAAGCTTACAGAACAAATGAGCTTGTCTTTAAATAATGAATAAACAGTTTTGTGACACTGGTTGCCAAACCCTCAATGTGTCAACACTCTTCCCTTCTCCACCTTGCGTTCCCTATTTTGATTCATCCAATTTTCCTGTGCTTTCCTGCCTTCCTGCTTCTGCGTTTGGGCTGATGTGCCCATTTAGTGCCTTACACACGAATGAACTGTGAGTTGGAACTGACTTGATGGCAATGGGTTTGTTTTCTTGTTTTGTTTTTGTTTAGAAAGCTAATATATTTCCACTTTCTCTCCTGATTAGCATGCTAGGTGTCATTCTGGTCTAGTTTTAAGGACCCGGCCAACAATTCAGCAGATGACAGGGAGAGTTTTGCAGTGACATGGCTGACAGCAGAAGTCAGGAGATGTAAGTCTCTGACCCAGTCTTAAATGTGCTGTGTGGCCTTGGGCAATACCCTCTCCCTCTCTGAACTTCAGTCGCCTCATCTGTGAGTGAGGGATCACACTGGACAATCTCTAAGGTGACTTCAGCTGTAATGTTTAGTGCAGATTTGTGGAAACACTTTCTGACAGACTCCAGTTTTGCAGATTAAAAAGCTATGAACCAAACCCATTGCTATCAAGTCCATTCTGACTCATAGCAACCTTATAGGATAGACTAGAACTGCCCTGTAGTTTCCAAGGAGCACTTTAACCACTAAATGGCGAAGGTTTCCTACTGTCGGGAGCTAAATTTCACATCAGGTTCTGCGTGGTAGAGGCTTCCTGCTGCGTCTTCCTCAGGCTTCCTGTGAAGACTGAAGGGACTGGTCTGAATAGCATATTCTGCTCTGAGCAGGGCAGGGGAACGAGTTAGAAGAGGGACAGCCCCTGTGGAATGACTGCAGGCCTGACCTCCATATCCGGAGCCAACACTGTTCTTGTCATGTAGGGATACTTGGTGCATGATCTGACTCCATCCAGATCCCGTGTCTCAGGTGTCCTGGAATCATCACTCCCACCAGTTATTTTCGCTTCTGACTTGAGAAGATTATCCAGACTGCGTGTTGTACTTTGTCAGTATTACACAACATTTCATTCACCTGCCCCATTTGGATGGGGACTTTAGTCAGCCAGGTGTTTGTCCCAAGTCACGTAGTGCCAAGCTACAGTGTTCCAGCATCCTTATTTGGGTGTCAGCATTAGATCTCGGCAGCAGGGAAGGGCAGTGCATGGTTGGAAGTTCCTGTGTGAACAACCACCTTCCCCTCTGTCGTGAATTGATTCGTGTTTCCCCTTTCCCACCTCAAAGTGTGTGTTAACTTGGCCAGTCTGCTATTTTGTCATCTGATATGATTTTTCTATGTGTTGTAAATTCTTCCTTTGATGTTAAGGAGCTAGGATTAGTGGCAGTTATGTTAATGAAGCAGAACTTAATTTACAAGATTAGGTTGTGTTTGAATCAATCTCCTTCAAGACATAAAACAGAGAAGTAAGCAGAGAGACCTCATACCACCGTAAAAGTAGTGCCAGGAGAAGATCACATCCTTTGGACCTGTGGTCCCTTTGCTGAGAAGCTACAGTCCAGGGGGAGACTGATGATAAAGACTTATCTCCAGAGCTCACGGAGAGAGAAAGCCTTCCCCTGGACTGACACCCTGAATTTGGAGTTCTAACATACTAGACTGTGACAGAACATACTTCCGATTGTTGAATCCATCCACTTGTTGTATTTCCGTTGTAGCAGCACTGCATGACTAAGACAACTTAGTTATAACTTAGTGATAACGAAGGGGAGTGTTACAGAAGTACCTTTGGCTGCAAGAAAAAGAAACCCAACGATAGTGTCTTAAACAAAGAGAGAGTTATTTTATTTTACTTTATTTCATTTTATTTTACGTAAATTCATTTTGTTTTATTTTATTCCAAAATAAGACGTAAATGGCAGCTGGAATGAAGTCAGTGGCTTTGGACCAGAACACCAACCATTCAAAGCACAAAGAAAGAGACGTTAGTCCCGCCCTAACAGATGGTGTCTTGTGACTCTTAGCTACAAGGGGGCTGAGGCAGCTTGGAGTAGGTAGGCAAGTGAGAAGGGTGATAGAAATGGGGGATAATCAGGAGTGTGTTGATTGCAGGTGACAGGAACTCCATTTATACTAGTGTAGTGTAGTGTTACGGATCCAGTAAAAAGAACAGATTCAGAGAAACATTCATTGGCTTTTGTAACCAGATGGATGATGTAGCTCGGCCTCTGGAGATCCTAGGGCTGGTTCTCGAAAACTCCAAGACTTCCTCTCTAAACCCAGAGAAGGACAGTATGCCTGATAATAAATAAGAGGAAGACCCTCAGTGAGATGGATTGACACACTGGCCCCAACAATGCCTCAAACATATCTGCTGTTATGAGGATGGCACACGACTGGACAATGGTTTGTTTTGTCACATGTGGGGTCACTGTAAGTTGGAGCTGACCTATGGCACCTAACAGTGACAACACCTCTCCCTCAAGTTCACGTTTTTCTGTTGGTTGGTGTTGGCCTCTCAGACAGCCTTTCCCCTCCATTTACCCGGAGCCACAGCCACCCACAGCTCCTGAACCACCCCTCGAAGCTTGACTCCCTTAGAGGGGTCTATGTCCCTAGTTTGCAAACTGAAAATCTCAAGATGATCTCTGGCCTGGCCTGTGTTACCTGCTTACTCCTGGACCATTCAACCTTGTGGAGTGTCCTTGTCCGGGCTACAGGTAGAAACAGGTTCTCCAGATCAGGTGGCAGTGCATGGGGCTTCGCTCTGAGCAGAAGTCAGGTCTGATGGAGACTTCCTCCTGAATCAGATGCTGGGCTAGGCACCCAGCAGGAGGTAAGAGAGGGACAGCCCTCCAAGAACTGATGATCGGTGTGTAGAGAGCATTACTGTATCCTGAGACCGTCCTCAGGGTAGAACCCACTTTGGGGTGGTGTTCTGCAGACACTGGCATGGGGCGTCGTAGCAGGAGCACTTCCCGGAAGCCCTGGAGTTGAGCAGGGCTTGGCACACCATGCGATGACCACACACAGACCACAGTGCAGTATGACTCCAGCCTGCAGAACCCCTTCCTGACCCAGCTCTGTGGTGTACCCTGGGAGGGTGACACTGGCCCTCCAGGGGTCATGACCCCACTCTGTCCTGACTGAAGCACGAGAAAAGACTGGGGTTTCCAAGAGACACTTTTCTGAGGCTCTAAGGCAAAGAAAACACCACCACAGGCACAAACTGCTCTTACCCCTGCCTGGTAGAGGGCTGGGCGTGATGATGAGTTCGGTGCTGGTCAGGTCCATTTCAAGGGCTTCGGGTGGGCAGAGTTCCCGGGTGGTGTAAACAGCTGACACATCATACGTGACACACTTGTCTGCTAACTGAAAGGTTGGAAGTCAGACTCCACCCAGAGATGCCTTTGAAGAAAGGCCTGGTGGTCTACTTCCAAAAAATTAGTCATTGAAAATCCTGGGGGAGCACAGTTCTACTCTGACACACAGTGGGTCACCATGAGTTACAGTAGACTTGATAGCAACTGGATTTTTGGAGGGGATGGGGCAGAAAGAAACAAAGCCAAGGCTAAGTTTGTTAGAAAAGGATAAAAACCTAGTGAGGACCCCTCCCTGAGGATGCAGCCCCTCACTTCATTGAGGGGCCGGCTTTGCAGTACCTCACAGCCCTGTCCTTTCTGCCTGCCCAGGCCAACTTAACAGACGGAGTCATCCTCCCAGGAGCCCAGCTGTGGAGAGGAGGGCGTGGGTAGGAGTGGTCCTCAGGAGCAGAACCCAGGTAAGGAAGTTGGAGCTCTCTCACTGACATAGCTTTTCACTTCCCACACATGCCCCTGAGTATGACAATACTTTTTGAGGGCAAATACCTTACCTAAACCTGAAAGTCCCGGATTTCTGATCTGTATCTTAGATCTTCACGCATCCTGCCAGGTACTTATCCCATATTGGGCTGAGGGGAATTCAAACAGAGCTGAGGGTGCCCAACTTTGAAGAGGAGCCCACAAGAAAGACAAGCTAAGGCTCCTGCTTTATTATGATGATTGCTTTTTACCTTTTGATTAAAAAAAAATTTTTATTACGATTAAGTGGAAGTTCACAGTCCAGGTCAATTCGCCATACAAACCCCAAGCACCTGCCTTTATGCAACTTTATCTGCTCTCCTCACACTATGACAGCACACTCTTCTTTTCCATTCTTTATTTCCGGTATCCACTCAGCCAGCACTGTCCACTTCTCTCCACCTTCTCTTCTCCCCTTTAAAAAGAAACCGGCTGGACAGCCTCATAGGTGTGTGAAACCAGAAAGTACACACACAACCTGCATCACTTTACGTGCCGTAGTCCGGTCCAGTCTAGGTCTGAACTGTTGGCTTCAGCACTGGGTTCAGCTCTGGGCTAGCAGCAGGTCCAGGGACCGTGTTCTCAGGGGACCCTCCAGGAGTGTGGATCATGAAGTCTGGTGTTTTAATAGACTTCTTGATCTGCATTCCTCTTTTTCTCATGCTACATGGAAAACTCTGCATTGTGTCCCCTATCAGGGCTGTCTTTGCTGGTGGCTAGGCACCACCTAGTTCTTCTGGTCTCCAAGGCTCCTATTTTAATTGTCTCTACCCAACGGCAGTGGTGGGTTTTGGTCTAGAGACAGTTAAAAAAACGCTGTGATGACGCCTTTAAGAGTCAAATATGCTATATCAAGTAGATTACAATTGAGGGGAATTTATGGGCTTTGTTTGGGATTACTCTGTTGCTGTCAACTCATGGCAACTCCATGTGTTGCAGAGTAGACTTGCTCCAGATGGTTTTCTAAACTGTTAATCATTATAGAAGCAGATTGCCAGGCCTTTCTTCCGCAGTGCCACTGAACTAGTTCCAGTCACCAACCTTTAGGTTAGTAGATGAGAACAAAACCATTTTTGTCACCCAGGGAACTTTATTTGGGATCAAGCCAGTATTATGTAGAGTCTCTGCATGGTTCAAATGGTTAAGCTAGCTGGAAGGTTGGAAGTTTGCCATCAGTGGGAGTTTGATCCAGTGATGTCGAGGAGGAAAGTCTGTTCGATCTACTTCTGTAAGATTATCGCCATTCAACACCCTAGAGAGTGCAGTTCTACTCTGAAATATGTGGAGTTTCCGTGAGTCAGAATCGACTCTGCGGAGCTAAATTTGGTCTTGGCATAGTGTTGCCTATCCTGGAAGGCTTCCTGGAGGATGCAAGGAGGGGGATGTTCATTTCAACAGGAGGAAAACCATGTGTAAGGCAGGGCAAGTCCTGGCATGAGTCGGGCATGCCTGGTGGATAGCCTTCCTTGCAGGGGTTTGATGCAGTGCTTGAGACCCAGGCCTCTGTCTAGGGTCCCTGTTCACAGTATCACCTCTCTGGGCTCTGCAGGAAGTGCTGCTGAGCTGAGTGGCCACAGAAGCTTTTCCCAGGGCCCTTACCTGTCACCACATTTCTCTAGGAACAGGTAGACTCCCCAGCAATTTCATTTCTGTGCAAGCTTATGTTTTCACAAAAGGCTGAGTTTCCATCTACCTTCCAGTGTCCTTCTCCTTTCCCATTTCACACTCCTGTCCCTAAATAATGTTTGCTTTTCCTATTAATAGGACTGCCTTGATTGTGGATGGTCTAGCTGACCTACTTTCTCCAGTTTTTTTATTCCAGAAATGGTCCTGCCTGGTTTTCTCTGCACTGTCTACTCTTGAGTTCTTTATTCTACATATGGGTTTGGAGCTGCTACTGTTCAAAGACCGGGAAAAGAAAAAAAAAGAAGTATAAAATACTGTCCCAGTGCAGTGAGAGCTTAGATCCTGGTCAGAAAGTCAAGAGAGAGGCACACATCATTTTATCTCCCCAAGTAACCAGTGTCCACGATAGCATTGTCCACCTGAGCATACGGATACAGGGCAGAGAAAGGAGTGAGCCTGGGACTGGAAAGACCTCAGAAGGCCTCTTGGAGGAGGTGAGAGCTCTCTGAGTTGTAATGTTTTCCCACATAATTTTTGCACTCCACAGGGGGCATCCAGGCTGGCACAGGCGGGAGTGCACTCTGCACTGGGCCTGCTGAACTTACCGGCCGCCTGAGCTTCAGTGAAGCCATTTCTGGGGCTGGACTCCTTCCCAGGAAGAGTGGTGTACCTGGAGTCACTGGGTCCTTCCATCCCATCTTTATGAGGGTGGGGAAAAGAACGATTTCCTGGATGAAAATGCTGTGGGTGTGCTCAGGGGAGGCCAGTGTCTACAAACACTGATTCACTTCACTGACACTGTTTTAAAGTTAGAGCAAACCTCCCTTGCTGACACTCCCCTGCCTTGGCTCGTGCTATTCCTTTTGCCTGGATTGCTCCCTCCTCCTCCGAACGTACACACACTGATACACGCCACGCATACAATACAGCACACCCTCCACATATACAAATACACATCATGCACATATACCACAACCTCACACACACACAAGATACACACAGCATACACAGACGCACAAACCATACACAGCCTCTACCCACTTGCACATTTACTGACATGTCCCCTGCACCAGACACATACATTCTTGTCTGCCAGAGGTCTCCTTGCCTGCCCGTCTACCCCCAATGCCATGTCCCCTGGAAAGTCTACCTCCAGACCTCAAACCGAAAGCCAGACCCACTGCCATCAAGTCGATTCCGACACAGAGCAACCCTGCAGACAGAATAGAACTACCCATAGAGTTTCTAAGGAATACTTGGTAGATTTGAACTGCTGACTTGCTGGCTAGCAGCCATAGCAATTCACCACTATGTTACCTGGGTTTCTTCCAAACCTCAAGACAGAATAAGTTTTCCCTCCTTGGTGCTCCCACAGGCCTTGATTTTGTCATCGTTTCTGGCATTGGAGATCACATCATATCCTACCCTTGACCCCTTCTAGATGGTGAGTGCCTGGGTGGCAGGGACTCTGCAACTCATCTGTGGTCCCCTCAGCCCTAAGTGTGTTACCCTGGTGTGTAGTAAATGCTCAGTAGCTGCTTAAAGAACTAAACCGAATTCTTATGCCCCTGTCTCCAGGATTCTCATCCTCCTTCTGTCAGGAGACCCAAATGCCCTGCGAGCCCCCCAGGCAGCCTGGCTCCCAGAGATGCTTCTTGTGAGTCTGGTCTTTGCTTCTGAGGTTCTGTTTTCTGTCCAAAAGGCTAGTCACATGCTTATCTCTAGGCCTTGCTAAATGACTGCCTAATTGCTGATCATATCATTTAAAGTTCCTGGTTATTACTTAGTAGGTCCCTAGGGGTCCTCAATTCTTTAACACAGAGGTAAAAGTTTCCAGGACCAAATTATGCTGATGGAGGAGACATTGGAGAGACAGGCAGGAGCTGAGCGATGTCACAGAGGGGCCTCAGCTACACCTCACGCTCCATTCCCCAGTGCTGCAAGGGAGCCAGCTGGCCTTTTAAAGACAAAGTAAATCCTCTGGATAACAACAGCCCTAGGTGCTCCTGGTCAGCAGAGGAAGCTGTGCGCATGCCATGATGTGTCCAGCCTAGCAGATGCTCCGGCCCAGCTTCCAGACTCCTCGAGGCTCTCCATCACGGTCAGCGGCAGAGGAGGAAGGAGAGGGTGCCTGGGACACAAGTTAACCAGTCTTACTCCTTCCTTGGTAAAGTAGAGGGTCAGCAAAAAAGAGAATGACCCTCAACAAGCTAGAGTGATGCAGCGGTTAAGACAACGGGCTTAGCCATGAAAATGACTGTGGGCGTAGCGCAGGACCTGGCAGTGCTCTGGTCTGTTGTGCATGGGGTCGCTATGAGGCAGAACCGACAATAACAACTCCTTCCTTCCTTCCGCAAATACTCATGTGCTCCTTGTTATGCCCTAAGCCCCGTGGGAAAACTGTGGTGAATGTACTGAAAAGAACCTTAAACGAGGGCACTATGTCAACGAAGAACTGTGCTTCGCTGCATACAGCAGAAAACCAAGAGACTGGCAAAACCAAAATAAAACTCAAATCAGTTGCCTTCTAGTCAGTTCCACTTACGGTGACCTCATGTGCATTAGAGTACAAATATAGGGGTTTCAAAGCTGAGTAGGTTATCATGACTTCTTTCTGAGGCATAAACAAGCGGGAAGTTAATTTCTCTCTCTTTGAAAGAAGTCTAGAATGGTTAGTGTATGCCTGGTATGATAGCTGTGCCTTCCCAGTCATCAAGGACCAAGGCCTTTCTGATTTCTGATCCACTACCTTTAGCTCATTTATGGCTCACTGTCTCAAGGTGGCCTCAGCACAAGAGGGCTGCCACTGTTCCAGCCATGAGATGAACCTTCCAGGTAGCAGGAAGGAGAAACAAAGGCATAACAATCAGCAATAAAGTACATCTCCCAGTTGAGGTTGCTCCCTTTAGAATTGTTCCCCAAAACGCACACAATGACTTCCACTTATATCTCATTGGCAACCTGTTGGGATGTTATAGAGAACATAGAAGAAATGAAAAAACTGTAAATTCTGATACTCTTAACAACACACTCCCCCTGCTTTTTGAACAAGTGGCTCTGTATTTTTCTCACTGGTTCCTGCAAATTACATAACCAGATGTGTATTAATTATTTATGTGCTTATTTGTTCAAATATACAAATAGGCTGTGAGCTCCTTGAGAGCAGGAATCTCAATAGTTTGCCTAACTATTGCATCCTCCCTAACTGCTCGTGGTACCCAGTACCTGCTCATTTCAGGATGAGTGTATGAGGTTAGCAGGGTGTTAGATTTTGAGGGATTAACAGTAGAGCAGAGACCAGTAACTAACAGTATGGGTTTTGAAGTCAGCTCTGAACTCTAGGTCTCACTCTACCTTTACGAGCTATGTCTTCCAGCCTCAGTCACCCTAACAGTAAATGGGATAATAATGCATGCTTCGTAAAAACAGAATCCAAAGTGTGCTTGGGAAGAATGAAAAAAGCTATATGCATAAGGTGCCCAGTATATACCAAACGAATTGCTGTTGAGTTGACTTCAATTCATGTGATACCATGTGTGTCATAGTAAAATTCTGTTCCATAGGGTTTCCAAAGGCTTATTTTTTTGAAAGTAGATTTCCATGCCTTTCTTTTGAGACACCTCTGGGTAGACTCTAATCTCCAACATTTTGGCCAGCAACTGGGTATTTTAACTGTTTACATGACCCAGGGAATCAACCTACTACACAAAGGCCAAAACCAAACCAGTCACTATTCAGCCTATTTGAAGTCCCGCTGGCCCCATGTGTGTCAGACTGGAATTCAACTCTGTAGGACATTTATGGACATGATCTTTTGGAGGCAAATTGCCAGGCTTTTCTTCTGAGGCATCTCTGGGTGAATTTGAAGTGTGGGATTTTCTGGTTAGTAGTGGAGTGACTGAGGGACTCTGTCTAGCAGAAATCCAGTCCTTGTGTTACAAAAAGATGTGTATATGCTCAAGTAATAAGAATTTCTAGGTGGTAGAAAAGGCTGTAAATTGTCTCCCAGATGGCAGAGGCCGACCCTAGCCTGAGGGTGGCCTTGCTGGTGCCAATGGCAGCAGAATTCTGGGCTGCTGATGCCACTGGCATGACTGTGATGCAAGGCAGTGCTGCTGAGGAAGCTAGTGCTTTCCAGATAAAGGTGGATCCCTCGGGCCATCTTGGAATCATGGCCTGCAAGTGCTGGAAGAGAGACAGCAAACCAATGGAAAATCCTCACTGTCACAGATGAGGAGCCCAGAAACAAAGTATGTTGCTTCAGCTCATCCAACCAAGATCATGGTAGAATCAGGACTAAAATTCAGGTCTTCAGGATTCTAAAAATTGTTTGAAAACTTTTCTGAAAATGGCAAATGGGCTGATAGGCCACAGGACATGGGAGAGAAGTCAGGAAGAAGGGTCCCGGTCAACCTTGGGCTGGAAATCAGCATTCTCCGTAGGGCATGGCTGTTTGTGCACCTTCCAGAACCTTCTACTGCTGTCAAGGTTTGCCCCAGGTGCACCAAAAGAAGAACACAGCCTGGCTGGGTGTTTTAATATCTCTTTCTTCTGCCTTTCTCCTTTGCTCTCTTTCCTGAACACCCTCCCTCCTGCCTCCATCATATTGAATCACCAGGGTGTGAAATATAATAAAGCATTGTACCATTCAATCTGTCGGCTATTCCTTAAAGGTGTACTCCAGGTAAATATCCCCTTGGCCAGTGAAAAATGAGCTTACCTGCAACAAATGACTTTGATGAACCTCAGGAGCCAGCCCTCTATCATTCTTTTCCAATTGGTTTCCCCAGCCAAGCACGGTTTCTCTGCACAAATTTGTCTTGCTGAAGGAAGTTTCTCTAATTCACTTCCCTCCTGATACCCCCAACTTGCCTGCCTATTGTCCGTGTAGCTGGCTACCACTCCCAGAGATGTCTTCCTTCTAGAAGCTTGGAACTCTTCTCACAGTCATCAGATGCTTCAACCAGGCTGATCAAAATCACAATCTGTATTGATCGGGCCGTCGACGAGCTCTTTTTGGATGCAGTGGACTGTCAGGTGCACTAAAGTCGACTTTGTGAAATGGGCATTGGCTCATGCTACAGCACTTTCTCTTTTGTCCCCTTGAATGTGTAACACCTTCTGCATCTCTGTTTCCTCATCTGGGAAGTGAGGCTTGATAACAGTACCTGACAGTCTTCCTTCACAAAGTTGTCTGAGAATCAAATGAATTTTAATATATGAAATGCTTTGCAAACTGTCGATCACTATGGAAATGCAAAACTCACTACTGTCATTGTGGTAGAGGCAGTGGCGGTTGAGTGGTAGAATTTTTGCCTTCTAGGCGGAAGATCTGGGTTTGATTCCTGGTCAATACAGCTCGTGTGCACCCGCCACTCTTCTGTCAGCGGAAGTTGTCAGTTGCTGCGATGCTGAGCAGTTTCAGCAGAGTTTCCAGAAGTATAGTCCAGGAAGAAAGGCCTGGTGATCTGAAAATTAACCAGTGAAAAGCCTTTGGATCACAGCAATCTAATAGCCTGTCATGGGTCTGGGTGGCATTTTGTTCCATTGTGCATGGGGCTGCTGTGTGTCCAGAACCCACTCGACAGCCCCTCCTGACCACAATAACAGTGCACACAGTAGGTTGTGGGTGCTCAGAAGAAGCTTTACGGTAGAAGGGACACATCACTTGGCTTTGGAGCAGAGAACAGTTGCAATCTGTGGATAGAGGAAGGCATTCTTGACAGTAGGGGAGTTGGGGATTCATGAGCCACCAAAAGCAGGAGGGAGATCAGTCTGGCTGGTGGAAGGCCAAGTTACAGCCAGATCACAGAAGACCTCAAAATTAAGCCTGGAAACATTCCTGTCCCCCCAAAAGAAAGCAGAGGGCATTTAACTGCTGAAACAGGAAGCGGACCTCTGCCTGCTAAACGTTATTATCTTGTAGCTGTCTCTAGAGAAAGCATAGTGAGCCTGTCACTACCAAGCTGAGTGATGTTAATGTCCTTCCTCTGGGCCTCAGTTTCCTCTTCTGTCACAGGAAAGGTCTGGAAGAGAGGGATGCTGAAGTGTCTTCTAACTCTGAGATGCCTTGATTTCGTGATTCTGTAATGAACTCAAAAGCCTGTCCATATGCAGATCACAGCTATGTACCTGGAAGGGGTTTTCTCCTGCTCCGCTGTTGTAATTTTAGATAAGTGCCAAATGCCTCTTTATTCTCAAATATAAAAACAACGAAAAGATTAAGTCACAGCCTGTCTCATAATAGTCTGGGCATCCAATTCCAGCTTTCCAACGAAGCCACTGCCGTTATGAGAAAATTGGAAAGTTCAGTGTTTGCAAAAACAAAGATATAATCCACCTCCTCCCACCTTGAATGAGGTTGAATTTTTTTTTTGGTGATTTAGTGTCTCTCTTCCTAGGCATGGAGTTCTGTTTGAAATATGCGGGATTCCTGTAAGTATGCTATGGTTATGGTCCTCATTTGGAAGTAGTCTCTCATCTGAGGGTGGACCCTGGATCAGAATCAAATGATGGACCAGAGACATTCGGAAGCTCAGCCCCCTGGGATGAACCTTACAAAAGATCTCACAGAACTCAGATTAGTTCCAAAACCAACCTGAGTCACTTTGATAGAACACTTGTGGAAAATGACAGTGGTGGTGAGCTAGCTCACTAAGCATCATGCATGGTCCTAAGCATTTTGCTCCTTTAGCCCTCTCAACAACTCTCCAAGGTGCATGACATTGCTAGCCTCATTTTGTAGAGAAGACTAAGGACCAGAGAGATGAAGGAACTTGTCTGAGGCCACACAGCTAGTCAACGGGTGTAGTTAGAATCTGAATTCAGGCAGCCTCCTTCCTCAGTACTGTCTCCCATAATACTTGACTCTTTCATGAGGATCCAGGCTGCTGCTGGCAGGAACCACCTCCCACCTCTCACTGTTACTTGGTTCCAGTACCAATCGCTGTTGAGTTGACCCCCACTCATGACAACTGTATGTGCTTCATAGGGTGTCCAGTGGCTGATTTTTCACAAGTAGGTTGCCAGGCCTTCTTCTGTGATACCTCTGTGTGAACTCAAAACTCCAACCTATCTGTTAACTGTTTGCACCACCTAGGCACCCCTGGGGGCGTAGTGGTTGAGTGCTATGTCTGCTAGCTAAAAGGTCAGCAGTTCAAACTGCCAGGTGCTCCTTGGGAACTCTATGGAGTGGTTCTACTCTGACCTATATGGTCACTATGAGTAGGAAATGACTCAATAGCAGTGTCTTTGGATTCTTTTATTCAGATGCTCCTCACTGTCACTGCCTCTGTGACTTTTCCTTCACCCCCAAACTGACCAGCATCACACGAGGAGTCAACAAGCCAAATGACTTACTCACCTGGGCATCAAGTCAACAGATTCTCAGTTCCACCACTATTGAGCACTTTCTGGGGCCAGCTGGTAGGGATACCAAGATGATGAAGACAGGCTTCCTCCCTGGGGTTCCTGTACCGGTGGATGTTAAGAGATAAGAGCAGCACAGATGCAAGGAGACTCCAGGACCCACGAGGGGGAGTGGCACCCTTTCCAGGAGGCCTGAAATGCAGGGAGGTGCTGGTTGCATCCCTGTCCCTTCTCAGCACCAGAACACTGTGAGGCTCCTGTCTTCTTTCTGCTTCCCAGCCTAGCTGACACACGATCCTGCAAGCTTGACTGCTAAGTGTCTTCCCCAGGCACCTCTTCTTGGTGACCGTCTCTACCTCTCCTTGCCCTTCTGTGGTCAGTGGCTCGTTCCTGTCAAGTGAGGGCCTGCCATCCTGATGCCTTAATGCTCAGTACTGGAGCAGCTCTGGCTGGTATGTTCTCTCAGAAGCACCTAGCAAATAAAGTGGCAAACCAGGAGGACTCAGCTGAAATAACCATCCAGTGAGTCAACAACAATGGATGGAGCTTCAGAGTGTTCGAGGCCACTTTTGTGGAACTAGCACCATCTGTGAAGGTGGTGGCAGCATGGTGGAGGCCGTAGAGTGCAGTAGTTAAGGCATGGACTCTGGAGTGGAATCACCAGGCTTTGTACCCAAACTACCAATTATTCTGTACATTATCTGGGACAAGTAACCTTTCTGCATTTTAGTGTTCACATCCTGAAAATGAGATTAATAATTGTAATTGCCTTTTAAAGCGATTGGAAAGATTAAGTGGCCTCCAGCATACATAACATCTAGAGCCATGCTCAGTGAGTCGGAACTATTATGATCCCAGGCTTCCGGACTGAGAGCTTGTAGTGGGCTCTGCTGATCTGTGGGGAAACCTTCAGTCCATGGTGCCTTACTCTTTTTGGATTGCTTGAGTATCAGGTATTGATCACTACTACAGAGGAAGCTCTCACATGCAGGAAAGATAAGTAGGCAGAGGATTCAGGAGGTCCATTGGAAACCCTGATGATGAGTGGTTAAGTGCTATGTCTGCTAACCAAAAGGCTGGCAGCTTGAATCTACCAGGTGCTTCTTGGAAACTCTATGGGGCAATTAATTATACTCTTTCCTATAGAATTGTTATGAGTTGGAATTGACTTGATGGCAACTGGTTTGATTTTGGGGGGGGCTCTCAACCCCATTTCTACCACCCCCCTCCTGGCTGGTAAACTTCAGGCCTCTCCTAGGCCCCCATAAAACTTTCCTCCACTAGGATAAAAGCAAGGAATACAGCTTCTTGTGGGTAGGGGGCATCTCTCAAAGAAGGGGAGGAGGTAGAATTTCTGGAATGAAATGCCAGCAAATCCATCGTTGCCACAGATCTAAAGCTGCATCTTCTAATCTGCCAGTACTGACATTCATCCTCCCTCTGCTCTTTCGAGAAGGATTTGTTCATTCTCTGGCAGTCCTTGATATATTTCCGTATTCTTTGCCAGCATCCTAATTCAAATGCGTCAATTCTTCTGTGGTCTTCCTTATTGTCCAACTTTTTCATGCGTACAGAGAGACTGCAGTTACCATGGCTTGGGTCAGGCACACCCTCATCCTCAAAGAGACATCTTTGCTTTCTAACACTTTGACATGGATTGAATTGTGTCTCCCCAAAAATGTATGTGTTGATTTGATTTGGTTAGGAGTTCCAATATGGTGCCCTTCATCCCATGTGTTGTGAATCCTGCCTCTGTGATATTGATGATGGAGACTGGTTTGCAGTTGTATTAGTGAGGCAGGACCAAAGCTACAAGCTTGTGGGATATAAGGGAGAGAAGTGAGTCGAGGAAGTTGGGAACCTCACACACCAAAAGAGAAGCACCGACAGCAGAGCATGTCCTTTGGACCAGAGGTTCCTGTGCCAAGAGATTCTCACTGGATTTGGACTTACCCTACTGGACTGTGATCACTTCTCTTATTGAATGGACTTGTAACTTATGAATGGATTTGTGGCTTACTGGACTGTGACAATAAAAACTTCTGTTCATGAAACCTTCTACTCACGGTATTTTCTGTTAGAGCAGTACCAGGTGACTAGGACAAACTTTAAGAGGTCTTTTGCAGCAGATTTACCCAGTGCAACACATCATTTGATTTCTTGACTGCTGCTTCCATGGACCTTGATTATGGATCCAAGAGCACAGTTTAGGACCACAAAAATAATGAAATCAGCTAACATTTGCTACATAACATCCCTGCTCTGAATATTCTATGGGGCATATCTCATTTCATCCTAATAACTGTAGGAATTCATGCTACTATTTTTTCAGTTTTCAGATATGAAAATTGAGGTGACAAGAGGTTAAGTAACCTGCTCAGCTGCTAAGTAGTGGAGAGCAGTCTGGCTCCAGAGCCCATGTCCTATCCCTCTGCAGAAGTGGAAGGAGACAATGGGAGGCAGAGACTGCCTGCAGATACTAGAGAGCTGGAATGATTGATCTATCAAAGGTCTGGAAGAGATAGGAAGGGATGGAATCAATAGTCCAGGTGGAGGGGTGCACCTTGGCAAAGTAAAAGAATACATCTTCCTTTGAGACAAGTAAGAAGATGCAAGGATGGATTATAATGATGCAGAGTCTCTGGGGAGGAGGAAAGAAAGTCAAGGCAGCACATATTAGATGACCTTTATCTCCCAAGAAAGTAGGCAGCAACCTCCATAAGTAAAGCTGATCTTCTTTCCCACCCACTTCCTCTTCTTCCCTGCCTTGCCCAGCCCCCTTCTCTTGCCTTCCTTGGGAAGAGGCAATCCAGCATATACTCTCTTATGGCATCGGACATTTATTTGTCAATGTGGGATTGTCCTGTTGTTAAAATAGAGTGTGGGGGAACAAGTTAGAAGAGATTACCTGAAGAAGGATTCTGGGAGTTCATGATAACTGTGGACATTTGAAAGCCTGGAAAAGGTAAGCACTGGTTTCATTTTACAGCAAGGACTACTAAAGAGGATTTTGAAGGTTGCTGAGGCCTTAGAACTTGGCTGGACTGCTCCCAGAAATCAGGGAAACAAATTTGGAGGCCATGAGTTTGAGGTCTAGGGTTAAGGGGTGACTTCCGTGGTGGGTGGATTGGAAAACACAGATATGTTTAAACTTAGCTTTAAAAATAAATGAAATAGATGCAGCCTAATAACAAATTTGGCAAGCACAGAGGTGTGTGAAGAGGTCAGAAAGATCACTCTACCTCAGATAATCACAGTTTTAGATGCTTTTCTCTCTATTAAAAAAAGTTTGAAATCTCACAGTATCTTGTTTTTAGTATATAATTGTATGGTGAGCATTTTCCCATGTCATTAAAATGTCTACAAGCCTGCTTTAGACAAAATAGATGGGTAATTAAAATTACTGTTAGTAGATTCAGTCCCAAGGTTCAAAAATGCAAACATAGTTTTCAGTTGCTGGAGAGCAATCATTCATATGGGCTCAATGACATTCGGTTAGTTCTTTCCCCAGTACTGGACAGTAGGTTGTTTCTATTTGTTTGTTTTGGTGTTACTGCTTCGAGGAACATCTTTATGCACAAACTTTGGATTACAATTTGATTATTTCATCAGGATTGATTCTTAGAAGTCAAATACAAGGGTTGGAGGTATGCAAATGCTGAAGACAGCTTTCGAGAAAGTTTACTTACACATATGTGCATCCCACCCATAGGGATGTGTGGAGAACATAGGTGTCTGCAGTGGCCCAATCCTGGAAGGTCAGAAGTGGCAAAACAGCCTTGGCTTGCTGTTTTGAATGCTGAACTTGAAACCTGATGGAAGAGTGTTTATTTGTTGCTCTGCTTTGGGTTGGAGTGGCTCTATGTAGAGTGCTTGTTCTTGGACAAGGTTGATTAGAGACCTCTGGCAGGTGCTATCCAGAGGGAAGCAGGGGCAGAGGTGCTGGGACCATCTCTGAAAGAGGCAGATGCAGGGGCTAATGCAGAAGGTGGCAAACTTCAGTCTGACAAACATTCTCTGGTCTTTCCTCCAGTTATAAACCCTTTTGAAAATCTAATGGCTGCAATGAAGCCTTTTCCTGAACACACACACACAGCCTATAAATTCCGGGGACTCATTGATCTACCGAGGCCTCAAATTGATAAACACTAGATTAAGAACCTATGCTTTAAAGATCGTTAGCAGTCCTGGCCTTCTATGCAAAGTGTAGCACTTTGAGGACTCTTTTCTGTGCTAGAAATTTCAAGCCACATTCATAGTAACTGTAAAGGCCTGACTCTGGACTTTTTTGGCCAACCCTGTGTATCAATAACAACTTAATACGGATTAAGGGAGAAACTTTAATTCTCAGCACTGAGAGTTAGGCAAGGTATCTGGGCTGCTCAGTGGGTCTGGAGTGATTGCATGGGAAAACACATGTGTGCACACAGACACATGCTCACAATTTTGATTCCCAGATACACACACTGTCACACATGCGCACATGCACATACTATCGCAAACACGCATGCCCTCACATAGACACACAAACAAGTACATGCAGACATACATTTTCATACACACACACTCACATGCTAACACACATACACTCTCATATGTGCATACTCACACACACACTCATACGCAGTCACGTTCACACACAGACATATTCTCGCACACATACACACAGCCTCGGCAGCCTCAGGCTCAGCCCTGGGACTTCCCTTTCCTCCTCGCTAAGTCTTGGTGAGATCTCCCCTCCCTCTCTACCTCCCACCCAATGTTGAATAGACCCGCTTGAGTTTCACCAAATGCAAAACAAGCACGCAGGAGGAAAGTGGTAGATAAATTTAACTAGCATTAAAGTTAATATATAATTTAAATATGTATAAAATTATTCCACATATCGATTAGAAAATGGGCTGTTGACCATTTCAAAGCAACAATCAATTTCAAAGTTCACAGGTCAGGTCAAGTTTCTTTCTAATGATCTAAAAAAGAAGACAGCATTAGGGAGATAATGAACTCCACAGGCTTACAGACATGATCTATGGCCGGGTGGCCATGGGCCGTCCAGCAGCTGGCTGCAGCCGGGTTCTCTTGTGGACCCATGTAAAAGCTTGGCTGGGTGACAACTCGTGATGTAATCAAGGCAGCTTCTGTGATGACTTGCCTTTTTTTAAGACCACATGGCTGCTGAAGCTGTAAGTTGTCAATGGGCTGCTGCGGTAGAACCCCATTAATGCAGTTAGTAAGGAGAGCTTCCCCTTTTCAGGAAAGCGGAAATGGGTTTAACCAGCACCGTTAATCAACTGGCCTTGAGTGGGCTGGGCGAGCTGGGAGACATGCAGAGGGAGTGGCTGTCTGTGATCAAGGCTGGTCTCTTCTAGGGGCTTGGGCACATGTGTGCACACATGTGCTGAGAAGCAGGGACTCCCAAAAATCACTGGGCGGTCCCATGGTGGGAGGTGGAGTGCCTTTTCTATTGGCATGGGTTTGTTGTTCAGCTAAGATGGACCAAATTTGGGGACATGGAGGAGAGAGTGAATGGAATAGGACAATTGCTGTTGGATGCCATCGAGTCTATTCCTACTCATAGCAACTCCACACGACAGGGTAGGACTATACCGTAGGACTTTATGGGCTATAACCTTTATGAAAGCAGATTGCCAGGCATTTCTCACCTGGAGCTCCCAGGGGAGTTTAAACCGCTGACCTCTCAGTTGGCAGCTGAGTGGGCCACCAAAGCTCCACACACATGGAGTCATCATGAGTCACAATTGGCTCAGTGGCAACTAACAACAAAGGGCAATTGGCCTATAGAAAACGTAAAGCAAAGGTGTAGTGAATAGCTAAGTATGGGCTTACACAACCTCCAATGCCAAGTGTGCACGGGGGGCCGAACTGACTCCCGGCTTTGAACAGGATCAGGAATGGGATCTACAACCTGGGCCTGCCTTCTAACCACTGCTGTCTCTTGACCAAATGGCTGATAGACTTCAGAAGCCAGAGACACCAGAGCTCAGAGGTTGCCTTTTTTTAATGCCGAGAAGACTTGCTTCCAAAAGGCTTTGAGATCTTTTGACATACTGTGATATGCGACAAGCTTTTATACCTGAGGAGGTCCAACCTACTCGCTATTATTTGAGGGGCAATGAAAAATGTGCCTGGACCTTCCAAAATAGCTGTCATTTGGATCTGTTGCTTGAAATGCTACCTTTTGTTGCTGTTGTTGTTGCAGGAGAGTCAGCTCCAGCTCACAGTGACCCCACATGTGTCAGAGTAGACCGAGCTCCGTAGGGTTTTCAGTGGCTGAGCTTTCAGAAATCAGTCTCCAGGTCTTTCTTCTGAGATGACTCTGGATAGACTTGAACCTTCAACCTTTCAGTTAGCAGAGGAGCATGTGAGCTGTTTACATCAGTCAGTGTCTCCATCCCACCATTAAAGACCTTCGTTTTATTAAATACCTGTATTCTTTCTTTTTTAAAATACAAATCAGCTTAGAGGTGGCTGATTTACCCATTCCAAGAGGCGGTCACTGTGGTGGTGACATGGCAGATGTGGCAATATAAGAGCCACAGATTGGCCATCGTCTATGTTGTGGTGCTGAGACGGATGTTTTAGCCTGTGGGATCCCCTGAGGGGGCCTTGGCCGTGAACCTCTAGGGATCTTCCTCTGAGAAAGGATAAAACAAGTAGAGAGGGAGAGAAGGAGAGGAGAAGTGGGAAAAGAGCCACGTCCCTATTGCCTTGGCCACTTTCAGATCTCCAGGCATTTGCACATATTTTTCATGGGTCCTCCCTGCTACCCCACTCTGCCCTGTCTCTCTAAAAATCTCTGCTCTTTCAGGTCTCCCCTCTTTCGTAGAAGTGTTTCTGGTGCCCTTCCCAGGAAGTGAACAATCCTTCCTCTTTCGATCCTGGCGTGCTCAGTACATGCTAACCCCGTGGTAAACCAGTTAGCTGCTATCAAGCCCGTTCTGACTCACGCTTACCTTGTGTGTTCTGTAGGGTTTTCAACAGCTGATTTTTCAAACATAGACTGTCAAGACTTTCGTCCAAGGTGTTCTGATTGGACTTCAACCACCAACCTTACTATTAGAAGCTGAGCTCGTTAACCATTTGCACTGCCATGGACTCCCATCCTTATTGTTAAAAAAAAACCAGTCTCATTACTGTTGAGTCAATTCAGACTCATAGTGATCCTATAGGACAGAGCAAAACTGCTCTATGGGATTTCCAAGGAGTACCTGGTGGGTTTCAACTGCTGACCTTCTGGTTAGCAGCCATAGCTCTTAACCATGGTGCCATAGGTGTTCAACAAATATGTATTGACTAGAACACAGACAGAATACCCAATTACTGAGGTCTGTTCTATTCCATAGATGCCCAAACCTGGGGTAAGCAGACCAGCTGGAGTGAAGTCAGAACTGTGGGTCAATGATGAAAAGCCAGAGCTGTTTCTAGAGGGGCGGGTCCAGGCTAAATGACATTGTACATTCCCAATAACTCTCCAGGCATTTTCAAACTGATGAAATAAAGCTATCCATAAATTCAGAGGCAAGCTTTGTTGGGGGAAAGAACACCAAAGGGCCTGGAAGGACTGTCTTCTTCTGTCAGGTCGCAGTCATTGAAAACTATAAAGTATAGCTTTGCCCTGACACTCACGGGGTAGCCATGAATTGGAATCAACTCTAGGACAACTGTTATTTTTGGTTTTGCATGTGAGGGGCAGAAGGAGGGATCATCTCTCTAGATCTGTCATGATACTGGAGGAGATAGAGTCCAGATTATCCAGGGTATCCTGAATGACTAGCAGATGCCAGCCTTTCCCCTCAACCCACAGGGGAAAATCTCCTTCCACAGTCTCTTCCCTTCTATCTTCTTGGGTCTCTGTCCTGCCTTTGGGCCCAGCAGAATTCAGATTTCAGGCTCTGAACTGGATCACCCCTTGAGGCCCCTTGGTCTTAGAATGAATTTTCAGTTCAAATCAGATGCAAGCAGTGGATAGAGGGAGGTGTACATGGAAAAGATTGCTTGCAGTAGTACTGATTTTTTTGCCACTGAAAATTCTGGAAACCAACACCCTAGGCTGGCCATTAGGAAACAGTGGCTAATGGAGATGTGATGTCAGGATCCCATGAGGAAAGTGTCATCAGAACTCCACCAAGAATGGTGCCCTTAAACATCATCTTCCCATGCTCATCATTCTTTGAGTTTAGCGACATTGGAGATTGTTGACTAGGTTCCTCCTTCCCATACATGCTTGCTAAATGCCAGCTCTATGCCCAACAACAGGGTGGAAGAGGCAACCGCCAAGTGGTTTGGATCCTTCCTGGTCATCTTCACAAGACATGTAAAGAACAACCTCACCACCAGGTTTATAACAATCATCTCCTTCTTCCCATCATTAATCTTGTGAAGGGGAGGATGGGAGAAAGTGGCAATGTGTATACATTACTGAACTAACCAGGCATGTAATTAGCACTCAGGTGCTCAGTGGAGGAAGCACCACTCAACAATTTGTCAAATTTAGCTTTCATGCCCTAAAGTTGGGGAAGCTGCAGCGCCACCCGGTGCATGGAGCTGCCTCCTCACCCTGTCCTTCAGCATCTGCTCCCTTCTGCTTCTCTCTCCTGTTTGTGGAGTTTGATGTTTGGGGGTATTTGTGGATGTTTATGGAAATTTATGTAACTACTGAGAGTACTGTAAATCATGTTCTGACAAGGGAAGTCGATGATCCTGGTGCTTGGGTATCAAGAAGCCTGCGGGAGCCAGTTGTGGGAGCAGTTGGCCTTCTCATCTATTCCAGAAACTTACATGAATTAGATGGAGATGAATGCTGTTATTAATTAAATGTTAATGAGGCCTTGGCTAGGAAGCTGTCTTTGCAATCTGTGTGGGGGCTCATCTATAGGGTGACACTATGTTATAACAAAGTACTTTTGCTGCCTTAAGAAACAGGTGAAGTCTTAGATCACAAAGATACTTTAAAGATTGTCAGAACCTTCTCTGTGGGGAAACTGAGGTCCGGGCTGGTAGTGGTAGAGTGAGGACTTCTGGCTTCTCCCCAAGACTGTATGGTCTAACAAGACTCCTAGAGTGGAGTCTCACGTGACCCCACATGGCTTGTTGTCTAGAAAGGCCATTGTCCCAGTCAAGTTTCACCAGGTCAATGAGCTGACCTGAAGGGTATCACATCTGTGGAGGGAAGGTGTGTGGAAGAGGAGAGTGGTGACAGAAGAGGTGCTTGGCTTTTTCTCTAAATATAGGTGGCTTGCTGTGCCCATAGGAGAGCATGGGAGTAAGTAAAAGTTGTCATTTGCAACCTATGTAATAACAAGGAAGACAGAAGAAGAACTGATGCCTTTGAATTGTGGTACTGGAGAATGATATTGAATGTACCATGGACTGCCGAAAGAACAAACAGATCTGTTCTAAAAGAAGCACAACCAGAGTGCCCACTGGAAGCAAAGACAGCAAGACTGCATCTGATGTACTCTGGACATGTCAAGAGGGATCAATCCCTGGAGGATATCACGCTTGGTAGGCGGAGGGTCAGTGAAAAAGGGGAAGACCCTCAACAAAGTGGATTGATGCAGTGGCTGAAATGATGGGCTTAAGCATAAAAACAATTATGGGTATGGCACGGGACTGGGCCGTGTTTCGTTCTGTTGTGCGTAGGGTTGCTATGAGTTAGAACTGACTCGACGGCACCTAACAACAACATACACAACGGCTCAAAACGTTGCCTGGTCTTAGACCATCTTCACGATCTTTGGAGTCCGTTTGTTGCGGCTGTCGCATCAATCCGTCTCAGGGAGGGTTTCTCCCATCCTCGCTGACCCTCTGCTTCACCAGACATGATGTTCTTTCCTAGCAACTGGTTTTGCTGATGAAACACCTGAAGTAAGCAAATTGAAGTCTCATCGTCCTTGCTACTAGGGAGCATTCTTAACATTTCAGACACAAAGAGTATCTCATGTTTTGTATGTGAGGAGTTGAACAGTTTTAGAGTATAGTGACTATTCCATGGTGTTTAAATTATAGATCCTAGAAAGAAGATAGAGGAAAGGCTGGTGGAAGATTGAAAAAAAAAAAAGACTAGACAGTTTCCTTTACTAGTTCATCTCTTTCAGACAAAAGGTACCAGTTGACTTCAGAGTTTGAGTTCCTAATGTTGGCTAACCCGTCATCCAGCGGTGAGGCTCGCTCTCAGTCCCTCTCCAGCCTCATCTCCTACAGTAAACCACAAACCAATTACTCTTCCTAAAACAGAACACTGCTTGCCAGTTTTTACGTTTTGGCTTCAGCGTCTCCGTCCTGATCTGTCTTCTCTTTTGTGAGTTTCACCTCCTCACCTCTTTCCTCGCTAGTCAGCTGAGGGCCAGTTCAAACCTGACCTCTCTCTGACTAGTGCTTTTGTGGAAACAACTCCAGAAGCCTGGAGGACAAGACTCCACCTTCCCAGGACATCAAAAGGGGTGGAGTTTATTGGCTCAGCTGTTAAAAAAAAAAACAATTGCCATGGAATCACCTGTGACTCATGACCGCCCCATGTGTGTCACAGTAGAGCTGAGCTCCATAGCACTTTTAATGACAGAGTTTCTGGAAGCAGATCACCAGGTCTTTCTTCCCAGTTGCTTTTGGGTAGATTGCAACCTACAACGTTTGGGTTTTTTCTCGGTTAGTGTAGCTGTCTCAGCTGGGTTTGCTAATCAGGGAAAATTTACATGGGGAAGTATGCCCCCAGAAAGGAGCAAAGGCCAAAAGGAGATGAAAAAGGTGAGGTTCAGGGTTGGTCCGTGATTTTAGGCCAGCACACAACTTTATCAACTTCAGACATTTGAACTTGAATTAGAACTATAGCTGTATCGCCTTGAAAGGATGACAGTTGGTGGCAGCAGGCTTATTCCTAGAGCACAGATATTCTTAATCAGCTTTGTATTGATTTGCATGTGTTTGTAAGTTCACCTCTAAGGGATTTAATACTCTCCTATGTGTATTTGGCTTATCTCCCTATTGAAATTATTCAGAGTTGAGATTCTCTAAGCTTCGTGGGTCTGGTCCAGCATACTTAGGCTCACATTTTTTTCTGTTCACAGACAGGAATTCTACGTTTTTTTGCTATTCCAGAGCTGTCCTTCTGAAACTCCAGCTCTGAGCTTACAACTGGAAGGAGAGGATAAACAGGTTATATCAGAGATTACTCAACCTGCACAAAACAATGCCGCACAGACTCCCATGCTGCTCCTTGTGTCTGTTTCACTTCGGAAGTGTCTGCTTTGTTATTGTTGTTGTTAGTTGCCGTCGAGTCAGTTCCGACTCACAGCGACACCATATGTGCAGAGTAGAACTATGCACCACAGGGTTTTCAAGACCATGACTTTTCGAAAGCAGGTTGCCATGTCTCTCTTCTGAGGTGCCTCTGGGTGGACTGAAAAACTGCCAACCTTTTGGCTAAGAGCTGAGAGCTTTACCACTTCTTGAATTTCACAATTTTCTAAACTCCTGGTATTTGAAGCATGTTAGAAAACTTCAGTGAATTCCAGAATACCCAGAGTGCCCCTTCCTTCTCCTCAATTATCCCCAGCAGCTTCCAATCCATTTGGCTTTTATGCAAAATCATGACAACTGTCTTGTCCCATATTAGAATAGAACACGCCTCTAAGCTTCTCTGCTGTGAGCAGTGTGTGCCAAAGTGCCTTGTTCGGGTACTCATAAATGGCCCTGCTCTGCACTCTTGAATCTGTCCCTTTTGATAAGACATAGCTCTTTAATTAAAAGCATTCTCAAGACACCAAGACGGCTGCTCGCTCCCCATTCAGCAGCCGGAAGCTGAAGAGAAGAGGGAAAGGCAGGGGATGGCAGAGGCCCACAACTTAATTCCTGTGCATCCGTCCCAGCCAGCATTTGCTCTTTCCAACCTTGGCTTCTCAGCAAGCGAAACAAGCAGGATTAGCACATGCATGAGAGAAGCTGAGGTCATAATTACACCCTGCACGACAGGGCGGCAGAACCACCAAATAAATCCCTGGACAATTATTAAAATGGCCCAATGCATTACACAAATTAGAACAGGCTGGGACTTTTGGGGAGAAGGGAGGGGAACGAAGACCTAGTATTTAAGTGTTCTTGTAAGCCATCTAAGATATTAATGTTGCAAAGCTCCTTATGAATATTTAAGAACCTAAAATGGAGCTTCACTCCAGCCCCACATTACCACAGAAGCCTGTAATACAGTTGTGTCCACTTAAGAAGGCAGAGCCTATGTCCATGGCAGATTTAAACCCAGTGAAGCAGGGCTGGCGTGTTTGCAGGGGAAAGGCTCATCACAGACCAGTTGCATTACATCTCTGTAGAGAAGGATTTAGTTAAAGACTCGGATAACTTTTATGGGCGGGTCTTCCTCGTGCTTTTTAGCCCATTGCTCCTATTCCCTGATGATCCCCAAAGACTGACGTTATCCTTGACTGAGCTGAAACATAGACCAGTGAAGTCTTTATTTACCCATTCCAATCAAGTCCAGGTTACGGGCAACCCTCTTAGAAATGGACCTGTGGGACCTCCTGGCTTTCCAGGCAGCTGTATCTCAGAGCTGAAGCCATGTTCTTTTAAGCCGATTCCTCATAGGAGACAATTGGCTCCAGGTTCTTATTTGGGATGAATGAGATCTTCTGGATATAAGGGAAGGGCTGGAAGAAGTCACACTCAGCAACCAAATTAGGTGGTGCCTTCCCAGGACCAGACCTGGCATACATGGAGGCTAGAGATGTGAACTCCTGTAGGGTGGGTGGAGATTGCTAGTCAGAGGGATGCAGGAGAGAAGCATGGGGGTCTTGGGATTTAGCTTCAGTGCAGTTCCTCCCATGGTCTTATTTTGTGTTCTTTCCCCATCTGTGAAATGGGAATAATAATAATATAAGTAATATTACTACTATTCCTAAGGAGTAATACTATGAAGCTGTTTTAGTATCTAGTATATTCCTTACTAGTACTAGTAAATAAAAAAATCAGTGTACATTGGTTGATAGAACACTAACATTTTTACTTTACCCACACCAGCCAGTGGACTGCTTTGGCCCTCCAGAACTCTTCTATCCCACTTTATTCTGCCTCTGGAAAAACAGGAATGAAGAAATGATTCTGTCCTGCCCACAGTCCCCACATCCCTTCCAGGCTCCAAGCCACCACTTCTTGGATTAGGGTGACTCTGAGGGAAGCAGCCCTGTGACATCCACAGAGCTCTGCTGTTTCAGAAACTTATGAAAAAGGAGAACTCACCTTTACCTGCATGGAGACAGCTGAAGACACCAAAGATGTTTCTTTATTCAGAAAACACCAACCACGGGAAGAGGACATCGTGGTTGGTAAAGTAGAAGAAACCAGTGCCATCGAGTCAATTCCTACTCACAGTGATGGTATAGACAGAGTAGAACTGCCCCCATAGAGTTTCCAAGGAGGATTTAGCAGATTTGAGCTGCAGACCTTCGGGTTAGCAGCCACAGTCCTTAACTGCTATGTGACCAGGGTGGGCCAACCAAAAAAAAGGAAACCCTCCGTTAGATGGATGCATACGGTAACAACAACAATAGACCCAAACATAACAACGGTCTTGAAAACTACACAGGACCAGGGAATGATTCATTCTGTTACACATAGGGTTGCCATGAGCGGGAGCTGACTTGACAGTACCTAACAATAGAACAACTGTGGGTGGGAAAGGAAGAGAAGACTCCACATCTCCCAGGGCTTCCAGCCCCAGTCATACCGAAGGGACTACAACGCAGGAGCTAGCAGACACTCCATGACTGAGGCGGAACAAAGGAAGGCTGGCCGCAGAATGTTTTGTGTTTTCAGGTCCAGCACAGAGCCCTTGTCCAGGCGAGCCCCAGCACTCCACACCAGACGGCACCAGCATGCACATGGCTGCGAGCTGTCTGTTTGTTTGTTCTCCCCAGCTGGTCACAACAGAAAAAAATCCATGTGCTCACTTTTTGATAACTGGAATTTATAGAAGAACCATACAATTGCAATCCTGAGGGGTAGATATTATTATTATGTCCACTGGACACGTAGTACTCAGGGTAAGTCCAAGCTCTTGCCACCACCAAGGATAACGGAACTGCCTTCATTTCCTATGGATTCTGTAACAAAAATACTACAAAATAGGTGGCCTATAAGAACAGACATAATTTTTTTCACATAATTCTGGATTCTAGGTGTCTGAACTCAGGCTGTTGGCAGGGCCACCATCTCTTTTTCTCAGCTGCTAGTACCTTTCAGAAATCCTTGATGTTCTTTTACTGCTTACAGTTGTAGCTTCTCATGGCATCTGTCTTCCCCCGTGTGACACTCCCTTTTTATGAGATACCACTCAGAAGGAATTAGGGCCAGCACCCACCTTCCTCTCGTATGGACTCATTTGACCCAACCGATGCAAAAGAAAAACTCTCCTTCGCCAAATAAGGCCACATTCACAGGCACTAAGACTTTAAGATATCTTTGAGGGGCACACAACTCAACTCACAACAGGACCCCATGCAAGGAAGAGGTATTTACACACCAAATGTATGCCTCATTTTTCTCTTGCTTAGAAAACACTGTCTCCTCTTAGTATCTAAACTCCATTCTTCTTTATAAAGCATTCTTAACTATTTACGCCCCAACTAGTTGCCTTTGACATTGAATGGAGGGCTTTTATAGTCTGTAGACACCTACATCACTATGCTCTTTTAGCGTTTCTGATTGTTTCATGCAAAAGAGTTTTGCTCCTACTAGGCTGTTGTACTGAGGATGAGAAGTCCTTTCAGGGACAGGGTTGCATTCACCAGGACAGTGCCTAGTACACAATAGGGACTCAGAAAATATTTGTTGCGTGAAAGAAAGAATGAAGAAAGATGATGCCGTTTCTTCCCTTGAGTTCTCCATTGAGTCAAACACAGGACTAAGCACATGATGGCTGTTCATTGATACTACTCTCCATAGACGGATTTTTTTTTTTTCTGGGAAGAACATTGTTCCTGTCTAAAGGCCTCTTCTGCCTTTAGAACATGTTTTCTTTCTTTTAAAAAAATTTTTATTATTAGTTACAGTAAATGAATAAAATGTCTAACATCTATCAATTATCTCATCTATGATAAAACCTCATCCCCCCACCTTTGTAGCCAGCAAAGTTATTGTCTTCTGTAGATAATTCTATTTTTAAATCCTTATAACAGGAGTCTCATACAGTATTTGTCCTTTTGACATTGACTGATTTCACTCAATGTAATGTCTTCCAATTGAAACCATGTTATGAGACGTTTTCTAAAATCTACATTTTTTTTTTTTTAAATCATAGCATAGTGTTCCATTGGGCATATGTACCATAGTTTATTTATCCATTCATCTGTTGTTGGGCATGTGAGTTGATTCCATCTTTTAGCTATTATGGACTGTGCTGCAATAAACATTTGTGTACATGTGTCTGTTCATGTGATGGCCTTTGTTTCTGGAGGATAAATTCCAAGCAGTGGAATTACAGGATCAAATGGTATATCTATTTCCAGCTTTTTAAGGAAGCACCATATTGCCTTCCAAAGAGGTTGTACCAACTTGAAATCCCACCAGCAGTGTAGGAGAGTTCCAGTCTCTCCATGGCCTCTCCAGCATTTGTTGTTTTGTGGTTTGGGGATCATGGCCAACTTTGTTGGAATGAGACGATATCTCATTGGAGTTTTGATTTATATTTCTCTGATGGCTAATATGGTACCACAATAGATACTACAAGCTGCAAAAGTCCTGGCATAGCCTTTGAAAACCTGTTCTACTTTGTTTACCTATTGTTGGCAGCTGCTAGCTTGTGCCTTGTACCAAAGGAGATGTGTGTCATGAAAGCCTCTGAGAGGCAAAGATGTGGCTTCCTGATGGGCCCACTGGATGTGAGGGGAAAACAAACCTTAAAGCAGAAATATGGTTATTTTTGTGGTTTCCCCTTAGAATTCCAGTGACAGATACCAAACCAGCCCACAGTACTTAGAAAATCATACACTGTTACAGGTGGACTATAAGACTTACCAAGTAGACTTCAAAGAGGGTATATTTCGAGTTTTTTCCAACCTGTTTTTTTTATTTTTATTTTCTTTAAGCTTTAGAGCCCCTTCTTCAAGAGAAAGCTTATTTCTAACCTGCTTAGTTGACTTTTGGGATTCTGTGATTGGAGCATAGTGTGATGCTCTAAGCATTGTATGAGGGCTCTGAGAACCCATAGAGCTTCTTGGAGGACACTTTGAGAACATCGGCGGCTGTAAGGGATGTTTGTCATTCAATTTGGAAACTCAGGAGCTAAACTGGCTCTCCATTTTGGGGGAACATAAATTTAGTTTAAGAATTTAGAGACATGGGTGCACTTATCACAGATGGTTGATTCAGTAGACTACGTCTGTTACCTAGAACTTTTCATTATTTTCTTGAATGGCTTACTGAAACCTGTACTCAGGTTTCATGTCCCATTTCATGTCAGGTTTTATGTCCCATAAAAACAAACAAGCAAACAAACAAAACACTACTGTCAAGTTGAGTCCGACTCATAGTGACCCTATAGGACAGAGTAGAACTGCTCCATAGAGTTTCCAAGGAGTGCCTGGTGGATTTAAACTGCCAATCTTTTGGTTAGCAGATATAGCACTTAACCCACTAAGCCACCAGCGTGTCCCACAGTAAATGAAACTAAGATGTCAGAAAATTCTTGATATACACTATATATTTTTAAATTTTGGTAGCTAAGAAGCTTGCCATGAATTTATCATGCGAAACCTACTCACCTACCCCTAACCTGTGTTGCCTAAGACCAGAAGATAGTTTCTTTTCTTTAATTTTTACAATCAAGACATCAAGAAATACCACCATGGGGAGTACAAACATGTTTGAAGAGAATCATAGAGGCTGCTATCTATGCTGGGAGTGCTGTAGCTGAAATGGGATCTCTGGTTTCACTGGGGATACCAGTATCCCCAGGGGATAGGACCAAGGAGTGACAGTGTAAAAACCTGCAGAGGCGGGGTGGTACATGTATTATTTAATGCTCTTAATTGGAACAGAATCCATGCTGGCTGGTTTAAACAGAAAAGAGATTCCCTAAAAGGATATTATGTATCACACAGATGCCTTTGGAAAGGCTGGTTACTAAGGAGCAAAGCCTGGATCTGCTACCTGGCCCTGGTAACACTCAGGTCTGGACGCAAGGAGCTGTGCCACTCGTATCACTGAAGAATGGGCCATCTCCACTACAGCATTTGCCAGAACATCAGCTCCACTACATTTCACCTCTTCCTGATTTTTCTGACTTCCAAATCCAATTTTTACTGATTTGTGTAGCTTGTCAGAATCTGAGTCATGTTTGTATAACCTCACTGCAAGGGTATTTGGGAATGGGAGAACCTTTAACTTGGTACACTACTGCTTCTCTCGCCTATCGGGTAAGCATCTCGGTGTTGTAACACTGTGTCATAGTCATCTAGTGTTGTTCTAACAGAAATACCACAAATGGATGCATTTAGAAAGAGAAACTTTATTACCACAGTCCAGTAAGCTGCAAGTCTAAAATCATTTTATTAACACAGTGTGGTAAGCTACAAGTCCAGTGTCAGTTTGAGAGCATCTTGGTGGAGGACCCTTGGGTCCAAAGGATGTACCTTGCTCTTGATGCTGCTTTGTTGGTGGTATGAATTTCCCAACTCTGTCTGCTCATTTCTGTCTTTTGTCTCTCAAGACATGACCTCAGCACAATCCGAGCTTGTGGATTGAGTCCTTGGTTACAACCCAGCTGCCGCCCATTCTCCCTCGTTACTGTCATAGAGGCAGCGCTCACAACGCATTGGAGAAACCACACCACACTGGGGCTTATGGCCAAGAGCCAAATTGATACACACAGTTTTGGGGGGACATGTTGCAATCCATGGCACACTGCATGGTTACGTACCAGGCAGCAGGATAGCGCGATAGTCAGAATGATCTGGACCTATGAGGATCTTTGGGATGGCAAGTTGATTATGAGGTTTCTTACTTGAAATCTTCTAAAAACCTTTTGGTCCATGTAATTGAAACAAACACTAGACCCTTAGAGGTTTCTATAGTAGAAAGTGTCAAGTCTTAAACCTAACAAACTCCAAAGCAATACCTTATACCTGGAAGAATTATTCAAGCCATCAAAGACTTGAAATACACAGACATGTTGATTCTTGTCACAATTCTGTTTAAATCCCTTATTTGTCTATTGCAGAAAGCAGGTGTGTCTTGGAGAATTGCAGAAGATTATAATAAATGTGATGAAGTGAACTCCAGTTACAGCTATTCCAGATATGGTCTCCTTACTGGAGCAAATCAACTCAGCCCCTGATACTTATTCTGCAGCTAATTATATAACTAGAGCTACAAAATTTATAATAAGAAGACACAATTTTCTTTCACCTGGCAAGGATTGCAGTATACTTTACTGCTCATTTTTCTCTTTGTTGCAATTCAGTGTACAGAGATGTTTAATCATCCCTTTATTCTATACGACATTGCACTGAGTCAATGTTCTGACAACATCATGCTGAGAGGACTTGGAGAGCGCGATGTACTACAGGTAATTAGGTTAAAGAGCTGAATGTCAGAGTATGAGGGTTGACTTCACGAATATACAGGTACCTAATGATAATTAAACAATTTCTTATCTTTCTTTAGTGTCTGCTTATAATAAACAGATACAACTTTTTACATAAAATTTTCATTTTGATAAGTATGGTGTTTGTTATTTTATGCTTTTTCACTTATCGTAATTTCAAGTATACATCTATATATGTGACCACTGCCAGTTTTCACTTCTACTTAAAATGCCATCATTTGCTTCATGTTGCTGTCCAATTAGAGCTTAGATTGTTCCCGGTTTTTCTCTGGTCTAAATACTGCTGCTATACAGACATTTGTATAAATTACTTTTCTCTCTCCCTTTTTGGGTTTAGGTTATTTCCTTAGGGTATATTTCCCAAAGTGGAATTACTTTGTCAAAGGGTATGAACAGTTTTATAGCTTCTGTTACGTATTGCCCTATTGCTCTCCAGACAGATTGAACCAATTTACAATGCTACTGACAGCACATAGGCAAGCTATTTCCCCACAGTCCACACAGTTGAATTTTATAAGTTTTATTTATTTTGGTTAATTTAGTGTCATGTAATGAGACATTAAACTTGTGTTAATATGTGTATCTCTAATTGTTAAGGAAGTCGTTGCATCATACTATGTGACATCACTCTTTCTTGTTGTATACATTGTTCATTTTTGTTATTCTGGTTTTTTCTGACAAGCCTGTAAGCCTATCAGTGATAGTCTATGCATCTTCCATGCATCTATCCATTTATACATCACTTACTGAGTGCTTATTGTTTCCATTCCAGGTACTGTGCTAGGTACAGGAAACAATCAAGAAGAGTAAGTGTAATCTTATTAATTACGGAGCTCTCATTATAATTAGAAAGAACAACAAGATCAGTGCTAACAAGGTGATGTGACGTAACATGTACAAAAAGGTGCTAATAGGGTTCAGAAGAGGAGCACATTGGGGATTTAATAGAATTTCCTGGAGAATCCATGCAATACTTCTAAGAAGAACTGTATACCTGTCCAGGTGTCCAATCTTTAGTAAGGGTTAATCAAGCTTCTGATATAAGTAAAATTTATTTTTTTTAATTGCTAATGTTGCCAACTCACAGTGATCCCCCATGTTACATAATAGAACTGCTCCATAGAGTTTTCTTGGCTATAATCTTAATGGAAGTAGATCATCAGGACTTTTTTTCTACAGCCCCAGTTGGTGGGTTCGAACCGTCAGCTTTTAGGTTAGCAGTTGAGTGCAAACCATTTACATCACCTAGTGACCAGAGCCAAGGAAAATGGAGTGGGAGATTCATTGTTTGCACTACAAAGATGGAGCAGCATGTGTAAAGGCATGAAGTGAGAACTTAAGTGGCTTCAGAGAAGAATGAGCAGGGACATGGAAAGAGACAGACTATGAAGTTAAATAAATCTGATAGGACATTTTGGGCTCTGAGTAAAAGAAACTTCTACTCAACTGATTTAAACACTAAGACACATTTATTACCTCATTAAACAAGAAATTCCGGGGTACACCTACCCCAGGTTTGGCTAATTCTATAACTCCACAATCTCATTAAGTATGCAAGTTCTTTCCATTTTTCTTCCCTGCCGTCCTAGAAGGCTTCCTTCATGGTTACCAAGTGATATTGCCACCATTCAAGGTATCATTTGCAAACAAGGCCATGTGGAGTGGAAGAAAAGGGATTGTCTCTTCTTTGTGCATCTTTAAAAAAATTTTTGTTTTTATTGTGATTAAGTGAAAGTTTACAATTCAAGTCAATTTTCCATATAAAATCCCAAGTACCCACCTCTGCAAATCTATCTGCTCTCCTTACCCTGTGACAACCTACTCTTATTTTTCACTCTTTATTTCCAGTAACCTCTCAACCAACACCTGTCCCCTTCTCTCCACCCTCCCCCCCACCAAAGAAACCAGTAGGACAGCCTCATATAAATATTAAACCATAAAGCACACACACCACATGCATGGTCCTGTCCTTATCTGAAATGTTGGCTTCAGTACTGATCTCAGCTTTGGATTAGAAGCAAGAGTAGGAGTCGTGTTCACAGAGGACCCTCAAGAGTGTCAGACCATCAGCTCTGGTCCTTCTTTAATAGAGTTCTTAATCTGTACATCTTTTTTTCTCATGTTATGTCCAGGACTTTACATTGTGTCCCCTATCAGGACTGTCTTTGGTGGTGGCTGGGCACCATCTAGTTCTGGTCTCATGCTGATATATGCAGACTTCCAATCACATGGGTTCTTCTGTCTCCTGAGCTCATTTTTCCTCATGTATTCAATGTTCTTGGTTTTCATTTGTTCCAGGTGGGCTAGGATCAATTGATGTTCCTCACATGGCAGCTTGCTGGCTTTTAAGACCCCAGACACCACTCACCAATATGGTGTGCAAAAGACTTTCTTAGAAAAAGACTAGTTATGCCAACTGACTCGATGTCCCTAAAAACATGGTCCCCAGATCTCTGTTTCTGCTACTCTGTCCTTTGAAATGTTGGGTTGAGTTTGGAAAACGTTTTGCCTTATGGCACAGGCAATTGTGCTAACCTGCCTTCTCTTTCATGCTGTCACTTTCTTCATCCAACATAATTCCTATTGACTGTTCAATCTGTGAATACCCTTTCCCTTTCTCCCCCAACTTGTAGCCATCAAAGAGTATTTCCTTCTGTGCATAAGTCTTTTCTTAAGACCTTATAGTAGTAGTCTCGTACAATATTTGTCTTTTTGTAGCTCACTGGTTTTTCTTGTGCATCTTTTTAAGAACAAGAAAACATTTCCCATCAGCTCCTAAGAGGACTTCCTCCCCCTGGGTGCATACTGGGTCACATACCTACCCCCAAACCAAGCACCATAAAGGGGAGTGCCATTACCATGACTGGCTAAGATATTTTTAGGATTTATTTGTGAATTGAGAGTAGGGTCACTTCCCTAAAAGTTGGAATTGGTCAAAACAATAATTTAGCAAAGAAGAATGAAGAACGGGATTTTGTATAGATGACCAATTGGATTTGCTGTTAAAAAAAAAAGAAAAAGAAAACCAAACCTGTTACTGTTGAGTCAATTCTGAATCATTGCTGTACTAGGTAACTAGTATGTATACCTCTGTGAAGCTGGTTCATTCATTGATTGATACTTCTGGATTATTTCCAATGGGGATTCTATTATTAATCACTTCGAGCCACGCGGAGTCCCAGCAGTAATGGGAGGGTCATAGCTCTGTCTTCCTCATGCTACCTCACGTAAAATAGCAAGTGAAAAGAAATGAATGGAGTCAGTAAATAAATACTCATTGTGTGCCTACTGTTTGTCACTGCACTAGGTGCCATGGATACAGAGCAGGTAGAGAGATAGGTGAAGAGGGTAAAAAGATTCATATATTGATAATATAAAGTTAGGAATACAACAAAATAGAGCTATCATTTGTTGATTATATGCTGTGCTCTATCTAATAATTTTATCTATTTTTCCATTTCATTTTTAAGTCACTCTTATTTTATCTCTTCCATTTTGCCATTATGTATACAGATCCTCAGAAGGATTAGCTGTCTTGCCTAAGTCCTCATGCCTAGTAAGGGTGAGAGCCAGGGCTCAGACTAAATTCTGCTGGTTCAGAGCCCATGCTCTTAACTGCTCTGCTATGTTGTCTCCCTGTCACTGACCCAAATACCACAGTGCCATTAATTCCAACAGGAAGACCATGCTTATGCTGTCTTGAGCGGTGCTGTACATATTCTGTAGAGGAAGTGCAGTGAGAGCTGAATCTTAGAGGATCTGAGCAGTGACCAGAGAAAGAAAGTCAGGTGAGAACATGTACAAAGCCTTGGAGGCATGCAAGAGCTGGAAGGCGGCGTACATTAGGAGCTGGGACTGAAGAGGTGGAGTGGGCCAGGTGGAGAAAGGCTATATCCTATTCTTATAAGTTTGGATTTGGCTCATGGACCTGAATGACTTCTGAAGTTTTTGAAGCAACATTGATGTCTTAGTTATTTAGTGTTGCTATAACAGAAATGGAAACCCTAATTGTGCAGTGGTTAAGTGCTACAGCTGCTAACCAAAAGGCCAGCATTTCAAATCCACCAGATATTCTTTGGAAACTCCTTGAAGCAGTTCTGCTCTGTCTGAAAGCATTACTATGAGTTAGAATCAACTTGAAGGCAATGTTTTGTTTTTAATAACAGGAATACCACAGTGGATGGCTTTAACAAACAGAACTTTATTCTCTCATTGTCTAGGAGGCTGGAAGTCTGAATTCAAGGTGCCAGTTCCATGAAAAGGCTTCCTCTCTTTGTTGGCTCTGGGAAAGGTCCTTGTCATCAGTCTTGCCCTCTTCTAGGAGCCTCTCAGTGCAGGGACCCAGGTTCCAAAGGATGAGCTCTGCTCTTGGGGCTTCATTCTTGGTGGCACAACGTCCTTGTCCTCTCGGCTCCATTCTCTCTTTTATACCCTGAAAGAGATTCACTTAAAATACAACCTAATTCTGTTGATTCAGTTTTGCCTGATTAACATAACTACCTCTAATCCTGCCTCATTTACACCATAGAGGTTAGAATTTACAACACGTAGGATAACAACGTCGGATCACAAAATGGTAGACAATCACATAATGCTGGGAATCACATCCTAGCCAAGTTGACACATATTTTGGGGGGGCCACAATTTAATCTATAGCAGTTGCATTCTAGAAAGATCACTCATGCAGCATTATGTAAGACAAATACGGAAGAAACAAGATTCTATGTTAGGTAGCTGTTGTATGACCCAAGTGAGAGAAAACTGGGGGATACAGTGGACAAGATGAAAAGATACTTTAGAAGTAGAACAGAGGATTTGGTGATTGATTGGATTTGCCAGTGAAGGAAAGAAGATTTAAGGACTCCCACCACCTGGTTTGGTTAATGAGATTGATTATGACACATTGTATTCGGGAATCTCTGTATGGTGGGTGACAGGAATCCAGTTCAAATTAGCTTAAGCACAAAGAAAAGTAAAGATACTTGCAGTTGGGAAGGAACTGAAGTAGCTCCTAGTATTGAAGAGAGAGACGCATGAGCGAAGGGCTTCAGCACCTTTAGGACATCGTCTGTCTTTGTCTCTACCTGTCTCTGCTCAGCTCTTTCCACACATCAGCAAGGATGACCACCAGAAGCTCCAAAATCACATTTTTCATCTTTGCAATCCCGTCGGTCTCCTGGAGTCATAGGCTCATCTGAATCAGTTCCCATATCTGGGGAAATGGGATGCCATGATGGCCAGGCCAGGATCAAATGCTCTATCCTGTAGCCAGAAGAAAGGAGATAGTGCAGATGTATTGGGAAGCCCGAAATAATACGTATCAAGATTTACTTAGATGCTGTTGACCAAGAGATAAGGCACTGGGGGAACAGCATTAACGTCAAATGACATTCAATCCAGTCCTGACTTGGATGTGGAGATTCACAGCATCCAACAACGCAGCAGATTCAAAGTGTCATAATATTTTATTAAAATCAACATGCTGGTGAGAAAAGGAGCCTGGCAGACAGCAGATGGCTCCCACATAGAAAGACTGATCAATTCAGATCAACATCAGCCGTCATAAAAAATGGAACATATTCAGCGTGCACACACGTAGAAACAACTCAGAGACAAAGCCTCCAGCATGGACTACCCAGGAGACAAAAACAGCTGCTGTGAGACAGCACCATGGGAAAGGCTGGGCATTTTAGATCCTCTCCGGGTGAACTTACCTCCCACTGCTCACCCACATGGACCTCTGCACCATTCCCACTGGGTTCTTCAGGCTTCCTCAGACTTGCCTTGGACTTTTCTACCACCATGCCTTCGCTTGCTCACTTCCCCTACCTGGAATACCTTCTCTGCCCCCCTTTCCCTCAAGAACTGTCCTAGTCCCCAAGGACCAGTTCAGGTCCTCCCTCTTCCTAAAGGCTTGTATTGCTAACACGTCATGATGGTGTTTGTGACTAATTGCCCTGATTAGATTAACTCTTTCGCAAGCTTCCTGAGGGCAAGTGACATGCCCTACCCATTTCTGCATATACAGGAGTTCCAAGCGTAGGAGCTTGAACTAAATTCTTAAGGAAGGTTAATCAATTTCCATTGTTGGTGGGAGGGGGAGTTTTAAGAAATGGAAGAAATATATACAACATATAATAAATGATAAATGCTGTTAATATACTAAAATAAGCCTTTACAAATCAATAATAAAGGGCAAGCAACCCAATAGACAAGCAGCAAAGACAGTTAACAGGAAATTCACAGAATGGCACAAACTACTTGTCAAAGAGATGCAAATTAAAACCTTGTGATTTTAATTTTTTAATTATAAAATTCGGAGAGGGTTAAAAATGGATTCTATGGCATTATTAAGAGTATGGTGAAATAGCCACTCACATGAGGGTGAGGCAGGTGGGACTGTATGTGGGTATAGCCCTCCTAGAGGTGAATTTGGCAAATTTTATTTAATGTCTTAAAAATATCTACACCTTAAAAATCTGTAGTTCTACTTCTTTGGTTTTCTCCTAAGGATGTACTCAGAGCTGCACACATACATTATATACAAGGATATATGTCTTTGTATGATGGTGAGTGGGATGGCTGAGTCTTACTTGTTTGGCAGTTAGAGGGCAGCTCCAACTAGAGCAGTGGAATTTAGACAGTTTCCTCCCATTTCCTAACTTACAGGTCTTCTAAAAACTCATGATAATTGGTTTTCTGCTGGCTGGAAGGTGGTAACAAGCTCCCTTTCCCTTGGTAGGGGATTTTCCAGTCTCCCTGAAAGACCTCCACAGGAAGTCTTTTGTTCAGTTGTTAGCTTCTGCTGTGAGCTCCCTTCGTCCGTATACAATACTGTAGCTCCCATCGTATTTATACTTCCTTCCCAAGTTCTAGGGGTCTTTTGAAGTTATGGTACACTGTATTAGAAGCTAAACTAGCTGCTGGGTGCAGGCAGAAATAAGTAACCTCATTTTATAATTCCTCAGGTTACTTAAGCACTGTCAATCCTCCCACCTATCCATCCATCAACCACCCACCCGTCCATCTACCTGTCCGTCCATTCATCCATCCAAATAGTCATTCATCCATCCCAAAATCTATCCATCCATTCACACATCCAAACAGCTATCCAGCAATATATCTGTCCATCTACTCAAACATTCCTCACTGCCTTCCTTCTTCTCTTCCTTCCTTTATTACTCTCTCTTTCTTTCCTGTCTCAACGGCACTTGGCTGGCTTGGCTTTCTTTCCTGTCTTCTCCAGATTGACTGAACACATGCTAAGTGCCAGGAACTCAGCTAGGGGCTGAGGGCTGGGCTTACAAAGTAATAGGCATGATCTCTGCCACCAGTTTACTTACAGTTCAGGGCCATGATAGGCTAGTTTATAGGCAGGTAACAGTTTCTTCTAGATGACAACACAAAATGTAGTGCTCTAGAAACATAGATAGGAGCACCTTGCCCAGAAGGAGAGCCTCAGTGGGGTTTTCAAAGATGCTTATGAGTTAACTTAGTAGAGAAAGACAAAAGGAGTGTTTCAGAGACATGAAGAGCATGCTTAACGGCCTGGGACTAAGATGAAGAATGAAGCTTTAGAGGAACTGTGAAGAGTCTGGCACAATTGCACTGGAGGGCTGAGCTCTTCAAAGAAGCAAGAGCCTGGTAAGGCAAGGAACAGTGAGGACATAAAGAGTCTTGCTGGCCCTGCCTCCATGTTTCCACCTTACCTGACTGGTGGAAAGAGAGGCATTGAAGGGGAAGTGAGTTGAAGTAATTTTGAGAAATCAGGTTTGTGGAGGGAGGTGGGGTGACTGGAGGGGTGGAGGTCAGTCATGACAGCGTGCAGTGATCCAGCGGTGGAATTATAATGGGACAGGGCTACACTAGAAGAGCTGGACTGGGAAACAGAAAACAGAAAATGGACAAGAGATACTACCAAGGCGAAGTTGGCAGAACTCAGCGACTGGTAAGGAGCAGGGATGGATGGCCCAGTAGGAAGGTAAACATGGGATAACTTGTGGAACCCATGTGAAATTCTTCACTATAGAGTAGTAAGTAAGCACAAGTAAGCCCATACTCACCTTGCTTGCTGGATCATCCGCCCTTGCTAGAGATTGTAAATTTGAAAAGAGGTTTTGATTCTGTAGGAAGGTGCTGTAGGGCGGGGTGGGAGAGAGATGCCAGCCATATCTAGAAGCAGAATCCTTGATATGTTGAAACAATGTGATATTGTTTATTGCAGATTAGTAGGCTGTGCCTACTTTGTTTATTGGCTCTTCTGCCCCTGGTCAGGAGTGTACAGGGCAGGGAAAGGTAGTAAAGGGCCCTGTGGGACTAGGGGCCGAGGAGACCTTGTTGAGACCCCACAAGTTTCTGGCCTGAGCTGGTTAGTGTAGATTTAGATGTTGGGAAGGCAGAGGAAATGATTTCTGCCCTTGCCCCGCATCCTGTGGAAGCCCACTCAACCTTTAGCCCTCTCCTCTTTCCTTTCCTCTCCCAGTCTATGTCCCGGAGCTCTTCGGAAGTGGCTGCAGTAGATGGCTTAGATGTAACCTTGTGGCTGGGGCCCAGCATCTGCACAATTTCCTGCACTACAAATGGCTTTCCTGACAGCAAAGACTGAAGTCTGGTCTCAGGGACTGGCAATTGAGGGCCCATTCATGATTCTTGAACGGCATTTATACTTCATTCAGTGATGTTTTATTGAAGGAGGGCCTGCTTTGCACTCAGCATATAGCAGAGTAGAAGCAACAACAGTCTAGATACAGATTGCATATTTTATTCTACTTCAAGGCCTGGCTTAACGTCATCTGTACTACAAAGTCTTTCTTAAGTCCCCACTCCCTCCCTAGGTTGCATGGTTTAGATCTGTGTCACATTTCCTTTAATGTTGAATTCTTATTCTTTGTTCTTGCATCTGTCCCTTCTGGTAGGCTGAGAATTCCTTGGGGTAAAGCCAGCCAGCCAAGGGTTGCCATGAGTTGGGGTAAAGGGCTACATGTATTCTCTTCTTCTCTTCCGACAAGTTTGCCCAGTCCCTGTCTTTGCTCTTCTGCCTTTTTTTGCATTTGAAACAGTATCTGGTATAGTTAGTACTAATTGTTGAGACTCCCAGCTTATCTGGGGAGGTAACTCAATTGCTTATCTCTTAGCCATGAACAGTTGCTAAGACTGTTGAGGGTCAAGCACAGAAAATTTCACGAGCAGTTTAGAGCCTGTAGTTGTGAACTGAACCTCTGAACACTGCTCTGTGGCCTGACTTCCTCAGATGGATCTGGCCTGCTTTAGGGAAGGCATTCTGGCCTGATGATATCATGCTTTGAAGATGTCATATGAAGCAAAACACCCGGGTTTCCACTTGGGAATGGAACTTGTGCCTTTAAGACCTGTCATGGGAAATCAGCCTCAACAACATAATTGCTGTGAAATTACCCCAGATCACACCCACACATTCATTATGAGATTCCTTATTGATACCTTGACAATTTGTTTCAGAAGATGTTATTGCATATTCCTCCCCCAGGAATAGATGCAGTTGCGTATAGACATATGTACCCACACATAATATATGTGCATATTGGTGTGTTTTATTATATAATTATATGAGACTATCAATCAGTTTTCATTTGGAACTCTTTGCTTTTATAGTTCAGGAAGTTATTTAAAATCAGGAGGTAGAGAAGAAAACCTCCTGGAAGAACTAAAGAGGTAGAGTCGGATTGGGTAGGACCTGAGCATTTCTTTGCCATTTTGGAACAAAATTTCCTCATCCTCTACCCCTACCCTCACATCTCCACTCACGCCTCTCTCTCTCATTATGCCACGGGATCTCAGTTCTAGGCAGCACCCGCAAGGGAAGGAAGGCAATTCCAGGAAAGCAAGTATAAGAGAAACTTCTTCATGGTCATAAGGTACCATCCTGGATACCCCATAGGCCATTCAGTTGGGTCTGGGGGAAGCTTTCTGGGCACAGTGGTTCTTCGTGCAGTGGTAAAGAGATAGCTTGCCTTAGTCACCTAGTGCCGCTATAACAGAAATACCACAAGTAGATGGCTTTAAAAAGGGAAATTCATTTTCTCACAGAAAAGCAGGCAAAAGTCCAAATTCAGAGCATTAGTTCCAGGGAAAATCTTTGTCTGTTGGCTTCAGAGAAAGGTCCTTGTTGTTACCCTTCCCCTGGAGTGGGAACACCTGAAGTGCAGGGACCCTGAATCCGAAGGACAGGTCCACTCCTGGCACTGCTTCTTCCCTGATGGTATGAGGTCCCAACTCTCTGCTTGCTTCCATTTCCTTTGTGCCCCAAGAGGCTGACTCAAGGCACAATACAATCTTACACACGGAGTCCTGTCCCACCAACACAACCACTGCCCTTCATTAACACTTTAATGCCAAGATTTATAATATATAGGAACATCACTGCAATACCAGGCATCAAGGCCTGGCCAAATTTCTACACACATTTTGGGGGACACAATTCAATCCATGACATAGCTGGATGCTAGTCAGGCTCATATGGCACCCAAGGTAGGTACAGATCAAACATTAAACCTTACAGCCTGGCTTCCCATACTTTGAAAGTCAGGATGTGTGTGGAAAACAAGAATATCTATACTGTGCACTGGATTTAGCTGTGAGGGAGAAGGGATGTATACAGGAGCCTTAGGGAAACAGCCAGATGTTTTCTTTATATTATGTGACCAAAAACCCAAAATATACTATATTGAGAACAGTAGTATATATTGAACTGGTATGAAACATTTTCTTAGTTTTACTGAGAAATGTGAGGCTGCTTTCTTCAGTAAATAGAACCGTGAATCAGAGTTTGTGCTTCAAATGGTACACTCAGTGTCTCACCAAGACTTCCTCAGTGATGATCTCTGTAACTCCTCGGTGGTCACCTTTGATAAGAAACTTTGTAGCACAAGTGAGCGATAAAAAATTTAAAGCCGTTTTCATAATTATTAAAAATTCATGACCACTGAAATTATATTTAAAGAATTTAACAGCTCTTGCTTTTCTTTCATTGACAAATGTAGTGTCGAAAGTTTTTGTGATGATGCAGGTAGGTTGCAAGTCCAATTGAACTTACTCACGTCAAGATTTCAAAAGAATGATGGCACTCGTATTGCAGATTATGGATGCGTTGTTGAAGCAGTTGCTCTAAAGCTGGCTTCAGTGTCTCTTCAAGGACACAATCATTGCAAACACACAAAAACATCTGGCATACATAGAGCGCCATCTAGAAACGTTGCCTGCCTGCCGTGTCTGCTGTTAACCCCCTCTGGCCTCTCTGCCCCTCCTCTCCTTGTGCACTGCTGCTCTTTGAGATATATACAGTGCCCCTGGGTACATGAACTTCTCCAGCAGCTCCTCAGACTCTGTCTTCATGATGGTGGGCAGTGAGGAGCACAGCTGCCTACTGCAGTAGATGTAGGCAGTAGATGATCTCTTTGTCTCTTCCGTGGTGATTCTGCAAAGCAACATTGGTCAGCTGCTGCTCACCATGCTCACTGTCCATGGGACAGCATCCTCTACCATCAGATCCCACCACCATGGGTGGCCTTCTGTGGAGGCTCAGATGATGCTTCTGGGCACAGGAGATCACCCCCAGTTACTCTGTCTTCCTCAGGCTCTGTGCTAATGTTCTAATGGCAAGAGGGTCAGATCCTACATTGCTGTTCTTGTCACTGGCCATCCAGTAGGCTCTGATTTATGGTGACCTTCCATATAAGACAACGCAATGTTGCCCAGGCCTGCACTTTCCTCATGTTCATTGGTATATTTACATTGTTGCAACAGTTATGCCAACCCATCCTATAGATGGTTTCCTTTGTTTTTGCTGACTCTCTACTAAACAGAATGTCCTCTACTAGCAACTGGTCTTTCCTAATGGTGGGTCCAAGGTAAGGGAGCCAAAGTCTCACTATTCACACTTTTAAGGGACTTTCAGATCCCACGTAACTGTAATTCATTCACAGCACCCTGGCTGAGAAGCTCATGTCAGCTAACTCCCTTCTCTTTTTCTGAACTTCAATTCTCTATCAGTATCTTCACAGGTTACTTCCACATGAGACACGTATTTATGAAATGGAAAATGGGAATTAGCAATTCGGATGACAGGGGCCATAGAAGACTAGCGAAGGAAAAGACCTGGATGCTAAACAGGAGAGAATCCAGGCTGAATGTCCATGAACAGAGGAGGGAGTAAGAGCATCGTGTCCTTAGGCCTCATCCGAAGATTGACAGGCACAGATTCATGACAGATGTTCTGGGGAACCCGGCAGGAGTACCAGCCACAGTACCCAGCAAGAAGAAGGCTGTGTCCTGGAGTGGGTGGGAAGTAGGCCAGATTGTTTCCAAAAGTATCTGGCAACAGCCTGAACAACAATCATAGAAGCAGAGGGCCCAGTGGGAAGAGACTGGAGGAGCACATCAGTCATCACAACAGCCCCATTGGTCAACATTTATTAGGTGCCACGGAGTGTGATGATATGTTTGTATATACTAACCCATTTAGTCTTCACAATTCTCTACAAAAAACTCATTGCCATTGAGTTGACTCCATCTCAAAGTAAGCCTGTTGGACAGAGTAGAACTGTTCCATCGAGTTTCCAAGGAGTGCCTGGTGGATTTGAACTGTCAACCCTGTGGTTAGCAGTAGAACTCTTAACCACTATCCCCACTGTATAGGTTGAAAACTAAGGCTTAGTGATGTTATTAGAACTGCCCAAGGCTACAGACCTTGGTGGCAAAGCTGGGACTGAATGCTGTGGGGAGGACCCCAAAGGAGAGTATGAAGGTAGTTCCTGTCATCATGCAGAGATTTGCCTTTAGAGGCCCAACTTTGTTCCATGGCCTGTGTTTTTGTTTTTTATTTTTTGAGGGGGAGAGATAATTTAAGAAGAGATATTGTTCTGGCCTTTAAAACTTTCCAACTATCCAGAGAACTGCCATCTAACACAAGAGAACTTGTAAATCATTTTTCTCTCCTCCCTCTCCCTCTGTTTGCATGCCACTGGAGTCTGGGATCTGTTCAACCTTTCTTTACTCTGTCTGTCTCTTCATTTCTATTCTTGCTTACACCAACCCCATGTTGCTTAGAAAGACTCAAACTCTAGTGGATTTTGAGGCTGCTCAAGTGTAGCTCCAACCTGATGCCTAGAAGAGCAGCTGGCACATAGTAGGTGTTCAGTAAATATCTGCTTAATGAGTGGGTGGATGGATGCATGAGTCTCTGTCTCTGATTAGGCCTTTTAATGCCTCATGCATCCCGTTTCCAGGTCTTTGCTCATTTTCCTCCATTCTCGAGTTTTTCCATCTTCAGTCCTCCTCTTTAAATCTCACCTGGCCTGCAAAGCCTGACTTAAGCTGTTCTCTTTGCAAAGCCCTATTTCACGTAGCCCCCAGCAGCTACCTCCTTAAAGCTCCTGGAACAACGGAGCATCTGTACTGTCAAGCAGTCCTGAACTTGGTGAGTCTGAAACATCTCAGCATGCTCTTGTCCCAGCCAGAGAGTGAGCACCTAAGGGCAGCTTGTTTCTCAGGACCCCTGAGTCACAGGATTCTCAAAGAGCCTTCTCTGGTTTACTCCTGCATGTAGGTGCTGAATTCCTATTACCTGAGTAATTAGTTGGAAGTGACACGACACAGTAAGAACGTTTCATAATGATGTTGTTTAATACATTTAAGAAAAGATATTCAGAGCCAATGATATGCAATACCAGTAACTTCTCAGAATGTGGAATGCTTGAATGATAGAGAGACAAACAAAATATACTGATGTTCGTCTTCTCCCCACCTTAATTAAGTAGTCAAATAAATGCTCAGTTAAATATAATACAAATGGATAAATTCCCTTAACTAGCCAGTCCTGCATTTTCATCTTGTCCAAGTGGCATTTCTGCCAAAAAAGCAGACTTTTTGTTTTGTATTATGTGTTTTTTTTTTATCATACTTTGGATGGTTTACAGAACAAACTATCTTCTCATTAAATGGTTACTATATATGTTGTTTTACGACATTGGCTATCAACCTCCAACATGTCAACAGTCTCCCTTCTCAATCCATGGTTCTATATTACCAGTTTTCTGGTCCCTTCCTGCCTTCCAGTTCTTGGCCTAGGACCGTGTCCCTCTGTAGTCTTATCTTGTGTAGACCTGCTCAGTCTTTGACTGAGTGAATGAAGAGTGAATGAAACTCAGTGGTAACTTCATTACTGAGTTGAAAGGGTGTCTAGGGAACATGCTTTCAGGGTTTCTCCAATCTGTCAGGGCAGCAAGTCTGGCCTTGTTTTGTAAGTTCAAATTTTGCTCTACGTTTTTCTCCAGCTGTGTCTGGGACCCTCTGTTGTGATCCCTGGCAGAGCATCAGTGGTGGTAGGCAGGCATTAGCTAGTTGTACTGGACTCAGTCTGGTGGAGGCCGTGGTAGACGTGGTCCATCAATCCTTTAGACTAATCTTCCCCCGTATCTTCAGCCTCCTTCATTCTTCCTTACTCCTGAATGGGTGAAACCAGTGGAGTATACTAGAGTGCTGCTTTCAGGCTTTTAAGACCCCAGTTACTACTCACCAAAGCAGAAAGTAGAACATTTTCTTTGTAAACTATTTTATGCCGGTTCAACTAGATGTTCCCTGAGAGCATGGTCCCCACAGCCCCCAGCTCAGTAATTTGGCCTCTCAGGGAGTTTGGATGTGTCTATGGTGCTGCTGTGGCATTGCCTTGTACAAACGGTGCTGGCTTGCCCAGTATTGTGCACTGTCTTACCTTTCATCAAAGTTACCACTTATCCATTGTCTATTTAGTGTTCTTCCACTCTCACTGGGAGGTCCTCTTCATTAAAACGCAAAGATGCCACCTTGAAGACTAAGGTATGCTTGATCCAAGCCACTGGTATTTTCAATTACCTCATATGCATGCAAAAGCTGGACAATGAATAAGAAAGACCAAAGAAGAATTGACGCCTTTGAATTATGGTGTCAGCAAAGAATGTTGAATAGGCTATAGACTGACAGAAGAATGAACAAATTTTGTCTTGTAAGAAGTACAGCCAGAGTGCCCCTTAAAGGTGAGAGTGGTGAGACTTTGTCTCACATACTTTGGACATGTCATCAGAAGGGACAAATCCCTGGAGAAGGACATTATGCTTGATGAAGTGGAGGGTCTACAAAAAAGAGAAGGAAGACCCTCAGTGAGATGGATTGACACTGTGGCTACAAGAGCAGGGCTCAGGCACAGCGACAATCATGGAGACCGTGGAGGACCAGACAATGTTTTGTTCTGTGGTACATGGAGCCCTGGTGACATGAGAGTTAAAAACTCAGTGGCTAATCAAAGGTTGGCAGTTCAAACTTAGCCACTGGCTGCACAGCAGAAAGACCTGGCAATCTGCGTGTGTCAAGATTAAAGCCAAGAACACCCCACGAGGCTGTTCTTGCAGTCGCCTGGGACTGTTGTGATTCAGAATAGCCTTGATGGTGCCGAGTCACTACAACACGGAGACAGAGCCTCTCTAAGCAGACTTTCTCTACAGAAGCCTGTGGACTTGAAAGTGGGCAAACTCTAGGGTCAGGATGGTGAACAACAGCCAAATGAGGGGCCCCCTGGGAGTCCCTGAGTGGGGCAAACAGTTGCGTACGTGACTGCTGACAGGTTGGCGGACAGAACCCACCCTCGCACAAGGGCCTCAGGGGAAAGGCCTGCAATGTCTTTCCGAAAGATCATAGCCTTGGAAACTCAGTGGAGCCCCGTTCTACTCTGTATATATGGAAACGACTCAATGGCAACTGGTGTTTGGGGTTTTTAGTTGTCTGAGCTTGGAGTTCAGAGTCCTCCTTGGCTTGTGTTTTTTTTTTTTCCTCAATTTAAATTTGTGAGTGACTTATTATGTATACTGGCACTTTTAAGAGATTCTCATGAAACACAGTAAGAGTTCAGAACAAATGTGAATGGCCTGAAAGAAAAGGGAAGGGAGAAAGAAAATGACGATGATCTTTTTAATGGTTACTAAGATGTGGGAAGGATAGATCATGGGCGCGCAGCATGGGGTCTGCGTCTGATCTCAATCCAGTATTGTAATTTAGACATGACTTTTTATTTAATTTCTGACTGAGAAAGGGGAATTAGAAAACAGCATTGTCTCAGCTGCTTCGTTATAATGAACAATATTTCACAGTGCCAGCGCCGGAGTTACCTTCACAACTTCTTTTACGAGGTGGGTGTCGACTCCAGTGCTAGGAGCCACACACTGGCTGCTTGAAGAGCCAAAAAATACAAGTACGGTTTTTAATTAGAAGCTGGTTGAAGGGTAGGCAGCCCACAGGTTTGCAGGTAGGGGAAGGGAACAGAAAGATAATAAAAAGAGGCGTGGGAAGACAATAAACCCTGGATTGAGCTGCTCTAGACGCCCTCACATGTAAATAAGGGTCCCCTTCTAATCTCCCGGCCATGTTTGTTTATTTGATTTTTAAATCAGGGAGGATTTATCCAATATGTAATTAACCCTTGCATCTGGCCAAAGCGGTACTGCCTGCTGTCCCTTCAACTCCCCGCTCCTGGCCACTAAATACATAATGGTCTGATAAATATTTAAGCAGTGATGAGGGAGATAATGCAAGTAATCCATTAGAGCCGCCAGCCCGGGCTGGCAGCAGGGGGAAAACGGTGGTGCTAAAGTGGATGGAGTAAGTGCTAAAATCCCAGGCTGGGCAGTAGGCTGGCTGACCGCGGAGAACCCTGAGCGCCCAGCCTGGCTTGGAGCAGTCAAGCCATTTGAGGCCCAGGGAGCCTTTTCTCCCACTTGGCCCTCCCTGAGCACTTGCCCTTGCCCCCCGTGGTGGGATGGGGCTGGGCTCCCACTCTGAAGTGGCCTGGGAGGGGGCTCCCTTGAGGACTTGAACTAGGATGTACACTCTGCCTCTGCAGACAGGACATCAAGGACAGTCTGCTGCTGACTGCCATAATCAGGGTGACCTCAAGCCCCAGTTTGCACAGGACAGTCAGTCCAAGTTATACCAGGGGTCTGGTATAATTATTAATAATGTCCTTTTTTACTTTCAAGGGTCCTGATTTGGACAATACGTGACCACACTACCTATAACCTTCTGATTGCTTCAGGATAATGCAGGAGGCAAGAAATAACAGCAGAACCTCCTTTCACATAATGTACGCTAAAAGCAGTTACTGTGGAGTCAATTGTAACTCACGGCGTGTTGCCAGGAGGAATCAATCCCTGGAGAAGGGCGTCATGCTTGGTAAGGCGGAGGGTCAGCAAAAAAGAGGAAGACTCTCAAGAGGATAGATTGACACAGTGGCTGCAACAACGGATTTAGGCATAAAAGCAGTTGTGGACACCGCACACGACCAGGCAGTGTTTTGTTCTGTTATAAGGTCGCTATGAGTTGGAACCGACTTGATAGCACGTAACAACAGCTAAGTGCTTAACCACTTGTGACACCTAGGGACTCTGATACTGCACATTATCCATCAGTACCTCCTGGCCACCCTCACAAAATAGAAAAATCAAGTTGCTTAATTTTTGCAAATTCATCTCTACAAGCCTTCTCTTAAGTTTCTCCTCTTTGGTGTAAGAAATGGACAAACATTCAAGACGGTTCCCATTATCCTTTCAATCACTCCATTCTCTCTACCTTCCTCCCTTTCATTCGTCTGCTCACTCGTTGCTTCATTCACTGATTCATTTGATAAAAAACCATTGTCATGGAGTCACTTCTGAGCATTCATTAAATACCTTGTGCTGGGCCAAACCAGTTCCTGGTGTAACTTTAAACAAACGTTTCCAAGGCCTCAGTTTCCTCATGACCAGAATAAGCTGGATTACATTTCTGGCTTCACCGAAACCATCCAAGGCCTTCCTAGTAGACAGCTCTGACATAAATCCCTGAGTCTGCCTCCTCTTAGATCCTGAGGGGCAGATTTGAAGGGTGAGGAAGGAAGGGCCCTCCAGGGGCTTCACACCCTCAAGGCTGTTTATGTACTGAGTTTCCTCCTGCCTGGCCTCCAGGCCAGTCTCTGCCTGGTGCTGGTGAGCTCTGCTTCTCTGGGGAGCTGCTCTGGGCCATGGCCCAGCTGCCCCAGCCTCCTACGGTTATGGGCCCTTAAGGCCTTAACGTCAGCTTGGCTGGCCATGACAAGTGCCCTTGGGGTTTTATTTCGGTGCTTGATGGCTGCAGGCCCCATTTCTCGGCAAGGAACTTGCCAGGACACACAGATCTGGAAGCCCTTCAGAGGGTCACCCACCTTCCTATCTTCTCCTCACTGCCTGCTCCACTATTCACACACACACACGAGCATGCACACACCCAGAGGCACACATAAACCATGCTTGCATACTTAGATGTGCAACACACATGAATATAATGCTTGCAGGTTTGCAGTTAACATGCCCCCTAAAATTACCATGTGTTAGCACACTTATAAAATTTGTATGTGTACATATGCAAGCATACACACATACAATGCATACCACAGTAAACATGAGATAGACTCCAGTCTATAAACATCCGTGGGCTACCATGTGTAAGTGCTTTGCTAGGGGCCAAGTGGGATCTAAGGAATAAAGTGCATGCCAAATGTACACATATGCACTCTCTGCTCTGGTGGATACCACCCACCTTTCCTCTCTGTGACTTCCTTTCCCTTACTTTCCCACTGGCATTTTAGATGGCTGCTTGTAGCACTTTAGTTTTGTTTCATTTACTCAGAAATAAGATTCCTTGAATTCTGCATGGACTTCTATGCCAAAATAAATTTGCATTTGAATCCAGAGCCCTGTTGTCAAAAACATCAGCATTGCAGGCTGATGTACTGGCCATAACTGCCCTGGTCCTTGACATGATCACTTAGCTGACTCAGCCATCAGAAAACACTGCACCTCCTCTGTCCCTGGAAGGACAAATACATCCATGAGAATGGCACCAGGTAGCACACAATCAGGTCCATGGTCAGACTGAGTCACAGTTCAATCATTTTCCAGGTGACCTTGAACAAATTCTTATTAATCTCACTAAGCCTCAGTTTACTCATATGTGTAATGAGACCACTGATGGATCTTCTTTATAGCGCTGTGGTGAGAAGTGAAGAACAAAGTAAGTATTAGCAGAGGGCCAGGTACATGGTAAGTGGCCAGTAAATGGTAACTATTATTTCCTGATGGAATATACAGACGAAAATATACCACACAGCTGAAAGGGAGCATGTTAATTCCTTGCAAGGCTGGGAGAAGTCTGCAGATTCTAGAACAGCCGCAGCTTGATGTTTACACCTCTCTCTTAGGTTTCCTTGCCTGCACTGGGCTCTGGCCATTGGGTTCCAAAGGGGCCACCCCTCTGACCTACTAAGGATTTTGCTGTGAAACTGCCTTTTAAGCCTTCTGGAAGTTTCCTGGGGCTTAGGGGCTTCAATAGAGAAGGATATTGTGGCCAGAGGCCATGTGATCTCAAATACCTCTCCCAAAGGCTCTCTTCCCACACAAATGGATGGTAGAATTGCTGGCCTCTTGAAGACTACCTGAACTAGAACAGATGTCAGGGCCTCTTTTTCTAGCATTTTCCCCTTGAGGACTGTAACTTTGCTTCAGTTTCTCCCTCCCTGTGAGAATGAGGTATAAATTAGCACAGAAGATTTATATTGGCTCTGAATAAGTGATAGGACATTGGTAAAACCCAAGATCAAAGCACATCCAAGACTTGACTGAAAAATCAAGCCTGTTACCAAACAGACAGACCAGCCCCAATCAACCAGAAAGCGTGATGGAGAGGTGGTAGTACAGTCAGATCTCACATGTTAAGGTAAGCCCCAGGTGGGTCACAGAAGATGCGTCCTGGGACCATCTTGGAGGGGGTACTTGGGTCTGTAACGCAATCAACCCCTGTGAACAGCTCTACACTAAACGGAAGAGAGAGAAAGTAATACCTTGTCCCCCACTGCTCTTATCTTGGTGATGAGGAAAGAACAGTAAGGCTGAGGACTCAGCCGCCTGATAGTGGGCTCATAGTGGGTGTGCATACATAATCACCACGTCTAGCGCTAGCTGCCGCTTGCACTGCCATGCCCCAGCTCCTCTTTCAGGAAACTTATCTTCTCCAAAACTGGAAGTCTTCGCGAAGTGGGGCCCCCAGTCACTTGTCTTGAAGCGCTATCATCTGGAGAGAGCCCCAAGAGTCCCAAGACACTGTGTTAGTCCCCCAGGGCTGCCATCACACGTGATTCCCAAGCCAATCGTTCAATGTAATAGAAATGTGTCCTCTCCCAGTTCTGGAGGAACTAAAAAGCGAAGGTGCTGACAGTCCATGCACCTCTGAGGTCTTTTGGGTAGGATCCTTACTTGCCTCTTCCAGTGTCTGGTAGTTCCAGGTGTTCCTTGAGTTTGGGTACCATCACTGCAACTGCCTCCACCTCCACGTGGCCTTCATACATCTATGTCTGTTCTCCTTTCTGGTGAGGACGTGTGTCAGATTGAATTAGGGCTCACTCTATTTTAATATGACCTCATGTTAACTAAATACATCTGCAAGCACCCTATTTCCAAATAAGGGCACATTTGCAGGTTCTGGAGGTTAGGACTTCAGCATATTGTGGGGACACATTTAAGCCTGTGAACTGAGACTGTGCAGAGTCCACAGCTGCAGCAGTGTTTCCTTTAAAGAGTGGTCAGAGGACAGATGTTCTGATCCCAGCCCTTGGGATGGGCTCTGCTCAGAGTTATATTGAATAGAACAAGCCTATACTTCCTGGTCAGTAGTCATTTCCATCATCCATTGTGACATGTTATTACAGTAGACTAAACCCTTAATTCTCTGCAGATCTGTATTTGTCCCTAGTTATGTAAGGTTTTTGTGTGGTGCTTTCTACTTTGGTACACTGAAACTCTTTCATACAGTTTCACTGGTGAAACAGCCTAAAATCTGCCTCTGCGTGTTAAACAAGGTGAAGACTGAGTTGGGTGCAGACATCTGAAGACCCATTCTGGACCTGGAGTTTCTAGACCTGAGGCAACAGAAATTTTCTTGGAGCCTTCTAATAATAAAGGAAACAGAGCAGAGCAAGATGGGCCTAGGACCCCTTCCCACTTTCCTTTGCAGCCTTTCTGGGGTCTGTTCCTCTCCTTGCCCTCCTGCTGCCCAGGCCACCTGGAATCAGCTCCGTCCTGCCCACTCTGAGACCGATCTTTGCCAGAAGCTGTGGTGCATCCTAAACTATGCCTTTAGCCTCAGTGTTCCACCGTAGTGAACATTCAGCTTACCTAGAGACGTTCCAGCTGGACTCCTTCCTGAAAGAACCTGATAACCTAAGTCCTGTCAGACTGTAAACATTTTGTAAGTGTCTAACATGTGCTTGGAAACACTGGTGACATAGCGGCTCAGAGCTACATCTATTAAGCAAAAGGTCAGCAGCTCAAATCCATGAGGTGCTCCTTGGAAACTCTATGGGGCAGTTCTCTGTCCCACAGGATTGCTATGAGCTGGAATCACCTAGATGGTAATGGTTTGGGGCTTCAGTTTAATTTGTGCTTATTTGTATATTTCATCAGGAAAGACCAATTGCTGGAAAAAGACTTTGGTAGAGACTCAAGGACAATGAGAGAAACTTTCAGTGAGGGAGGTGAACCCAACAGTGGCAAGAATGGAGTCAAGCACACCAACAGTCATGAGGATGGTGCCGGGCCAGGTAACATCTTGTTCTGTTGTCAGCTTGTTAGCAGCTAACAACAAATGTGTGATTCCTCCTTGAAATTAAGTGCATTTTGATAGAGGACAATGCCTCGGCCAAAATGGTAGACTGTCGAAGTACCAGAATTTTAGGCATTAAGAAGAGGTAAGTTAGGAATCCCTAAAATCTCCCCAGGCAAGTCCTAGCTAGCATTTCTCTTCCTAATGCAGACCCCAGCAGTTTGCTTTATGATACCAAAGAAAACTCCATCTGCCACAGAAGGGGCTCTGTCTCTCATCACCAAAACTGTCCAGTTCTCCTTGGCGAGGTCTGGGATTGAAGAAAGTTTCCTTATATATCTGTATGTCACACCTGGATCAATAAACAAGTTTTTTTTTTTTTAAATTGTTATTCATTTTACAACTCAATAAAGCTTAATTATGAGAAAGCAGGAAGACAAGCAAAAGTCAAGCTCACATAATATTGTATTCCTCACAGCAATTCCTGCGGGGCCCTCACACTTGCATCGTGATGTAGAACAAACCAAATTACGGAGACTATTCAAAATTCATTTAAAAACATCATTGCAGAGCATGATAATAAAAACACAATGAAAAAAGACAAGCTTGGGTTGTTAATTTGTAGTGGCGTGCATGTTTATGGGGGTCTGTATGCACGTGTACGTGTAGGTGTGTGTGTGCACATGTGGCTTAATTAGCTTTGCCAGGAAAGCTGGAGACTGAGGGTGGGATGATGGAAATGATGGACTGGACTGGCGCAGAGAGGACATGAAGAAGGGGTCAGGGACTCATGGGAAGTGCCTGCAGACCTGTCTTTTGCTGGGCACAAAGGTCAGCCAGGTCATGTCGGGGTTTGAGCCCCAGAACATGTCCAGGGAGGCTAGAATATTGGGAGGCATCTCAGTGGTTAGGCTTGGGGAGAGGGTATTCAAAAGTTGCCCAGCTCTGCCTCTCACTCCCCTGTGTAGCTGGGTGAACCTCTTGCCTCTACCTGTAGGCTACGAACCCTATGCTGTCATCAGCTCTGTCCTAGTACGGAGTTTCAAGGGACATACTGATGGCTCAGAGGCATTTAATTAGGTACAACCACCAACTTACAAGTGGGGTCCTGTGCCCATTACTTAAAGCCAGCTGTCTCTGGTGGGCTCCTGGCCTGGGAGGGGCTTGTTCCAGGCTCTGGATTTAGGGTACCTAATTTCTTGCTTGGAAACACTGGTGGTGTAGTGGTTAAGTGCTACAGCTCCTAACCAAAAGACTGGCAGTTCAAATCCACCAGGTGTTCCTTGGAAACTCTATGGGGAAGCTCTACTCTGTCCTGTATGGTCACTATGTGTTGGAGTCAACTTGAGTGCAATGGATTTTTCTTTTAAGCTCTTGATCTTCAAACTTCTTCCTACTTGGACTTACATTCTGTGACCTGTCCCTGGGGTGTCAGTTGGGCCCTTGTGCCTTGGTCGTACCTCACCTGAATTCTAGAGCTGACCACATCAGCCCTTCTCTCACCAACCTCCTGGTTCTGTTCTTCCAGTCCTACCCAGCTCTGCCCATTAGTTGCCCAAGTCTTCACGTTAGAACAAAGCTAGCCTATCTTCCCCTGCTAACTCCCCATTTCATCACTTTTCCCACTGTGAACTTGAGCCCAATGCATTGGGCCTCAGTTTACTCATCTGGAAAACAGGTGTCATTAAGTAAGCCTTCCCTCCCTCCAGGAGTGTTTTCCGAATTAATTAATTCTCTTAATTAATTAATTAAGTAAAGCACTTTGAGATACTTAGACAAAAGGTTCGCTAGAAGTGCAAATTATTATTTATTCTTAATGAACCCTTCTTCAGAGATAATTTACTCCTGATTCTGAAGGGAGGCACAGTGGACCCCAGGGGAGGAGAAAATGACAAGGATGGTTTTTGTGTTTGTTTGTGGGGAGCAGAAAGGGAGGGGATTATTATACGTAGTTATTCTCTCGGCAGGCTAATAGTGAGTGAATTAGCAAAACAGTCTTTCCACTGCTCTGTTGTGGTGCCTCTGCCAAGATTGTTAACTCATGAAAGCACAAAGGCAGAGATATCTGGGGAGATGGTGTATGGGGCCTGCTGGCTGCCCCTTGTGTGTTTCTCGGCTGGATGCTAGCCTTCTCTGCATCCCCATCTCTCCTCCTAGCACTGACTGTATCTAGAATCCTAACAGAACTTCTCCTTTTTGTTAGCAGAGTCAGCTCCTAGCAAAATGTGTAATTTGTGCATTTTTATCTGCTGTTCTAAGACCTCACCCCATCTGAGCTTCCCTATCCCTGACCCCAGATAGACACAGGGCTCCAGGTTCTCCACCCTGTGCTCTTCCAAATCCCTGTCTCGGGAAAGACGGGGAAACTTACTGACACAATGGGCAAGTGACCCAAAGCATGGTAAAGGGCTCTCTTCTCAGAGGCCTTTGGATGTCACCTGAGGTCCACTTCCATAACTAAGCACACAGCCTAAGAGTGAAGTGGTTAATGCTGGTTACTTCTGAGCCCCACCACTGGGGAATGTGAAAGAGGGAGAAACGGCAAGAGGCCTTACTTTTGCACTTTCTATGTCTTTGACCTTTTTCCCAATGAAAATACATGGATTTTTAATCTCTATCTCCTGTCTCAGGAAACCCTTGTGGTGTAGTGGTGAAGTGCTACAGCTGCTAACCAAAAAGTCAAGAGTTCAAATCTGCCAGGGCTCCTTGGAAATTCTATGGGGTAGTTCTACTCAGACCTCTAGGGTCGCTATGAGTTGGAATAGACTTGACATCAGTGGGTTTGGGTTTTTCGGTTGACACTGAGGCATCAGGTAGGCGGAGGGTGGTTATTCTTCTCTTTGATAACTATAATACTCCAAAATACCCTGCCTGCGGAACAAGGTGCTCCTGGGCTGGCTGTGAGGAGGAAAATGGTCAACAGGGTCAGAGAGAGGGAATGGGCACTGGGAGGCAAACCGGCCAGAGCACAGAAAGGCGGACGCAAAGCTGTGCCTCCTAAAGCCCTGGCAGAACAGGAATTTTTGCAAGACACCAGCAGTCTCTGCAAAATAATGACAGGGACTGGGTAAGGTGCTCAAGCAGTTTCTCTACTTGAGAGGCAGTGAAGACTAGTGGCTAGAATACCGGCCCTGACATCACATTGTTGGGCTCAAAGTCTGGCTCTACCATTACAAATTTTGTAACCCTTTCCATGCTTGACTTTCCCCATCTGTAAAATAGGGATAGTAATATTGCCTGCTTCTATGACTCGATGGCACTTGGCTGGCTTGTCTCTATGATTACTGTAATAAACGAAATGCTATATGCATAAAGAGCTTAGCACAGGGTCTAGCATATAGGAAATACTCAATAAGATGTTATTCACTATCAATACAGCGATTTTTCAAAAGGACCAGGGAGGTGATTGCTAGCCTGAACTGTGTCTAATAGGGAAACAGACCTCATAATTATTAACTAAGCATCTTCTAGGTGCCAAACATTGTTATGGGTGCTACATAATATCAGTATATGCTTCTGAGTGGTTAACCTGCAATTGACTCAATATTAAGTTAATTTATAAAATGAGTATAAAAGGCACTGGGGGAATCCAACTGTGTCTATGGGAAGCTCTTTGTACCTAGGACAAAGAAATGAGCTTGGTCACCAATCCCTCTTTGTTGTTGTGCGTTGCTGTCAAGTTAGTTCTGACTCATGGTAGTCTCATGTATGCGGAGTAAAACTGCTTCATGGGGTTCTCACAGCTGTGAGCTTTTGAAAGATCACCAAGCTTGTCTTCTTAGACAGCTTTAGGGGGTTTGAGCTGTCGACCTTTTGTCAGTTAACTGAGCTTAACTATCTGTACCAACCAGGGATTTCTAATCCTTCTTTCAAGAAAGATTTCATGTAGTTGTGGCACAAAACCTTGGTGGTATAGTGGTTAAGTGCTTATGACTGCTCCCCAAAAGGTCAGCAGTTCAAATCCGCTAAATGTGTTTTGGAAATTCTGTGGAGTAGTTCTACTCTGTCTTATAGCATAGCTAAGAGCTGGAATCAGCTCAACAGCAGTGGGTTTGATTTCAGTTTATCTTGACACAGGAGACTTGATTAACTGATCTCTTAAAGACCTTCTCTGCCCTTGTTCCGCAGACCAGTGTGATGGACAAGGGAGGTAAACTATTTTCAGGAACATGACTCTCTACCATTAGTGCTTGCCTTTATTCCGGAGCCCTGGTGGTGCAGTGGTTAAAAGCTCAGCTGCTGAACAAAAGGTCAAATCCACTAGCTGCTCCTTGGAAACTCTTTAGGACTGTTCTACTCTGTCTCTATAGGGTCGTCATGAGTCGGCATGAGTTTGCTACAGTTTTGAGTTTATTTTACTAAGAGAACATTACTAATATGAACTCTTGAGCAGTTCCTCTGTTCTTGCAAGGGAAAGTCTTTTAAGTTCATTTTGGAAAATATCTGTTTGTTTTCATTCCCCTGATGATTCATAGCAAAACAGAAGAAATATGAGTGATAACTAAACTGGATTACTAATACATAACCCATAGCGTTGCTTAATTTGGCTTGCTATTAAAGTTTTAATAGAAAATATCATTTGATTGCAATTTAGAAATAAAATTTGATTTCCATATTATAACTAATAAGAATAATAAGCCCCCAAATGTCTAACATACTTAGGCACTTCTGTTAACACAGTGAATATGTTTCAGATGTTTGTGGCATACTAATGCCAAGTTTCATTGTCTCTTTCAACTAGCAGGTTAGCTTTGTCAGTGCTCGCTGACCCCAGCTAGGCCATCTTTCCCAGCAATTAGTTCTCAGCTGTAGTAGCCCTTTGGCAGGCCACAGTAATTAAAACGTTATGCCTCCTGAAATGAAATTGGCTGCTGGTACCAAGCGGAACTGTTCTCGTAAGAGAGTCTCCTAGAGTTCACTTGCTCAAAATACTTACCACTGCCAGATTCCCATGCTTGTCCTCTCTGGCCAAACGGAGAGAGGCTATGTACATTCCTCTCCTCATGAACATTTGTACTCTGCTGCCATTAATTCACCATGAATTAAGGGCAGGGGCAGATTAACCAGTGAACACAGTACATACGAAGGTCTGACAGTGAAGTTGGAGAACTCATCCTAGAAGGAGTGCTACATAGCTCATTTCTGAAGATCACCACAGTCACCTTCGTGGTACTCCCCTTGGGAAGCTATCCACTGACACTAGTACCTAGACCACCCTTCAAAGCAATTTTGGAGCTCTTTTTCTAGAATGGCCATCAGAGCTGTCATCCTATTATACTTGATGTTCTAAATGTCATCAAAATGTCTTCCTCTCAAAGTTTCTTTATCTTCTGGTAAAGAAAAAAGCCACTGGGGGCCAGATTCGGTGAGTACATAGGGTGTTCCAGTACAGTTACTGTTTACTGGCTAAAACCTCCCCCACAGACAATTATGCAGTTAAGTTTGTGAACTTGCCACCTTGCCATCAGGCACAATGGCCATTCCAGAAAGAGTTCCAAAATTGCTTTGAAGGGTGACCTAGGCTCTAGCATCAGTGTAGAGCTTCTAAGGGGAGTACTTTGAAGGTGACTGCAGTGATATTCAGCAATGAGGTATGGTAGCACTTAGAACAATTAAGTTTGTGAGCTTAACTGTTGGACCTTGTACCAGCTTACAGTAATTAAAGTACACATGGGCAGTGAAATTGTGCTCCACCGATGACTGGTTATACACAATTAAGCCTGTTCACATCTTGCTTATTGGCTAATCCATTCCTAATTGAAGGTATACTATATGCCAACCCTGATGCCGGAGTTAGCATGGTGATTAAAAGCAGATACAGTACCTGTCATTGTTGTTAGTTGCTATTGAGTCTGTTCTGACTCATGGCAATGCCCCCCTACACACACACCCCGTGTGCAGAGCAGAACTGCTCCATAAGCTTTACAAGGCTATAATCTTTTGGAAGCAAACTTTCAGGTACATCTTACAAATGCCTTTGGGTAGGTTCAAACTGCCAGCTCTAGCTAGTAGCCAAGCACTTAACCATTTGCACTATCCAGAGACACTTCCTTATTTCTATGGAACTGAATAATCATAATGAAGATTGCATAAATAGAGAAAAGCAACCTGTTTCTAAGCAAGCAATAACAAAGAAAAACATCCAAGTTGCATTTCAGAGAAATGCAATCTGAAAATTGAGTAGGAGTTGGAGAGGGCACCAGGCATGTGCAAATGCCCTGTGTGTGCAAGAAAGCCAGGGTGACTGGGGTTTAGAGAGAATGCAAGGAGGGATGTGTTGCAATAGGAACTGGAGGCACTGAGATGATGCTGTGCCCTGCAAGTCAAAGGGAGGACGCTGCTGTTTAGCCTAAGAACAGCGGAAGCTCTTGAAGGGTTTTCAGCCACGTGGCCAGTCATGCAATTTGCAAAGATCGCTCTGGCTGCAGTTTGGAGACCAGGTCAGAAGGATACAGAAAGGGAGTCTGGAAACCCACTGAGAAAGTTTTTGAAGAACTCAAGCAAGAGACGACAGTGGCTTGAACTTAGATGACAAGAAACAGAATTGATGAAGGACTGAGTAAAGTGACAGTGAGGGAAGAGAGCTGCCCAGATGACATCTGCTAAGGACACTGCCACCATGCTTACGGATGGCTGACCCCTTTTCTGACTGCTCTTCTCTGCATCATACCATGACTGCTCCACACTTCACTTGGGCCTCTGCTCAAATGTCCTCTCTGTCACACACTGTCTGTTTATCGTGTTTAGTTATTTTTGTAGTCATTTTGAAGATGTCATGGACTGAACTGTGTCTCTCCAAAAATCGGTGTAGTCAGTCATGCGGCTGGGCCATAATTCTCTGTTATTTTACGATTGTCTTCTATTTTGTGATTTTGCCGTGTTGTATGTTAAAGGATAAGGGTGGGACTATAAATCTCTTTATATGATCACCTCCCTGCTCTACTGTAAAGGGAGTTTACCTGAAGTATGGCTGGCTCCACCCTTAATCCTTTTGTCCTAGAAGAGATAAAAGGAAAGGGAAGTAGGTAGAGAATTCGGAACCTCACACCACCAAGAAAACTGCACAAGGAGAACACGTCCTTCAGACCTGAGGTTCCTGTGCCAAGATGCTTCCTGGACAAAGACTGATGCAATACTGGACTTTCCTCCAGAGATGAAAAGGGGGAAAGCCTTCCCCTGGAGGAGCAGACATCCTGAATTTGGACTTGTAGCCTACCAGACTGTGTAAGAATAAACTTTCCTTCGTTAAAGCCATCCACTTGTGGTATTTGTTAGAGCAGCACTAGCTGACTGAAACAGAAGGTTGTGCATTATTTATTCTCGTGTTTATGCCTGTCTTCTCCAGTAGAATGTAAGCTCTTGAGGTCAGGGAATCTGCGTCTCCAGTACTTAGAATGCTGCTGGCATATAGTAGCCTCTCGAAAAATACTTTCTGAATAAAATGAATGAGTGAATGGCTTCTGGCTTGTTCAATAAGATAGATGGCACTACCATGCCTGAGAAAGAATGACTGGGGTGGGACTAGGGTGGGGTGGGCAAGGGAGAATTACTGAGTTCATGCTTTGCTTGTGTACGGCATACAATAAACCTTTGTGTATCTGCCAGTTATTGTCAAACTTCTAGGTCCCCTGTTATTGTGTGTTTCCTGTGTGCTAGTTTTGGGGGAATCTGGTAGCAAATAGAACAGAAGCCCTGCTACAGTTAGATCGATCACTTTTGTTTGATATTTTTTGCCATGGTCTTGTACTCCCACCAAAGTAATTTGGTGGAACTGTGTAACTAAAGTAATTGTGGCCAACCAAGGGGATTGGTCAGTTTTGCCATCGCAATAGGCTTTATGTGAGCCACTCCAGAGGCAGGGAGGAGAAGATCTCTCCACCACCAAGAAAGAAGAGCCAATCGAGGAGCAAGTCATTTGGACCTGGGATCCCTGAATTGAGACTCTCCTGGAACCAGAAGTCAGAGCGACAGCATTGTGAAAATGAGGACAGAGACAAGTAGTGGCAGAAAAACAGCAGTAAGGACACTGCCAGGAGACAGCACAGTGGGCTTCCCAGGCCACAGAGTGAGAAAGCCCAGTAACTCTGGGCAGGAGGCTTGCTGGAAGAGTAGGGTGCCTCTGTGTACTTGGTGGAGACAGATTTGCCAACCCAGGAAGCTAGAGTTGACTGCCTTCAGGCTGAGGCTTACTGGTGGAATGGGGTGCTTCTGGACACTTACTGGCAGAGCAAAAAGAGTTTTGGAACACTTGCTTAACAGGGCAGAGGCTGAATGCCAGAGTCCTGCCCCTGGGCACAACTGAGAAGAGGCTGTCTTGATGGAAGAACTGTTTCCTGAGCATTTCTGAACCTGAACTGCTACCTGTTACTACAGGAGGAGCAAGGTAGGGCCCAGACTTAGATGAATCGGGGCACCCGGTGAATGTCAGGGACTAGAATCAGAGGGCAAGGCTGGAAAGCTACTCCGGGCCCAAGTATAAAGCAAGGATACAGCCGCCAGAAGTGGGACACATGGTCAAAGTGGACCTAGAAGCGTGATGTTCTCTGGGTTTGGTTTTGTCAGACCAGGGGCAAGACTGACTCCAGAAGCTGTTGCTGCTAAGCTTGCAAAGGAGCTTGGTGATGGGAAGAAGATGGTGTAGGCATGGGGGGTGGGTACCTACTCAGGAATAGCAACTGTGGCCTCCATGGTATAAACTCAATGGAAAAACAAATTAAAAACCTATCTAGAAAGTGGAGCCCCAAGGAGACAAATTGCTTTCTGGACACACTGCCCAATTTCTCTAGTCTTGCCTCCATATTTGCTACTGTGAACTCCTACCAAATCTTTCAGGAGGTAATGTTGATTGTCCTGGCTACTGGAATCAGTGACTTGGAGAAGACATTCTGGTGCTTTCTGCCAGCCCCTCCATGTACCCTCCCCCCAAGATATATGTGAGCAGCCCCAGCAGACTCTAGTACTCCAAGGACCTGGAGTTCTTTTTTTTTCAGTTTTTTTTTTTTTTTTTTGTGTGTGTGTGTGTGTGTGTCTTTTTTTTTTTTAATGACTGAGTGAAAACGTGCATTCCCACACAAATTTACATGCCCACCTATATGCCGCTTCCACTGCTCTCCCTGCCCGGTAACAGCACATTATTCCTCTCTGCTCCATACATGTCTCATCTTCCCAACAGTTTCCTTTCCCCTCCTCTCCACCGACTTCCCTTACTTCAGCCAGAGTTCCGCAGGATGATATCCTATAGATGCACAGAACCATAAAGTGCATCCAATATATGGCCACTCTACATTGCCAAATCCAATCCATTTGCATCTGAAGAGTGGACCTTTATTATGATTTATGGGCAAGAGCAGCATCAGGGCCGGGGGCCATGTTCCCAGGGCAACCCTGAAGCTGCTGGACCATCATTTGTGGTCTTTTAGTGGAGATCTCAAGTGCACCCCTTTTTATTCTTGTGTTGCCAGTGAGACTCAACTTTGTGAGCTCCATCGCTGCTGTCACAGGTGGTAGCCAGGCACCAATCTGTTCTTCCAGTCCCAAGTCAATGTAGGTACCCACTCACGTGGGTCTCTCTGTCTTCTGGGTTCTTCCCCCCATGTCATTTTGGTCCTCAGTGAGCATCCATTCCTCTTGAGTTGGGGCCATTTGCTGTGCCCTCGGATGGCAGCTAGGCAGCTTTTAAGACCCCAGATGCCACTGACCAATGTAGGGTGCAGAGAGCCTTCTCAGCAATATGCTAGTTGTGCCAATTGGCCTTGATTTTGCCTAACAGCATGGTCCCCTGCCTCCTGCCCTAGCTACTCTGACCTTGCGATATTGGGCTAAGATGGAAGGAGTATTCAAGTTATGTTCAAGTCCACTTAATATTGCTCTTGTTTCTAATGTGTGCTGTCACCGATTTCACGCAACTGAATTTCTACCAACTATCTAACCTAAACCCTCCCCCCCTTCCTCCACTCCCTTGCAGCCGTCAAAGAGTCTTTTCTTCTATGCATAAGTTTGTTTCTGAGTTTTTATCATAGGGGTCTCATACAATATTTGTCCTTTTGTCTCTGACTACTTTCACTCAACCTGTCTTCCAGTTGAAACTAGGTTATGAGATGTTTCCTGGAATCATCATTATTCTTATCATTGCATAGTGCTCCACTGAGTATATATAGCATAGTTTACCTATCCATTCCTCTGTTGTTGGGCATCTGGGTTGATTCTGTCTTTTTGCTATTGAGGACTGTGCTGCGATAAGCATTCTTGTGCATGTATCCGTTGGTGTGAATGGTCTTGATTCTGTAGGATATATTCCAAGTAGTGGATTACTGGGTCAAATGGTATATCTATATCCATTTTTTTAAGGAAGCACCAGATTGCTTTCCAAAGAGGCTGGACCATTTTGCAACCCCACCAACAGTGTAGGAGAGTTCCACTTTCTCCACAGCCTCTCCAGCATTTGTTGTTTTGTATTTTTTGGATCACAGCCAACCTTGTTGGGGTGAGATGGTAACTCATTGTCGTCTTGATTTGAATTTCTTTAATAACTAAAGATCGTGAACATGTCCTCATGTGTTTTTTGGCTGCCTGGATCTCCTCTTTAGAGAAATGTCTGTCCATCTCCTTTGCCCATTGCTTAATTGGATGATTTATCTTCTTCTTATTGATATTTTTGTAGTACCTTGTAGATTATGGAGATCAGGTGTTGTTCTGATATAGAGTTGTCAAATATTTTTTTCCATTCTGTAGGTGGTAGACCTGGAGTTCTAATTCCAGTCCCACTTCTCACACTCACTGCACCTTGGATCACGATGCCAGTTCATAGTTTTCTCTGCCAGAGAATGAGATTAGCTATCACTTTGTTTCTCACAGAGTCCCTGTGTGGTGCAAACAGCAGCTAACTGAAAAGCTGGTGGTGAGAGTCCACCTGGAGGCACAGATAATGTTTCGGTGGCTCTTGCAAACCATTCTCACTTCTGAGAACCACTCTTTGGACAGAGTTTGTGAATCAGCAGCATCTGCATAGGGTAGATGCCAACTAGTTCTTAGTTTTGACTCAGTCACTTTAATTATCTTTAGGAGGATGTTTCCACCAAACCCCCAGCCCAAGTCCATTCACCCCCTTGGGGCCTGGACCAGGCAAGGCCCCTCCTCCCTCCCTCTCTCCCTGCCAGCCTGAATGGTTCCTACACCATCTCCATGCAAGGGTGGTTGGGGGGAGCTAGCCTTTCCTTAGTTCAGCTTGCCTACTTTAGTTTTTAATCTTGCCTCATAAGTTAATCTCTCCTGCTACCTAATCATGCCTGGTGCCCTTGCCTGAACTCTCTCCACTTTGCCTATATCTGCTGAGTAATGAGATGGCCATAGCTGGCTGCAGTAGTCCAGGCTCCTTCTCACCCACCAGACAGTATTTCCTCCTGGCTTTGTGTCTACTACCCTGCATATGCATGCCCAAAATCACCTTTTTTTTTCCTGCCATGAGTCGGGTCCTACTCAATGGCACTTGGCTGGCTTTCCATTGTAAACTCATAGAATTTACACTCTGCGCTGGGGCCACATCTCCCTCAGCTGGTCCCTGCTTAACTGAATTCATCTCTGTCTTCATGATTATTTCTTCTCTGCCATGCTAATACATATTGCTTTCCCAGGGAAATCTCTTTTGGGGGCACCTTACCCAGACAGCCCATTCCTCGTGCTCACAGTAGTTTCCTCTCACTTCTGCCCAGGTAATTTCAGAAAATGCTTTGCTGTCAATGCAAAGAAAAAAATATGTCTCTCCTGACCATATTTGCTTTTATTAGGATATGGTGTCCATACATTTTTGCCTTAATTAACATAGAACCTACAGCTAAGTTTCATGCTGGGTGGCAGCAGCTATCTTTACCTCAAGTCTCTGTGAAATTATCTCATCCACTTACTATGCAGCACTTTTTTTCTTCAGAAAGAAATAATGTAATTTTTAAAATAAATTTTGATCTGTAACAATCACATTTAGGAGTACCTGAGTAGCACAAACAGTTAAGCACTCAACTACTAGCTAAAAGGTTGGCAGTTCAACCTACCCAGAGGTGCCTCCGAAGATAGGCCTGGTGATCTGCTTCCGAAAGGTCACAGCCTTGAAATCTCTATGGAACAATTCTACTCTGCACACGTGGGGATCTCCATTAATTGGAACTGACTGAAACACACACACACACATGCACACACACAGTCGTATTTATTATGATCTGGTAATAACGTAAGAGTAATCAAAACAATACGAACATAGGTATTACAATTATACTTGCAACACAGGACACCTAAAAAACGGAAAAAAACTCTTGCCCTCAACAACTTCTCACTTCACCAATCTTTTTGTGGCACTTGATGGCTGGCTAATATTATCTCCTCTTCACATGCTCCAATCCAGGTGTTTTCTTGATGTTATTTCAGGATGAATTTCTTCTACATCAGCTAATACCAAGTTCACTGACTCCTCAAAGCCCATGATACAGCCCTCTGTCCGCATACTCACTTGCTCACAGAGCCATTCCTGAATTGGAATCTATTTTGCAGGTAACCATCACCTGCCCTTTTGGGCCTGACGATGGTATGTCACTCCATGTAGCACTTTTTAAAAGCTAACTATTCTAATAAAGGGTCTCATTTATACTGGCTTTATGCTGTAAGTTTACTTCAAATGCCTTTGGAAACACCAAACATACACATCCTTTGCCGTCCAGTCAGTTCTGACTCACAGTGACCCTAAAAGACAGAGTAGAACTTCTCCATAGAGTTCCCAAGAACCAACTGGTGGAGTTGAACTGCTGACCTTTTGGTTAGCAGCCATAGCACTTAACCACTAAGCCACAGAGTTTCCCTTTGGAAATAAAACCCAAAGAACAAACCTGCTGCTTCTGAGTGGATTCCTACTAACAGTGAAGATAGTAGGGTTTAGGACTAGATGGGATTCTGTCCCTTCTGGTTACACTCTCACGTGACAAACATTTCAAGCAGAAGCAGCCAGGACTCTGTGGAAGCTCAGTGATGCCATCAGGTAGCCATTCATTCACAGTCTTTCTGCTCTATTATTTTTTGCACGTCTCCTTCATCTTCCTGCTCGTTGCAGCATATTGCAAAACGGCTGCTCCTCTTCAGGGTATGGGTCTCTATTTTCGACAGGGGTAAGGTGAAGAGAGTGTGTAGAAAAAAATCACAGCTTTCTCAGAAACCCCACCTTCCTACCCGAAAAGTCTAACTAACTGGCCAGTGCTGTGTCACATGACCACCTCTAGCTGCAAGGGAGTATGGGAAGGAGTGTAAGTTTTAACTGACTACGCCCAGAACAAAAGTGGGCATTTTCACAGTTAAAAAAAATAAAAAAAAGAGATGAATGCTTATCAGGAGGCAACTGGCAGTGCCACAGCATAGAAACAATTGAGTTTTTTCCATAAACATTCATCCAGGAGGCGTTTTCACAGTTAAGACATTTAGACATGCCTGATTGCTTCCACTTTAATAGATGCGGAAAATGGAGCTCCAAAGTTTGCATCACACATGTGGAGCTAGGCTTGGAGTCCTTGGATTCTGGCATTTGGTGAGTGTGTATGGGTGTGTTTAAAAATAAAGATGAGTAAATGGAACCCTGTGCATACTCCTTTCAGGAAACTTAAGATGAAAGTCACCTCCCAGGCAAGGCACGGGCGCTGCATTAAGAAGAGCATTCTGTAAGCGTTGAAGGGTAGTGAATAGCAGGAGTTGATGGAGTGCAAATCATGCCAGACAAATTTAATTGCTTTTTTTCTAATCTATAGAAAATGCCAGATGAGGAGATAAAAGGAAAGCAGTGAATATAATAGCTCTTGATTTTAGGAAAGTGCTTGAGCGGAGTGACTTGGGCAGAGTTCTGAGCAAACAATAAATGATAACAATTTACGTGGGCTGGGGCTGGAAACGGAGGCAGCCTTTGGCCCCAGAGCAGGTAGGGAATCAGGAGCTACCAGGTGCTGGACAGAAGACTGCAATGCAGCCTTCTACTCCCTCCCCAATCCCCTGAACCTGAATTTCAACTAAGTCCTGAGACAGCTGGCTGAAACCTTCCATATGGAAGCATGGTCCAAGGACTAGAGCAAGGTCAAGAGCTTGTAGGAAATGCAGAATCTCAAGTCCCGGTCCTGACCTCTAGTACCAGTATTTGCACTGGGGTGGGAGGAGTCATGCACACACTCTCTTGGTTGATTAACAAAACTCTCACACCCTGTGAAGCTGGAGGGCACTGCAAAGCTGTCGCTGAGGCATCTTTTCAGGTGCCCTCTCTCCTTTCTCTTTACCCTGCTCCCCAGTGATGTTCTCATCCAGAACTGTGCTCCTCAAATACTCTGCTCCAAAAGTCCACCTCCCCTCTGTCTTGCTACCATTTTTTAGCCACAAAGAGATAAGAAATTTGGATATGACATGGATGATCTTTGAAAACATTCTGTTGTGTGAAGTAAATTAGACACAAAAGGATGAGTACTGTCTGATCCCCTTTCACTAAAATAGTTAGAACAGGCAAATGGACAGAGTCCAGAGTTTATCAGAAATTGCCAGGGGCAAGGAGAAAGGAGAGTTATTTCTTACAGGGCACTTGAGTTCCTTCTCTTTGGGATGATGAAAACTGTTGGGAATAGTGGTAATGATTACTCAATTTAGTGAATATAATTCATGTCACTGAATTGTACATTTAAAAATGGTTAAAATAGTAAAAATGTTTATGGTATAGATTCTACAACAATAAAAGTACTTTTTTTTAAAAAAAAGTATACTTCCTTATCTTGATGACAGCTTGTTCTCCCAGAGAGTCTATGCCAGGCTAAAGTATGTATAACGGGGGTATTTGCCCTTTTGAAACAAAAGTCAGTTAATGAGACACCAGCAGTGAAATTTCAGACCACATAACGTTGGAAGCATACCAGTGGATTAAGAACCCCTCTAAGAAAATGAGGAATTTCGGATGCGTGCCTTCCAGATGTCACGTCCTAGGACAGATACTTCTTTGTGCTCTACCTCATTTGTTTCTCAGAATCCTGGAAAGTTTTATCATCCATGCCTCTTTGGATGAGGAGTCTGAGAGCCAGAAAGGTTAACTCGTCCAAGAACACTCAAGCAGAAGTGACGGAGTCAAGCCTGGCTCTGGGCTCCGTTATCTTGCCGGATCAGAATCGCCCACCTGCACCCTGTGGCCCCATCGCCGCTTCACCTGCTTACATATTCTCAGATCACCTTGTCCAGTGTGCTGTGGAGGCTGAGTACGAGGGACCATGAGGGGCTCTGTCTACCAAGCTTCAAAATCTTGTCTACACCAGCTTCTATTAATGTTCAGACAGTTGAGGAAAACGAGCTGGGGACAGAAAGAAAAAAATCAGGATAGCAAAGTACATGAACTGTTCAGTTCCCAAATATAATATTTATACCATGCTTATGTCAAAAGACATTTGAAGTAAACTTAAAACATAAAATCAATATAGATGAGTGCCTTGGAAACTCTATTGAAAAGCTTTACTCTGCCCTATAGGGTCATTGTGAGTCAGAATTGACCCTAACCCTAACCCTAACTGGGTTTCTTTCTTTTTTTTTATTAAATAGTTGACTTTTAGAAAGTGTCAGATGGAGTCTGAGCTTCCACCATGGCTGGGATCAAACGTGCAGGTGATGGTATAGCTCCCCAAACTCACCTTTGGATACCTGCAAAGTTGATGCCGATTCATGAGTGGCTCTATGAACAAGTGAGTATGCGGATAGAGGACTGTACTGTGGGCTTTGGTGAGTCACTGGACCTGGTATTAGCTGATGCAGAAGAGATTCATTCTAAAATATAGTCAAGAAAACAACTGGGGTGAATCATGCTCAGCTGTTGCCGTGTGCTGTCAAGTCAGTTCTGACTCTGCAAACCTATGTAAAACAGAGGAAAGACTGCCCATTCCTGTGCTGTCCTCACAGTGGTGGTTATGCTTGAACCCACTGTTGGAGCCTCTCTCTCAGTCCATCTCATGGAGAGTCTTCCTCTTTTTCACGGATCCTCTACTGTACCAAGTATGTTGTCATTCTCCAGGGACTGATTCCTCCTGATGACATGTCCCAAGTATGCAAGATATAGTCTGTCCATCCTCGCTTCTAAGGAGAATTCTTGCATACTTCTTCCAAGACAGTTTTGTTTGTTCTTTTGACCGTCCGTGGTATATTCAATGTTTTCCACCAAAACCATGATCCAAAGGCTAAGAGGAGAGAATGTTTACTCTGACACAAAGTGTATGCAACAAGAAATGATCAGTGAAGTGAGAAGTTGTTGAGGGCAAGAGCTTCCTTCCCCGTTTTAGACGTCCTTTGTTGTGAGTATACTTCTAATACACACGTTCGTGTTGTTTTGATTACTCTTATGTTAGTAGCCCAAAACCAAACCTGTTGCCATCAAGTTGATTCTGACTCATAGTAACACTATAGGACAGAGTAGAACTGCACCATAGAATTTCAAGGAGTGCCTGGTGGATTTGAACTGCCGTACTACAGTTAGCAGCTGTAGTTCTTAACCATCATACCACCAGCGTTTCCGTGTTATTACCAGATCACAATAAATACGATCCCATGTGTATGTTGGTTGTCCTTGAGTCAGTTCCGATTCATTGTCACTATTCTTCTGGTGAAGTTCCTGGGTAGGGATGACTGTTAAACGTGTTGGCTGCTACCTGACAGTTCGGATGTTTGAATTGACCAGAGGCTCCTTAGAAGAAAGACCTGCCTGTTTACATTATCAGTGTTGAGAACTGCGTGGAGCACAGTTCTACTGTGACACACATGGGGTTGTCATGAACTGGAGTCACTCACTGTTAACTGGTGGCTATTCTTCTGGTCCATCCCTGCTTCAAATGTTCCCATCAGTTGCTACAGCACTGATACATTGTCAGGGAGTTTGTTAGGAATGAGGACTCTCAGACCGGGCCTCAGACCTACCACAGAAGAAATGTCACTTTAGCCACAACCCCAAGTCGTCTAGATCCACATTCAGGTTTGAGCTAGCTGAGTTTTCTGTTGCTTTTAACTAAACATGTTGCTAAACTAACCCATAGTCTACATTTTCATAAGAAAGAGATATAGACTGAGTTCTGGATCTTTTTTTTCCCCCCCAGTGATTTATTCAGGCTGTGTTCAGGCCCTTCTTTCAACCTTGGGGAAATGTTTTTCCTCTGCCTTTTTTGTGGAAGGAAACCCTAGTGGCATAGCAGTTAAGAGCTGTGGCTGTTAACCAAAGGGTCAGCAGTTCAAATCCACCAGTCACTTCTTGGAAACCCTGTGGGACAGTTCTACTCTGCTCTGTATGGTCACGATGAGTTGAAGTTGACTTAATGGTAACAGTTTTTTTTTTTTAACAACAGTGACGGGCCATGCTATGGAGTTATTGACAGCATCTTGGCTGGGTGAGAAAGAAGAAAACAGAGCACTAATCCTAGATACATTTGGGGATGGACATGTCTCCACAGCCCACTCCATGCCCCCCTCCTCATCAGCCTCTGCCCACCGCTGGCAGCTAGGTATGCAACGATATCCCCAGTTACTGTATTTTCCCACAGTGGTTTCCACACTGACTGGTTTCTGCCAGCTGCATCCTTCCTTGATCCCCAGTGGGGTTGCTAGGTTCCATGCTCCACTTGCCGAGAGTGCTCCCTTTTTCTTCTGGAAATTCTGCCTCTGCTGTACTGCCTAGCCCAGCACTCTCCTTCCGTGGACCCAGGTTCAGTCAACTTTATAATGTCTTGTTTAGTCTTTTGTTTGCTTCATCTGAGGAGTCCTCTCTTCCCAGGGCAGGAAATGGGTCTTCCATTTGGTTTCCTCATAGTGTCTACTGAGGGCTGCTAGACAGTGAACACTCAGTACATGCTCTGCCAACTAAGTTTGCAAACTTATCCTAGAAAAAGTGTTGCATACCTCACTGTGGAGTATCTCTACAGTCGCCTTTGAAACACTCCCCTTGTGAAGCTGTGCACGAATGCCAGCACCTAGTCCACTCTTCAAAGCAGCTTTGGAACTTTTTCTGGAATGGCCTTGAGAGCTGTCGTTGTATTACCTCTGATGTCTTTAATGTCATCAAAATGTCTTCCTTTAAATATTTCCTTTATCTTCAGGTGAAGAAGAAGACCACTGGGGCCAGATCAGGTGAGTAACAAGGGTGTACCAATACAGTCATTTGTTTACTGGCTAAAAACTCCCTCACGAACAACTGTCAAATTACGTTTGCAAACTTGCCACCTTGCCACCGTGTGCAATGACCATTCCAGAAACAGTTCCAGAATTGCTTTGAAGCATGGACAGGCGATGATGTTGGTGCATAGCTTCCCAAGGGGTGCACTTGAAAAGTGGCCTTCGTGATATTCAGCAATGAGGTACGTAACTCTTAAAACTAAAACACTTAAAATTAAGTTAATGGACTTGTCAGACTTCATGTGGACTTGATTAGATGCTATTTAGCATGTACTCATTATCCCAGACAGGGCCGCAGTATCAATCATGTCTCTAAACTCTATCTTATCTGCAGGAACACCGAAGCCCACTCATGAGTACCAAGTCATAGGGTAGTGCTAGAAGAAATCATAGTGCCACCCACTGCTGGTCTTCTGCCTTTATAGAAGAAGCCAGAAGGAGAGGGCTTTGTGGAAGTTCCCACAGCTGGTTCATGGCACTGGGACTATGAGTCCAGCATCAGCGTGGCCTCTGTTCTACCTGCCCATCTCCTGCCAGTCCGTCCTCCATTCTTCCAGGTGCTAGCATGAGCAGTGCAAGCTGAGGTTTGGATTAAAACAAATTAGCACAAAACAAATTAGATTTCTTCATCATGGCACTGTCCTGATTGCCTAGAAAAAGGAGTTGTACAAAATCCAATACTATTTTAACTGCATCAAGGAGTCTTACCAATTAAAGGACTTCAGAGGTAACAGCATTTGTAAAGTGAAGAATAATTTTATAAAGGGAATACTCACCTCTTTCTCACACTGAGATTCAGTGATGGTTTCTTTCATAAGTAGAGGATTTAGTTGTTACGTATCTTGGTTTTACTCAAAAGTGAACAGTTATGAATTCAATTATAAATTTGCAATAGATACGAATTATTTATACAGTCATAATCTTAGATGTGCAAGGCTGTAACTTTCTGTTTCTTTACAATGGAACTGACGTTAGTTCTTCAGCTGTCTTTCCTCCAGAGATGGAACATATAAATTTAGCAGTTTAAGAGCAGTAGCCACTTCTTATTTTAATACAGTCAGTTTAACTTCTGTTTTATTGTATTCTTCATGGAATGATTGAAGTTTCTGGGGACTTCAGTATCTTCTGGTAATGAAGGAGGGACACCGCCCTAACTGTTGAGGTGTACCTCATCCTGTGAATGCCGTCTGCGCTGCATCTATAGGATACGACCTTGGTCCCCACTCTGGCTTCCAGTTATCAAGTTCTATGCTCTTGGCTTTCTCTTTGTCCTGACTGCAAAGCATCTTGGTCCCAAGATGCCCTCTAGGCCACACCTACATCTCCTTGTGGGGAGCTTTGGAATGCTGGGAGCTTTCCCTACAGTCCACCAGGGTGAGTGGCTCCCAAGGCTGATTAATCTGCCTAGACAAAAGTGCTCTCTGCCATTGCCAGTCTTCTTTCCAGAAGCCTTGTTGGACAAAGGACACCTCTGTGAGGCTTGACGTCTTCTGGACTACACCCTGAATGGCAGGGAGTGTTTTCTTCATCTTTCAGATATTCCTGTATATCTATGTGAGATTTAGGAAACCTTGGTGGTGTAGTAGTTGAATGCTATGACAGCTAACCAGAAAGTTGGCAGTTCATACCCACCAGGCACTCCTTGGAAACTCAGAGGGGCAGTTCTACTCCATCCTATAGAGTCTCTGTGAGTTGGAATCAATTCAGTGACAGTGGGTTTGGTTTTTGGTTTGGATCTGACATTAGGAATCAGAGGTTCAGTCATTCTGCAGAAATCCAGCTCCAAAGGGCAGTGATACTGGGTTTCATCTCAGAAATTCACCATCTAAACCTCAGTTCTACCTCTGATTTCATTTCTCACATGATGGTTTAACCCTCCCACCTCCGAACCTGAGGGTTGGAAGGATAAGACAATGGCTCCCATATTTGTTTCCATTCAGCACTTTTTGTTTTCAAACCTCAAAATTCTGAGCCTCTTTGAAAGGCCACAGGGTACTCACAAGTATCTCTCACAAGATGCTTTGCTTTTAGTCCTGTTTTGACTACGGAGTTTCAGAAGCATGTTTTGAAATTCTCAGCTGGGTAGTTGACTGTATCCATCTTTTATGGAGAGCAGGAAACCTGGGAAACTGTCTAAGTGATGAAAACAAGGTGATCTGTAGAAAGAACTTGAAGAAGAAACCTCAAGTATTATCTCAAAACTGCATTCACTATATTCAGTAATTGTGTTGAGCAGTATGGTCTAGTTTCCCAACAGGCGGCCAGACACCTGCAGACCACAAGTAGAGAAGAGCTAGTGATACTTTCAGCTCTGGAGGCTTCAGGGATACCCAGAGCCCTACCGGCACTGGTTTCCAGTAGCCAGTGGCAGCTTCTCAGAGGCAGCCTCAAGGGGACAGATGCCAAAGGGCCATTTTTCTGGTTCTCACCTGCAGAAGTACAATGAGCAACAACTGTTTTAATGGTTAATTTTGTGTGTCACCTTGGCTGGGCAGCGGTTTCCGATGGTTTGATCAAACACTAGTTTAGTTGTTGTTCCATAATGTAATCTGTTGGAATCAGTCAATCAACTGAAAAGGGATTTTCCTTAGGGTGTGGTCTGCCTCAAGACCATAGACAGACATTTTGGCAGAATTCTTTCTCTTACCACTCTGCACTCTTTCCTTTGCCTGGCTTGCAGATCTTGGGATGCAAATCAGCAGGAGTTTCCAGCTTGCCATTTGACTTACAGATTTTGTATTAGCCAGCCCCTACAATCCTGTCCTTGAATTAAATAACTCTCTCTCTCTCTCTCTACATATCACTTGTTCTCTTTCTCTTAAGACACCTGTGGAGAGTACCTGCTGTGTCTCTCCAGGCTGAGCTGAATGCAGCCAGGAGATGCTGTCCTACCCGGATATCTACTTCTGCAACCAGTTGACCCTTGTGTGTATGGGAATGTGGAGCTGTGGCAGGACTGTGTCCCAGGCACCAAGGAGCCTGGTACAAAGCCCAAGGTATGTGAGGGATACTGGAAAGGATTTCTGTAACATACAGAACCAAGCAGATTCCTGGGCCTCTGCTTTATAGTTACTGGGTTCTCCCTTCCATTTGCAGCTCATGAGCTCTTTTTAATGGTGGGGGAGTTTCAAGCTAACCTCTGGGAGATGACTTAAATACCATGTGTGTGTTCCTCAAATCAGGCTCATCACATGTGAAACTTTTGATGTATAAAAGGTCATACCATACTAGAAATCCAAATGTTATATCACGAGAGATTTGAACAGTATAAATGTCAATGGAAGAAACATAAAAATTTGCTAGCTTCTTAGTATAATTTTAACTGGTGTAAACTTTTGTCTGTGAAAAACGGTTAATGTTTTATTACCTAATTGTGTGAACAAATTTTCTAGCCAGTGGTGGCTACTGGGAATCTGTAGAGATCATCACTAGATGATATTGGTTAGCAGTTGCATGGAGCCATTTCAGACACAAAAACTTAATAGCAAATATTATGTGCACAGAAGTTACATTTAGGTGTCTCATTAAAATTTTGAAAATATACTATTTGAAATTTTTTACATGCTTAGCATCTTCCCTAATTTTCTTATTGTAAATATGTAATATAAGGAAGAGGTAATAAAAAAGACTCCTTTAATTTCCATATACTGACTGCCATTAAGTCAGTTCTGACTCATGGCTGACTCTGCGTGTCAGAGTAGAACTGTGCCCCCTAGCGTTTTTGGTGGCTGATATTTTAGAAGTACCTCGTCGGGTCTTTATTCTGAGGCATCCCTGGGTGGAGTTAGATCTCCAGTGTTTTGATTAGCAGCTGAGTGCATTAACTGTTTGCAGCACCCAGGGATTCCCAGTGCCATATTAAAAAAAAAAATAAACCCATTGTTGCTGAGTTGATTCTGACTGATAGTGACCCTCTAAGACAAAGTAGAACTGTCTCATAGAGCTTCCAAGCTGTAGCACTTGACTACTGTGCCATCAGGGTTTCCGTATTAATGCTCCCAAATCCCTTCCAGTTTATTCTAGTATGCAGCACAAACATTTTGTTCATGGGCCACAATGTAAAAAAGTCTGGAGAGCACTGTTCTAGTGGAGAAACTGTGAATCCTAGATGCAAGTCAACTGGGGTTCCAATCCCACCTCTACCGTGTACTGGCTGCGAGACTTCGTGCAAGCTGTTTAACCACCCAAATGCTCATTTTCTCTACATACAGAATGGAGAAGTGGCATCTACTTCCAGGACTGGACTGTGACTCAAAGAGTTTCACTGGTGTCTCAGTTGATCTGTCTTTGCTCCTCTCTGTGACCTTAAATAAGATCTCTGGCCTTTCTAGAGCCCGTTTTCCCAATGTTAGGGATTCACATGCTGCCTTCATGGACTAATGTGAAGCATGTGGACCTGTTCATGGGTTGTATCAAGGGCTGGACCTTGGAAGGGGAAGGCCTGAGTCACAGGGTCCCATAAAACAGCCCCTCCAGGAACAAGGTTCTGGCTTCCAGCACTCTCTGCCACTCTCTGATTTAGTATTCTGAATTCAGAATTTATGGAGCTGCCTTTCTCTGTCACATCATCCATCAGAGGCAGACACGCAAGAGATGGAAGGGGAAAAAATTAAAAACCTGTTTATTGCTCAACTTGCTCTAGGCATGTTTTAGCTTATTGTTCAGTTCTGTTCATTTCAGTGCTGCAGTTTGAATGGCTTTCTTAGTCACCATGGCTAACATGTCTATATATGTATGAATGGATGTATTCACATAGCTATCTTTATCTCTGGCAAAATGAAAAAAAATGCAAGAAATTATGTGGCAAGTGAAGTTTTTAAGACTCATGGCGAGATTTGGGACTGCTGGGACCCACCTGGGCCTAGCCCTAGCTTCCCAGCACCCTCCAAGAGACTCAGGCCTCCCTTTGCTGAGGGTGCTGCACTGCGGGTCTCTATTGGACATGCTGCACTTGTTCTTGTCAATGTCAAGAGGAGTCTGTGCGCAGAATGAGTCTAGAATACACAATGGCTACAGGCAGCCACGGCAGGCAGAGTGATGCTGGGGTAGCGGTGAGGTAGAAGGGGATAGAGGGCCATCTGGGCAGAACAGGGGTGACTGACTGGGCTGTTGGTCTCATCCAGTTCTTTAAAGACAAAACAGGGCCATCTCCTGTTGCAGCAAGCACCAGAATGGGTCTTGTGCCACAAGAGACTGTTATAAATGACACTAAACAGGGATTTAGGAGTCCTGAATCCTAGACTGTCCTTACTACCTTACCGGTTGAGTGGGGTGTCTCTGGTCAGGTTATTTGGGTTTGGATCCCATTTTCCCCACTTCTAGCTATCTGATCTTGAGCTGGTTACTTCTGTGCCTCCGTTTCCTCATTTTCCTCATCTTTGAAATGGAAATACTGGTATCCTCACTAGTATGAAGATCAAGTGATAGCATTCTTGTGAAGAAGGAGCACTAGTGATGCAATGGTTCAGCATTCAGCTTCTAACTGAAAGGTCAGTAGTTCAAACCCAGCAGTCACTCTATAAGAGAAAAGACCTAGTGACCTACTCCCATAAAAATTATAGCCTAGGAAACCCTATGGGGCAGTTTTACTCTGTCACTTGGGGTCACTGTGAAACAGAAGTGACTCAACAGCACACAACCAATGCAAACATTACACATGAAGTCTTGGTACCATGCTTGCACATGGAAGGTACCTGATATATGATAGTTATTATTATAAATTGAAGTATGTGTTTATACAGTTCCCTTCAGCTTCCTGGGCCACAGCAACTCCATTAGTAAAGGGAATACTTGTCCCACCTGCCTCATAGGGTGCTAGACTAATTAATCACTTGAGCTGGTGAATGAATATTTTCACAAGAGTGTGAAATACCATTACATATTGGAGATGGTTAATGTTGGAAGGCCACCCTCCGGTAGTGAGAGGCATTGAACCCAGAGTCAGCGGTGGACTATTGTTGGAATTCACTAGGATAGCAAGAGGCCTCGCTTGAAGTCCTGGCAACTATGCCTAGTAGTTTAAACTGGGGAATTCCTGGGTGAGACAAACAAGTAATGTGTTTGACTGCTATCCAAAAAGTTGAAGATTCAAGTCCATGTAAAGGCAACTTGGAAGAAAGGCCTGGTGATCTATTTCTGGAAAAATCGGCCATTTAAGACCTTACAGAGCAAAAGTTGGGGTGACAATCTCGATATCAGACAAAGTAGACTTTAAGACAGAGTCTTTCCAGAAAAGATAAAGATAGACATATTGTAGTGACAAAAGGGTCAGTTAAGATTTAACAATCACAAATATACATGCACTCAACACCAGATCACCTAAATGTACAAAGCAAATAACAACAGAATTGAAGGGAGAAACACATAATAAATACTACAGTAATAGTTGGTCATTAGAAAACAGAAATCCTCACTACTAGATCAATAAGAAAAACAGACAAAATATTGAAGTTGTCAAGGATTTCATTTTACTTGGATTCACAATCAATGCCGGTGGAAGCAGTAGTCAAGAAATTAAATGACATGTTTCATCAGACAAATCTGCAAAAGAGCTATGTAAAACCCTGCCCACCACACAGCAGCACCCATCCACCCTCATTATCACCAGAGAGGCAGGAATTCCAACATGAAGGAGCATCACACAATACCAGGAATTATGGCCTAGCCAGATTGCTGCAGACTTTTGGGGGGAACACAGTTCAATCCATGACAGAGACCTTTGAATTATGGTGTTGGTGAAGAATATTGAATATACTATGGACTGCCAGAAGAACAAACAAATCTGTCCTGGAAGAAGTACAGCCAGCGTGCTCCTTGGAGTGAGGATAGCAAGGCTGCATCTCATGTGTTTTGGATAATGTTATAAGTAAGGCCCAGTCACACTAGAGTGACATCACTCTTTGTAAGGAGAGGGTTAGCGAAAAAGAAGAAAGCTCTCAATGAGATGGATTGACCCAGTGTCCACAACACTGTTCTAAATATAACAAAGATTGTAAGGGTGTCCCAGTGGGCAGTGTTCTGTTCTGCTGTATGTAGGGTCACCATGAGTTGGAACTGACTTGACAGCACATTACAACAAAAATAGCACAATAGTTGGAGGCTGCAATACACTGCTTTAAGTACCAGACAGAACATCTAGAAAGAAGATCAACAAGGAAAGAGAGGACGTGAAGGATACAACAAACCAAATGGACTAACATACATAGAACAGTCCACCCCCAAACAGCACAATATAAATTCTACTCCAGTGTACATGAATCATTCTCCACTTCATACTACATTTTAGGTCGCAAAGCAAGTCTCCATAGATTAAAAACAGATTGAAATCATACAGTCTTCTCACTGATCACAAAGGAGTAAAGCCAGAAAACAGCAATAGGAAGAAAAAAAAAAAACTGAAAATAAGCAAACATATGGAAATTAACAACCCAATATTAAACTTCTAGCGGTCAAGGAAGAAATCAAAAGAGAAATCACAAACTTCTTAGAGACAAATGATAATTAAAGTGTAACATACCAAAACTTATGAGATGTGGCCAAGGCAGTACCCAGAGGGAAGCTTACAACTCTAAGTACCTGAATAAAAAAAGAACATTTCAGTTTAAGAACCTAATGACAGCTCCAGAAGCTAGAAAGAGAAGAACAAAGCCTAAATCTACCGAAGAAAGGAAACAACAAAGATTAGAATACAAATAGATAATATCAAAATTAGATAAACAATAGAGAAGCAATAAAATCAGAGCCAAGCCAAGTGCCATCCAGTTGGCTCCGACTCGAAGTCAGGCTTTTTTTTAAGATCAATAAAATATACAAACCTTTAGTTAGACTAACAAAGACAAGCAAAGATGCAAGTAACCACAATAAAAAATGAAAGAGGGGCTACTATAGCTGACCTAAGAGAAATAAAGAGAATTGTCACAGAATATTATGAACCACTGTATGACAACAAACTAGTTAAAGATGAAATGCACAAATTTTAGAAGTACATGTCTACATAATGACTAAGAGGAGACAGAAAATCTCAACAGATTTGTAACAAGTGAATAGGTAGAATCAGTGGTCAGGTACCTCTCAAAAAAGAAAGTCCTGGACTAAATGAATTCACTGGGAAGTCTACCAAACAGTTAGGGAAAAATTGACCCAAATACTATTTAAACTTTTCCAAAAGATAGAGAAGAACAGACAGAATACTCTCTAACGCTTTCTATGAAGCAGACATAACCCTGATACTAGACAATGACACGATAAGGGAAGAAAGCTACAGGCCAGTGCCTTCTATGACAGCAGATGCAAAAATCCTCCACAAAATGCTAGCAAACAGAGAGTATTAAAAGAGTCATACACCCTGACCAAGCAAGATATAATCCAGGAATGCAAGGATGATTCAGCTTTTGAAAATCAGTCAACTTAATACACCACGTCAGTAGAACAAAAATAAAGAATTACATGATCATCCCTGTGGGGGCAGAAAAAGTTATTTGTTAAAGTCTGACACCTTTTCTTGAAAACCCTGAGGAAGCTTGGAATAGAAGGAACTTCCCTCAGTATGATTCAGGACATACATGAGAAGCCAGCTGCTGACATTATACTTAACAGATAAAGGCTGAGAGCTTTCCCTTTGAAACTGGGAACAAGGGTGCCTGCTGTTACCACTTCTATTCAATATTGTATTAGAAGAAGTCCTAGTCAGAGCAATAAAACAAAAGAAATAAAAGGTATCCAGATTGAGAAAGAAGATGTAAAATTATGATCCTACATAGAGAAAATCCCATAGAGTCCCCAAGAAGACTTCCCGAGCTAATACAGGAATTTAGCAAAGTTGCAAGGAACAAGGCCAATAAATAAAAATCAGCTAGGATTCTATCAATCAATAAGGAAAAATCTGAAAGAGAACTTAGGGAATTCAATTTACAGTAGCATCTAAGAGAATAAAATACCTAGGAATAAATCTAACCAGGGACAGGAAGCACTTACACAATGAAAACTACAAAATGTTGTTGAAAGAGATTAAATGAGACTTAAATGAATGGAAAGATGTTGCATGTTCATGGAATGGAAGACTTAATATTATTAAGATGTCAGTACTATCCAAAGTAATCTATAGATTCAGTGTAGTCTTGATCAAAATTCTAACAGTCTTCTTTATAGGAATAGAAGAACCAATCCTCAACTATATATAGAATGGCTAGAGGCTGTGAGTAGCTCAAACAATATTGAAAGAGAAGAATGAAGTAGGAAGACTCACACTTCCTGATTTTAAAACCTGCTTTACAGCTACAGTAATCAAAACAGTGAGGCACCTATATAACAGTAAACGCAGACCAATGGAATAAAGTTGGGTGCCCAGAAATAAGCCCACACATCTATGGCCAACTAATTTCTGACAAGGGTGCTAAATGCATTTAGTGGGGAAAGAATAGTCTCCTCAATAATTGATTCTGGGATGGTTGGCTTTCTATATGCATAAAAGTGAAACAAGATCCATGCCTCATACCATATACAAAAACAAATTCAAAATGGATTAAGGACCTAAATGTGCAAACTAAAACCATAAAATTCTTAGAAGAACAAGAGGGCAAGGCTGTAAGGTCTTGATTTCAGCAATGGATTAGCTCAAATAATGACAAAAGCACAAATAGCAAAAAATAAATAAATGGGACCTCATAAAAATTAAAAACTTTGGTTCATTGAAAGACTTGACTTAAAAAGTGAAAAGACAAGCTACTGACTAGGAGAATATCTTCAGAAACCGCGTATCTGACAAGATTCTAACAACCAAAAAAATGTATAAAACTTTAACAGCTTAGCAACAGAAAGGCAAATAACCCAATTACAAAATGAGCAAAGGACTTCAGCAGACATTTCACTGAACAGGACATTCAGATGGCCACCAAACTCATGAAAAGATGCTCAGCATCTTTAGCCATCAGAGAGATGCAACTCAAACCACAATGAGACACCATTTCATTTCCACTACACCAAAACCAAACACATTGCCACTGAGGTGATTCTGACTCAGAGCTACTCTATAGGACAGAGTGGAATAGTTCCACAGGGTTTTCAAGGTGTAGCTGGTGAATTTGAGCTGATGACCTACTTTGGGGTTAGCAACCAAGCTCTTAACCGGTGAACAACACTCCCACTAGGATAGTTTATCTGCTGCAAAAGACCTCACTGCAGTGTTAAAAAGCTAAGATATCACTCCAAGGGCTAAGTTGTTCCTGATCCAAGTGATGATCTTTTCAGTTGCCTCAAAGGTCGCCATGAGTTGGATCCGACTCGACGGCACTTGGCTGGCACATGTACCCAAAAGCTGGATAATAAGAAGATAATAAGAATTGATGCTTTTGAATTATGGTACTGGTGAATATGTTGAATATACCACAGATTGCTGGAAGAATGAACAATCTGTCTTAGAAGATACACAGCTGGAATATTCCTTGGAGGCAAAGATGGCAAGACTTCATCTCAAGTATTTTGGACATGTTATCAGGAGGGCCTAGTCCCTGGAGGACATCAGGCTGGGCAAGGTAGAGGGTGAGTGAAAAGAGGAAGACCCTCAGTGGGGTGGACTGACCCAGTGGCTGCAACAATGGGCTCAGACAGCAATGACTGTGAACATGGTGCAGGACTAGGCAGTGTTTGGTTCTGTTTATGTGCAGTCACTATGAGTTGGAGCTGACTTGATGCCACTTACCAACAACAACATTGGCTAAGATTTAAAAAACAAACAGGCCAACAACAACAAAATAGAAAGTAGCAGATGTTGGCAAGGGTGTGGGGAAACTGGACCCTTATCCATCATCAGTGGGAATGCAGAGTGGTACAGCTGCTGTGGAAAATAGTGTGCGAGTTCCTCAAACACACTAGAAGTGGAACTACCACTTCTAAATCAAAAAAACCAAACCCACTGCTGTCGAGTCTTGTCTGCCTCATAGAGACCCTAGAGGTCAGAGTAGAACTGCCCCACAGAGTTCTCAAGGAGCACATGGTAGATTGAACTGCCAACCTTTTGGTTAGCAGACATAGCACTTAACCTATTATGCCACCAGGGTTTCCATGTGGTATTAGTTCCACTCCTAGGTACATAATCCAAAGACTTGAATGCATAGACTTAAAGAGAGACTTGTATACCAATGTTCATTGCAGCATTATTCACAATAGCTAAAAGGTGGAAATAACCAAAATGTCCATCAACAGATGAATGGATAAACAAAAGCTAGCACACACATACAGTGGAATACTATTCAGCTAGTAGGAGAAATAAAGTCTTGATACATGGTACATTATGGGTGGGGCTTGAAGACATTATGCTAAAGTGATCAGTTATATAAAAAGGCAAGTATGCAGAAACCAAAGTTTATTAGTGGTTGCTAGGCTCAGGAAGGATAGGGAAAAGGGGGGGTTAATGGTGAAGGAGAAATCACATTGAGGGTAAGGTTGCACAGTCAGTTATTTTAATTGCTATCAATATGCTGCATACCTATAAAAAACTGAGTTGGCAAAAGTTTGATAGATATATTTATAACAATGACAAAAAAATAGCTGCTGAGGCTGTTTAGGTACAACCAAATACTTTATGGGATTTGGTCTCTTGGTTCGAAGATATAGGGTAATGGCTTCATGGAACTTCCCAGTTAATTGGTCTAATAACATGTTTAGTGTTTCTGTTCTACCTCCTAGTTTGTTGCATAGTGCTTGCAAGTGTCCATCAAAGGCACAACAATTGGCCTTTTCATCCGGAACAACAGAAAAAGGAGAGTTAAGAACAGGAGAAAGATATAGAATGTATAAATAATTGCCTCCGTAAACAAAAGTCTTCCTTGACACGAGACCAGAAGTGGATGGTGCCTGGCTACCATTATTGAACATTTTGATTAAAGATTCCATAGAAAAATCCAGATCAAAAAGGGTAAAATGTAAAACAGAATTTCACATTATCAAAGACTGCAGACTTCAAGCAGCCATGGAAGGTAGAGGAAACTACTGTCCTGAGATAATCCTTAAACCTTAAACCAAAAATATCTCCTACATTCATCTTAAAACCAAATAGTTTAGCTTAACTACTAAAACCAAAATTCTTCCTCTTTTGAGAACTATCTAAACCAAAAAACCAAACACACTGCCACTGAGTCAGTTCTAACTCATAGCAGCCCTATAGAACACAGTAGAACTGCCCCATAGGGTTTCCAAGGAATGCCTGGTGAATTTCAACTGCCAGTGTTTTAGTTAGCAGCCTGAGCTCTTAACCACTGTCACCAGGGTTTCCAAGAACTATCTACATGGGATCAAACTGACAACAACTTCAAAGATTAGATAAGAACCTTAGAGGGCAACTCAGAAAATGAGGATGACAATGGCTGCACAAGTAATCAGTGTCACTAAATTGTACATGTACAAACTGTTGAGTTAGTGTATGTTTTGCTATGTGTATTCTTAACTACAACAAAATACAACACAGAGAAAAAAAGATAAGGAGCACAATTCTACTGTGACACTCATGGGGTTGCCTTGTATTGGAATTCACTCCAAAGCAGCTGGGCTTTAACTTGGCATAAAGTCATTTGCTAAATCTGGTGAAAGTTTTTGCTTGTGGCTCTATTCTGTCATATTGCTTTCAGTTTGATTTATAATCAGTATCCAAAAGATCAGTCCCTTGAGAAAGACATCATGCTTGGTAGAGTGGAAGGTCAGTTAAAAAGAGGAAGACCCTCGACAAGGTGGATTGACACAGTGGCCACAACAATGGGCTGAAGCATAAAAACGATTGTGGACATGGCACAAGACCTGGCAGTGTTTCGTTCTGCTGTTCATAGGGTTGCTGTAGTCGGAATCCACTCAATGGCACCTAACAACAAAAAGAATCCATTGTATTAAATGGTTTTTGTGTTTGTTTTTGACATCTCCACTCTCTCTACCTACTTTGTGTGTAGGGAAGTCCTTAAGGAAATGTAATATTTTACTGATGACCGTTTCTAGAGGGGCTTGGAGAAGGCAGACCCTCCTGGCCTGAGAGAGTGATGAGTCAAGTACATTCTCTGCCTGGATGGGGAGAAGGGTAGCACAAGCAGGGCCTCATCTAGAGAGCAGCATGGAGAAGTCCAAGGTCACCTTCAGGAAGGCGTAGGGTATAAGCTGAATTTCAGCAGTAGTTTGGAACTTGGGCAGGTGGAGAAGAAGTGACAGCAGTGGCGGGGTGGGTGTTGCCCTAGGTAAGTCCTGGAACCCCTCATCCCTTGATTTCTGACCACCCACCTGAAATCCCTTTGGAAGGAAACAGGGCTTATGTGCATGCACACACCTACAGACACACACAGCCTGAGGCTAAACCAGATTCTGAGACACATGAGGTCAACAGGACACTTGCAATCTCTTGTTCACAAATCAAGCCAGTTGCTGTTGAGCCAACCCCAACTCATGGTGTCCCCATGTGTGTCAGAGTGAAATTTTCCATAGAGCTTTCAATTTTTCATTTCTGAGCAGTGGAACATCAGGTCTTTCTTCTGAGGTACCTACTGGGTAAACTCCAACTGCCAATCTTTCCGTTAACAGCTGAGCATATTGACTGTCCACACGACCCAGGGACTTCCATGGGTCACAAAAGATGCTTCCAAAAAGAGGACACCAGCAAAAACAGCAAATGCTAATGCAAGTGGGAGCCTGATAGTCACTTAGGTAGAGAGAACAAAGAGTTCACTTGTTGTTTTAGTCATCTAGCACTGCTCTAACAGAAATACCACAAGTGGATGACTTTAGCAAAGAAAAGTTTATTCTTCCATAGTCCGAGGGGGTACAAGCCTTCCCACCCCCAGGGAAGGCTTTTCAAACTCTTTGACAGCTCTGCAGGAAGATCCTTGTGTTGCATCCGCCTTTGGTCAGGGACCACCTTGGTGCAGGAACCTCAGATCTGCATGCGGGACACACTCTTCTCCAGGTGCTGCTCTCCCAGATGTTTTCTTGCTTCCATTTCCCTTTATCTCTTGTAGGATAAAAGGGCAAAAGGTGTGTAAGACACACTCCAGGGAAACTTCATCTACAGTGGAGCAAGGAGGTGACCTTAGGAAGGGATTTACAGTCCCACCCTAATCGTCTTTAACATACAGCATAGGAAACTCACAAAGTGGAGGACACTCATAAAATATTGGGAACCATGGCCCAGCCAAATGGCTACACACATTTTGGGGGGAACACAGTTCAATCCATGACACATGAAATGAATATGGGGTCTGGAACGCATTCGTTTCATTTACAGGTCAAGGACAAGTGTTGTAATGCAGTCAGGAATCGGGAAGTAGATGTCAGTACCACGACTAGGCAGTGGAGCTAAGCAGGAAGTTACAAATATGTGTCAGACGTACCTCGGTCCCTTGCTCCATTTCTTCTGCTCCAGCAATATAAAGGGTTCAGTGTTTTCTGTCTGTTGTAGATTGAACTGTATCACCTCAGAAATGTGTGTAGCCATTTGGCTAGACCATGACTGCTAGTATTGTGTGATGTTTCTATGTCAATGTATGTTTGCTTCTATGTCAATGTATGTATGTTTCTATGATGTCAATGAGGAAAGGTGGGCAGCAGTTGTGTTGGTGACGCAGGACTCTGTGTAAGAGTGTATCGTGCCTTGGGGCTGTCGTATGGGGTATAAAGGAAAGGGAAGCAAGCAAAGAGTTGGAGACCTCATATCATCAAGAAAAAAGCAGTGCCAGGACCAAGAGTGCATCCTTTGGAAAGGAACTGGGGTCTCTGCACCTCAGAAGCTCCCAGTCCAGGGGAAGATTGATAACAGGAACCTTTCTCCAGAGCCAACAGAGAAAGCCTTCCCCTGGAGCTCATACACTTCTGGCCTACTGGACTATGGCAGAATAAATTTCTCTTTTTAAAGTCATCTATTGGTGGTATTTCTGTTATAGCAGCACTAGGTCACTAAGGCACTACTCAAGCAGGAAACCATAAAAGCCCTCTCTTGACCTAACATCCCACCTCTATCCTTTACTTTCTCTCTTTTTTCCCCTCACAGCCAAGTCAATTTGTGTCTTCTCTTTTGTCCTTCAAAGTCCATGCAGACTGGATCCTGCTCTGGAATTTACCCTGAAGTGGAATAATAGCCCATACTTGCCTCCTATTTGCTAAGCCCAGGGAATCCTGCATGATCTAGTGGGCTTGTCTACCTCACCAGCGACACACAGGACGCCTTGCCATCCTCCTACTGGTTTCAGCCCATGGTAGTCTCTGTCTGTGACAGTGTCTCAGTCTGGGTCAGTCTGTCCCCTGCTGTTCCTTACCCTCACTCATCCTTCACACCTGCATTCAGGTACCACCCCTCTGACCTCTTGTCTGCACCCCATGTACTTACCCAAACCTTATCCTTAGGACAGTGTGGTATCTTCAAATGTATTTTCTGTGTTACTAAACTTGATCATTTTGAGGGCAGTGGCTCTTCTTACTCATTTGGGACTTCTGGTACCTAGTTCAGTCCCTGACATATAAGAGGTGCTTAACAAATGCTAATTGCATGGGAAGACTCAGTTTTGCTCTCAAGGAACTTAGAATAAATCTAAGAGACAAAACAAATGAATAAAAGTACAAGCCATTGGCAAGTCAGTGATCCAGGATCTTTGGAGAGAGGGAGACCCTTTAAATTTTTGCAGTTGTCTAGGCCAGAGACAATGAGGGCTAGAGAGCGCGAATGGAAAGAAAGACATCAGGGAAATTCTATTTCACTCAATTAGTCAGTGATTGTTTATTGAGCACCTAGTATATGCCAGGCTCTGGCAATACAGCAGTGAACCAAATGGACCCACATTTATGGCCTTGTAGAGCTTACATCATAGTCAGGGAGAAAATCAAGATGAACAAATACAATGTTAAGTGTATGAGAAGGTACTAAGTGCTGTGGAGAAGCTGAGGCAGGGAACAGGGACAGGTAGCTACACAAATCTTAAGTGTCCTGTTTGGAGAAATTCTATGCCAGCCCTTCCCAGCCTCCTACCTGCTCTGGCTTTCCCACAAACCTTTTCTGACCTCTTCTGCTTGCAGCGATTGCTTTCTCCCAGGAAGAGATATGAGGGCACTGCGGGCCCTCATCTGGCCTTGCACATGGCAGTTGGCGCCTCTTCCCCTGTGCCATTACAGAGCTCTGATTTTGTGTAGGACTTGTCTTCCACACTGAGGCAGAAGCTGTCTGTGGACGGGGGCACATCCTAAACTTGTGTTTTCTGTTCTTTCGCAGTAGCATACTCAGCTCCTATTAGAGATTGAATAAATACTTATTAATTTGATTGATTGCATGATTTGTAAATAAAAATGGTAAGTGAAACCTCCATTTAAAGTCTCTTAAGGCTATTTTTTCAAGGCACTGATTACTAAACTCACTACAAAAGGGGAAACATCTTTAGAAGAGAAATTAGGGTAGTAGCTATCCTGACTGTGATGATAAAAGTCAGAAGTGGGTACATACTGTCTTCCCCCTAAAAGAACTGGGATCAAGAGAGGAAAGCAATTTACCCAAGATCCCATACTTACACTTTTCTCTGCCTCAGTTCTCTTATCTATTAAATGGGGTGCATGCCACCTACCTACACCACTTATTGAAAAGGATGTTGTGTAGATTAGAATTAAATGTGAAGGAATGTGTGAAAGACAGAGTTCTACCCAGAGGAAGGAATTGTTCATTTGTCGTTCCTCCCCTTGTCACCAGAGGTGACAGAGAGCTCCCTCAGAGATGGGTTGTCAACCCTCCACCTTCCTCACTAATGCTCATCTATCTCCCTTCCTATTGCAAAATAAAGCCTCACCTCACCTGTGGCCACAAGTACCTGCTGATGGGGGAAGGAAGGCCAGTAGTCACCATGATGCCTGGGAACCAATTCTGCCTGCCTAACAGCTTGCCTATTTTTAATTTAATCTCGCACCACCCTCGTTAGCATCTGGTTATTATTAGACCATAACCACAATGATAAGTATTCCAGTTGTATCTTCTATTTGCAGAGTACTTTGCAGTCATTTTTATTAGTTGCAGCTCAGTTGTCCTGGAAACCAACATATTCACAAACAAGAAGAAAAATGGGGAGGGGGGAAGGGAAAGTGTCTACCAGGCAGCTCAATTTGTCTTTGACCAGCAGGACGCCAATGTTCCCTTGGGGGCACTTGGAGAAGTTAAGCTAAGGTAACCCCTCAGCCAGAAGAAAACCTGAGTCCCAACGTGGCGGTGTCACTTTGGCGAAAACCAACAGATACATCAGTGGATGACCTGGCCACTGCCCCTCAGTGGTGGCAGAACTGGCCCTGCAGCTTGGGGCACAGAGAGAGCCTGCTCTTTTTCTTGCATCTGGGGCGACATCTGAAGAAATCGCCTTGTACATAAGCAAATGTACGACTCTCTCTCTGGGAGATCAGTCAATTACAGCAAATTGAGCTATTTCATTTCGGCTTGCAAATGGCTTTCAGTTACACAAGTAGACACATTAATCTAATAACTAATGATCATATATTTTACTAATCATACAGCCCTGCATGTGGTATAATATCTAATTATATTTAATATTAAGACATCTTCACATGTGCATTTTTACCAACTGTCTAGCTCAGGGAGCCATGCAAGAGCAGACAGGGGGTACAATTAATGGGTGCAGGGGTGGCAGGTGAGTCAGTGGGCAAGGTCCAGGAGGCCACCTCTGACTCCCTGGAGGAGGTGTCTTCTTCAAAAGGAGATCTGTGTGAAATCGGGCCAGAACTAACTTTATGATGAAAGTATCCACCCCGGGTGGGCCAATTAGAAAAAGACACCCTTTCTCAAAACTGGTGTGTCTGGACAGCGGCAGCTCAGCTTGACTGAACCAGTAGAGCAGGAACTAATCTTAGCCAGGTACCTAGGTACCCGGCATCATCTACACAATCCTAGGTGCTTCCCTGGGAAAGTTTGGAATCAGTGTAGGGAAACACAGCCCCTTCTGGGGCTGACTTAGATACCTTGGACTTTATATCTCCTGAAACTCAACCGTGTTTTCTAGAACAATAAGGTAAAATAGACAGCAAAGATTAACAACAAAAGGACAAAAAACTCACCCTAAAAATGGGCAATGGATTTGAGCAGACAGTTCACCAAATAGGATGTTCAAGTAGTCAAAAGCACATGAAAGGATGCTCAACATCATTAGTCATTACAGAAATGCAAATCAAAACCACAATGAGATACTGCTTCACCTCAGTTAGAATGGCAATAATCAAAAAAACAAAAAGAATCAGCATTGGTGAGGTCAGAGAAATTGAACTCTCATTCACTACTCGTGGGAATGTAAAATGATGCAACTGCCATGGAAAACAGTTGGGCAGTTCCTCAAAAAGTTGAACATACAGCTACCAGATGAATGAACAACCCCACTGCTAGGTGATGAAGTGAAGGCAGGAATATAAACAGAAACCTGTACATCAGTGTTCATTGCAGCACTTTTCACAATAGCCAGAAGGTGGAAACAACCAAGATGAATGGATAAGTAAAATGTGGTATAGATCTAGAAATACTAGGGAATATTATGCAACCATGAGGAAAAATACGTATCCTTTCACCATACCTTTTCAATCTGTATGCTGGGCAAATAACCTGAGAAGCTGGATTATATGATGAAGAACATGTCATTAGGATTGGAGGATTACTCATTAACAACCTACTTTACACAGATGACACCAATTTACTAGCTGAAAGTGAAGAAGATTTGAAACACTGATGAAGATCAAGGACCACAGCCTTCAGTATGGATTGTACCTCAACATTAAGAAAACAAAAATCCTCGTAACTGGACCAGTAAGCAGCATCGTCTTAAATGCAGAAAGGATTGAGGTTGTCAAGGATTTCATTTTATTTGGGTCCACAACCAACATGCATGGAAGCAGCAGTCAAGAAATCAAAAGGTGCATTGCATTGGGAAAATCTACTGCAGAAGACCTCTTTAAAGTACTGAAAAGTAAAAATGTCACCTTGAAGACTAAAATGTGCCTAGCCCCAGTCGCGGTATTCTCAATTGCATCATAGTCTTGTGAAAGCTGGACAACGAACAAAGAAGGTAGAAGAAGAATCAATGCCTTTGGATTATCATGTTGGAGAAGAATGTCAAATATACTGTGGACTGCCGAAAGAACAAACAGATCTACTCTGGAAGAAGTACAACCAGAGTGCTTTGGAAGCAAAGATGGCGAGATTGTGTCTTACATACTTTGGACATTGTCATGGATTGAATTGTGTGCCCCCAAAAATACGTGTAGTAATTTGTCTTGGCCAGGATTCCCTGCATTCTGTGATTGCCCTCCATTTTGGGATTTTCTGATGCTGTAAATCCTGATCTCTGCCTGTGGTTAACAGAGTGGATTATGTCAGAGAGGATCAGGGTAGGACCGTAAATCCCTTCATAAGATCCCTTCCCTGAGCTCCAGTGAAAAGGGAGTTTCCCTCCAGTATGGCTTCCATCCTCCTTTATCCCTTCATCTTGCAAGAGATAAAGGAAAGGGAAGCAAGCAGAAAACTGGGAACCTCACACTATCAAGAAAGCAGCACTGGGTAAGGAACACGTCCTTCAGACCAGAGGTTCCTGCACCAAGGTGCTCCCAGAACAAAGACTGATGCAACACAAAGACTTTCCTCCAGAGCAGACAAAGGTTAAAGCTTTCTGCTAGAGTCGACATACTGAATTTGGACTTGTAGCCTACCAGACTATGTAAGAATAAACTTTCCTTTGTTAAAGCCATCCACTTTGTGGTAATTCTTTTAGAGCAGCCCTAGCTGACTAAAACAGACGTGTCAGGAAGGATCAGTCCATGGAGAAATACATCATGCTTGATAGAGTGGAGGGTCAGTGTAAAAGAGGAAGACCCTCAATGGGATGAATTGACACAGTGGCCACAAAAATGGGCTTATGCACAGAAACGATTTTGGACATAGTGCAAGACCAGGCAGCGTTTCGTTCTGTTGTGCACAGGATCACTATGAATCAGAACCAACTCAACAACCTAACAACAACATAAGGAGAAATGAAGTTCTGATGTCTCTGCCATGACATTGATGAACCCTGAAAACCTTATGCTGAGTGAAGCAAGTCAACCACAAAAAGACAAATACTGTGTGACCGCACACTTACATAAAATAAGCAAATACATGGGAACAAAAGACTATAAATGGCTTCCAGGGCTGGTGGAGGGAAAGGGAAGGTTTTTTAGGGGGCACTGAGTTGGTGATGGAATCTTCTGGTGGCACAACAAGAAAATGTCATTAAGTGGTAAATGAGAAAGCTGTGCCAGTGAATGTTTTGGTGCACATTTACACCAGAATAAGATGGAAAAAACTGGCAAAGAAGATTGAATTGTAGGCAGGAGGTGTTATTCAGAGCAAAGCTTGGGGTACAGGAGGTTAGTCTGAGGACGGCCGGCTATTATGGGATCACTGTGCGTCTAAACTGTGGATCCTTTTGTTATCGTCTTCTTTCTACTCCTGGGACACTGGCCATCTGCCTGGTCATTGCAGTGGCTCTGAGCCACTGTCCTATGGACAGCTCTGGCCACCTGTGTCACAACTGCTCTAGAGACTGACTGGGATGACTAGAGGCCCCTTCCAACCCAGCCGTTCTGCTGCTTGGAGGCTGACAGGAGGCAATTCTTTTGAGAGTCAGAGGTACAAAGAGAATCAATCAACTGTGAGACTCCAGACCAAGTGTGAGCAGGATTGATGGGATTCCTGACCTTGGACTCACTCCACCTCTCTGGACTGAGCTCCTTCCATGCTCAAGGAGAGAATGAGCCTGCCCAGAACTTTGAAATGCTAAAGTGCCAATAAGCACAGGGCGCTAATTCACTCTTTAACAAAACAACTGCTTCACCAACACCCATGGAAAACCCCATAAACCAAAAACACACCCAAGCCTGTTGCCGTAGAGTCAATTCTGACTCGTAGCCACCATATAGGAGAGAGTAGAATTGCCCCATAGGGCTTCCAAGGAGCAACAGGTGGATCTGAACTGCTGACTACTGGTTACCAGCTGAGCTGTTAACCACTCGGCCACCAGAGCTCTGACAACCCCTTGGCAGACATAAGATCACATGTGCCCTTTGGGAACACACATTGTCTAAACTGTCTAGGTGTCAACAGGAGTGACGACAGGAACCAAAAGGAACATACTGGGGCAAGCAATGAGTGTTACAGGGGAGAACTGAGGAGGGTCACAAACCAGAGGGGACACATCCGGCCTGCTGCTGTGCCCTGAAGAGTTGGTTCTGACTCACAGCGACCCCATACGACAAAGCAGAACTGCCCCATAGGGTTTTCGTGGCTGTGATCTTTACAGAAGTAGATGGTCAGGTTTTGCTCCTATAGAGCTGCTGGCCAGGTTTGAACCACCAGCTTTTCAGTTAGTGGCCAAGTGCTTAACTATTTTCCCATCAAGTTTCCTACACCATGTCTAAAGACAGTCAAGCTTTAAAAAGAAAAAAAATTAGTCTGCGTCCACCAGTTCACAATCTCTAATGGACCCTGTCGGCCTGACTTTTGTATCCTGAGGTGCTGAAGCAACCGCCATCCAGCACTGGAGGTGCCCAGCTCTGTACCCCTCCTGAGTGTCCACATACCCCCCAGTTTCCTCTGCTGGTGTTTCTGGGTTCCCGAGACTTTTCCAGGTGACTCTGTGCTCTGCTCTCTTAACCACTTTTATTTTCCTGCTTTTTCCAGCTGGAGGCTAAGCAGGAACTGGTAAGGATGAAGGAATCCAAAAGCATAGAGGGTAGAAGGAAAATGAGCACTAGAGAGCATTAAGACTGTCTTAGTTACCTAGTGCTGCTATAACAGAAATACCACAAGTAAATGGCTTTAACAAACAGATTTATTCTCTCACAGTTTAGGGAGTTAGAAGTCCAAATTTAGGTGTCTGTTCCAAGGGAAGGCTTTTTCTCTCTGTTGACTCTGGAGGAAGGTCTTTGTCATCAGTCTTCTCTGAGTGGGTCTAGGAGCCCCTCAGCACAGGGACTCTGGGGTTCAAAGAATGCACTCAGCTCCTGGCTCTTCTTGCTTGGTGGTAGTGAATTCCCTCTGCTCTCTGCTTTTCTCCTTCATACTCAAAACAGACTAACCCAAGATACAATTTAACCCTGTAGATTTTATCTTGCCTGAATAATGTAGCTGCCTTTAATCTTACCTCATTAACATTATGGATTCATCGCCATTGATTTGATTACAACTCATAGGGACTTCATGGAACAGAGTAGAACCACCCTGTAGAGTTTCCATGGTGCAGTTGGTAGATTCAAACTGATCTTTGGTTTGGAGCCCAGCTCCTAACCAATGCATCACCACCAAGGCTCCCCACATTAATGTTATAGAGGTTAGGATTCTCAACACATGGGATAATTGTATCAGATTAGAAAATGGAGGACAGCAGCACAATACTGGGAACCATGGCCTAGTCAAGTTGACACACAATTAGGGGGGACACAATTCAATCTGTAGCAAAGACCCAAGCCCTCCAGCTTGCTGTGGTGGAGAGTACGGGAAGCCATGAAGAGAAGGGAGCATCAAGATTTGAAGGAAGGAAGCTTCAAAGGGTTGAGTTGCTTTGGGCCACAAGAATAGGGTAAAGGGTACATTAACTTTCTTTTTTTGAAATTTCCAACCAGAACTTGAGCATCAAAGTCTGAGTTTTGCTTGCACCTATGTCTTTCTGTGTGGCCTTGGACACATCAAGTTCATGCCTTTGAACCTCAGTTTTCTCAAATTCAAAATAAAGGGGCAGATGGTATAGGTAGGAAGCTAATGATTAGTGAAGAAGACACAAATGAGAAATAAGTGCACTGTGTGAAGCACATTAAGAAATCACGGCCAAAGTCTCCCTGGATCTTACAGTTGAGTTGGAGAGATGCCTGGATAAGTGCCCACCTGATGGGAGTCGTAATTCCATTCCCTCATAAGGCTGCTGTGAGGGTTCAACAGGCTGGAACAAGAGAAGCATTTTTTTCACAGAGCCTGGAACCTGATAAGTCTCAGAACATGTTAGGTATTACTATTGTTGCTGCTGCTGCTGCTGTTGTAACTCCCAACAAGTCAGGCAATGTGTGTTTTTTCTAGTTCATACAGTATCATACAATACAGGACAACATTAAAGAAAGAGTGACTTTGTATTTAAAATTACAGATGTCTGGCACAGGCCCATGCTTCCACGGAATAACAATTAGTTGGACTAAGTAGTGAACTCACAGTCTTCCTTGTGGAAAGAGGATGAGGCCTTTCATCTGCTACTCCCCACACCCCTTTTCCCTGTTGTCTGGTACTACAGAGTTGATTCTAACTCAGGGTGAGCCCACATGTGACAGAATAGAACTGCTCCGTGAGGTTTTCATGGCTGCAGTCTTTACAGAAGCAGACTGCCTGACCTTTTCCTTCCATTATGTTGCCAGGTGGGTTCAAACCACCAACCTTTCAATCACTAGCCAAGTGCAAGCCCTTTGTACTACTCAGAAGTCTCTATTCATTTATAGTGCTGGCCTGGCTCCTGGGGTCTTCACGGTTTGCCATTTCTGTAAGCAATGCCTTAAGAATTCAGAAGTGAAGTCATGCTGTCCATCCTCAAAAGGAACCGCCACTCGGTATCAGTTAAGCCAGGCTAGGTCATGCTGCAGTAAGAAGTGCTCCTAAAATAATAGTTTGCATCTTGTTTAGGCACTCAGGAACCCAGGCTAACAGAGGCTTTATCTTGGCATGTGTCCACAATCACACAGCAGAGGCAGGGAAAGAAAGCACAGCAGACTACATGATGGCCCTTGGAGTGCTAGCATGGACCCTTCTCACATCCACTGGCATCTCAGTGGCCATTACAACTCACATGCCCTTGCCAGAGTTCAACAGGTTGGGATTTATATCTCTCCCACAAGAAGGAGCACCAAATCTTTGGGAACAAGGGTAATGTAAATTCCCACCAGGCCAGTAGAGACATGGTTGACTATTCTGCAACTTTAAATTGACTACAGACCACCAACCCATTTCTCTCAAATGCTCGCATTCCAGTCACACCCGGAAGGTCAGGAATGAACAACTAGTCACCAGGATATTGGAGAAAATGAGAGAGAACTGGTGTTGGGGCAAATTAAAGTCCAATCTGGTCCCCTTCGCAAGGGTGGTATATATATCTGGCCCAATACCTATACCTCAGGGAGGAGGCAAAAACATGTCATGGTTAAGTATCAGTTTGGGGGTAAGGAGTCCTAGGTACTAGTCCTTTCCCAGACCTTAATCCTGGCCCTGAGGCCCTAGACAAATGACTTTCCACTCTCAGCGTTAACTTGTTACCATCAAGTTAATTCTGACTCATAGTGACCCTATAGGACAGAGTAGAACAGCCCCATAGAGTTGCTAAGGAGTGCCTGATGGATTTGAGCAACCACAGCTGTTCATTAGCAGCCGTAGCACTTAACCACTATGCCACCAGGGTTTCCACTTGAGGCACTGGCTCTCTGTCAAGTCATAGAGTTGCACTGGGCCAGTGGTTTTCAAACTGTGTCACTGACCACCTGAGAGGTTCCACCACAAGCTGGTAGTAAGGGAGGAAGGCGATCTAGTGAATGGGCTGTGGTCCCCTCTTCGAACTAGAGAACTCTGGTTTTCTCTATTTAATGCATTTGGGTGCGACACAAGAGTTTTTGAACAAAAAGGTTCTCCTGCTCCAAAAGGCTTGGGTGTCATTCTGGCAGGTACCTTCTTGGCATTGACCTGCTTAAGCTTCTGGATTTTGGCAGATTCCCAAAAGAGGAACTCCCACTGTCTTGCCCAAGCGGATACAAAGGCGGTGAGATGGACACTAGAAATTAAGAGTCTGAAGAAGTGCCAAGAGAGATAGTTGGTGATGCAGGGAGGGCCAGCCCACATGTTCTGTCCATTAGAGTGTAAGATTTGCCTGTGTAGGGAGCCTTTGAGGTGTTTTAAGCAAGAACGTGTTGTCAGATTTGGAAACAAGCAAGAGAGAATAAAGGTCAGATCATAGTCCTGTGGCCCGCGACACTCTTGAAATAACACCTTTAAGGACCTTCTAGATTTTCCTAGCCTCCAGCCCTCTGGGAGGGGACAAGGTGAAGGAGGATTCTGAGGAAGGCAGAATTGACATATAAACAATGAGGACTGGGTCCCTCCTGCAACCCTCTCTGATGACACCCCTCCCCGCTTTCCCCTGAGTTTCCTACAGTGAGGACAAGGAGACCACCCTTGGGGTCTCCCTTCCTGCTCAATCAATTCTCCTCAATTACCAACAAATCTAAATGTGATTTATCTGTGCAAGAATCATTCCAATATCAGGCAAGAATCTATCAATAAAAGCCCCTAAGGCAATCTTGCTCAGAGTTGTCAATAGAAGCTCTAAAGCACAAAGGCATAGCTGCTAGCAATCAGAGGAGTTTTGCCTCCCTCCCCCCTTTTTGGGGAGCACTTAATTAAGTCGACCAGGAGCTGTCAAAGATAATTTTCAAAGCGCGTGACCCCAGCAGCTGACATTGGATAATATTACATTCCACGTTGATTGAAATTGATTTTCCCCTCTTTTGGGGGGGATGGGGAGAACATGGGAGGTGAGGTCGCAGAAGAGATTTGGAAATTTTGGCTGTGGTACTCAGCTCAGGAGCCAGCAGTCTCTGGGTTCACCAAGAGGGGACTGCTGAGCTTTCCTACCTTTAGTGAGACCGTGATGGGTGGCTGACCATAAAAAGGTTGATAAAGGTCCACTAGGGAGGAAAGACACAGGTACAGAACTTGGAGACTAACACTGAAATTTTTGGACCAATGGCGAATGAGTTGATATTCCAACCCATGGTGACCCCATAGGTGTCAGAGTAGAACTTTAGTCCTTAGAGTTTTCAGAAGTTAGTTGCCCGGCCTTTCTTACAAAGCACCTCTGGGTGGACTCTAATCTCCAACTTTTTAGTTAGCAGCCAAGCACATTAAATGTACCACCCAGTAACTTCCAACACACTAGTAGTATGCAGCAAAGTTGATGGCATTAAACACTATGTGGTTTTTGAAAAGGCAACAGCAAAAGTGGGAAAAGCACACTGGGAGGTATAGACTGTTGGTCTCAGTTGGGTTCCTATTCACATCTGGCCCCTTAGTCTATAAGGGGTGAGAAGGTGATTCACCATGGCTGTCAGCTGTCTTTCGACTTTACTGTTGAGAGAACCTCATGACAGCACCCGGGAACTTTCTATCAACCACTGTCACTAGAAGCCACCAAACCAAACCCAAACAGTCATCACTGAGTTGATGCCTATTCACAGAGATCCTATAGAACAGAGTAGAACTGCCCCATAGGGTTTCCAGGGAACCCCTAGTGGGTTTGTTCTGATGATCTTTTGGTTAGCTTGACTGCTAACTGTAAAGTTGAGAGTTTGAACAGACCGGCTTCTCCATGGGAGACAGATGTGCATGTTGCTTCCATAAAGGTTATAGCTTTGGGAATCCCATGACACAGTCCTGCCCTGTCATACAGGATCACTATGAAATGGAATAGACTTAATGACATTTTTTTTTTTTGATTGGGGATTTACACAAGTAACAAGATAAGAGGAGTTTAACCCTGAAGTGGTAGAGAAGTTGTCACTGGTGATATCTAACATTCATATTTCTTGCTTTAAAGAAAAAAAATTAAACCATTAAAAGTTTTCAGCCAGAACTACAAATATTGTATGAGACCCCTATGATAAGATCTCAAAAACAGACTTATGCATAGAAGAAAAGACCCTTTGACAGCTGCAAGGGAGGGGAGGGAAGGAAGGCGAGGTGGGGGAGGGTTTAGATTAGATAGTTGCTAGAAATCTGGTTGGGTGAAATCGGCGATAGCACACATTAGAAACAAGAACAACATTAAGTAGACTTCAGCATAACTTGAATATTCCTTCCATCCTAACCCAATATTGCAAGGACAGAATAGCTGGGGCAGAGGGCAGGGGACCATGCTCTTAGGCGAAATTGAGGCCAGTTGGCACAACTAGCATTTTGCTAAGAGGGCTGTCTGCACCCGACATTGGCGAGTGGCATATGGGGTCTTAAAAGCTGCCAAGCTGCCATCCAAGGGCACAGCAAATGGTCCCAACTCAGCAGGAACGGATGCTCACTGAGGACCAAAATGACACAGGGGAAAGAACCCAGAAGATAGAGAGACCCACATGAGTGGGTGCCTACATAGACTTGGGACCAGAAGAACCAGATGGTACCTGGCCACTACCAGTGACAGCCGTGATGGAGCTCACTAAGTTGAGTCTCACTGGCAACACAAGAATAAAAAGGGGTGCACCCTGAGATCTCCACTAAAAGACCACAGTTGATGGCCCAGCCATTTCAGGGTTCCCCTGGGAGCATGGTCCCTGTCCCTGATGCTGTCCTTGCCTGTAAATCAGAACGAAGTTCCACTCTTCAGACACGAATGGATAGGACCTGGTGATGCAGAGTGACCAAGTATTGGGTGCACTTTATGGTTCTATGCATCTATAGGATATCATCCTGCTGACCTCTGGGCTGGAGGAAGGAGAGTGGGTGGAGAGGAGGGGAAAGGGAGACTGTTGGGAGGATGAGACATGTATGGAGCAGAGAGGAACAGTGTGCTGTCACCGGGCAGGGAGAGCAGTGGAAGCTGCATATAGGTGGACATGCAAATTTATACGGGAATGTCCATTTTCACTCAGTCATAATAAAAAAAAGGCAAAAAATAAAATAAAATAAAATATGTAAAAAAAAAAAAAGTTTTCATCCAGATGTGTACAGGTTGGATAGCAGGAAAAGCAGGAATTAGGAAACCTGAATTTTAGTCTCTACTACTAACTATATGGAAACCCTGGTGGTATAGTGTATCAGCGCTATGTCTGGTAACCAAAAGATTGGAGGTTCAAATCTGCCAGGCACTCGCTGGAAACTCTGGGCAGTTCTACTCTGCCCTATAGAGTCATTATGAGTTGGAATCAACTTGACAGCAGCAGGTGTTGACTAAATATGTGACTGTGGGCAAAGTAGTTGCCTTTCTGGGCCTCTGTTTCTTCATCTGTATAATGAGGCCTCTGAGATGAAGATGTGGACTAGAGGAGCTATATACGAAAATGCACAGTGTAATGATAGCCAATCTTTCCTTCTTCTCTTTCCTGCTCCACAGGTGATTGCATATAATCCTTTATATGTACAGTTTCCTTCTCTTAAGTATCGCTTCTTTACTCCATTTTTCCATATCACAAGTACCACAAGTAGTTGCTTTAAAGAACAGAAACTTATTTTTTCACAGTTCAGGAGGCTTGGAGTCTGAAGTCAGGGTGCTGGCCCTGGGGGAGGTCTTTCCTTGTCAGTAGCACTCCTGGGAGGTCCTTGTCATCAGTCTTCCCCCGATGTGTGTCTCTGTGTCTATTCTGTTTTCTTATAACTCAGAACCGATTACGTTTATGACAGAGACTGGAGACACCCTGAGAGGATGGCCCCCGGACACCCTTTCAGCTCAGTAATGAAGTCACTCCTGAGGTTCACCCTTCAGCCAAAGATTAGACAGGCTCGTAAAACAAAATGAGACTAAAGGGGCAGCCCAGTCCAGGGAAAAGGATGAGATGGGAGGAGGGGTCAGGAGAACTGGTAATAGGGAACACAAGATTGCGAAGGGGAAAGTGTTGACCCATTATGTTAACCATTGTCATAAAACAATATGTGTACTAACTAACTGTGTAATGAGAAGCAGGTTTGTTCAGTAAGCCATCATCTAAAATACAATTTTAAAAAAGTGATTCGGTTTAGAGTCCACTCTCCACTGGTATGGCTTAATTAACATAATAAAAGACCCTATTGCCAGACAGGGTCATGTTTATAGGTACAGGAGTTAGGATTTCAGTACACATAGGAGGACACAATGACCTTTTTCTAGAGCTAAGGATGAGGGTGGATACACTTCACAGTTACACAGTTAAATGTGGCTTAGATGATTCAAACTAGCGGATAACGTAATTGAGTTGACTTTCAGCTGCCTAATACTATTTTTGCTTTATTGAGCTAGGTTTAGTTTTCTTTCCAAATGCCATGTTTCTTGACTACTTCCTGTTCTGTCTACAAGCATTTTATTCATAAATTACATATGAAGCAAACTCTGCATATGTTGTTTCCAGCCAGGAATTATATATTAGTCAAGATATGCTTCATGAAGCTGCAATAAGCAACAAGCCCCCAAAACTCTGTTTATTTCCAGCTCAGCTGCATACCCATCACCAGCCAGCAAGTGTGCTCTGTTCTTCACACAGTCACACAGGGTCCCCATCTCAGCAAGTCTATCTCAACATGTGTTGTACAATTGCAGACTTAGGTAAAAGAGAGACAACAAATTCCCTGCTGGTTTTTAAAGCTACTGTCCACAAATGTCACATCTACTTCCTCTCACATTTCATCGACCAAAGTAAGTAACATGTCATATCTAAGTGTTACGGATTGAATTGTGTTCCCCCAAAATACGTGTGGTAAATCCTACCCCCATGCCTGTGGTTGCAATCCCATTTGGAAGTGTGTTGTCTTTTATATATTAGTGAGGGAGAATTAGTGTAAAGTCTGTCTTGGGTCAGTCTCTTACAAAATATAAGAAGAGCAGATCAGATAAGCAGAGACATTAGTAGAGAGCTACCAAGCCCCATGAAGGTCACCCAGGAGTGGGAGCTCAGAAGGAAGAAGACGTTTCCCCCAGAGATGACCAAGAAAGCCTTCCCCTAGAGCCACCACCTGAATTCAGACTTCTAGTCTTTGAAACTGTGAGAAAATAAACTTTTGTTTGTTAAAGCCACCCACTTGTGGTGTTTCTGTTACAGCAGTACTGGGTGACTAAGACACTAAGTCCAGGTTTCAAAGAAGTACTGTCCTCCCACGTGTCTAAGACAGCAGGAACAAACATTTGCAGAAAGGCCAAGTGACAACTGCAAGAACTCAGGGTACGTAGTGGTTACACTTGAGAGCAAGTCCCTGGTGGTACACATGGTTAAGTGCTTGACTACTAGCCAGAAGACTGGTAATCTGCGCCCACTCAGAGTTGCACAGCAAGACGCGTCCAGCAACTTATTTCCGAAAGGTCACAAATTTGGAAACCCAGTCAAGTGCAGTTCTCCTCTGCACCCAAGGAGTTGCCATGTGTCGGAGCTGACTTGATGGAAATGGACAGCAACAACAGGGTTTATGAAGCTTTGGTTGGAGCCTCTGAAGAAGTGTGAGCTAAGGTTAAGCACCTTTGACTTCCTGCACACAGAGCTCTTACTGAGTGATGCAGAAGATTCTGGTGTTCCATGTCACATCCTGTTGGCTGCAACCCTGAAGGGCAGTTCTAGATGAGGCTAGATACAGGCTGGCCTAGTTCCATGCCCAGCTCACACCCCAGTGTCTTCTCTGTCAGGAACTTGTTCAACCAATGAGCAAGTGCGTTTCAGAAATGGGTGATATTACCTCCCCTGGGGGTGATTCTCATCCAGTGATGGATGTCAGCCAGTAGACAAACAGCCAACCTCCCATCCTCCAGACAGACAACTTCAGACAGTAATCTCTATAATTCTCAGAGGTCCTGGGGCTAGAAGGTCCACTGTCTATAGTTACAACCTTGACAATGAGTCTTTAACAGTGACTTTTTCTTCTTCCCTATTTCTTCCTAATCATTCACTCCTTTCTGGGTCACCTTCTAAATAAATGACCTGCACTCAAATGCATGTCTCAGACTCTAGGAGAAACCAACCTAAGATACCAAGACTTCAGATCAGAGAGAAATTGCATATTTCTGCTCAAAAAATTAGGAGGATAAAGAAGAATTCTAGGATAAGTGAAAAGATAGCAGAATTAACTTAGATCTCTATTCAAATAAGTGTGTTCTGTGATGCTAGAGTCAAGGGGGTAACTGGCAGGAGAATGGGGATGTCCAACTGAGATTAAAGTTGCCAAGGAAAGTTCACAACTACATTTAAGTGGTTGTTTGGGCAATTGCCAAAATTAGCATCCTGGTTCAACTTAATGTCAGAAGGAAAACTGGGGATCACTCCCTAATTTCCCATCCCCTGCAGCTGAGGGAAGAGGAAGACTGTGTCTAGGCACTTGCCTGCTTGTTCCTTACAAGTGATCTTTTCCTCCCTTCAATGGAAAACCTTGACTCTGCAAGGGGTCCCTGATACAGAGTTTGCAGCAGTGGCTGGAGAGAGCACAACTGCTAAGCATAAAGAAATTGCAGAAACTGATTTTTTGCTGAAGCAAGGGAAGAGCAAGTGGAAGGACATCTGGGAGGAGAAAGAGCCTGTGGTTCATCTGCAGCCTGAGCTGTAGAAGTGGACTGGGTCTTTTCATATTTATTATTTTTGCTTTCCTAATGAATAAGGCTGTCTGATATTAAAATCTGAGTAGATTGTTCTGGTAGACATTTTCTACCTCTTCAAGTACTGAGAAATATCCACTGCACGTCTAAGTGCCTGTACCTGTGGTGGATCTGGAAACTAAGGGACAGGTGTGAGCCATGACTGTGGCAGCAAGGTGTTCTCCAAATGGAACAAATTCAGGGGACTCCGTACTCAGGTGTTCCAAAAGGTTCAGAAGACTGGCCTTTCCCAAATCTATGGAAAGAGAGGTTGAGCCATGTTTTGGTCAGCTAGGGCTGCTCTGACAGAAATATCACAGAGTGGATGGCTTTAACAAAGGAATGTTTATTCTTGCGTAGTCCAGTAGGCTGCAAGTCCGTATTCAGGATGTTCACTCCAGGGGAAGGGTTTCCTCTTGTTGGCTCTGGAGGAAAGTCCAGTATTGCATCAGTCTTTGTCCAGGGAACATCTTGGCACAGGAACCTCAGGTCTGAAGGACACACTCTTCTCCTAGTGCTGCTTTCTTGATGGTACAACGTTCCCAATTCTCAGCCTGCTTCCATTCCTTTTATCTCTTGCAGGATGAAAGGATTAAGGGTGGGGCAAGCCCTACTCCAGGGAAACTCACTTTACAGTGGCACAGGGAGGTGATCTTATAAAGGGACTTACAGTCCTACGCTAATTCTTTACATACAGCATAGGAAAACTACAAAATGGAGGACAGTCACAAGATACTGAGAATCATGGCCCAGCCACACGACTACACATATTTTTGGGGGGACACAATTCAGTCCATGACAAGCCAGTCTTAGCTAAATGCTAGAGGGCATAGGGACCTCAACTGACATATCAATTATGGATTACACCAGGATGGGAGTTTTAACATATTTTTGTGATTAAAGAAATAAGAATTCAACAGCTCTTATTGAGTTCGGTTACATGAACTCAACAGCTATTAATTAAAAAAGAAAAGAAAATGTTGTTGAGCAGCTGTTGGGTACTAGGCTAAGAATATGAGTGAAATTTTCAAAATAGTTATGCTCTGGTCCTTGGTGTGCTCATGGACGTGGAATGCACCTGGTTCATTAGACAGTGGAATCTTACAGGGGAGTACGGTGATAGGCTGATGGAGAAGAAAGGAATTACAGAGGAATGGTTTGTTGTGGTACCAAATAACCAAAGACCTTTCCTGTGTGTCCTGCTAAAGGGATAAAGCAGAGTTGGCTTATCAACACCATGCGCAAGGCATAACAAAGGAAGTTCTCCTCCTCCCATTGACAGAAACAACCATGTCTTTCTTATTTAGACCAATCACATTTATAGGAAACCTGGTATGTTCTGGGTACCAACCCCAACCCATTGTTGTTGACTCAATTCTGACTCTCAGTGACTCTATAGGTCAGAGTAGAACCTCCCCATAGAGTTTCCAAGGAGTGCCTGGCAGATTTGAACTGCCGACCCTTTGCTTAGCAGCCCTAGCACTTGACCACTGAGCCACCAGGGTTTCGGTTTTGGACACAGAGGACATTAAAATGAAGGTGGCATACCTTCAAACAGCTCCAGGCTACTGGGGGACAAATACCAGGAAATCAGCTATTACTATGATGTGATAGTGTGGGAAGAATAACGGTGACGGAGATACAAAGTACAGATGGAAGCACGTAAGATGAGCACTCACTGTAGCTTGGTTTGGGGCAGAAGGACCAAAAGAGACGTCCCAGAAGAAGGGATTCCACAGTTAGTGCCTCAAGGAGCCAGTTACCTGAGTGGGAGGCCACACTCTCTCTTCCAGCTCCTTGCTGGATAATGAGTTGATTGAAGAAGACACGGTGTGGTGGGGTAGAAAGAGTCCTGCTGGTTTTGAGCTGGGAGGCTGGGGGCATTAATTTTATCTTTGTCTGTATTAGCTGTGTGACTTTAGAAAAATCACTTTCCCACTCTGGGCTACAAATGTCTTCAATCATAAAATGATGGGGGTGGCCAATGACCTCAAAGTTCTCTTACAGCTCAAAATATTTTGATTGTCAGACTGTTCCTGTGAAAGAGATTTATGTGGAGGTGCTTAAGGAATGCACATGTTTAGTTAATTTAGTAGCTCTGCTTCTTATGTACAAATTATGGCTACCCCACAAAAGTCAGAGCTCTTATTAAAAGACTGGTACTCGTTTTGATCATGTTTGGAAATACTGCAGGAAATCATCAGCAATACACAAGAAACCTCTGCTCACTCACACCCAGACAGATGACAAAGTGATAAGCAGAGCTAATTCCCTGGGGCAATATTTCTTCCCCAAGCATAAATATGGGTGAATTATTGCCATTCTTAATTGCCTAATGATTTTTTTCCTCTTTCATGTAATCTTTTCAGGGGCTTGTATTTTTACCATCTTGCAAATTCATATTGGCAGAGTGATATACATTGTCGAACAAAACACAGCACAATCCATCAAAAATTAGGCTGCAGTAGCCTTGAGTTTTTTGGAAGGAGACTGTAAAGGTGGGAGGAGGCAGGTTGGGAGGGAAGGTGTGCTGTGGTGTGGGCCATCCCTCCCTCACTGTCTGTCAGCGTTCTCACAGCTGACCCTGAGATGGGCTGCAAATTCCAAAGTCCTCCAAAGAGTTTTTCTGCTGGGTTCAGATTCTGGCTCTTCAGAGTGTTCACCTTATTAGCCACAACTGTCTAGGGAACTCAGAGGGCAATTAGTCCAGAGAGCGAGTGATTCAGAGGACTGGTAATGAAATGTGGATTCTTGCTCCCTGATTTAATTGTTTGCATCTGACCAGAAATCATTACCAACTGATGCCTGCTTGGTGGCATCTGTGAAATAAAGCAGTGACTCAGTGGACTTCCTAATAAGTGATAGGAGAGTGTCTTGACAAAGACAATAAAGACGGGTCTTTAGTAGTTACATGGCAATGGGGCTTGCTCTAGGCTTCCTGAGCAAGCTTGGAGAGGTGCTTTCGCCCCTTTCTTGTATCCTTTCCATTTCAGTGATGTGGGGACCATCAACAGTGGTGGAGGGTGATGTGTGCAGCAAGTCCTTTGAAGGAGTCCTCAGCCTTCGCTGCATGTTAGGATTAGCCGACGATCTTTTAAACCTCCCAGCACTCCAGGCTACCCCCTCAATCGAATTAAATCAGAGTCTCTGGAGACAGGACCTGGTGTCAGTATTGTAAAGCTCCTCAAAGTGTTTCCAATGTGTAGCACAAGTTGGAGGTTACTACCAAAGGTGGGGGCTATCACTATCACTTACTTGGAAACAGTAATCTTGAATTTTTATTGAGGTGGGTGCCAGGGAGGGGAACAGGGAAAAGTAGTTCAAAGGGTAGAGACTCTGGCAAACAATTTCCTCAACTATTATTTGTTAAGACCTACTGTGTGTCAGGCACAGGACCAGATGCTTAGGGGGCTGTTGAATGAGGCAGTCATTGAGCTCATAGTTTCCAAGAGATACATACGGTGCTAGGGGAGCCCAGAAAAGAGGTTCCTGATTATGTGTGAAGAGAACCCAAAATCTAAAGGATGAAGAGGCATAAGTGGGAAATGTTATCCAGTAAAATATAATTAAGTTATATAATAATTGAAAAAGTTCCAGTAGTCTCATTTTTAAAAAAAGTAAAGGAAACAAGTGATAGAATCATTTAGGTGGGTGGAAGTGTTTTTTGTTTTGTATCTTTAATGGTTTTGATTCTCAATTTGGAAGAGGTATTCTTTTATTTCTTTATTTCAGTCTGTCAGAAAAGATCTCCCAACTTAGGTAGGCAGATGAAGCCAGACAATTCGGTTTGTTTTTTATATTATTATTATTATTTGTGTGCGTGTGTGTGTGTGGTAAAAATGTGTGTAACAAAAAGTTTGCCATTTTAACCATTTTTAAGTGTACAATTCAGTGACAATAATTTTCACCGTGTTGTGATACCATTACCACTGTCCATTTCTAATAGCTGTACATCACCTCAAATAGCAATTCAGCAATAAACCCTTCACAGTACCGCCCATTCCCTCTCTTCAGCCCCTGGTAACCATTAATTAACTTCTGTCTCTTTCCATTTGCCTATTCTAGATATTTCATCTAAGTGGGATGGTACAGTATTTTTCCTTTTGTGACTGACTTCACTCAGTATAATTTTCATGGTTCATCTATGTCATAGGATGTGTCAGAACTTCATTTCTTTTTATTGCTGAATAATATTCTATTGTATGTATGTACTACCTTTTGTTTATCAGTTATCTGTTGATGAACATTGGTTGTGTTCATCTTTGTCTGTTGTGATTGATGCTGCAGTGAACACTGCCAGTCCATGTAGCTATCTGAGTCCCGCCTTTCAAGTCTCTAGGGTATGTAACTAGGAATAGAGTTGCTGGGTCATTGGAGCAGTGATTAAGTACTTGGCTACCAAGCGAAAGGTTGGTGATTTGAACCCACCAGCCACTCTGCAAGAGAAAGATGTGGCAGTCTGCTTCTGCAAAGATTTACTGCCTTGGAAACCTTAAGGGGGCAGTTCTGCGCTGTCCTGTTGGGTCACTCTTGACTCAGCGGCAAAGGGTTTGATTATTGTTTTTTAAAAAATCATTTAGTAATTCTATGTTTAACTTTTTGAAGAACTGCCAAGCTGTTTCCCAGAGAAACTGCATCATTTTGCATTCCCAACAGCAATGGATGAGGGTTCAATTTCTCTACATCCTCAACACTTCTTTTTGTTTTTCTGACAATACAATCATAGTAGGTGTGAAGTGGTATCTTATCTTGGTTTTGATCTGAATTTCCCTAATGACTAATGGAAGTCTCTAGGTAATGCAAAGGGTTAACTCACTTGGCTGCTAACTAAAAGCTTGGAGGTCTGAGTCCACTCAGAGGTGCTTGGACTGGAGATCTATTTGAAAAATTAAGCCACTGAAAATCCTCTAGAGCACAGTTCTATTCTGACACATATAGTGTTGTCGTGAGCCATTTTTAAAAAAATGCCTCATAACCTGAAATAGCCTGGGTAGTACAGTGGTCAAGTACTGAGCTGCTATCTGAAAGCTCAGTGGTTTGAACCCATCAGCAGCTCCATAGGAGAAAGATGTGGCAATCTACTTCTGTAAAGATTTATGGCCTTCGAAATACTATTTTACTCTGTCCTATGGGGTTGATTATGAGTTGAAAGTGACTCCATAAAACTGGGTTTGGTTTTCTTGAGGGGGGGTTGGTTAAATACCTTGAGCATCTTCTCATGTGCTTATTGGACATTTACCTACTTTACAGAAATGTCTTTTCAAGTCCTTTGTCCATTTTTTAATTGGGTTGTTTGTCTTTTGGTTGATGAATTATAGGAGTTCTTTTTATACTCTGGATATTAAACCCTTATCAGGGATACATTTCCCAAATACTATCTCTCATTCTACAGATCATCTCTTCTTTGATAAAACCTTTTGTTGTATAAAAATTTTTAATTTGGACAAAGTCCCAATTTTTCTTTTGTTGCTCATGCTTTTGGTGTCATATCTAAGAATCCACTGCCAAAAACAAGGTCTTGAAGTTTTACCCTTATGTTTTACAGTTTTAGTGCCTATATGTAGGTCATTGATACATTTTGAGTTAATATTCATAGATGCTCTAGAACACTCTGGTCATACAGTAGTTAACAGTGCAGTTACTAACCCAAAAGTTGGCAGTACCAATCTACCAAGTGCTCCTTGAAAATCGTATGGGACAGTTCTACTCTGTTCTGCAGGGTCACCGTGAGTTAGAGCAGATTGGACAGCAACAGGTATGGTGTAAGGAATTACTTTTGGTAATACATTTTATTTAATTCAGTATATCCAAAATAGTATCATGTCAATATATAATCAACATTGAAAATTATTAGTGAGCTGTTTTACCTTTTTTTAAATATGTCTCCCCAAACAGCATTTCCCAGTTTGGGCTAGCCCCATTTCAAGTGGTCATTAGCTAGTAACTACCAATTTTTAGCACTGGACAGGACAGCAGTGATTTAGGCAGAAGACTAGTGTGTTTACCACGATGTATTAAGGAACATGGGAAATCCAGTCTGTCCAAGCATGGTAAGGAAAACAAAAATGAACAAAATAAAGTGGAACAAGGAACAATTTTACCTGCAACTTCAAATAGAAGTTCAGAGAAGAGGCAGGTTACTACGGTTGGCAATTTCTTCATTAAGGCAGAAGGTAGAAGGAAGAAGACTTGGGTAAACGGAGGAGACACAAGAGGGTATTTCAGGCTGGAAGGTATGAGGCCAGCATGTGGAGAAACAGGACTGAGCAGAGTGTGGGCTAGGAATTGTGAGGAGAAACCAGCACCTAGAAACTTTGTATGCCCTGCTAGGGAGTGTATGCCCCTCTTTTCGACATTAAGTATATGGGGATACTCAATAATCCCCTAGAGGATGCATGACTTTTATACACATGTCTGGCTCATATAATTCCTCCTCTTTCTGCCATGCATGAATAAACATGAACACAACGTATGTGAGTTTTGTGAGTCGACCTGGTGAATCATGATCTTGAGAGTGGTTTGGGGGATCCTTAAGACATTGTCCTACCAGCCTTACTTATCTCAGCTGACTTGTAAGCTCCTGAGGTACAGGCAGAGGGCATCCAATTGTCCTGACAAGAACATCAGATTGAGACTCAGAACATCTGCTTCTGGGGCTTTGCTTCTTTGCTTCCTAGCTGTATGACTTTGAGGGGTCAATTACCTTTGCAGAGCCTTAGGTTTGTCATCAAAAGTGGAGACAGTCACTCTTCATCTACTTCACAGTGCATTGTGAGGTTTGAATAATAAAACTTAACATATTATGACAAACACACTAGTCCTCCTGCCTGTGTAATAAAACACTCCCAACTCTTAAAACGGGATACAGATGAAAGATTATTATGAATCTCTATACTCTTGCCAAGCCTCGACTAACGTAAACATTCAGTAAGTATCTGCTGGATGGGTGAATCAATAGAAGTGATCTCGCTCTTCCCTTTCCAAGGTTCCATGCCATCTAGTTGAATTCTGGGCACTGAGTACTGAATTTTCAATCTTCACAATTGAACACAGCGGCCGCCTGGGTGCACGTGTCTTCTGTGGTCCCCACCCTCCACACCCCTCCCCCACAAGCCCATCCTACTTCATTGCCAATCCTTGGTCATGGTGTGGTGCTTTCAGGGTCTCCTAAATTCCCCTAGACCTTTGCTTTTGAACTCCTCTACTCATCAGCCCCTTGTCAGCTGCCACCAGGAGGAACATGAAAGCCTTAATTGATCAAGCACGGCTGTAGCCTTGAGAACTCGATTCAGGTATTGACTTCTGAGGAGCCAGTTTCACTCTGGCCTCCATGGCTAGGAGCGGCTCAACATCAAAACTATTAACCTCTGGCCCGAGCAGTTGGCGAGGCAGCCCAGCAGCAGTAATTAGGAAGTCAATCGGAATCGCCTGTCTCACTTACACTGGCATGTCAATCAATAGCACCAGTGACAGGTTCATTAGGCCCTGGCCATGCAAGCCCAGCCTGTAACAACCTCATAAAATACGCCAACGACTGAGGGCAGAGAGAAATCTGCCTGAAGGACTGGAGTGGATGACAATATGTATTGATTAGGGCTCCAGCAATTTATGAAGTGCTACTTGTTGGCCAACCTTTCCGACTCAGTGCTAAATTTTCCCGAGGAGTTGCAAGATGAAACCAAATATTACCCTCTTAAAAAATGAGAGGAAGCAAAGCTGTTGTCTGACAGGACATTTTTTACGTTAGTTACTCCTAGCGAATAATCTATTGGGGTAAAACTTCAATAGTTACTTAAGGCTGACGCGATACCTTTGTCTCTGTGACCATCAGACTCTGAAAGAAGACATCTATCTGGAGAAGAAAAAATATGATTTGACGTGTGATTAGGCAAGAGTCTACCTTCGGAGAGACAGGGTGATTTAGGCATTCATTTCTTCTTGGCGTTTTTAATGGCTCATCTGGCTTGTTCCAGGGGGATGGCTGACACTTGGGTTTTCAGAGCTAATTTAAAAGCTCAATAGAAGGTTGGGGGTGTAGGGACAGGCAAAAAGATACCTTCTGTCTCCTTCTCTATCCTCAGGAATGACAGTGCTTGCCTCTAAGCCTGTTGAATCACAACAGAGCAGTGATGTTGCTTCCCTTTCTTGACTGTGTGTGGCCTTGGAAACAGCACAAAAAGTGTTGATGTTGTCACTGCTTAGGCAGACTTACAAGTTTCCTCATTGTTAGCCCTGGGAAACAGCTGAAAGCATGTGGAATGCCACCTGTCCCTTGGTAGTCCTATGTCTCCTGATAGCTGTCCCTATCTTCAGTGGCCAACTACACATGCACCCACACATACAAGCTCATTATCAGAGTGGAAGCTTGATGAATGTATGGCTTTTTATCTGAAAAGACGCCCAAACCCATGCAAGACACTCCCCCAAAGCTAGCCTGTCTAGACTATCCCCAAAGGCACGGGCACAAGGAGTGTGCACACTAAAACAGAGATATGTGGTAGTCAGAGACAGGTTAGAACAGTTGAATTTCATGACATCATCAACTGGAATCCCTAGGTGGTGCAAGCAAGTAATGTGCTTGGCTGCTAACTAAATGGTTAGGAGTTGGAGTCCATCCAGAAGCGTGACAGAACAAAAAAAAGCCTGGTGACCTACTTCTGAAAAATCAGTTCTGAAAACCCAAACCCTATAGAATGTCACAGTTCTTCTCTGCCACACACGGGGCTGCCCTTAGTTGGGGTCAGTCTGACAGCAACTGTGCATTGGTTATGGCGTCAACTAGCTTTGTAACCATTAGCAAGAGCCCCACTTCTCTGAAGTTTGTCTCTAAAATGGGGATCAAAATGTCACTGCTTCATTTATCTAGCATGCTTATTATGAGTCTCAGACGAAACAATGAAACAGAAACATTTTGGGTAAAACACTGTATAGAATGTAAAAATTTATTTATAGAGGAAACACCAGCTGTATTAACCCCATTCTCAAGAAAAAGGAAGGGTTCCAACTGTTATATGGTGGTTCAGATTTTCTCCCTAGCATCTTACAGGGGTGGGGGAGGGCCCTCGTGGCACAGTCGTTAAAATGCTTGGCTGCTCACTAATAGGTCAGCGGTTCAATCCCGCCAGCTGCTCTGTTGGGAAAAGGTGTGGCAGTCTGTGTCCACTTGGAAACCTTTTAGGGGCAGTTCTGCCCCATCCTGTAGGGTCAGGGTCAATATGGGTTGGAATCAACTCAGCGGTCATGGGTAGCATCTTATGGGCTTGCCCAGACTGGTCAATCAGCAAACACTTACTGAGCTTGCACCTTCTCCTATTTTGGCTTTAGTAACAGGAACTCAGTTAGCAGTGGGAGAGGGGAAAACATTGTATTTTTTCCAGCTAAGTTCCAAGGCACTCACCTCTGTGTGAAACCAGTTGCCCAAGCAGGAATTTGTTTTGTCCTGCAACTTCCAGGCATTTGGCTGGTTTGGCCCCAGCTCCTACTCACACCCTACTGTGGACTTCACCTAACCCTGTCCTTGAAGTGCCTTTTCTCTTGAGAACTGGTTGCCATATCCACAGTTACCATTCTTGTATCCTCCTCAACAAGGACAGAAATGGGGATTTAATCATAAGCCATTGTAAAAACAAAACAATAAAACTCAGACATATTCTTGCTGAAGTTCCCCTCATCTGTCTGAGATGGTTTGTGGGCCAGGCTGGTCTTTTCACTGCCTCATTTCGGACTGCTGCTTCCCCTGATCCTGCCAAGTCTCTGTTCCTTGCCTTTGCGGATCTGCGCTCCCAGTTCTGGGTAGACTGGATATCAGAGCAGATGCTAAGACTGAGGCTAGCGGTAGGACTGGGTTGGGATAGCTGCTAGGCCTGGAATTCATAGTCCCTTGTAACCCTGCTGCCTAACTTATGAATTGGATGTTAGTTCCCCTGTTGCCCCTCTGATAAGGAAAGCACATCTGGACCCCCAAGGCTCTTTTCCTGGACCCATAACTGTTATCTCTCCTCCCTTATTTACTTGTTTCTTTTGTTTGCTTTTAAAGTATACAGAACTAAACCTAAAGCTAAGAAGTTTCCTAAATATAACCAAACACTACAAGGGACAGAGTGGCAGGAGCAAGAGTATGGGGCCATGTTTTCCGTGGACATGTAGGTCAATTGGCACAACACAGATTTTTAAGAAAATGTTCTGCATCCCACTTTGGTGAGTGGCATCTGGGTCTTAAAAGCTACCAAGTGGCCATTTAGAAAGCATCAATCGGTCTCAACCCCACTGGAGCAGAAGAGAGTGAAGGACATAAAAAACCATAAGAAAAGTTTGAGCACAAGAGACAGAAAATGCCACTTAATCCAGAGACTACATGAGCATGAAACCAAAAGAACTAGATGGTGCCTGGCCATCACCAATGAGTACCCTGACAGGGAACACTACAAACAGTCTCTAATGAGGCAAGACAAAAACGAGGTGCAGAGCTGGAGCCCTATTACAAAGATCAGACTTGATGGTATGACAGTTGGAAGAGTACCCAAACCACACGGCCCTTGGACTTTCTGTCAGCCCAGAACCGAAACCATTCCCAAAGCCAACTCTTCAGACAAAGATTGGACTGGACTATAAGACATAAAATGATACTGATGAAGATGTGTTTCTTGGCTTAAGTAAATACATGAGGCTAACAGGGAAGCTCCTGTCCGGAGGCAAGATGAGAGGACAGGGGCTACTTGAATGGAACTGGGAAATATAGGATGGAAAGTAGGAATGTACTATTACGGGATGGGGAGACCAGCTAGTGTTACATAGCAGTGCACTTTTGATTTTCTGTATGACAAATTAACTGGGACTGTAAACTTCCACTTAAAGCACAATAAAACATTAAATAAGTAAGTATAGTGACAAACTTACTGTTGGGATCGGTTTCTACCTTTAGATGAAGTTGGCCTTCTTAGACCTGTGGTCCTACATTGGTTTGTGGACTTGGTCTCACTAGGAACCATGTGTCCTTGATGAAAGATACCATCTTCTACAGGATATGAGGTCCTTACCTAGCTCTAGCAGACAGCTTTTCTTCCTGTTTCAAAATCTTTCCCCTGTTGTATCAGCCCCTAAGTTCCTGTTTCTGGCCTGAGAGCCACTGGCTTATAACTCATCGGGCAAGTAGAGGTTACTGACATGTCTTGAGCCCAAACCCTCCTTTTTCAGAGTTTACAGCCACTCACCCCTCAAGATCCATCCCTGTGCTTTATCATTTAGACATGGGCTCCTGACTTCTCTCCCCAGAGGACCCCTCCTGGTTTTCCACTCAAGCACAAGTCTTCATTTTGAAAACATACAGAGCAGTGAAAGAGAATTGTCACCCAGAGAAAGGTGGCCCCAACTGTACTCTCTAAGCCCACATTTTGCTTTTGCAGCTCTATATGCTCGGACCTCATTACTGTCTCACAGTAGCCCTGTGGGGTACATAGGATAGACAGTGCTGGTCCAGGGTAAAAACCCAGTGGCAACTGATGGCTCCCAGGTAGGGCTACTGTGAGAGCAACAGAGGAGCTGTTTAGATCCCCCAAAGAGGTCTGCTCCATCTCTACCTTCCTCTCTCCTGCTCTCATCTGTTACTTAAGATGGACCTCACCAATTGGCACAACTAGCGTTTTGCTAAGAGGGTTCTCTGCACCCCACATTGGTGAGTGGCGTCTGGGGTCTTAACAGCTGCCAAGCTACCGTCCGAGGGCACAGCAAATGGTCCCAACTGAGCAGGAACAGATGCTCACTGAGGACCAAAACGACATGGGGGAAAGACAACCCAAAAGATAGAGAGACCCACATGAGTGAGTGCCTACATAGACTTGGGACTGGAAGAACCGGATGGTGCCAGGCCACTACCAGTGATAGCCGCGATGGAGCTCACTAAGTTGAGTCTCACTGGCAACACAAGAATAAAAAGGGGTGCATTCTGAGATCTCCACTAAAAGACCACAATTGATGGTCCAGCGGCTTCGGGGTTCCCCTGGGAGCATGGCCCCTGGCCCTGATGCTGTCCTTGCCCATAAATCAGAATGAAGGTCCACTCTTAGGACACGAATGGATTGGGCCTGGTGATGTTGAGTGACCATGTATTGGATGCACTTTAAGGTTCTATGCATCTATAGGATATCATCCTGCTGACCTCTGGCTGGAGTAAGGGGAGTGGGTGGAGAGGAGGGGAAAGGAGACTGTTGGGAGGATGAGACACGTATGGAACAGAGAGGAATAGTGTGCTGTCACTGGGCAGGGAGAGCAGTGGAAGCTGCATATAGGTGGGCATGTAAATTATATGGGAATGTACATTTTCACTCAGTCATAATAGAAAAAAAAAGATGGACCTCAGTTATAGCTTCTGTGAAATGGAGTGATATCCTTACTTTCAAATAGCACAAAGCCTCCAGAAATGTAAAACTATGAAAATTTTAAAAATGTGAGGCTGGGCTCTAGCATTTCACTGACTTTGCTGTTTTTTAACAGTGATACTTTAAGCAGAATGTCATGTTATTACTCATCACTGTGTCCCAGTCCCCAGCTCAAAGCTGGGGACAAAAGTGATGGACAAAAATGCAAACCCCTTACTGTGGACCAAACATCATTTATAAAGGAAGAAGGGGGAAAGCAGAAGGAGAGACTTGGATTATTTTTCAAAAGGCAGTATTGTGGAGAATTCCTTGGTCCTCCCAGCTTTACATTCTTACATTCTTCTTACATTCTCTTTTCCCTGTGATTCAGGCTTAATCTGGAAGCGCAGATCAATCATACCTTGGGGACAGCATCCTCTGCTCCTCTAGAGCTGAACCACTATCTCCCTATCCAGTCTCCATTCCAATGCAATGAGGAGCAGGGGAAAACAGGAGTGCTCCCTTCAGTCTAGAACCTCAGCCTCAGAAGACTGAACCCTACTCCTCCTAGCTCTGTGAACCTTGCACCCCACCAAAAGCCTCATGCATCTTCTCCATCACAGGCATCCTCTGAGCCTGCTAGGTGCAGCTCCCTATGCAAACATGCAGGCCAAGCCTTGGGAGCACACTGCAGTGAGGCCTGCAGCAGAAGCTGCCTGCTCCAAGACAGGGCCACCAGCCAGTGACAGCTTCTCTTGCACCTGTGCCTGTTGCAGCCATTTTTATCACTTTGCCACGCTCCATTGACCGATGGATTTTTTTTTCCAGCTTTGCCTCTTTTTTTATTATTACCATTTTTATCTTCATCATTACCTCCGTGCCTCTGATGGCATTTAGATATGAACCGCCTATGAACCTTCGAGCCTGATTGTGCCATGACAAAAAATACTGTCATTTACATTCTGTGCCAAAGTATTATATAAAAACACATCAACAAAAAGGAAATTCAGGAAGCTGAGAGTAAAGATATATAGTCAGCAAAGTATATAACTTCTGGCATATTACTGCTTAATCCTATCATAATTATTCTCATCCTTTTATTTGATTAACTTCTAATGGTTCCTCTTGGTGTTAAAGGTCCCACTCTGATCATTTGATTTTAGTGTCTGCTATAATTACCGATAATGTTCTTTGCAAGACAATTTAATGATAACCGCATAATGGCCTATATGAAGAAAGCTGCAGGGTTTCAAAGCTTTTGAGTAATATAAAATACATTAGACTAACAGAAGCTATCAACATGACAGGGAATGTTTGATTTACACTCAGGACTATGTTACAGCATTGTGGATTTTTTTCTTTTCCTTTTTTTTTTTCTTTTTTTGCAGCCGTTTACAATAAATGACAGAACAGTTGGACAATCTGCAACTTGCTGATTGCAAAAAACAAAACAGTACCACAAAGTTTGGGGTGGTGCAGAGGCAGCAGCAGTAGGGCAGGTCAGAGTGAGCCGTGTGCCTGGGGCAGAGCTGTGGACCTGCTTCCTGGGGACACTGACCAAGTCAGTCTTCCTCTGGGAAAATCTGCTGAAACAGAAAATCCAATACTCTTTGTCCTTTTTGGCTGTACCTCTTTTCAACAACTGAGGTTCTCTCTGCCAGTCCTATTCACCAGGTAATTGTTAGCTGTCAGCCAAAGTCTCAGCAAGTTAGTTATTTCTAGGATCAAAATAATAATAATTTCAGTTACTCAGTATCCCACGAAATGGAAAAACCAGCCTAAAACAAAAGAATGACTTTGTCCGGACTCTAACAGCCGGTGGAGTTGACACTGTCTCTTTCCCAATCTCCTTCTCTGGGCCATCCCCTCGGCAGTGTTCGGTATTTGGGGGCTGGCCTGTGTGCACACACCTCTTTCTTTGGTAATAAAATAATCACTCACCACTCTGGCCAAATGCAGCATAATTGATAGTGTGAGTGGATGGAGAAAATTTCCTGTCAGGAAAAAAAGGTTAACCATGGACATATTACCCCCAGAGTCTCTGATTCCGGGATAATGGCATTTGGACAGAAGTAGGGCCCTGTCCTTTTTATAGCACTTTATGCCCCATTAGTATTACTGCAAGTCCCGGGACCTGCCTGTTCGGGCACTTAATCAAAAGCAATGGGTTGAAAATCATGTTCCAGCGCTCCTCATATTTGATTCATTCCTTCTAGATAGGAAGAAGTAAAAAACACATTACTAGCATCAAAACAGCACATGCATTATGTGCTAAGCAGTTGAGAAGGCTATCATTGGGTTTTATCCCTTCGGGTACTTGGATGGACAAGTACTTTCATATTCATCCATTCAGTGGGCTGAGGCAGCCATATTTCATTTTTTTTTCCCTCTGACAGACAATCCGTTAGTTTTCCACAGATCTCTCTTTTAAAGACACATTCATGTCACTTGTTTTAATTGCAGGCTTCAGGCAGCAAAGCCCAGAATGTGTGTGTGTGTGCGCATGCACACACACACACTCACAACTGGAAACCCACTACTTGGATGTAGCTCCTCTGAGAGCCAAATCTAATAATAGGAGAGGAACATTTCTTAGGGGAAGAATTAATTTATACACTTAATTACTCAGGATCCACTTCAAGCTCTCGTCCTTAACGCTCTTTCTTTTAGAGAGAGTTTTTAACTAAACACTGAGTGTTCTGACAGACCCTGAGGACAGCTGCCTCATTTAGGTGAAGGGGCCTGGCCTCTCCCCCGCTCTGCCTTGGGCCTCACCCCTTCCCGCTGGGGAGGAGGATGTGGTATCAGCCGGAGTTCTGAGGCCCCATGCCTGTTAATATTGATTGGGATCTGGGTAAGAGGGCTTCAGCTCAGTGAACTGCTTCTCTCAACTTCCATACTCTCTGGGATTTCCAAGTGGATTTTCTGCTGGATGGCTCAGCCCTAGAATAACCATGAAAAATGAAACTATTTGTTCTATCTCAAAAGAGGAGCAACAGCCAGTGCCCCCAGCATTCAGGGGGCCTCTGTCTGTCAAATGGACTTTTCCCGATTCAAACCATTCACTCTGTCTGCCAATACCTTGACAAAGAGTTGAGGAAGGACACAGACAGTAACCCAGTTGCACACTGTGGGAAAAAGATTACCTCTGCTGGATTAATGGGGGAAGAGTTATTTTCTGCTTCTGACATAATTCAAAAAATAGATTGGGGCACAGGGGTACTACAGGCTAGGGAAGCTGTGTCTGCCAGCCCTGATGGCTGGTCTGGCAGACTGAGAATCCTGGAAACCATGGTTTCCATTAAGAGTTACGAATGTGGAGGGAGACAGAAGGGTAAACTCCCCACTCCCTGGGAAGAAGCAGGCGTGGGCCTGGAACTGTCCACACAGGGGGTGCTGAAAACATGGGCAAAAGGAATGGAGAGTCAGGGAGGGGGAAACAGCACATGCCCCCTCTCCCATCCTGAGTGGCCCCCGATTTTGCTTAGCTTCTGGGCATATGGATGCCCCACCACTTTGTGTCAGCATTTGGGGCTAAGCCACTGTTTGCTGAAGAGTCCTGTTAAAATGCACACCTGGTACTTGGGAAGGGCAAGACTGAACACAAAACTAATGTCTTCACATTAAGGTGAACTTAGGTTCAACCTTTAAGCACCCACATAGACTACACCACCTAAATTAAGACATCATAATGAAAAATGTCTTTTAAGGCCTTATATCCCATTATGTATCAATATAAACTTCATGTGCTACAGAGATAATTATTTTTTTAAACCTTGAGAAAATTTGAAGAAAATTAAATTGACCATTTATCAAGCCTCAAGAGAGGGGGATGAAAATGATTTTTCTAAGCTTAGAAGCAATATAGAAACCCTCAGAGGAAGAGTGACAGATTTGACTATATATAAGAATAAAACGTTTCTGTGTGTTTTAAAAAAGGCAAACAAGATACTGGAAAAATATTTGTAGCCACTACGACAAAAGATTGATACCTTTATATTTTAAATGATCATATTAATTGATGAGAAAACATCATCCCAGTAATACTATTCATAGATCAAAAATACAATAGTAAACATAATATAAAAAATGTTCAGCTTCCCTAGAAATCAAATAAATGTAAATTAAAAAAGAATTATTTTTGTATACTAAACAAACCTTTTTAAAGACATGAAACTGCCTAATATTGACTACAGTGCCCTAAAACAGTTTCTCTTGTACATTTCTGATGGCCTTGTAAGTAGATAAAACTCTTTCAGAAATCAATCCAAAGCCATAAAAATCTTTATTCCTTTTGACCCAAGAATTCCACTTCTGGGACTCTAACCTGAGAAACTAAAAAGATGAAACATCTAACATGTGCAGGTCGCTTGTTACTGCCATGTGCTTTATAGCAACAAAAATGGAAAATAGCCCAACACTAACAACAGGTGCTCATGCCACAGCTACTCAGTGGAACAGCCATCAGTTCTGAAATGAGCCCTGGTGGTGCAGTAGTTAAGCACTTGGCTGCTAGCTGAAAATCAGAAGCTTAAACTCACCAGCCACTCTGTAGGAGAAAAACAGGGCAGCACGCTGCTGTGGAGATTTACAGCCTTGGACCCCTATGGAGCAATTCTCCTCTGTCCTACAGGGTCACCATGAGTAAAGTGGTTGCCAGTTGCAAAGGACTTTCTTAGTATTAGATGAAGGAAGTAACATACCACACTGGATGCATGCGATGGTTTCCAGTATAGGGAAAACAAGCACATGCTAAAAAAGAAAGAGTACATAGAAAATATTTCAGATTACTATACACTGACTGGAAATTCTGGTGGCACAGTAGTGAAGGGCTACAGCTGCTAGCCAGAAGGTCCACCATTCAAATCCACCAGATGGTCTTTGGAAACTCTGTGGGCCAGTTCTATTCTGCCCTTTAGGGTCGCTATGAGTTGGAATTGACTTGAGGGGACTGGGTTTTATACACCTACTAGAACTGAAATCCTGGTAGTTTAGTAGTCAAGAGTTCTGCTGCTAACCAAAAGGTTGGCAGTTCAAATCCACCAACTGCTCCTTGGAAACCCTATAGAACAGCTCTACTCTGTCCTACAGGGTTGGCATAAGTTGGAATCGATGTAACAGCATTGGATCTTGTTGTTGTTTGTTTGCTTGTTTGTTTTTACTAGAATAGTTAAAACTCAAGAACAAACAGAACTGACCATAACAAGTTCTGGAGCATTTTGTAAAACAGGTGGAATTATTTTATATTGTTGGTGGGAATTCAAAATGGTACAACCACTTTGGAAAACAATTGTGCAGTTTCTTATCAACTTAAACATATACTTCCCATATGACCCAGCAATTCTACTCCTGGGTATTTACCCAAGAAAAAATGAAAACATATACTAACAAAAAGTATGTATGTGAATGCTTGAAGAAGCTATTTCTAATTGCCAAAAAGTGAGAATAACTCAGATGTTAATGAATGAACAGATACATTGTAACACATCCATACAGTGAAATATTACTCAGCAGTAAAAAGGAACAAACCACTGAAAAGCACAAAATAGGTAAATCCCAAAAGTGTTATGCTAAGTATAAGAAGCCAGATAAAAAAGGCTACACACCTTATGGTTCCATTGATGTGACATTCTAGAAATTGAAAAGCTATATGTGCAGAAGGCTTGGCTGGCAGCAGAAAACAGTTCATTGGTTACTAGGGGATTGACATAGAGACAGGATTGACTACAAAGGGGCACAAGAGAATATTTTTGATGGAACTGTTCTATATCTTGATTGTTGAGTTGACTATATGACTATAGGTATTTGTTAAAATTCATAGAACAGTATTCTCCCCAAAAGGTGATTTTTTTCTTCTGTATGTAAATTATACCTCATCTTATCTGGTCCACTTCCACCCTACACCTCTTGCAAAATCTATCCATTGTTCTAGCTGAAAGATAAGATCATAAATGATTGCTTTTTTCCTGTTTCCCATATTTTCTGACATAACTCTGAAAAAGAATAGATGTGTGTGTGTGACTGTTGTCACTAACCACTACCATCGTGTCAATTCCAACTCACAGTGACCCTATAGGACAGTGTAAGATTGTCCCAGGGTTTCTTATTGTGTCACTAAAAGATAAACAGAAAAACTGAGCCACTGAGTTGACTCAGACTTACAGTGACCATATAGTACAGAGTAGAACTGCCCCATAGAGTTTCCAAAGAGTGCCTGGTAGATTCAAGCTGCCAATCTTTTGGTTAGGAGCCCTAGCACTTAACTACTGCACCATCAGGATTTCTGTTGTGTCACTAGGGAGGGGTGATTCATGAGCAATGACATGTTTGTCTAAATAAATATAATACATCCATCACAAAGAGCTACTGACATGAAGCAAGCAATATGAAAATCCTTTACAAATTTTGAAATTCTTAGATCCAGGAGATTGTTCTCCTACTGGTTTTACCTCCCTTTGGATTTTTAAAGAATCCTTGCTTGCTTGCCATCTGGCCTGACTTCACCTCTCAAGACAGGTGACAAGTGGTAAAGAACTATATGTGGTTAGCTTAGAAAATAAAAGACTTGGAAGTGGGATTTATCTGAGGAATGCAGCATTAGCTCAGCATATCAAAAAACCTATCACTTTAATAATATACCATCATACTGGGTCAAACAGTGTTACACAAAAATCCATTGTACCTGGGGCCTCAGAATGCAACCTTATTTGGAAACAAGGTATAAGCTCATGATGGACTAAGGAAGGCCCTAAACCTAATGACTTTCAAGAAGGCCATGTGGCAATGGAGGCAGACACTGGAGTGATATAGTTACAAGTCAAGCTACACCAAGGGTTGCCAGCAACCACCAGAAGTTAGGACAGAGGCATGGAGCAGATTTTCACTCAGAGCCCTCAGAAGGAACCAATCATGCCAACACTTTGGCTTAGGACTTTTGCCTCCTGAACTGTGAGAGAGTAAGTTTCTCTTGTTTTTAAGCCACTTAGTTTACAGTAATTTGTTAAAGCAGCCATAGGAAACTAATACAGTTCTTTTAATAGAATAAAGGACAAGAACTACACAGTAATTTCAACAGACACAGAAAAGGCATTTGACAAGATTCAGCACTCTTTCATGATAAAGGAAACCCTGGCGGCATAGTGGTCAAGTTCTACGGCTACTAACCACAAGGTCAGCAGTTCAAATCCGCCAAGTGCTCCTTGGAAACTCTACAGGGCAGTTCTACTCTGTCTATAAGGTTGCTGTGGGTCTGAATCAACTTGATGGCAGTGGATTTGGTTTAATTTTAGTTTCATGATAAAAACACTCAACAAACTAAAAATAGAAGGTAACATGCTCAGTCTGATGAAAAGCATCTATAAAATCCCACAGCTAATATCATACTTAATGGCCAAAGACTGAAATGTTTCCTCTAAGATCAAGAAAAACACAAGAATGTCCATTTTGCCACTTTTATTCACTGTACTGGAGGCTCTTGACAGAGCAGTTAGACAAGAAAAAGAAATAAAAGGCACCCAGATTGGAAAAGAAGAAGTAGAATCATCTCTGTTTGCAGATAATACGATTTTGAATATAGACAATCCCAAGAAATCTACAAAACTAGGACAAATAGTAAACAAGTTCAGCAAGGTTGCAGGAATCCAGGTCAATATACAAAATCAATTGTTTTTCTATACACTGGCAGTCTAACACTAAAATTAAGAAAACAATGCCATTTAAAATAGCTGCCCCTGTCCATAAATCATAATCGAGGTCAACTCTCAGACAGTAATCGATTGGAGTGACCATATCATGTGTGCACTTTATGGTTCTATGCATCCTGTTGACCTCTTACTGGAGGAAGGAGAGTGGGTGGAGAGGAGGGGATAGGAGTTTGTTGGGAGGACAGAGACGTGCATGGAGCAGAGAGAAAGAGTGTGCTGTCACCGGGCAGGGAGAGCAGTGGGAGCTGCATATAGGTGGGCATGCAAATTTATATGAGAATGCAGATTTTCATTCAATCATAACAAAAAAACAGCATAAAATATTTATGAATACATTTAACAAAAAGCGCATGACTTATACACTGAAAACTAGAAATAAAAGTGAAAGAGATTAAAGATGTAAATAGGTAGAAAGCCATCTCATGTCTTTTCCACAGGGTGGGAGAAAATGTTTGCAAATTATGTATTTGACACACACACACATACACACACACAAGCATATGTTTTTACATATCTGATAAGGGAGCTGTATCTTATAACTTGACCATAAAAGGACAAATAATTTTTAAATAAATCAAAAATATTTGAACAGATATTTCTCCAAAGAAATATGTAGAAAACAAGATATTTGACAACAGTACTAAACCCATTTCTGCTGAGTCGATTCTGACTTACAGCAACCCTGTAGGACAAAGTAGAGCTGCCTCAGAGTTTCCAAAGTGTGCCCAGCATATCTGAACTGCCAACGCTTCAGTCAGCAGTGTAGCACTTAACCATTATGCCACCAGGGTTTACACATCATTATTAGGAAAATGCAAATCAAAACTACAATGAGATACCACTTTACATACACTGTTGTTGTTGTTGTTGTTGTTCAGTGCTGTCGAGTCAGTCACAACACATAGCAACCCTATGAACAACAAAACGACACTGCCCAGTCTTGCACCACATCAATCACTTTTATGCTTAAGCCCATTGTTGCGGCCATTGTGTCAATCCATCTCGTCGAGGGTCATCCTCTTTTGCACTGACCCTCCACTCTACCAGGCATGATGTCCTTCTCCAGGGACTGGCTGACTCTTTCTGACAACATGTCCAAAGTATGTAAGACACAGTCTTGCCATCTCTGCTTCCAAAGAGCACTCTGGTTGTACTCCTTCCAGAACAGATCTGTTTGTTCTTTTGGTGGTCCATGGTACATTCTTCTCTGACACCACAATTCAAAGGCGTCAATTCTTCTTCTGTCTTCTTTGTTCATTGTCCTCCTTTCATATGCATATGATGTGACTGAAAATATCATGGCTTAGGTCAGGCATACTTTAGTCTTTAAGGTGACATCTTTACTTTTCAATATTTTAAAGAGATCCTTGGCAGCAGATTCTCCCAAAGCAATGTGTCTTTTGATGTCTTAACCACTGCTTCCATGGCCTTGACAACCTCTGTCTTTTCTCCATTTATGACAGTGTTGCTTACTGGTCCAGTTGTGGGGATTTTCATTTTCTTTATCTTGGGGTGCAATCCATAATGAAGGCTGTGGTCTTTTATGTTCATTAGGAAGTGTTTCAAATCTTCTTCACTTCTGACAAGTGGTGTCGTCTGCATGATGCAGATTGTTAATGAGTCATCCTCCAATCCTGATGCCTCATTCTTCTTTGTATAATCCAGCTTCTTGGATTATTTGCTCAGCATACAGATTGAAAATCTATGGTGAAAGTATACAACACTGACACACACTTTTCCTGACTTGAAACCATGCAGTGTCCCCTTGTTCTGTTTGCACGACTACATCTTGATTCACATACAGATTCCTTACGAGCACTGTTTTAGTCAGCTAAGGCTGCTCTAACAGAAATACTACAGAGTGGATGGCTTTAACAAAGGAAGGTTTATTCTTACACAGTCTGGTAGGCTGCAAGTCCAAATTCAGGGTGTCCGCTCCAGGGGCTCTGGAGGAAAGTCCGGTATTGCATCAGTCTTTGTCCAGGGAGCATCTTGGCGCAGGAACCTCTGGTCTAAAGGATGCACTCTTCTCCTGGTGCTGCTTTCTTGATGGTACAAGGTTCCCAAATCTCTGCTTGCTTCTCTTTCCTTTTATCTCTTGCAGGTTGAAAGGATTAAGGGTGGGCAAGCCATACTCCAGGAAAACTCCCTTTACAGTGGAGCAGGGAGGTGATCTTATAAAGGGATTTACAGCCCCACCCTAATCCTTTAACATACAGCATAGGAAAACCACAAAATAGAGGCCAGTCGCAAGATACTGGGAGTCATGGCCCAGCCACATGGCTACACATATTTTGGGGGGGACACAAGTCAAGCCAACACAAGCACAATTAGGTGTTCTGGGATTCCCGTTCTCTGCAGTGTTAGCCATAATTTATTATGATCCACACAGTTGAATGCCTTCACATAGTCAATGAAACACAGCTAGACTTCTTTCTGGAATGGCTATAATAAAAAAGATGGATAGTAGTGCACTTTGGTGACAATGTGGCAGTACTGGAATGCTCATACATTGAGGATGGGACTGTAACACGGTGCAGCCACACTGGAAAATGCTTTGACAGTTATACAAAGGTTGAACACAGAGCTACCATGTGACCTGATGATCTCACTCCTGGGAATACAGCCAAGAGAATTAAAAATGTGTCTGCTCAAAAACACATACATGGATGTTTGAAGTAGCCTTATTCATAATAGCCAAAAAGTGGAAAGCCAAATGTCTATCACTTGACAACTGGACAAACAGTGGTACATCCATGCAAAGGAATATTATGCAACAGTATAAAAAAGGAATGCAATAATGATGCCTAAAAGCATGGATGAATTTTAAGAACTTTATGCTAAGTGAAAGCAGCCAGTCATGAAAGAACCTGTTATTGTATGATTCCATTTATATGAAATGTCCAAAGTGGGTAAATCCATAGAAATAGAGACTAGTGGTTGTGGTGGGTGAGGATGCCATGAGGAGTGATTGCCAATGGGTAGGGAGTTTCTGGGATGATGAAAGGGTTCTGGAATTAAATAGTGGTGATAGTTGCATACCTTTGTGAATATACCAAAAGCAATGGCGTGTATACTTTAAAAAGACGAATTCTATGGCATGCGAATTGTCTTAATAAAAACAAGGACTTGGGAGGGACACTGTAGGGGGTCAGGGCAGCTTATGTGGAATTGAAACATAGCTCTGCTCCACACTTCTAGCCAGTAGACGGCTCAAGGAGAACAGGTTTCCTCAGCTTGTGTGGTCAACCACTGATCATCTGTCCCCAGCTGTGGCTTGCTCCTGGTCTTCAGAGCCTAAAGCAAACTGCCCCTCTGTATTTGGTCACATTCGAGGTTCACATCACTGATTGTGCCCATACTGGAAAAAGCTCAATAAATATTGATTATAATGTCTTTAAATAAAATGACTGCTCCCCAAAGTGTTGGCACAGTGACTTGGACACAGTGGATGTATCCAAGTGTTCAATGATGAAAATCATTAACTACGTACAATTTATTTTTGGTGCATCCTCTGCACCAAGAGCTGCATAAAGTTCCTTCACTTGTCTCCTGTGACATGGGGTTCCTGGATGCTGGTGATACTGTAGAGGGGGCTCAGCATAAGCCACTGTGTTCTCTTCCACAGGACAGCACCATTTTTCAGGCCTCTTACTCTGGACATTTCCACCTCCCATCACACCAAGCATGCAAACATGCTAAATCCCACATGAAATCTTGTTTATATTTAACTATCTGAGTGGAGTTGTGGCTGCATGATGGAAAAAATCATACACTTTCCTAACGTTTACTTCAGTTTACTTAATTTTGATTTTGTCTTTGTCTTACTTTAAAGCCGAAGTTTTGTTTTGTTATTTTCACTAGTTGCAAAAATAATTTCACAGGCTTTTGCAAGGCACTCAGCCCAGAGTCCTGTCCAACACAGAACATAGGATGAGGTGCCTCACTTTGCAGCTTTATCACAGAACAGGTCGAGAGACATTTGAGGGAGCAAGGTGTCCCCTCCTAGTCCTAAAATCTGTCCTCTGAGGCAGCAGCTTAATATTGCACCCATTTCAAAGAGCCTTTCTCTTGTTTCAAGCAGAAAACAGCCACTGGTCCAGCAGTTCAGGGACCCAGTGGCCACTCAGTGCTACTGCCAGAGCCCAGGGTACCCAGGTCACAGAGAGGCAGGTCATGCTGGTGCTGACAAAGATGATGGGAGATCGATGCACACAGCCACAATTCGTTCCCAATGGCCAGACTCATCAGTTGGTTTTCACAAGCACTTTATTCTCATGTCATGTCAGCCACAAATACCCACTTCAACACTCCGGATCAGCCCTGCAGAAGCCGGACTGATGATATTATTTGGTTTGTTTTAGGAAGAATAATGGAAAAGACCTTTGGCCTCCCATATGAAGAAAGGTGAAAGCACAAACAAGTAAAATAACAACCGCTGCAGTTTTGATGGAGCAGAAGAACCTGCCTGGTGGGTGCAGGTCATATGTCAGAGAAATGAAAAGACTGTGTCAACCTGAGCCTCTGTCTTCAAGCCACTGGCCCAGATGCCAGGAGGCCTGGTGAAACTAGCACCTTGCTCAGGAACACAGACAGCAGGAAGGGAATCCCTGGGAAAGGCAAGGACTCTGATTAGAAAGAAGGAAACTAGGAAGATGAACAGGCTGTCAATGGTTAGCATTGGACATGAGTATCTAACCGGGAAGGAGGCTCCCATGTCTGTACTGTAGGGCTTGTCTGTAGGCAGTGGAGGTGGCCTCATGGACAAATTTTTCCATTCTGGAGATATAGGTACATGTTAGTGGAGCTTGGGGGCTGTGGGGTGTGTGTGTGTGTGTGTGTGTGTGTGTGTGTGTTCCTTTCTTAGGAACTTGCAGGAATTTGCTCATTGATTCTAAAGTTATCCTGTTGGAAGGAACCAGTAGGATCCTCTAGTCTGGTCTCCTCTATTTACAGAAGCGAAAGTGAGGATGAGACTCAGAGGAAGAACATGGCCAACTTTAGGCCACACAAATAAGTACCAAGACTAGCACTTGGATGTCTCCAATCCATTCAGAATGCTTGCCACGTGGTCTAGGGACAGCGTGACCCTACCATATGACCTGCTGTGATGTAGAAAAGTACAAACTGGTGAGTATCTATTCCCCTGGAGTCATTCCATCTGGTCCTAGTGTCAGCCACAGACTGTACCTCCCCAGAGGTCCCTAGAAAGGCAGGGACAAGCATGTGAAATGAAAAGCCAAAGTGTTCACAGTGGGGGCTTGTCTACTCAAGCCCTGCCTGAGGACCTACCAAAGGCCTTTAAGAAAGGACTAGAGATAGCAGAAGCAGGAAGATAGGGTGGTAGGACCACTTCAGATGAGGAGTGGGCTGCTTGGGCCACCCTGGGTGTTCCTCTGAGATTCCTAGGAACCTCCTACCCCTACAAGGGCATTCCAGGGGCAGGAACCCTGGAGTCTATTCCTGGCATCACAGTAGTCTGGGCCTTGAGCAATGACTTCACGTCTCCAGATATGATTTCCCACTTTTGGAAATGAGGGGTCCATGTAGACACCATCTTACAGCTCCACAGTTGCATGGACCTCTGACTTGAGGGTTTTCTGTGCAGTTGTGTGGCACAGTGAGTGCAGAATCAGAAGCCAGCCAGCTGAGTCCTGGAAGACTTGGCTCCCAGTGGACCCAAGTGAGTGCTCTGAAACATTTCTCATCAAGGCCTTTGCAGACGCTGTCCCCTCTGTGGGCAATGCTCTTCTCCTGGATCTCCATTCAGGTTTCTACTTCACAGTCGCTTCCTTGAGAGGCCACCTTGACCACCATCACACTTCCCACTCCTCTTAACTCTCCCTGACCTATCTCTTCCTCAAGGGCTGTATCAGCAGAACATCCTTGCCCCTTGCAAGTACCTCTGCTGCTTCTCTCTCTGACCTCAGTCAGTTGGACTGGTTGATTCTGCTTTTTCCACCTCACTTTGGTATGGATGCTGCTTTAATGATGTCTATTTACCACACATGCCTCAAGTGTGGAGGTGCAGTAGGTGCCTCCTTTCCCCTCATCATCACTTCCAAAATCCAGTTCCTGTGGCTTTAAATGCTCCTTCCTGCTTTCCTTCCTTTTTAGTGTCAACCATTGACCCTCTGGTCACATCCCCTCATTCACAATAACTCTGAGACCCATCTCACCTTACTCTTGTTATTCTTGGTAACTGTGCCATCCAAACAGATGGCCCATCCACTTGACTCTTGGCCTGCCAGCCCCCAGACCTCCTTGTGTTCACAGAATTATTCCTCTGTTCCATTTCAGAAACCTACTACTTACTTAACTTTTGGGAAAAGCAAACTTGAAAAAGAAGAACAAAGCAGGGGGACAAATACTTACTGATCTTAAAACACACTCTAAAGCTACAATAATCAAAACAATATGGCACTGCCATAGTAACTGACAGGCACCCCAAAGGAATAGAACTGAGAGTTCAGAAATAAACCCATATATCCATGACCATCGCATTTTCAATGAGAATGCTAAATCTATTAAATGGGGAAAGAACAGTCACCTTAATAGTATAATATAAACGAAAACTAACTCAAAATGGATCAAGAACCTAAATATAAGAACTAAAACTATACAATTCTTTGAAGAAAACATAAAGGTAATACTTTGGGATCTAATTTTTGACAATGGATTCTTAGATACGACACCAAAAGCATGGACAACAAATGAAAAAATTGGATTTCATCAGAATTAAGAACTTTTGTGCATCATTGAAGTGAAGCAACAAGCTACAGATTGGGCAAAAATTGGGGGGAATTAAATACACGGTAAGAGTTTAATTTCCACAACATATAAAGAAATTCTACAACTTAGCCACAAAAAGACAAATAATCCAATTTAAAAAATGAGCAAAAGACCTGAATAGGCATTTCCCCAGAGAAGATAAACAAATGACCAACAAGCACATGGAAAGATGCTCAAGTTCTTTAGTTATTTCTCATGGCTTTTAGGTCAGTTCTGACTCATAGTAACCCTATAGGACAGAGCAGAACTGTTCCACAGGCTTTCCCAAGCTATAATCTTTAAGGAAGTGACTGCCACGTCTTACTCCTGCTGAGCCACTGGTGGGTTCGAACTGCTGACCTTTAGGTTAGCATCCACCAAGCACGTCAAGAAAAGAAAAACCAAATCCACTGCGGTTCACTAGATTCCAAATCACATTGACCGTATGGAACAGAGTGGAACTGCTCCATAGAATTTCCAGCGAAGGTCTGGTCAATTCAAATTGCTGACCTTTTAGTTAGCATACATAGCACTTAACCACTAAGCCACCAGGGTTTCGAAGTACAATGGACCCAGCAATGCCACTCTTAAACAGTCAAAAGATTCAAAAGCCAGAACTCAAAGAGAGACTCATACATCAGTATTCTTCGCAACACTACTCCCAATAACCAAAAGGTGACAACAACTTGAATGTCCACTAACAGACAAATGGCTAAACAAAATGTGGTACATACATATAATGGGCTATTACTTAGCCATAAGGAGAAATTAAGTCCTGATACATGTGTCAGTGTAGATAAGCCTTGAAAACATAATGCTAAATGAAGTCAGTCAGTCACACAAGTCATAAAAGTGAAATAAGTCAGTCACACAAAATACTGTATGACGCACTTATATGAAATATTCAGAAGTGGCAAATGTATAGAGACCAAAGGGGCAGGAGGCAGGGGAAAAAGGGAAGTCATGGTCTAGAGGCCACCGAGCTTCTATTGAGGGTGATGGAAAAATCTAGACACAACGTGAGAAACATAAGGTTACTGAATTATACATGCTAAAAAAAAAAAAAGTTAACCTGACAAATATCTTGTTTCATGTATTTTTTACCACAACTTAAAAAATAAAAAACCTGGACACGATACAAGAAGCAAGCAAAAAAAGAAAGTTCAGCAACCAAAGTTGAGAACTACTAAGCAAGGGACCTAATGTATTTCCTGAGTAGGATGAAGCCAAGAGTATTCACTTCTAACCTGTATGCAAGCCTGTACCCACAATTTGAAAGAGAGAGGTCAGTAGGGCCCTCTGCCCATGTGTTCTCCTGGCATGAAGGCTGCTTCCCCCATGTCACTGGCTCTGCCCTTAGCCCAACAGCTAGGAGATAAAGTGCCTTCTCTCTGCCTTGAAAGGAATCAATAGTAAGAATGAGTGCTTGCCTCTCTTCAAAAGGTCAGCCTGACACCTGATTTCTCAGGCTGCTCTTTTGATCCCTCCTCCCCATTAACGGGGCAGCCTTCTCCTACAGGGCAGACACCTTTCAAATAACAAATCTGTAATCTGAGAAATATTATGGGAATTGAGATGGTTTGCTTTAGCCTCTTGAAGGATGGGTCATAGGTTCAGAGCAGGGGTCAGTGTCTTCTCAGAACAGGCATCTATGTGTGCACATATGGGCGTGGGTAGAAAATGAGTGAACCTAGATGCACATTTGAAAGGTTTCTGTAAACTGTAAGATGCTCCCCAAACGGGAAGGATTCTCTCTGCATGTACATGTATGACTGTACATGGAACCCATCTGTAAATATCTGCACATGTGCTCGCATGTATAATACACACATAAGTGCATTTGCCAGAAGGCTGTCATCTAGTAACCATGAAAATCCAAGCAAATCTCATAATTTTTCTCCTCTGTAAAGTGAGACTGCTAACACAGCCCAGAGCATGTCACGTTTGTTGTTGGGGTTAAAACAAAATATGGAGGGAAAGTTCTTTGTAACTGGAAAACTCTCAAGGAGGCTGAGTTGCAAATATCTCTGCATGCAAATATGGCCCGTGAATGTGCTAATAGCTGCGAATGGACGTCTGTGTACATGGGCAGGCAGCAGGGAAGAGAACATGGGAGAATTCCTATCCGGCCTTTTATTGAATGGGGACCACGCGCCTCCCCAGGCAGGGGACTATGGTAGGAATAATTTCCAGCACGCAGGGGACAGAGCCATCTCCGCAGACCTTCTGTCCTGTCTGCACCTTTATCCCTCCACCCTAGCAGGGCAGGCACTCCCACTTTGCCTCCTCTTCCACTCTCCACCCTTAGACCCTTCAGTGCAGGGATGCCCCACTTGAAGAAACCTGCCTTACAAAAGCAGGCGTTTCAAGCACAAACCATATAATTAACCTGTGGGGCGAGGATGACTCGGGGAGGGCTGGGATTCTAGGGTTTGGAAAACATCTGGGCCCCTGGCCCAGCGCCCCACCCCCACTCTATACCTCCTACCACTGAGCCACCCAGCCGGCCGCCAGGAGGAGGCGGATTATCTTTTTTTTTTTTTTTTTTTAATGAATAGGGCGGGCTGTGGGCGCCTGGCAGGCCCCATCTGTCCGCTGCCCCAACTCAATTTGATTCCCATTCACCCGCCTTTGTTTGCCTCCCTTTTTTTGATCAGCAATCTCATAGGGGGTGGAAGTGCAAAAGCTTTAACGTCCTCGACGACTTGGCGGAGCCTCCACCCCTCCCCATCGTCCACCGCAGCCACCGCTGGTGTACCTGGAGGCGAGTCCCCGAGTCCGCAGGCTCTCTCTCGCGTAGGCCAGGCCGAAGCCAGTCAGGTCTCCTTGGGGGCTACAGAGGGGCGGGGACAGGAGGCGCTGGCCGGAGGGGAAGGAGTTTATTTTCAATGTCATGGAGCAGGGATTGCTGCTCATCTCCGATTGGATTAAAATGCGTCCACAAGGGTCAGGCGCCTATCTAATGGGGGTGGGAGGGTTAGACGGGGGTCCCAAGGGCTTCTGAGTGGGCGAGAACTATAAATCTGGAAGTGGCGCGTGGACAAGCCATTTCACTTCATTTTTAAATAGAAAAGACAACAGAGCAGCCCCAACTGAAAAATCCACGCATACACCCATAGCCAGGGCACTAAAACCATTTTAGAATTTGCCTATGTCGGAATCAACTCGATGGCACTTGGCTGGCTATTACCTTTGGGGGGGGGGCAGTGTTATCTAAGTTGTCATCAAAGGGACCCAAGGAACTTCTGAGCTGAAAGGTCTTAAAGAAGGGTCACCAATCCCTTTTATAGACGGTCTAACCAAAGAAAGAGATCAAGGCTGTGGACTCCTGGCCCAGTGCTCAGTGGTCACAACTGGGTCAAGGTTCTAGAGAAAGAGGGGGTCAAGCAGTCACCCTCCAGAGGCCCCTGGAGTTTGTGAAGTTTTGGAGGCACAGCTACAAGCACTGCAGAGAAAAAATCGCCTTTAGAGCCCTTCGGCCACTCAGATATAAAATGAGGTAATAGCAGTAGGGATTAGCCCAGAGGCCAGCCCTGTTCAGGACAGGCCAGTAACAGGCAGAAAGGTGAAGTTAAGATTTTCTCCATCTGATAAACGGTGCTAGGCTGCCTGGCTTTGTGACTGAGCCCCTTTTCAGCCCTGAATGTGACTCTCTATCTTCATTGCTGTGCACTTTGACATGGGTCTCATTTTGATGACATTCAGGACGTCAAGGATAATATATGACATCTCTGATGGCTGTTCCAGAAAAAGAGTTCTAAAATTGCTTTGAAGAGTGGACAAGGCACTGGCATCGGTACATAGGTTCTCAAGGGTAGCACTTTTCATTAGGAAGAGTTTGCAAAATTAATTGTCAGGCCTTGAATACCTGAACAACACATTGCCTGGTCCTGTGCCATCCTCACAATAATAGGTATGTATCACAGCCGTAGTAATACCATCAGTACCTGTTTTAACTTCAGGGAGCAGACTGACCACAATCAGCCCAAAGCTGATCTTTGGAGGCCTGACATACTTTCACTCTCCAAACCTTTGACCAATTTTGAGACCTCAAGATACTCCATACTTCTCTTCTGCGTTTGACAATGAGCTGCAATGGTCATTCAGAACTTGCAGACCATATTTACAGTTAAATGGGTTGCTAAGGGAGTAACTGGATCAGGATTAGGAAGCACACAGGCAAAGTCTCCCTTCTTCAGAACAAGACAGCTCTCTTAGTTCATCTCAGCCATGCAAGCCCCCTGAGGACAGAGTCCTGCTGTCTGTCACTACTAGTTCTGCCCCGTCCAGAGCTCTCCTGTCTTCAGTGTTAAAGGCCTTTGACAAGTAGTATAGCTCTTTTAGGATGTTCCTTGTTTCCACCATCTCTCTGCTTCTTCCTGCTGCTTCTCTTCTGTCTTCCTGCTTCCTCTTCCAGTCTCTGAGACTTCCATGGGGTTAGTTGCTTATATATGGAAACTTCTGGTCAATTTAAAGTCATGGCCCTCCCACTAGTGCCACAAAATAACTAGCCCCCTCTGGGTAGGCGGGAAACACTTCATTTGCACAGAAGGCTATAGATACTTCATTTGCATGTCTGTTGACCAATCCCTGCAAGGTAAGTACCAATCACAGGACAGGCTGCAGCCCACAAACAGATGAAAAGTATCAAACCTGAAGCTGTTTAGGCTTACCCAGGAAATGTCATTCCACCTGGACAAAAATAACAAAACCTCTAGGGTAGGAAACTAGGGCAAAGGTAACTCCTCAGGGTTTAGGGGTGGAAATCACCCAAGTTGTTTTTCCAAAGAACCCACACAAAAGGCCACATAAAAGAATTCATTTCACCACAGTATATTGGAGCCCACTGTTGTAGCCACTATGTCACTAATCCTTCTCATTGAGGGTCTTCCTCTCTTTCCCTGACCCTCCACTTTACCAGACATGCTGTCCTTCTCCAGGGGCTGGTCCCTGCTGATGATGTGTCCCAAGTATGTCCCAAGCATGTCTCAAGCTGCGAGGAGCTTCTAAAAGGGGCAGGTGTAAGTCAGTCTTGCCCTTCGGATACTTATACCTCCGGGAGACAAAATTCATAGATACTGACAACAGAAAATGTCATGAGGTGTAGTATGATCACGTGCCAAACCCCAAATCATCTAGAGGTCATACACAAATTATGGACAGTGCCACAGAAATCTGGAGGCAGAATCTCACTGGGCAAGTTATCAGGACAGGTTTTATGGGCAATACAGGATTTGATTCGTCCATAAGGGATGTGTGGTAATTGGATAGATGGGCAAGTGAACAGCATATGTGCTCTTAGTTAATTATTTATTTGTGTTCATCTGTTTATTTTCAGTAATCCAAAAATATATAGAAAAATACAGAGGATCGTATAACGGAGATAGGTGTATGCAGTGCCCAGAATGGATGATTATTGGGTCAAATTGCTTCTTTTCCTTAACTAAAACAAATAAAAACAACCAACACTTCTAGTGAAACTGGTGTTTCCTTTTGTCTCCTCTCCTGCCAATGCCTTTTCTGTGCCTCACAAGTTGGCAACCACTAGCACAGATTTGGTATGTACCCTTCCAGCCCACTTTAATATTCCTATTAGCATCTGTGCATACAAGAACAAATAATAACAATGTCTGGAGTATTTTTTAATGAATGTAAATGGTATCATATTGAAACACTCTTCTACAGTGTTGTTTATCTTTTATTTTGTTTTTACTAAATTATGTTAGTTGACCATGTTCCTTTTAGTTTTGACATGATATTCCTACAATACTAACCTCACAGTGAACACTGTTCTGTGTTACTCCTGATACACATGCATGAGACGATAAATGGAATTACTGGGTTCTTGGGAATACCTATTTGGAGTCCTGGTGACTGTGGTTAAGTACTCAGCTGCTAACTGAAAGGTAAGTATCTCCAACACACCAGCTGCTCCTGGTAGAAAAATGTGGCAGTCTGTTTCCATAACAGTTACAGTTTGGGAAACCCTATGGGACAGTTCTATTCTGTCCTAGAAGATCACTGTGAATGAGAATGAACTTGACGGCAACAGATATGGAAATGCATAACTTTTAAACTTCTCAAATTGTGCCAAGTGGCTTCCTAAAGTGGTTACATGAATTTACGTTACTTGCCACAGTTGGTTTTATCAGACTAATTTTTTAAATAAATTTGATAAGTATGAAATAGATTATACTTATGCTTCTATGCACACTTTTTATAAAGAGGATTACATTAAAACATACTGCCTTTAATCTAGGAAAATTGGACGTCATCAAAAATGAAACGAAACCCATAAAGATCGCTATTATAGGCATTAGTAAGCTGAAATGAACTGGTATTGGCCATTCTGAATCAGGCAGTCATATGGCCTACAATGCCAGAAAAGACAAATTGGCAAAAAGAACATTCAAGATTTATCTGGAAGTACAAGCTGACAGTGAGAAGACAATATCCACGCGCCTACAAGGAAAACCAGTTAATAAGACTATTATTCAAATTTATGCACCCGTAACTAATGACAAAGAGGAAGAAACTGAAGATTTTTACCAAATTCTGCAGTCTGATATTGATCGAACATGCAACCAAGATGCATTGACAATTACTGGTGATTAAAATGCCATAGCTGGACACAAAGAGAAAAAAGATCAGTAGTTAGAAAATATGGCCTTGATGATAGAAATGACACCAGAGATTTTATGACAGAATTTTACAAGACCAACAACTTTTATTAACACATGTCTTTTTTTAACAACATAAACAGTGACTATACATGTGGACCTCACCAGACAGAATACACAGGAATCAAATCAACTAAATCTGTGTAAAGAGACAATGAAAAAGCTTAATATCATCAGCCAAAACAAGGACACAGACCAGCTGAGGGACAGACCATCAACTGCTCATATACAAGTTCAAGGTGAAGCAAAGAAAATTAAAGCAAGGCCACCAGAGTCAAAATATGACCTTGTATCTCTCTCTCTCTGAATTTGGAGACCATCTCAAGAACAGACTTAGTGCATTAATACTAATGACAGAAGACCAGACGAGCTGTGGGATGACATCAAGAACATCATATGCGAAGAAGGCAAAAAAAAAAAAAAAGTCATTAAAAAGACACAAAGAAAGCAAAAAATCATTGAAAAGATGGGAAAGAAAGAAGAAACCAATATGGATGTCGAAAGAGACTCTGAAACTTGCTCTTAAAAATCAAGTAGGTAAAGCAAAGGGAAGAAATAATGAAGTCAAAGAACCATATAGAAGATTTCAAAGGGTGATTCCAAAAGACAAAGCATTATAATGAAATGTGCAAAGACCTGGAGTTAGAAAACCAAAGGGGACAAACACACTCAGTATTTCTCAAGCTAAAAAAGCTGAAGGAAAAAAAAAATCAAGACTTGATCTTCAATACTGAACGATCCGACAGGCAAAATATTGAATGATACACCAAAAGAAGGTGGAAGAAATACAAAGAGTCACTGTACCAAAAAACACTGGGTAACATTCAGGTATTTCAGGAAGTAGCATAGGATCAAGAACCTGTGGTATTGAAGGAAGAAGTCCAAGCTTTGCTGAAGGCATTGGCAAAAAAACAAAGCTCCAGGAATTAATGGAATACCAACTGAGATGTTTCAACAAAGGGATGCGTCACTGGCGGTACTCACTTGTCTGTGCTAAGAAAACCGGAAGATGGCTACTTGGTCAACTGGCTGGAAGATATCCCCATTTGTACCCATTCGAAACAAAGGTGATCTAATGGAATACAGAAATTATCAAACAATATCATTAATATCAAAGGCAAATAAAATTTTACTGAAGATAATACAAAAACAGTTTGCAGCAGTACATCGACACAGAGCTGCCAGAAAGTCAAGCTGGATTTGAAAAAGGATGTGGAATATCATTTCTGATATGAGATGGATCTTGATTGAAAGCAAAGAATAACAGATATTTGCCTGTGTTTTATTGACTATGCAAAAGGCATTTGACAGTGTGGATTGTAACAAAGTATGAATAACACTGTAAAAATGGAAATTCCAGAACATTTAATTGTGCTCATGAGGATACTTTCCATAGACCAAGATGCAATCATTTGAACAGAACAAGGGGACGGTGCATGGTTTAAAATCAGGAAAGTTGTGCATCAGGGTTGTATCCTTTCACCATACTTATTCAGTCTGTATGCTGAGCAAAATAATCCAAGAAGCTGGACTAAACAATGAAGAACACAGGCATCAGAATTGGAGGAAAACTTATTAGCAACCTACAATATGCAAGTGATCCAACTTTGCTTGCTGAAAGCAAAGAGGAATTGAAGCACTTACCGGTGAGGATCTAACACTACAGGCTTCAGTATGGATTACACTCAACATAAAGAAAACAAAAATCTTCACAATGGGACCAATAAGCAACCTCACAATAAATGGAGAAGATACTAAGGTTGTCAAGGATTTCATTTCACCTGGTTCCACAATCAATACCCATGGAAGCAACAGTCAAGAAATCAACTAATGCATTCCATTGGGAATATCTACTACAAAAGATCTCTTTTAAAGTGTTAAAAAAAACAAAAACAAAAAAAAGACAGATAGCACTTTGAGGACTAAGGTGCACCTGAACCCAAGCTAAGGTATTTTCAGTCACTTTCTATGCCTGAGAAAGCAGGACAAGGAATAAGGGAGACTGGAGGAGTACTGACACATTTTGAATTGCGGTGTTAGCAAAAGATATTGAATATACCATAAACTGCCAGAAGAACAAACAAGTCTCTCTTGGAAGAAGTACAGCCAGAGTACTCCTTGGGAGCAAGATGATGAGACTTGTTTCATATACTTTGGACATGTTACCAGGAGCAACAAGTCCCTGGAGAAGGATGTCTTACCTGGTAAGGTAAAGGGTCATTGAAAAAAAGGAAGACTCTCAACGAGATGGATTGACACACTGGCTGCAACAATGAGCTGCAACAAAGCAATGATTATGAGGCTGGTGCAGGTATGGACAGTTATTCATTCTGTTGTACACTGTATACTGTCAGTCAAAACCTACTCAACAGCGTCTAGCACAACTTGACTCATAGGTGCAAACATCATGGCTTTGCTGAGCTGACATTCTAGTATCAGAAACACAAACACAATTTCGTGTGCTAATACTTAGAAGGAGAATTTTAACTTCATGACTTTGGAAAAGGAGTGCAAATGAAAAGGTGACTGCTAAATAGGAGATATGTCTGAACTGTGGATAGAAACTGTTGATTAGACTTTGGGTACTGTAAGCATATGCATGCCACAGACCGACTTACTTTATGATTTGGGGCCTTGGCATAGGCAGCTAGAATGATGGACAGACAGATACTTAGATAGCTAGCTATAAAGGATTACCAGTGCCGTCTTTACTTCATGATCATGCAGTGGCTTATCTCGGGTATTGCACTGGCCCTGAGCATGTGGTGCTACCGAGCACTTTCTATTAACCTGGCACTGCCCAGTGTCCTACCTCAAGCATGGTAATGTGTAAACTAACAGCTTATTGAGTTTGACTTGCATTTTTGAGCTCATAGCATGGCAAAGGTGTCTCGAAGAGATACGTCAGATGTTTGGACAGGGGCGCAATTTCAGGGCTTACCAGAAGCACCATTTTCTGTAGATATACCACTACGGCTGCTAACCAAAAGGTCAGCAGTTTGAATTCACTGTGCGCTCTTTAAAAACTCTGTGGGGGAAGTTCTACCTTGTTTTATAGAGTTGCTCTTAATGGGAATTGATTCAATGGCAGTGGGTTTGGGTTTTGGCTACTAGCCATACCAGGTTAATAAAAACTGCTCAGTGGCTCCACACATCCAGGGCCAGTGCAATGCTTGGCACGTCTGCCATACCCTAGTTACACCTCTGTCATGTATACCACACACACAGAGAATACGATGTGTCATTCACTGTTAGTGAAGTTAGGAGTATAGCTGGGACATCTCAGGAAAGCCAGTTATAGCTCAGCTCTTAGGGTACAATACAAGCAGATAATAGTTAAGGGGCCAATTTTATGCTTTCTTGAGTTTGGTGGTTTTTGGTTGCTATCTTCTGGTTCACCCGTCATCATATCAAAAGTCCACTACTGACATCTCTCTTATGCATTAGAACTTTCATCATCATCATCCATAAAAAAACCATTGCTGTTGAAGCTAATCCAACTCTTAGGGACCCTACAGGACAGAGTAGAACTGCTTCATAGGGATGTGAACTGCTGAACTTTTTTGTTAGCAGTTAAAACTTTCAACCACTACACCATCAGAGTTTCCTTTCATCATCACAGGAGGGATAAAATGTTAAACCACTACCTTTTTACTGTCCAAGTATAAATTCACTTGCAATTTCTCTATAAAGAGCATTATCTGCATTATAGGGACTGGTAATTTTTTAAGCTCAGTCAATGGCAAGGTGGGAAGGGAAGATTAGAAGTGGATGGTCAGGAGTTGGACAGGTGTGAGTGTTTCTGGGGCTCACAGGCAGGAAAGCTCAAGTTAAGGAAAGGGTGCTGCCTGGTGGCTCTACACAGAGGAGCATGCTGAGAAGATGGGATACGAAAGGATAGCACAGTGAGGCAAAGGGGATGCAGTGCACCCCACCTCCCATGCTTCAGAATCTTACAGTAGTAAGTGTAGACTACTGCTCTGAGCAACACTGATGGACTAGCCCAGAATTCATTATCCTAAGCGAAGTGAAAAAAAAAAATCCAAGCATAGTTGAGACCTCCACTACCCACAGTTCTCTGTGGTATGCACATCATCTGAAAACAATTAAACAGCTGGGTGGAAACTTGAATAGCAGTAGAGGGCATATCAGCAGTGAGTGTTACTTAAGTTTGCAAACCATCCATCATGTCAGAGGGAAGTCCTGCCGAAACAACATGACCTGGCATCTGCAGCACGCTCTTCCCTTTCAAAGCATTTCCACATCCATTATCTCGGTTGATCCTCACAATACTCTGGTGAGGTGAGGTGGAAAGATATTGAGGTCCCATTTGGCAGAGGTTAAGTGGCTCTCCTGAGGTCATAGATTTTAGCAGCAGGGTCGGGCAGAAGCCTGGGTCTCTGGACGAGGACAACAGGGATGCTGCAGTCACACACACACATCCTGGCATGCAGACACACACATCCTTGCATGCACACACATACCCACATACATACACATACTTACACAGTTTTTTCACAGACTTTTTTTCCAACTGGATTTCAAGTAAACTGCTAGAGGGCAAAGACTGTTTTACATCTCTGTGAAAACTCCACTAAAAAAATAAAATGTTGGTGCTTTCTAAGCTGAGTCCCCCACCCCCTTTTTTCCTTACAGTGGTGACTGGGGCTCTTGTGCACTTCCAAACCACTACTCTCAGGGATAAAGGACATGTTAGAATCAAACAACTTTATGAAAACAGACTACCCTAATTGCCACCCATCAGTCCAGTCCAGACCTCCAAAACTGGACTGGATGCTGTGTGCCAACATTGCCATAGATCGAATTGTGTCCCCCAAAAATATGTATAGCAATTTGGCTGGGCCAGGATCCCTGTAGTCCGTGATTGTCCTCCATTTGGGGATTTTCTGATGCTGTAAATCCTAATCTTTGCCTGTGGTTAACAGTATAGATTATGTTAGAGAGGATTAAGGGTGGGACTGTAAATCCCTTCCTAAGGTCAGCTCCCTGCTCCATTGTAAAGGGAGTTTCCCTGGACTGTGGCTTGCACCACCTTTTATCCTTTTATCCCACAATGAATAAAAGGAAAGGGATACAAACAAAGAGTTGGAAATCTCATACCATCAAGAAAGCAGCACTGGAAGAAGAGTGCATCCTTCAGATCTGAGGTTCCTGTCCCGAGATGCTTCCCAGCCAAAGATTGATGCAACACAAGGAATTTCCTCCAGAGCCAACAAAGAGAAAGTCCTTCCCCTGGAGCAGACACCTTGAATTTGGACTTGTAACCTACTGGACTGTGTAAGAGTAAACTTTTCTTTGCTAAAGCCATCCACTTGTTGGTATTTCTGTTAGACCAGCACTAGATAACTAAAACTCAACATATATACCAAGTGCTATAGCTACCCTTCTTCAGTGCTGGTTACCTGCTGGCCACTCTGCTGGATGAAACGAGGGGCTGCTATCCCAGTGCCACAGCCCATGGGTCTTCCAGACTTTGCTGACAATGCTCCCAGCCTCCCTCTCTTCTCCCTTCCTCAGTGCCAGCACCTAAAGTTCTTGCCCACATTCTTGATGCCACTCTGCTTCCCTACGTGTCACTGCCCTCTTCATTTCTGTTGCACATACTCAAGTCAGTCAGAATCTATTTTTGGTATTTGGAATTGTGTTGGCGAAGAACACAGAATGTACCATGGACTGCCAGAAGAAGGAACAGATCCATCTTAAAAGAAATACAATTGTAATGCTGCTTAGAAACAGGACTGCAAAACTTAGTTCGGCTTACTTTGGGCATGGCATCAGGAAAAACCAATCCCCATAAAAGAACATCATGTTTGGTAAAGCAGAGAGTCAGCAAAAAGGAGGAAGACACCAGTGAGATGGAATGACACAGTGGCTTCAACAACTGACTCAGACATCAAGGCTTAGGCAGACAGTGTAAGACTAGTCAACATCTTGTCCTGTGGTACTTCAGGATGCCATGAGCTGGAGCCAACTGGAAGCTAACGACAAACATGGAGTACTAGGAAATGTATAGCATTGCAGTACAGAAAGTGTTAAAAGAATATAAGGAGCCCTGGTGTTGCAATGCTTAAGTGTCCAGCTTCTAACCAACAGGTCAGTGTTCAAACCACCTGGCTGGTTCACAGAAGAAAGACCTGGTGATTTACTGCCATAAAGTCTACAGCCTAGATAACTGGCAGGCTGTGACAGTTAATCTGCCACATGGGGTGGCTGTGAGTCGGAATCTCCAGTTGGCAGCTGGCAACAACAAGAAGACGGATTACAACCAGCTAAATGCAGCTAAGAGCTGAAACAAGTGGTTGGCGAAATGGGCCAACCTCAAGAACCATAGGTAGGCCAGGCAGGGCAGAATAGAGTTCTGGATTGAACAATTAGTGCTCTGAATGACCAGATAAATCAGGGCGACTTTATGGAAGAGGTGGCCTGGAGATGGGCCCTGAGGGATGGGGAAGATTTAGACAGAAAGAATATGGCGGAGCCGTGGCCAACAGGCACAGAGCCTTCCTCTCGTCTGATGTCTTCTCTTATCTCAACCTTGAAAACGTCAAGGCCACCAGTTCTGTCCAGGCCTCCTCAGGGCAAGGGACAGATCCTCCCAGTGTCTTATCTCCGAGCCTGGTTGCCTCCTCACTCACCTTGCAGAGATAAGAATCAAATTTAGCAGCCGGCAGACCTTTGTTTCCCTTTTCTTCCCTTTCCTTTCAAAAGCCAGAAAGGGAAGGCAGACAGAGAGGGCAAAAGAGCGAAACAAAGGGGCTTCCTGCAAAGTCCAGGCTGCCCGGCTCTGAGGAGGATAAATGACTTTGTTCGCTGCACCGCCTGTGTTCCACAACTTGTCTTTGTAGGCTTGAGACCTCCGTGATCCCCTTCTAATTGAAATCACTTTCCCCTGACCTCCTCTGTAAGCCATAAGCTGGGAGCTTGTTGCTCTCTCTACCAACAAAGGGGCACCAAGGTCGGAGGAAATCCTGGCTGGGATCCCAGCCCTGTGCGTACACCATCCCTCTGGCCCATCACCCACCCTCTCTGCCAGCTGGGTTTGGGCTCAGAGTGGCTGTCCGCCCTCTCCCTTGGACCCTGGCCGGCGGTGGAGGCCGGAGCCGGGGATGGGCAAACTCAGGGCTGGCCTTCCTCTGGGGGACCTGCAAGACGGAAACCAGCTGAATCTTGCCTTGGTGGGGACACTCTCTGAATCTCTGGTGCTGCCTCCCAAGGGCATTCTGGACATTTTGTGGGTAACCTGTGGGTTGGCAACATTGGGGTCAGAAACTCTGGTGGTATTGTGGTTGAGAGCTATACCTGCTAACCAAAATGTCAACAGCTGGAATCTATGACATGCTCTTTGGAAACCCTATGGAGCAGTTCCAAACTGTCCTATTGGGTTGCTATGAACTGTAATTGACTCAACAGCAACAGGGTTTGTTTTATTTTGTTTGTTTTGCAAGGAGGGGTTGGCAGGGGAGGGAACTGGCACAACTGGAGATGAAAACCCTGGTGGCATAGTGCTTAAGAGCTACAGCTGCTAGCCGAAAGGTCAGTTTGACTCCACCGTGTACTCCTTAGAAACTCTATGGGGCAATTCTGTTCTGTGCTATGTGGTCCCCGTGAGCTGGAATCCATTTGATAGCAATGAGCACTGCGTGAGAGGAAAGACCTGATGATCTACTCTGGCAAAGATGGTTGTTAAGGTGCTGTTGAATCAGTTTCAACTCATTAGTGACCCTGTAGGACAGAGTAGAACTGCCCTATAGAGTTGCCAAGGAACACCTGGTGGATTTGAACTACCAGCCTTCTGGTTAGCAGCCGTATCAACTAATGATTATGCCACCAGGGTTTTCGCATGAAGGTTACAGGCTAGCACGTCCTTTGGGGCAGGTACACTCAGTCACTAGGAGTCAGAATCTACCTCCATGGCAAATAGCACGTGCACCTTAGGTAAAGATGAGCCTAGAAGGCTGGACATGCAACATAATGTTGGGTGTATAAGCTGGTATTTCAGAAGTAGATCACCAAGTCTTTCTTTGGTGATGCCTCTGGGGAGCCTTGAACTTTTTGGTTAGCAGCTGAGCACAGTTGCCTAGCACAACCCTCCAGATAGTTTCCAGAGATGAAAAAACTGTTTATAATTATCTGAGCCAAAATTCAAGTGTTTCGTACATAAATGAAAGTATATTTTCAGTTAAAATATACTCCAGTGTTCCCAAGAAAGCAATGCCATGTGAACTGGATTCTTTTTTCAGCTCCTCTCATTGGGAGTTGGTTACCACTTTTATTGCATTACAGTACAGTTGACAACTGGCATTTGAGTTACCAATATGGGACATCTGTCGGAATCAAGATGTAGATACCTTCTCCGTGTGTGTATACCTACCTCTATCTATCTGTCTATAGAGATGCCACAACAACGGACTCGGTCATACCAACTATCATGACAGTGGTGCAGGACTGGGCAGCATTCTATTCTAGTATGCATAACATCGCCATAAATCAGAGATGACTGACTAAATAACAACTAACCACATTGTATGTGCAATGTGTGTGTGTATACACATATACATATGTACGTATACTCACACACACATCCCCTTAATGAGATGGACTGATACAGCGGCTGCAACAATGGGCTCAAGCATAACAACAATTGCGAGCATGACGCAGGACCAGGCAGTATTTCATTCTGTGGTACATAGGATTGTGAATTGGAACCGACTCAACAGCACCTAGCAATAACAATGTATGTATATATTTCACATGTACTCACATAATTCTTTAACTCTAATTCAAAATGTCAAATACAAAGAAAAAGTTCCAATAGCATTCACTGAAATACCTTCTAGCCTTAAATCCACACTTATTTATTATAAATTAGTATAAGACTCATTGCCTTTTGGTGTAGAAGTGCCCAGAGAAAAGCGTGTGATTTTACTATAAATTACTTTCTATTTATTTCCATTTATAACTGTACTAAGAAATTGTGTAGATTTTTTTTGAAGTAGATTTCAGGTCTATTAGAGTTGATAATCACCGTCTTTGCTTTTAAGGTCTCAGTTTTCTCTTGAAAAGAAGAAAATGATGACAATAATAAGATGTTAAAAACAGGAGAAAAAGAAAAAAAAATGTCACACAAAAGATCCACAGAGCTCCAAGCCCAGGATACTGCTGCTAAGAGAGGTACTGCTGACTATGATCTCCAGGAGCTCCAGATTCCAAATATCGAGAGAAAGAGAGACAGAGACAGACAGACAGAGACTTTCAAATTAAGGACTGAGAAAACAGATCCCTGGGGGTTAGGGAGCGCAGTGTGTGCTCTGGTTGAAAGACCAAAGGCCACATGACTGTGCTGATGTGTCATACAGTGTGTGCTTCCTTGACCATTATAGCTAAAGTTAAAGTTGGGGGAGGGGTTGGGTTTCTTTTAAATGACCCAGCAGTTAAGAACAATGAGGAGGGGGAGGGAAACAACCTCCCCCAAGCACCTATGGGGAAACTCTGATGGTGTATTAGTTAAGTGCAGTAGTTAAGTGCTACATCTGCTAACCAAAAGTTCAAATCTGCCAGGCGCTCCTTGGAAACTCTGTGGGACAGCTCTACTCTGTCCTGTAGGGTCACCATCGAAATAGGGTCACCACTGGAAATGACTCGATGTCAACGGATTTGGTTTTTGTTTTTGAAGCACTTAGGAAAGGACCCCTGGTGTCGCAGTGGTTTAAGGGATCAACTGCTCAATGGAAAAAGGTTGGCAGTTTGAAATCAGCATCAGCTCCACAGGAGTAAGATGTGACATTTGGCTTCTGTACAGACTCACAGCCTTGGAAACCCTATGGGGTCTCTATGAGCTAGAACTGGCTCAATGGCAGCGGATGGGTTAAACACTCATGAGGTTTCCTTGGGTTTTGACATCATTAAGTGTTTGGTTACTAACCAAAAGATTGGCAGTTCAAGCCTACCCAGAGGTGCCTCAGAAGAAAGACGTTGTGATCTGCTTCCAAAAGGTTACAGCCATGGGACCCTATGGAGCACAGCTCTACTCTGAAACACATGTGGTACCCCTGAGGTGGAACCAACTCATTGGCAGCTGGACTGAAAGCACGTATGACCACCTACTATGTGCCAACATTGTCTTATGCTGTGCCTACTGTGTATTCTTTAATATTTACCTCAACCCAGTGAGGTAGGTATTATTATGCCTACTTCCCAGATAAAGAACATGAGGCCCACATTGTAAGCAAAATGTGAACTTGACTCCAAAGTTAGTATGACCTGTTGCTGTGAGTCAATTCTGACTCATAGGGACCCTCTACGATAGAGTAGAATTGTCCCACAGAGTTTCCAGGACTGTAATTTTGCAGGGGCAGAGCAACAGGTCTTTTCTCTCTTGGAGCAGCTGGCTAAGTTTGAACCACTGACCTTAGGGTCAGCAGCCAATCCGTTAATCTCTGTGCCACTGGGGCTCCTTTTGCAATATCATATAATGAAAAACCCAAACCAAACTCACCGCTGTCTTGAGTCAATTCAGACTCGTAGCAACCTATATGCTAGGTGTCATAGGGTTTCCGAGTCTGTAATCTTTACAAAAGTGGACTGCCACATCATTCTCCAGCACAGCAGCTGGTGATTCAGACTGCTGACCTTTTGATTAGCAGCCCCACACTTTAACCACTACTCCATGAAGATTCCTTCAGTATTACAAGTTATTGTTAGGTGCCATCTAGTCAATTCTGACTCACAGCGACCCTATGAACAACAGAACAAAATACTGCCTGGTCTTTTCCCATGTCCACAATGGTTTTTATACTTAGTCCCCGTTTCTGCAGCCACTGTGTCAATCCATCTCGTTGAGAGTCTTCCTCCTTTTTGTTGACCCTCTACTTTACCAAGCATGATATCCTCCTCCAGGGACTGATCCCTCCTGACAGCATGTCCAAATTGTATAAGACACGGCTTTGCCATCTTTGTTTCCAAGGAGCACTCTGGTTGTACTTCTTCTAGAACAGATCTGTTTGTTCTTTTGGCAGTCCTGTGGTACATTCAACATTCTTCTCCAGCACCACAATTCAAAGGCATCAATTCTACTTCTGTCTTCTTTGTTCATTGTCCAGCTTTCACATGCATATGAAGTGAATGAAAATACCATGGCTTGGGTCAGGTGCACTGCAGTCTTCAAGGTGACATCTTTACTTTTCAATACTTGAAAAAGATTCTTTGCCGTAGATTATCCCAGTGCAATGAGTTTTTTGATTTCTTGACTGCTTCCTCCATGGGTGTTGATTGTAGACCCAAGTAAAATGAAATCCTTGACAACCGCAATCCTTTCCCTATTTATGAAGATGTTGCTTACTGGTCCAGTTGTGAGAATTTTTGTTTTCTTGATGTTGAGGTGCAATCCATACTGAAGGCTGTGGTCCTTGATCTTCATGAGTAAATATTTCAAATCTTCTTCACTTCCAGTAAGTAAAGTGGTGTCTGTGTAATGAAGGTTATTTATGAGTCACCCTCCAATCCTGATTCCTTGTTCTTTGTATAATCCAGGTTTTTGGATTATTTGCTCAGCATACAGATTGAAAAGGTGTGGTGAAAAGATACAACCCTGACACACACCTTTCCTGACTTTAAACCACACAGTGTCCCCTTGTTATGTTCACCCCTGAAAACATACCACAGAGCTTGTTTTTGCAGATTGCTGATTTAAGTCTTCTTCTTATAGGGTCGCTATGAGTCAGAATCAGCTCAACGGCAGTGGATTTGGTGGGTTTGGGGTCAAAGACTTGCATCCTAGTCAATGGAAACCCTAGTGGTGTAGTGGTTAAGTACTATCACTGCTAACTAAAAGATTAGCAGTTCAAATCCACCACTATTCACTCCTTGGACATTCTATGGGGCAGTTCTACTCTGTCCCTATAGGGTTGCTATGAGTTGCAGTTCACTCAACAGCAAGGGATTATTGTTTTGTTTTGTTTTGTCTTAGTAATTTTAATGTATGAGACTTGACTCAGCCTAGGTATTAAAGGCAACACAAATGAAAATTCAAACTAAGAATTGAACCGATGTAAAGACAGTTGTATAATTTTGAAGGAATTCAAACAATACCTGCAGAGGTGGAAAATATGCCCCATTCTTAGATGAGAATACTTAATATCATAAAAATTTCAAGTCTTTCCCAAATTATTGTATAAATGTAGGGAATTGTGACTTAAAATGAATTTTTTATTGTATTAAGTTATCTGAAGTTAGTGTTAAAAATGAGAAAGTCAAGAAAATTTTAGAAATAATATTTGGGGGTGACTTGGTTTCTTACTAGATACAGAAACCTAATATAGGACAAATGAGATGGTACAGGAATACAACAGAAAACCTAGAAATAGATCCCAGTGAAAAAATGTGATACTTTAAATAAATGATGATGATTATCCAGTAAAGGAAATCCTGGTGATATAGTAGTTACATGCTACAGCTGCTAATCAAAAGTTTGATGGTTCAAACCCAGGAGCTGCTTGGAAACTGTATGGGGTAGTTGTATTCTGTCTATAGGGTCACTGTGTGTTGAAATCAACTCGACAACAAAGGTTTTTTTCCCCCCTGATTATCCAGTCAGAAGAAAATAAAATTGGATCCCACTGTCTCACACACACACACACACATGCACAATATGTCTGATCAAGGGCTTAAATACGACAAAACTACAAACTTACTACAAGAAAAGTCAGGATATCTATATCTATAGATGCGCGCACACACACACACACACACATACCTTTAAAGGATCATGGTGAAGGAAGAGAGTAGTTTAGAATAAAAAAAAAAAGATTAATTAAGTCTGGAAGCTTAGAAGCCATAAAGGAAAAGATGGCTTTTTTCTTTTTTTTTTTTAATTGTGATTGAGTTAAAGTGTACAATCCAGTATAAATTTGCATGCCCGCCTATGTGCAGCTTCCACTACTCTCCCTGCCCAGTGACAGCACACTCCTCCTATTTGTTCTATACATGTCATATCCTCCTAACAATCTGCTGGCCCCTCCCCTCCACCTTCTTCACCCTTTCCTGTAAGAGGCCAGCAGAACAACATCTTATAGATGCACAGAACTGTAAAGTACACACACAATATGCTCACTCTGTGTCACCGAGTCCAATCCATTCCTGTCCAAGAAGTTGACCTCAGTAATGCTTTATGGACAGAGGCAGCATCAGGACAAGGGGCCACGCACCAGGGAAAACCTGAGGCCCCTGGACCATCAGTTGTGGTCTTTTAGTGGAGTTCTCAGGGTGCACCCCCTTTTATTCTCATTTGGTCCTTGGTGATCAAAAGATGGGCACTTTTCACAATATAAAAATTAATATAACATTAGAATGAAAAAAATGTCATAAAGGAAAATAAGTGATTGGGGAACATATTTTCAGTGTGAACAATTAACAAAATGTTAATATCTGAAATATGCTAGAACTTTCTATAAACTGATAAGAATGTGAAAAACAAGACATAGAAAAATAGGCAAAAGATATTGTCTTTGTCACCTGGTGCTGGTAAAACAAAAATATCACAAGTGGATGACTTTAACAAAGAGAAATTTTATTCTGTCACAGTCAAGTAACCTATAAGTCTAAATTCGGGACACCAGATGTAGGGGAAGGCTTTCTTCTGTGGGCTCTGGAGAAAGGTTCTTCTCATCACTCTTCTGGACTGGGAGTTTCTTAAGCACAGGGACCCTAGGTCCTTTCCAAAGGACATAGTATGATGTCTCCAAAGCTGTCGTCTAGCTTGTTTCTTTCTCATCTCAAGAGATGGGCCCAAGGCATAAAACAATCTAACACACTGAGTCTTGTCCCACCAACACAACTGCCGCTCATCCTCCCACATTAACATCACAGAAACAGAGTTTCCGGCATAAGAGAACATCACACCACACCAGGAATCATGGCCTAGCCAAACTGCCATACACATTTTTGAGGGGACACAATTCAAGCCATGACAGATACAAAGAGATAGTTCAGTAAAGGTTAAATTTAAATTTCAATGAGCATGAAAAGCTACATGTTGAACTTCTCTCATAGTCAGATAAATACAGACGAAAACAGTGAGAAACATCATTACTACTACCAAACTGGGAAAAATTAAAAAGAATGTTGATCGGTGGTGGAAGTGTTGGGGGAAAACAGTCCTCTTCCATATAGTTAGAAGGAACATGAATCGTTGTGTTCTTAGAAGCGCAATGATCCAGCAGAAAGGAGAAATGGGTGATGGACAGGAGACTGCAGAGGAGCAAAGTCTTGAACAGGAGACAGGGAATGGGTTCCAGACCACAAAGGGAGGGAAGGGTCACTCTAACCCTTTTGTTACCACATTTTTTTTCCTTAACTTTTTGGGGGGTGTTGGGAAACAGCATACATTTTCAGTATTAGAACACATGCTTATTAATGGAGTGTGTTAAAATTTTTGACTGGTAACATAGCTTTTGAGACACATGCTCTGGTAATACAAGCCACCACTGAGGCAAGTGGCACCGTAACACCGTTGATCTGTGGTATGACAATATACCGACGGGACCTAAGTAAATAATTTGTTGCAGGTGCCCTCATGCCACAGTGGTTAAGAGCTCAGGCTACTAACAAAAAGGTTGGCAGTTCAAATCCACCAGATGCTCTTTGGAAACCCAAGGGGGCAATTCTACTCTGTCCTATAGGGTCACTCTAAGTCAGAACTATTTGGACAGTAGTGTTCTGTTAGGTTACATGGGGAATCTTTAGCTTCCAAATATAACACAGAAAAGACAAAACAAACCCACTGGGTCCCGCTAGCTAAGAGACGGAAAAGTCATAATTATGCTTGCAAGACTTTTCAGGAAGCACCACCCAATAGAATGCTGGACCTATGCGACAGTGATGCTCTAACTCCCGTCTGCTGAGCTTCACACATTTCAAAAGGACCCCTGTGGATGCTAAATGCATTAGAACTGAACAACCCCTCATCGCCAAGGGCCGGAGGCATAAAAAGCGACTGGTGTACTCTTAACCCAAAGGTAACTATAGAGCCAATAGGGGAGGGCAGGTCATCTTTAGAAGACAGCATGGAAGACAGAGAAGATGAAACATACGCATGCCAGACTGAGGAGATGAGGGAGTTCCCCTCCACTGCTTCTCCTTTCTCATTGAAGTATGAGTTCATCAACTGAGAAGTGATAGGGCTACTGGAAGTTAGAGCAAAGTCATCTAAAGGAGAAGGTAAGCATATTCAAAGAGAAACAACTGCTGGGCAGTGTGGCATTAGCTCTTACAATCATAAAATCTCGGTAAAGACTAAAATGAACTCAGATACCATAAATTTTTTCTTTAAGAGATGGAGGCAGTTGAGACCTGGGCACTGCTGGTATTCTGTAGTGTACTCGCTGAGTAGCCACTTTCTGGGAAATGCTTTGAGACAGATTATCTTAATGTATCCAGTATTAATAAGCTTGGTATCGAAGAAAGACCTGGGAGGATTGTTGGGACTAATCCAACTTGACAGAAAATCCTAAAATGAGGTGTGTGAAATCTACAGTTCATTCATTCACTCTTCCTTCCTTCCATCTACATCCACTCCATTCATGAGCCTTTCTCTGCATCAGTCATTGCATACTGGAATGACATTGTTCTCAATATTTGGCAAGCCAGTGATTAAATTCATTCAACAAGTGTCTACTGAGCATTAACTGTTTCGAGTCCAGCTCATTACTGAGCATTGTGGCAAACACAAGAATACAAAAGGATTTCTGTTGGCTCTCAGTTTATAGTCTGTCTAGAGAGGGCAACCATTCAGTCATAACTGTCATAATCCAACAGGGAACACAAGTGCTAACACAGCATGGACGGTAAGAGATTTGAAGCCAAAGCTCAGGGTACACAGGGCATCCAAGGAGAGGAGGCAGAGTTTGGCCTGAGCAGAGCTAGGCTAGGCCTGATCATCACAGCTCTCATCTTCAGAGAAGGGAAAAAAAAAAATCCCAAACTTGAAGAAATAGAGCAGTATTAGAGTGCAGTCATAAACATAAAACATTAACATGTAATTCCCTTATGCTTTTGAAAAATTACTTCATAAACACAAAGTAAAATATTTTTCCCTTTTTATTACCTGACAATTACATATTAAGAATTTCTTTTTATGTTTAAAAACATATGCAAACTGAAGAAGGCAGACGCCAAAATGTAATTGCTTTCCTTCTATAAGAATCAGATGTCATTTTCTTCCAACTCCACTCTGAAAAGAGATAGGAAAAAGCAAATTGTTGTATACATTAAATTTGGAAACATCTGATAGCTTCCCTCAATTAAACTATTTAAATGGAAAAAGATTGCTGTACAGCTCTATCATATCCCACTGAATAAAACCTCAGCTGAGGCAAATTGGCAGTGGCAGGTACCAAACGCATCGGCAATAATGAGATTGGACAACCCAGTGGAGGTCATTGGTAATTGTTATTATATGCAATATTGCACTGTCAGAAAAAACCAACAACTCAGTAGCAAGCAGAGCCAATGCTGGAAAATGTATGAGTTAGGAGTGTCTGCAGGTTTTTTAGGCCGGAAGATTTGAAGGGTGTTAGGCAAGCCTGGACTGCCACCCCCCCACCCTGAGTCTGGAGCCTCGACTCTTCATTGAGTGTTTTTTCTTTATCTTCTGTACATTCTAGCACACGAGTGCCAAAGGGCACATTTAATCATAATCAGGCAACTGAAAGCAAGATCTCAAGTGATGGGGCTGGGGCACAGGAGAAGGGTAGGGAAGAGGTTAGGGAGAAGTGGGGCACTGAGAAGGGAAGTGAGAGAAAATGAAAGACAAAATTTGTGTATCTGTTATGGTTTTGCTGGGAGCTACCCATGAGTCAAGGTAATCAAAATTTGGGGTTTTTATTTGCCTTCCCACTTGCTGATATGGTGAAACACAAAGAACATTCTCTTGTCTCTCTAGGGCTTTGGGTCTCCATCTGAGAGTTCTGAACTTGGGCAAGACAGGGTAAGAGGAAGTTTGGGCTACCCAAGTCTTAAGCAAGCCTGTCTGCATACAGCCTTACAGTGGTCTTGGTGTTGAGCTCTGCTCTGGGGACAACAGTCCAGATTAAGATGACCAAGATCAGTTACTGCCCTTAGTGAGCATACAGTCCTGTGCAGGTGACAGAGATATGCTGACGAGCCCAGTGCCATGATCGATATGCCACAGTATATTTGACTACTATTCAGCTGCTCACGGGCAGGCTGCTGTCATCCAACATGCTAGAGAGAACCACACATCAGCGCATCCTGCAGCATCTTGTCCTCCAGATTCAATCAAGATGTCACTTGGAAACATCTTCAAGGAGCATGATTATTAAAATGGCTACAACACTGTCTGAGGGATCCATCTGTATTGCTCAAGGTTTCTGCCAACTCAAAAACTGTGGGACCTTGTCAAAGACAGAGGGAGGGCTACAAACGTCTCAGGCCTCTGACGTCATGGAGCTCACCAGCCATCGTTAGAGCACGTCCATCAGAATCAATGCTTAGGTGTGATTTGCCCCTGCTCTCAAGGATAACCTGGGTAGTGTTCCTTTGTCGGAGTATGCTTCTGAATTCGTCCAAAGAAACTAACACGTAGGACTCTACCTGGTTCCATGAGTTAAGCACTTGGTTAACTGAAAGGTTGACAATTGAAACCCACCCAGTAGCTCCTCAGGAGAAAGAACTGGTTGTTATTTTCTTCCTTGAAGAATACAGTCTAGGCACTTTGCCAAAGAAGATATTCGCACGGCTAACAGACACACGACGAAACACTCAAGATCACTAGCCATTAGAAAAATAGAAATGAAAACCACAGCGAGATACCATCTCTCCCCAGCAATGCTGGCGCTAATCTGTAAAAACCGAAAATAAATGCTGGAGAAGTTGCAAGGCAATTGGAACTCTTATTTACTGCTAGTGGGACTATAAAATGTTACAACTACTATGGAAAATGTAGGGTGCTCCTTAAAAAGCTAGTAATAGAAATACCATGCAATCCAGCAATCCCACTAATAGGAATATATCCTCAAGAAATAAAAGCTGTCACACAAATATGACATAACACTCATGTTCACTGAAGCGTTATTCAAAACAGCAAAAAGATGGAAACAACCTGTATCCCATCATCAGACGAATGGATAAATGAACTATGGTATACACACACAATGAAATACTATACAACAATAAAGAGCAACCATCTCACAGCGTGGATGAATCTGGAGGGCCTCATGCTGAGTGGAATAAGTCAATCACAAAATGACAAATATGAGACCATTCTTACAAAAACTCAAAGCCGCTGGGGCTCTAGAGCTGGGAACCCCGGGGGCTGCCCCTGCCCCCTCGCCTACCAGCTGTGACTCCTGCCCCAGGAAACTTGTTCCGGTCCATCAGAGTCTCAGATGAGGAGCAGCAACCCACTGAGATAGGGTCACTGTGCATGAACTGGTACCACAATGGCCAGACCTGCCTTCCGCTCATGAGATCTCTTTCTTCGGAGAAATGATCATGAGCTGTTTTTCCTGTGAGCACTGTGGCTGGAACAACACAGAGGTCCGGTCAGCAGGCAGGATCCGGGACGAGGGAGTGCATTACACTCTGACCATCAGGGTTCAGGAGGACAGCACAGCGAAGTGGTGAAGACAGACCCTGCCACCGTGAGGATCCCTGGGCTGGATTTTGAAATTCCTGCTTTCATCCAGAAGAGAGCTCTGACCACGGCTGAAGGATTGGTCAATCAAGCTATCTCTGGCCTAGAGCAGGACCTCCCTATGCAAAGGGCAAGTGAAGAAGCCACAGCTGACAGAGTTGATGAGTTCATTGTCAAACTGGAGGAGTTTAAGCAAGTGGCCTCCCCTTTCACTCTGATCACTGATGATACATCAGGGAACAGCTTTGTGGAAAACCCATTTGTTCCCCAGAAAGAAGAGGCCCTGGTGATCACACACTGTAGCCAGACTTCTAAGCAGGAAGAGATGCTGGGACTCCAGAAGGAGACCCCAGAAGAGGAAGATCTCATAAACGACGTGCTACAGTTCAACACAAACTGCCCAGAACGCAATGCTCCAACTCAGACCAACAGGAAGTTAGCCCAAATCCCCCACTTTAAAGAGGTTATCATTATGGCTACCAACTGAGAAAATTGCAGGCACTAGACCAATGAGGTGAAGTCTGGAGGAGAGACAGAGCCCTTGGGAACCAGGATCACCCTCTAAATCACAGACTCCTCAGATATGACCAGGGACCTCCTCAGGTCTGAGACACACGGGGTGCAAATCCCAGAGCTGGAAGTGGAACTGGGAATGGCTGTCCTTGGGGGCAAGTTCACCACATTGGAGAGGCTACTGAAGGACATCTGGGAACTGGTAACCAACATCCCTCTCACTCTGGGTGACAGTTCCACTCCAGGCCAGGCAGAGAAACCACAGGAGTTTAGCCAGAAGCTGGACCAGATTATCGAGGGTAACGTGAAGGCCCACTTTATTATGGACGATCCAGCAGGGAATAGCTACTTGCAGAATGTGTATGCCCCTCAAGATGATCCTGAGATGAAGGTGGAGTGTTACAAGGGCACATTTGACCAAAATGAGGAGTTAGGGTTCAACGACATGAAGGCCGAGGGCCATGAGACAGGCCTGGCCTCACAGCAGCAGCAGTGGCAGGTCCATGGGCCAGCCTCTACCTCTAGCACTGCTCATGCCGCAGGATTGTTTATGGCTATTGTAATTGGCTGGCTGGCAGTGAGGCTGAGGAGGTCCTCCCCCAGGCCTTGCCCATGGCAGGATGGACCTAGACACACTTTCTAAATAGTCTGTGATGCAAGTACAAACCTGTTGTGTCATTTGACCTTATTTCTGAAGCTTTGAGTCAGCCTGTGCAGAAACCTGGAGATGAACTGTGGGCATGTCATTACCATGTTTCCTACCAGCTCTTTACCCGCCCTCCATGTAATGCTGTCTGCTCTAGGCTGCGACTCTGAAGTTTGAGCCAAAGGAATGGAGAATGGAATACAAACACAGCTGGAGTTTGGGAGTTGATTTGGGGGAAATAAAATACTTTCAACAGGAGAGGTACCCTCTCAGGGGAGGGAGTCCAGCATAGGTGAAGAAGTTATTATAAATACAGTTTTCAAATAGCACTGGCCTAGTTATTCACGCTGACCCTCTTTGATACCACGCTGTTAAGAGTTCAGACTCCTGAATAAAATTTTCTCCAGTATGGCCATTGTAAAAAAAAAAAGGAAAAACTCAAGAAAACACTTATACACAGAAAGGAAGAGTCTTTTGATAGTTATAAGGAAGAACAGGTCGGGAGGCAAAATCACTTACTAGATAGTATAGCAGTGTTCACTTTGGTGAAGGGAAAGACAACATAAATGTAGGAGAATTCAGCGCAGCCTGACCGAAGCAAAACAGAAGCTTCCTAGACACATTCAAACATCCTGAGGCACCTGCTTGCTGGGGTTGAGGGCTGGGGAGCACACTCTCACGGGGAAATCTTGGTCATTTTGTATAACACTGTTCCTAAGAAAATATTCTGCATTCTACTTTGGTGAATAGTGTCCGGATATTCAAAACTTGTGAGTGGTCATCTAAGATACTTCACTGATCTCACTCTATCTGGGGCAAGAGACAATAAGAAACCCAAAGATGCAGGGGAAGACTACCCCAGAGGGCTGGTGAACCGCTACTCCCACAGCCTCTAGTAGTCTGAGCCCAGAAGAACTAGATGGTACTCAGCTACTACCACCAACCACTCTGACAGGGATCACAAAAAGGGCCTGGAGAGAGTGAGAAGACAAAATATAGAACAAAATTCGATTCACAGTAAAAGACCAGACTGACTTACTGGTCTGACAGAGACTGAAGGAAGCCCTGAGACTATGACCCCTGGACACCCTGCTAACTTAGAACTGAAGTCATTCCTCAAGTCTACCTTTCAGTCAATGATTAGACAGGACTATACAACAAACTCATGCACTTGGCTTGGCTTGGCATACAACAAACAGTAACACATGTCCTGCCCAAAAACAAAGACAAGAAGGCAGGAAAGGACAGGAGAACTGGACAAACGGACATGGGGAACCCCAGGTGAAAAGGGGGGGAGAGTGTTGGCACATTACAGTGATTGCAACCAATGCCACAAAATAACTTGAGTGTAAGTTTTTAAATAAGAAACTCATTTGAATTGTAAACTTTCACCTAAAGCACAATAAGAATTCTTTTTAAAAAGATTACTGCCTAGAAAACCCTGTGGGGCAGTTCTACTCCATCACAGGGGTCACTATGAGTTGAAATTGACTCAGTGGCACCTACCAACAACAGTACTCTAATTAACCACGTCGGAAAAAACAAAAAGCTGATGGGAAGACCAGGCACCAGGCTGCTGTCTGAATCTCAGCATGGCCTCTGCAAAAGCACAGCATCCCTGAGATGGTGGCTGCTCTGATGCCATCTGGTCCTGCGTCCTTCTCCCAGTGGAGCCTCTTGGATTCAGGTGTTCCAGGAAATCTCCTGGAGATCTTTGTGCAAAATGCATGGCCTTCCAGGTTCGAACCCTCGCCTACTGATTCATCGTTTCTGAGGATGGAGTCCAAAGAGCTGTATTTCTCACAAGTTTTGGGGAGAATTTTGAAGCAGCTGCTTCACAGACAGGATCTATGTAAGTGAAACACTGTATCCCTGGCAGTTCTCGCTGAAGAATTCCCAGAACAAAGGTGTTTTCCTGTAGGTCATGCTTAACTGCCAGCAAGTTCTTTATATTGAACTAACACCTGATTCTGTGTCAGATCTCCCCAGTGTTTGCTTCTTATCTACTTGATCAGGAAGGAGTACCTGGGTGGTATAGGGAGTTAACAAGCTCAGCTGCTAATTGAGAGGTTAGAAGTTGAAGTCTGTCCAGAGGTGCCTCAGAAGAAAGACCCAGTGATCCACTTTCAAAAAAAAATCAGCTCTCCAAAGCCCTGTGGAGCACAGTTCTACCCTGGAACACACGGGGTTGCAATGAATTAGACAGGCTTGACGGCAACTTTTCTTTTTTCATAACAATTCAGAAATCGACTCAATGACAGTGTTTTCTTCTTCTTCTTCCTTTTTTGATCAGGAAGGATGTGCGTGTTTAATCACTCAGTTACTTACCTCTTCTTCGAACGACAACCTAGAAGCATGCCTGAGCAGGGAAAAAAGTGTTCTCCACTGTAACAGGCACTGCGTTCTGTACACTCATTCAGGTGCAATGCCTTCCCTGATAACTGTTATTGGAAACCCTGGTTGCATAGTGGTTAGGTCAGCAGTTCAAATCCACCAGGTGCTGCTCAGAAACCCTATGGTGCAGTTCTGCTCTGTCCTCTAGGGTTGCTACGAGCAGGAGTTGACTAGACGGTAATGGGTTTGGTGTGGATAACTGTTATCAGCGAAATTAACAGTCATATGGAAGTAGGGTGGGTCCCAGTGCTAGACCCTTCTGAGTGGTGTTTTATAAGAGAGAAGGGCAAACTAGGAAACAGCATGTGAGGATCCACCTACAAACCTAAGAATCCCAAGAAGCACCTTGAACTACAGAAGCTGCTAGAGACAAGGAATTCAGACTTTTAGCCTCTAGAACTGTGAGGCAATGCATTTCTGTCCTTCAGAGTAAGACAGTGCATGATACTGGGGAAGCCAGCCCAGCTCGTCCCAGGCAGGGTCATGGGGGCTCCACAGACACGTCCAAACTCCCTGAGGGAGTGGCTTAGTGCGATAAGGGCTGTGAGGACCGTGGCCTCAGGAAGCATCTAGCTCAGTCTGCATAATATAATTTACAAAGAAAGTGTTCTACTTTCTACTTCAGTGAATAGCGTCTGGTGTCTTAAAAACCTGTGAGTGGCCAGCTGAGATGCTCCTCTGGTCTTAGTGCTTTGGGAGCAAGGAAGAATGAAGAAAACTAAAGGTAGAAGGGGCGAGATTCTTCTGGAGAATGAATTTGCATTAGCAGCCCCCACGGTCTCCACCAGACTGAGTCCGGTGTAACCAGATGGTGCCTGGGTAGCACCACCAACTGCTCTGATGGGATCACAACAGAGAGTCCTGGATGGAGCTGGAGAAAACTATAGAATAAAATTCCAACTTACAGAAGAAGATCAGACTCACTGACCTGACAGAGACTGGAGAAACTGTGAGTATGGCCTTCAGACACCCTTTTTGCTCAATAATAAAGTCACTCCTTAGGTTCACCCTTTAGCCAAGAATGAGACAGCCTCATAAGACAAAACAAGACTAACTGGGCACACCAACCCAGAGGCGAGGACTAGAAGGCAGCAGGGGACAGGAACCCAAAGTTGAGAAGGGAGTGTTGACATGTCACAGGGTTATTAACCAATGTCATAAAACAGTATGTGTACTGTTTAATGAGAAGCTAGTTTGTTTAGTAAGTCTTCCTCTAAAATACAATGAAACAAATTCCTGTTCTTTAAAGACACCTGCCTTGTGGTATCTGGTTATGGCATCTCTAGAAGATGAAGACATAGACCCCTTCCATGAGGATAACTGCAAATGCCTGTGCTGGCAGTTATTTTGTCATGGTGCCTACAGCTGTTCAGCTGGCCACCAGGTGTTCCAAGGGTGTCTACTGTGTAGCCAGCAGTGAATGAATGGATCAGGGTTTTTGTCTGCAAAAACCCTGGTTGACTACAGGAGAAAGCGATGTTCTGGAAAGACAGTGAACAGAAAGGAGGGAGAAATGGGTGGGGAACAGGGAGGCAGAGCCTAGCTAAAACGCAGTCACAGAGCAGCCTGCTTAGGACTCTTACGACCAGTATTGTCACTACTCACACTATTGAGCCCTGGGCTCTGCTACAACCCCCGAGAACAACTTGTGACTGCCCTGCACCTTTGGACCACTCCTTCTAAAGCCCAACTCATGGCTGGAGGAGGCATCAGACTGGCCAGTCTAGGTCACATGTCCTCGTTAGAGTTATTAGGTGCTGCTGGGCTCCTCGTCTTGAGGAGCGTACAGTCAACAGGAAAGACAAGAGTCACTTGCACCGTCAGAGTTAGGTACCCACCAGGTAAGCTCACACCAAGGGCCCAAGAGCCCAGATGTGAGAACGAATGATGGAGACCGGAAGGGCCAAAGGAGGTTAGCGAAGGGGAGGAAGATCCTAACCAGAGGTGAGGGCTGGCACTGGCACTTCCAGTTGAGTGAGGGCAACTCAACAGTCACTCCCTGAGTGCAGAGCTTCTTGAGAAGGGGGCCGCTGGGGCTGAGGTTGGGACCCTGAAGGCTGGGCTAAGGAATCCAAACATTTTTTGGATAATAAGCTTCCCATTCCCTATTTACCAGCACAACCTCATTACTCTTCGTGTGAACTGGAAGTAATAATGATCACAAGTGTTTCTGTAGCATTTTCTAAGTGTCAGGCACCAGTCAAAGCACTTTACATGTATTAATTCATTTAATTTTCCCAACAAACCTTTGAGGAAGGTCTATTATCTCCATTTTATAGATATGAAAACTGACGCACAGTGAGGCTTAGTCTGCTATTTCCTGGCAAGTACGGTGACCTCTTTAATGCTACTTGGCCACTTTTCAGCATTCACATGCATTATAGTGCCTTACAGTATGTGCTCTGTGACGAGAGTAGAATATACTGGCGGAATATAACTATGTGCATGGCTGTTTCTGCTCATGTCTCATCTCTGCTCTTTGACTAAAGTTCCAGAAGGGGAAGCACCTTCTATTCATCCGTGCATCCCCCAATACCTTGCACAGACTTGGTGTGCAGAGTGGTAGGTTGCAGTAACACTTTGCAGACTGGATCAGTGGAAGGTTTGTAAGCAGGAGAGTGGTGTGGTAGACAGTATTTTTGAGGGCCTGTCCACTGTCCCCATACAGGATGGACTGAAGAAAGAGAGGCTGGAAACAGAGCCCCATGTGGTTCAGAATCAGGCTTGTTGGCAGGGACAGTGACCTGATATGTGGCCCGGAGGCCTGTGGCTATCTGAGTCTCACCTCTGCCTTTCAGGTTACAGTTCTCTGAGTCACTGGTCCCAGGTTTTTCAGTTATTACCTGTTTCCCTGCCCATCTCTCCTGCCTGAATGAGGTCTTCGATGCAATTTGTGAATTGACCAGAGAGCCTCAGCTGTTGGCAGATGTGGAGGCTGTTGTGAACTTTCTGTTCTCAATCGTAACAGCTGGTTCATTTAATTAAGGACTGTGGACATTATGAACACCTCTCAACTGTCAGAGATCATTTGGAACAACTCACAAACACAATTAACCTTGGTCTCAAAGATAAAAAGAAGGTAGGCACAATACGGTATTTTGCTGTTTATAATTACTAGTTAACAAAGTGAGCAATTAAGACAAACACTGAAGTAGCAACACAAGACCAGCACTGGGAGGTTTGTGGCCTTTGCCTGCTCTTTGCATGTGACCCTAGGGAGCTCTAGACCAGTGACTCTCTAGTGGGAGCAGGTGGGGAGGGAGTGCTTAGGAAATCAAGAGTTGATATTATCATATAATTTTAATTTTGGTATATTGAAAGCTAACTTTTGAAATGGTAGACTATAGAAATCACAGCTCGAGAAAAGTCTTTCTGGATGGAGGCAAATTGCTGAAGATAAGAGATTGCTAAAGTAGAAAACACTCCCTTTGCTCCCAGGGTACCCTGTGAAAATCTCTAGGAGGGTGGTGGGTAATACAAGGATGTGAAGTCATCAAAGGAGGGGATGGACAAAGAAAAGATAAAGAACATGTGCTCACATCTTAGTCCTACAATGGCCTTGGAGGATGCTGGGAACCCGTTATGGAAGAAATACAAGTTTAATAAATACACTTTATTTAGCCATCTATCCCGTACATCCCACGTACACATTTCAACCCCAAATCATTCCAAACAGATATGCAGTGAACGCATAAACCCCTTTGGCTAATTTCTAAGCAGACATCTCCCAGGAGACACTAGGATCCATGGACAACCTAGTTAACAGATTCTCTGTCACTATGTGTCAGTCACCAAGCTGATTTCTAAGACTACAGGATGAATAACACAAGATTTCAGTCTTAAAGACAGAAAACTAACTCAGATAGGACAGAGGCAAGAAGCAAGACCTTGTTCCAGTGACTTCAGCATTGTGGTAGGTACTAAGCCATGTGGGTCTTATACATCAAGATGCTTTGGGTTGCAAGTAACAGAAAATTCAACTCAAAATGAGAATTCATATCCCCTAAGACAGAAGTCCTGAGGTCAGGAAGAGCCTGGCACAGTCTGGGCCCCACTCTATTTAAAAGGAGTTCTCCTGAGGGCACAGCAGGCTGGCTGCAACATCGCTTCCTCATGATGTCCAGGGAAAAAGAAAGGACAACTGTGACTGCCCCCTGGGTGCCTTGATTATCACTGAGTAAACTTTTCCCAGAAATCCCTAAGCACAACTCACTGGCCTGAGTAGGGGGTAAAGGGTCCCATACACATCCCCAAAGCACCTTCCAACTTAGGAAAATGGAATTACCAGAACTCACTTAGACCAATCAAGGTTTACCCCTGAGTTACAGGGCAGAGGAGTGACTACTGAACAAAATCAAGGGCTGTCCAAAGAAGGCAGAAGCGGAAACCACTGTGGTGGATAACTAGCACAACTGTCTCCTGAATCCACAAAGCAGAAGCTGGAATTCTTCTCTGCCGGCACAAGTGGTAGCTGACAGCTGCCTCTAAATAGAAGGCAGGGGGCGTGGTGAAGAGTCCACAGCCTCCAACACTATCTAAAAATTGGCCCATCTTTGGCTCGCTTTCTAAATTATATTCCCATAACTGTCTTTTACCTACATTTAAATTCAGTCTATAGACCTAATCCAATAATGCTAATCGGTGATGCTCATTAGTTTGGGGATGAGTGTTATGCCACCCACCTTAAAGACTTTAAAAGAATAAAGAGCTGTTAAGCAAGATGAAGATCAGCTGTTAACCAAGATGAGTTGCACACCAGGGCACACACCAGGGTCTGACAATTAAGTTCACAAACTCGTTCTAGGAAAAGTGCCATTCTAGGAAAAGTGCCACTCCAGTCACCTTCAAAGTACTCCCCTTGGGAAGCGACGCACCAACACCAGTGCTAGCCCACCCTTCAAGGTAATTTTGGAACTCTTTTTCTGGAACGGCCATCAGAGCTGTCATGTTACCCTTGATGTCCTGAATGTCATTAAAATGTCTTCTTTTCAATATTTCCTATACCTCTAGGTAAAGAAGAAAGACACCGGGGGCCAGAGTAGGTGAGTAGGGAGGGTATGCCCATACAGTTATTTATTTACTGGCTAAAAACTCCCTCATAGACAACTATACAGGCAAGTTCATAAACTTGCCAACTGTGCAATGGCCATACCAGAAAGAGGTCCAAAATTGCTTCGAAGGGTAGACTAGGCGCTGGCGTGCATAGCTTCCCAATGGGAGTACTTCGAAGGTGACTACAATGATATACAGCGGTGAGGTATGTAGCACTTAGAACAATTAAGTTCTCTGACTTAATTGTTGAACCTCATATTTCCACCCACTACAAGAACTTTTCCATTTGCCTTCCTCTGGCCCTTTAAGGTTTAGGCAGTGCAAAAACCTGTAATGCATGCTTGCAAAATTGGATCTGTGTAGGGGTCACTGAAATTGGAACTCTTTATGCCACTAATATACACAAATGACGGCAGGAGTTATAAAGTTCAGATTTTAAAAAGACTGACAGAGGGGAAAGAAGGACATCAAAGACATAAGGAAAATATGAGCCCAAGAGACACAAAGGACTGCGTGATACATCAGCACAGAGATGACAGCAGCATGAGACCAGAGCAACTAGATGGTGTCTGGCCACCACCTATGACTGCCCTGACAGGGAGTGTAACAAACAGTTCTTGACAAAGTGGGAGAAAAATGGGATGCAGAACTCAAACCCTGTTCGAAAGACCAGACTTGATGATCTGACAGACTGGAAGATCTCTGGAAGACGTGGCCCCCAGACTCTCCGTTAGCCCCGAAATGAAACTATTCCCCAAGCCAACTCTTCAGACAAAGACTGAACTGGACTACAAGATGTAAAAAGATGCTGGCGAAGAGCTTGCTTCTCGGCTTAAGTAGATACACAAGATGAGAGGGCAGAGGGTGACAGGAGCTAGCTGAATGGACACATGAAATACAGGACGGAAAGGAGGAGTGTGCTGTCACAGGGTGAGAAGAGCAGCTAGAGTTATACAGTAATGTGTGCTTAAATTTTGCATGACAAATTGACATGGATTTTGAATTTTTTTCACTTAAAGCACCATAAAATATTTTTTTAAAAAGAGAGAGAGAGAGACTGACAACTGGACACAATTTGGAAACATTCTCACTTTATTTCCTTGAATTTTAACAGGGAAAATTTTGAAATTTTACAAAATATTGAGAAAATATTAACAGCACACCTCTCTGGCCTACACCCAGATTCAACAACTGTTAACAGGTAGCTGTATTGTCTCCTGTAAAAGAACCTTTGAAAGCAAGTCACAAGCAAGTGAACACCTCATCCCTAGATATTTCAATTTGCATATCCCAAGAATAAGAGTATTCTCCTACTTAATCATGATACCATCAGTGTGCCTAAGAAAATGATCAGAGTTCCCTAAAATCATAATCTGAGCTGCCTTGTCGAAATTTCTCTTTTTATGGAACTAGGATCCAGTTAAGTGTCCACTTGTATTAACTTAAAATCTCCTCGTGGTGTGACAGTTAACTCATTCACCCGTTAACTGAAAAGTTGGAGACTCAAATCCACCTAGAGGCACGACGAAAGAAAGGCCTGGTGATCTCCTGAAGAATCAGCTGCTGAAAATCCCATGGACAGAATTCCGCTTAACACACATTGGATAACAGTGAGTCAGAATCAACTCCACGGCAACCAAGTTTTTCGTTTTGTTTCTATGTTGTTTTTAAGTTTAAAAATATTTGTGCATATGTGATTTTAAGTATGTGGAGTATGGAGTGTATGCCTGTTTGTGTGTGGTATGTGTAAGCACCATGTATGTTCACACGCATATATGTATAACCAGACATGCAGTGTGTTTACTTGCCTTGTGTGTATGTGCCATGTATGATATGTATGTGTTTCTGTGTTGAAAAGGGAGGTGTTGAGGCTCATCTTTGAGCCAAATGTACCAAGAGTGTACTGGAAGGAAGATGATTAATTTTTTTTTTCTCCAATGTGTTTGAAGAAGTAAGAGTTAAACTCCAGCTGCTCTTGAGCAGAAGCGATCTTGACTAAGGAGGCTGATGGTTTTGTCCCCCTTGATAGATGGATTCAGGGGTCCCTCTCTCCTATCATCTTGGAAAAGTACTCTCTGAAAAGGAACAGGAACAAAAGTCCTTTCTCTTCTCAGAAGGGTCAGCATTCACTTCTATTTTCCTTGCCAGACTTGCAGCTGATGCACAAAGAAAGTGTAATTACAACGTGACGTGCGCTGATCACAGGGGCCTGGAAATCCTGAACCACTCACTCTGCTCGGAATACATTTCAATTTGGCTCTGAGAATTTTACATTGAAATGAGTTTTTTCTTTAAAACCCTAGAGAAAACAGCCCCCCGCACAGGAGCATTAACAAATTGCTTTGCAAATCTAGGCTAAACTGAACATTCAATTTGAGGAGGTCAAATCAGTTTGGAGCCCCAGAGCCCAGAGCCTGGGTCTAGCCCGCAGAGTTGGCTTTAGGGTGGATATGGCCATGGATTTTGTCCTGCTTTAGCCAGTACCGTCCTTCCTGGGCTTCTCTCTGGGCTGTTTCTCTCAGCGCCCTGCTAGATGCCCACATGTCTGTCTGGATCCAAGGTTTGGGAGGTTTAGGGCTTGGAGTCTGTAGAGACTGGAAGCTTCCCCTGGTCAACCTTTGCTCATAGACAGTCCCTTAGGTGAGAAGGACCCACCTAAGAGCAAAGGCTCAGGTAATTCCAGGCTACAGCGAACATGAGACAGCAGAGACCAGGGTGAGAGTTCAGTGACTTACCCAAGGGTCCCCAGCTCATCGCTGACCTCATTATAGTAGCGACACACACTGAGCATCACCCAACCACTAAGTCTCATGCTGTGCACTGTACATTTTCTTATCAGCCCCTCCTGCTGCCTTGAGTCCAGCTTCTCTGGAGCAACGCGGGTCAACTAGCCCGAGTGAAGCATCCAGAGCCACCATAAACCCAATCCCCAGAGCCTTTGCCACCAAGCCCGGGCAGCTAGGGGACCCAGATTAAAATGATACGTTTTCAATTTGGCCTTAAATGAATTTACCAAATCGGCATCTTTGATGTCAAGTGGAAGTGAATTCCACAAATCTCAATTTAATTTATTGGGAAGTGTTACTGATTTTCCTTTTTTCTTTTTTTTTTATCATCAGCTTCTCCTTCTTCTCCTCTCCAGCTGCCAACACTTCCACCTGGATTGAATTGTTTAAGAGCAGCAGTTCAGAAAGAGGAAGAGATGCTTCTCCCTTCACTCAACACTTCCCCCACCCCTCCATGCCAATTTCCCAGCCAGCCACTTCAGTGGCAAACACTGTCCTTGGTGCAACATCAGGAGTGGCAGGAAGGGGCAGACCCAGGCCAGCACTTCCTCAGTTGAGCTGAGCCCCCACGTGTACCCGCTCTCTTCCTATGCCTGCAGCATCCAGAGGTCAGTGGATTTGGGGCCAGGCTCACTGTTATCTGTTTATAGACTGTACTGTCAAATGTTCTGTGTCCTTTTTCTGGGTCATGTCATTTGTCTGCATTGGCTTCTACTTGCCTGCAGCCTCCCAAATCCGCCACCCAACCTCTTAGCCCAACCATTTCTCCATCTGGCCTTGCAATCCTCTCCAGAACATCTTTTGTTTAGGGATGTGTTTGTATCTCCAATGCCTGGTGAATACTGGGAATGCCATCCTTACTGATTGCAATGAAGGCACTTCCAAAGTCACTCACATATGTGCCTTCCAGTCTTGGTTCTCCCTGTGTGTTGTCTTCCCTGGAGGCCAACACAGCCTCCCAGCTACCCAGGCCCGCACTGACCTTCTGTGGTGCTAACTCCAAACTTAGCGCTTCGTGGAACAAACTACTGAGTCCCTGCCTCTTCCCACCCCAGGCTGTCCATTCCTCCTGGGGACTCGCTTCTCAAGTAATGGTTCCACGCTTCACTCAGCAGCTCAGTTCAAAATCCAGAAATTGTCCTTGGTTCATCTCTTTCCATCATACCTGCATCAGCAAATCTTCATGATTGCACCTTGCAGCAGCAAACTCTGGTAGTGTAGTGCTTAAATGTTACATCTCCTAACCATGAATGCTGGCAGTTCAAATCCATCAGGAGCTTCTTGGAAACCCTATGGAGCAGTTCTACTCTGTCCTACAGGGTCACTATAAATCGTAATTGACTCAGTGGCACTAGGTTTGGCTTGGTTTTTGATACTAAGGCAGAATGATGGCCCCCAAAGATGGCCCTGCCCTAATCCCTGGAACCTGTGAATATGTTGCCTTATACAGTAAGAGGGGCTTTGTAGATGGGATTAAGGTGAAGCATGTTGAAATGGGGAGATTATCCTGGATTATGGGGACCAAATTTAATTAGGAGTTCTTAAAAGAGAGGGCATTTCCAGGCTGTGGTCAGAGAGAGAGACAGCAGTGTGGGAAGGACTCATTGCCTTGCTGCTGGTTCTGAAATATAGGGGCTATGTGCAAAGACCAGAGACAGGCCTCTAGAAAGTGGCAAAGATAAGGAAATGGATTCTCTTCTAGAGCCTCCAGAAGGAAACACATGCCTGTTAACACTGATTTTTAGTCCAATGAGACCCGTGTTGGACTTCTGACCTATAGAATTTTAAAACAATCAATTTACGTTTTTTTAACCAGTAAGTTTGTGATAACTTGTTACAGCAGCAATACAAGACTCATACCGACCTCTACAAATATACCCCCAAAATAACCCCAATTCCCCACCCCCACCGCCAGTCTAAGTCACCAGACTGCCGCAATATCCTCTTAGCTGGTCCCCCTTCCTCCACTTTTGGCACTGTCCAACCTCCTTTCCCTCAACTACTATGATCTGTTGTCCATCGGGAGCCAGAGTGATCTACTTTCTTCACTTTGTATTTTGAATGACTTCAAACATACAGAAAAGTTGCAAGAAGAGCACAAAGAAATGCCATGGATATCTCATCCTTGTGCAACAATTGTTAACATTCTGTCATACTTACTTGGTCAAACCCTCTCTCTCTCCTATCACGTCATAGCCTACCCCAGACCTCTAGTGATTTCCCATTGCAAACTGAGTGAAATCCATACCCCTTTCTCATAGCCTGTAAGGTCATGATCAGGCCTAGTACACCTCTCCACCATCCTCCACTTCCACTCATTCCCTATGCTCAAGCACTCTGCCCTTCTTGCAGCCCTCCCCAGGCTTTCCTCACCTCCAGTGTCAAAGCTTCCAAGGGGTCTTCCGTAATCATTCTGTTAAAGTAGCCCTTTACCCAACTACCCCCTGTCCAGCGCACTGTCATCCCTATTAGTTACCATCAACAATAAGTCAGCTCTGACTCATGGTGACTCCACTAGAGCAAAATGTTACCTAGCACTCATAATTGTTGGTAATCAGATGATACTCTATTCTGACCCATAGGATTTTCACTGGCTAGTTGTCAGAAGTAGATTGCCAGACCTTTCTTCCTCGTCTTTCTCAATGTGGAAGCTCCACTGAAACCTGCCTACCATAGATGGCTCTGCTAGTATTTGAAATGCTAGTGGCATAGCTTTCAACATCATAGCAACCCATAAACCACTACAGTACAACAAACTGACAGACAGGCGGCAGCTCCAACCCATTACCCTATTCTGTTTTCAGTACAGCATTTATCGGGGTCTGAAACCATTTTATATACTTATCACCTGCTTGTTTATTTGTTCATTAATTTGCTCACATGTAGTTCCTTGGGCAGGACTCTGTGTTATACACCTCTTAACTTCTGCTTCTAGAACAGCGCCTGTCACTTAGCAAGTGCTCAACAAATCTTTACTGACAGACTGATTTTCTGTGGCACACCACTTGGACCTTTGTAAACATCTAACAGTTTTATGGGTGTGTTTTTTTTTAAGGTGCCTGGGTGGCACAAGCAGCTTGTGAGAGGCTGCCAGCAGAAAAATGGGCAGTTCAAACCCACCCTGCAACTCTGGAGGAGAAGCCTGGTGAACTGCTCCTGTGAAGACTGCAGCCAAGAAAACCCACGGAGCAGGTCTCCTCCATGGTACATGCTGTCACCACGAGTCAGAACTGACCTGATGGCAATAGGTTTGAGCTTTTCTTCTTTTTTCTTTTCCTAAGGGTAGAGAAACACTGGTGGCATAGTTGTTAAGTGCTATGTGTGCTAACCAAGAGGTTGGCAGTTCCAGTCTGCCAGGCACTCCTTGGAAACTCTATGGAACAATTCTACTATGGCCTATCCGGTCACCAGGAGTCAGAACCAAGTTAGCAACAGGGGGTTTGGTTTAAAGGCAGGAAGTATCGTTTCTTTCACATGTAAGTCTCTGCCTCTCAGATCCTTGGGATTATAGGTTGATTTTCTTCTCAAGTGTGAGCTCCTTGATGTGGTGAGCCTAGGTGAGGCAGGGGAATCTCACAGCATTCCTGGCTCTCAGCAGTGACATCAGTACCCTGTATAGGGGCCCACAGTCTTCATAATTCTTACCTTCTCTCATACTAGGTCTTTCCTCTGGATTTTTCTAAGTGCTTTCCACTTTCTCCTGTTGTCGATTTCCCTCAATCCCATCATGGTTAAGCAGGGCGGACAGCATTAGCCCCATTTGATGGATGATGAAACTGAAGCACAGACAGGTTAAGTGGCTTGCCCAGGGTCACACAGGTAATTGATGGCAGGACAGATCTCCTGGTTCTGAGCCTCAGGCTTTTCCCCCCAGACCACAGAGCAGCTGCCCCTTTGCCCTGCCCTCAGGGACGGGGGAACTCAGCCCTGACATTATGGGCGCAAAGCTTTTAGCAGATTAGCAGAAGTCAGGAAGTGCTGTGGTTAGGTGAGCTCTCGGTATGTGTGTGTCTGACTACTTTCCATTTCCTTTACTTTCATTCACAAGCAGCCATTCATTCAAGACTCGGTCACTGAGTGCCTTTCGTACCCTCTGCTTTCTCCTTGGCATAGAAGAGGGCACTGGGGGAAGGCAGGAGCTGCTCATAGAAGCCTGTTCTGACATGTGGGAGACTGGACTAACAGCATGCACGGTCCTACAGGACAGCAAGATCCAAACTGGAAACACGGTTCCTGGGAAAAGGCTGCCGCGTGATCAGGCAGGGAGAGCCTCTTGGAAGACCCAAATTTCTAAAAGAAGGGACGGCTGTGGGCATTCCTGGCAGGTAAGCGATACTTCCCCTGGAGCTAAATTCAGACAGTGTTAGGCACAGCCACCAATATCAACTCATCCTTGCCAGCTACTCGCACTGACATTGGACTTCATACCATAATAATGTCAGTGCTATTGCTCCTGCCTTTTTGGTCAGAGAACCTCCAGCCTTCCAGGGATGATGGCCTGGGGTCAGCAGAGGCAACCACAGCTCCTTTCTGCCAGTGACATGGGGAAGGTTGTGACTCAAGCCTTGGCAATCAGGACCTTTATCCCAGATTTTGAAAGCTAAATGTTGGGCAGAAAATCTCTCTTTTGGGGAGCTGTAGAGGGTGTACTCTTTGAAAGGGACTGAGCGCAGGCCGCCCCTAGCCACATTCATGTCCCATATACAGAGGGCGGGAGTGAAGGTGGCATGGACAGAATTATGTGCCCACCCTCCCCAAAAAAGTGTGCATCAGTTTGGCTGGGTCACGATTTCTAGTATTGTGTGATTGTCCTCTGTTTTGTGGTTGTAATTTTACGTCACAGAGGATTAGGATGGGATTGTAATATCTTTATTAGGGTCACATCCCTGATCCAATATAAAGGGAGATTCCCTGGGGTGCGGTCTGCAGCACATTTTATCTCTCAGGCTATAAAAACGAAAAGGAAAGTTGGGGACCTCATACCCAACTCTTTTATGCAGTGCCAAAAGCAGAGCACGTCCTTTGGACCCAGGGTCCCAGTACCTGTTTCTGAGAAGTTCTTTGACGAGGGAAAGACTGAGTGAGGACAAGGAGCTGCCTCCAGAGCCAACAGAGAGACACAAGCTTCCCCTGGAGCCAACATCCGGAACTTGGACTTTGGTCCTACTTTACTGTGAGAAGATAAAAGTTCTGTTCGTTAAAGCCATCCACTTGTATTTTCTATCACAGCAGCACTAGATGACCAAGGCTGAAGCCAACAGGTGGGTTAAGAAATGGGGAGAGAGTCACAATGGAGACTGAGTCCCTGAATTGGATATCCCTGAGGGCTTCTGTCATTATGAACCCAACAGCCTTACGCTCCTGTACTTGTTGTGCTCTCCTCCACTGTCAGTGCCAATGAACCGCCTCGCTTTGTCCACTTGACCTTGGTCACCATGAGGTCTTCCTGTAGCTTTCCACACAGGTCTTCTGGGAAACAATGCTTTCTCTGGTGCAGGAGGGGCACGGCGTAGGGTGAGCATGGGATCTCATTAGTCAAGAATAAGGAGCTATTTGGGGAGAAGTTGTCTTCAAATCCTACCTAGTCTAAATCAAGGTTCTCAGCAGGTTGCAAGGCTGTATCCTAAACCCCATCATGTATATGTACTGTTAGTTACATTACACTTGCTAGATTATTGAGGAATTTCAGCTCCCTGGGACTTAAACCTAAAGTGTTGAATTTTCTAACTATTGTTTATAACCCTATGTTATTCAATCTCTCATCTCTATTCCTCAACAGCAATTTAGAAAAAATTCCATAATTTTCTGATTACTTTCGATTATTCAAACGCAGTCTAGTTTGATGCATAATTTCATGTTTGAAGTGTAATTTCCAGCTCAGTTTGAACTGTATCTCTTTACCTTTCCCCAAAGGAGACCTGAGAGGGGCCCTGACTCCCTCGAGTGTTCTCCTGGAACATTGGTGATAACCGCCTTGGGTGAGGGAGTTTGAGGCTGGTAGAAGGAATGAGAGTAACCCTGCCTCTTTCTTCTTCAGTGACCAGCTCCTCCAGGACATCAGGGAAGGGAGGGACCAAGAAGAGGGACAAGTGCCCCTTTACTCAACAGGTACTTGGGTATCTACCTTTGTTGACTCTGTTGGTCCTTCCCCAGTCTACCCAGACAGGCCAGCAGTATCTGGTCAGCAGACGTCCAATCCTGCTGTCTCATGGGCCCCTGTGTGGGGTGTCTACAGGCTCCTGAGGAACCACCCACAGCACAGTTCTGTGACTTGGGGTGTTGGCCGAGCCAGGACACCATGTTTTCTGGCCCCTTCAGCTCTTTACATCCAAAGTCTGCCTCTCACAGCCTGTCACAGGTTGGGTCCCTCCGAGCTGGAGAGACATGGGTATGCCTACATGAAATGAAATGATTCTCTCTCTCGCTCTCGCTCTCTCTGACTGTCTTCCTTTGTCTGCTCTATGTCCTCCTCCTCCACTCTGCAAAGCTGAATCTTTCAAAGGTTCACCCCAGATGGCCCCCAAACGCTTTCTTAACCTGTCCTCTGTGATCGTGTGGTTCTTCCCCTTCACTTATCTATTCAACTATACCTCCAATAAGGTCCAGGATCCTCAAGGGTCCAAGGGGCTCTGGTGTCACAAGAGTTAAGCAACACCACATGTGTCAGGGTAGGACTGTGTTCCAGAAGGTTTTCGATGAGTGATTTTTCAGAAGTTGATTGCCAGGTCTTTCTCCAAAAACACATCTGAATGCACTTGAAACTCCAGCCATTCAGTTAGCAGCCGAGCATGTTAACAACTGGTACTACCCAAGGACTCCAGTGTCATGTGGACTGAAGGCCAAATACCATAAAGGATCATAATCAGTTGATTTTATGCAGAGGAAAGTTGGCAAGACTGTATAGGGGAGGAAGCTACCATTACAGAGGAGGAGACAGAACCTCTGAAAGGTTGGAGTTGTACTATCCTCTTTCTTGAAAATGGAAGCTGCTGTGAGCACCTGCCCCCAAAGAAGATCTGTTGGCCACAGCAGCCCTAATGAGAAAAGTGCCAAGGGGTGAGAGCAGCAGAGTGGTGTAAGGCAAGCCCATCCAGGAACCAGGACATCCTGGTGGCCATGGAAGTGGTGGCCAGAAGTGGACATGGTGGTTGGGGTTATAGTCTTTTCACTACCATTGGGACACACAGTTTCCCATTGTCCTGGATGAACTGGGCCCTACCAAAAATGGTATAGCCATTTGGCTGGGCCATCATTCCCAATATTTTGTGACTTTCCTGTGCTGTACATCCTAATCTCTGCCTGTGGCTAGTAGACAGGATGATTATGTTAAAAGAGGACTAGGGTGGGACTGCAACACCCTTGCTAAGAGAGTTTCCCTGGAATGTAGTTGGCACCACCTTTCATCCTTTCATCCTATGGGAGATAGGAAGAGAGGGAAGCAAGCAGAGAATTGGGAACCTCACATTATCAAGAAAGCAGCCCCAACTGTCACTGGCAACACAAGAATAAAATGGGGTGAGATCTCCACTAAAAGACCACAACTGATGGTCCAGCGGCTTCGAGACTCCCCTGGGAGCATGGCCCCTGGCCCTGATGCTGCCCTTGCCCATAAATCGTAATGAAGGTCCACTCTTTGGATGCAAATGGATTGGACTTGGCAATGCAGAGTGACCATATACTAGATGCACTTTATGGTTCTACACATCTATAGGATATCGTCCTGCTGACCTCTGGCTGGAGGAAGGAGAGTGGGTGGAGAGGAAGGGAAAGGAGACTGTTGGGAGGATGAGACACGTATGGAGCAGAGAGGAATAGTGTGCTGTCACCGGGCAGGGAGAGCAGTGGAAGCTGCACATAGGTGGGCATGAAAATTTATATGGGAATGTACATTTTCACTCAGTCATTAAAAACAAAAAACAAGAAAGCAGCCCCAGGAGCAGAGCATGTGCTTCAGACCTGATGTTCCTGCACCAAGATGCTCCCTGACCACAGACTGAGACAACAGAAGAATTTTGCTCCAGAACCAACAGAGGGAGAGCCTTCCCCTGGAGCAGACACCCTGAATTTGGACTTGTAGCCTACTAGACTGCATAAGAATAAACTTTCCTTTGTTGAAACCCTCCACTCTTGGTATCTCTGTTAGAGCGGTACCAGATGACTAAAACACTCACCCACCTTTTCTGCCTGTCAGTTTTGATGGGAAGATGCTTTTCTGCCTACAGTGCATACCACCCCAAGGCAGGGGCTTTTATGACTGCTTGATGTAGAAAAAACAGGCATGTGCCACAAAGTACTGTTCCGACAGGGGGTTGTATCAGGTGTATGTATACCTGATAGAAGAAAGAGACATCTTTAATTTTTTTCTTTGGGACACCATATGGTCCTCTGGACTCTAGAGGGTGCTCTGGACAGTGTATGCACTTCGGGACTCAGAGGGTAGGATTATTGGAGGGGGAAAACGATAATCTATACTACCTACCAAAAATTCAACAATACTCAATAATTCCGCATGCTTATATTAATAAAAACATGGTATCAGCAACAACAACAAAAATTCAAAACAGAGAATAATTGGATCTTCAGAGTGATAAGAGGCCTGCCCCCACTTCAGATAGAAAACACCAAGAGGTCTCCCACCAGGGCTCAGAGTAACAGTTGCAGAGAGCTTCCTAACAGAGCAGAGGACCAAGAGCAGAGGGCACAGTCTCCTTGCCTTTGTGGCCGTAGAAGGCATGACCCCAGCCCTGAAGAGTTCATTCCTGGGAGGTGAGTTGGAAAGAATTAGGGTCTACATTGCTGTTGTTGCTGTTAGCTGCTGTTAAATCAGCCACTGACTCACAGTGATATCATATAGAATACAAGAGAATAAAATGCTGCCCATCCTGAGCCATCCCTGTGATCAGTTACAGGTTGGACCATTGTGATCCACAGGGCTTTCATCACTGAGTTTTGGAAATAGATTGCCAGGCTTTTCTTCCCAGTCCATATCGATCTGAAAGCTCCACTGAAACTTTTTCAATATCAGGGCAACATGCAAGCCTCCTCTGACAGAGGAGAGGTGGCTGTACATGATGTGCATTGGCTGGGAACTGAACTCAAGACTCTAACATGCAAGGTGAGGGTTCTACTGCTGAACTATATTAGACTTGCTTCTTAAATTAGGCACTGCATCCCAGGAAGAGATGTGCCTTGCCCAAGTTACAAAGGGAGGTGAGGCAGAGCCAGGTCAGGAGCCTAAACCATCAAAGCAGGGAGAAATCTGGGCCACCCTCACCTCTAGGGAGGCAGATTGTCTTGGGTAAAAACAAAACAGGAGCCAAAGATAGCCCCAGAAGGCTTGTTGCTGTTGTTAGGTGTTTTCCAAAGTGACACACTGACTCAGTAACCCCACGACATAGTACGACAGCCTTATGGGGTTTTGTCAGCTATAATCTCTGCAGAAGCAGATTGTCAGATCTCTGAACCACAGAGCCAGTGGATTGGTGAAAACCACTAACCTTTCTTTTAGTTGTCCAGTGCTTAACCATCACACAACAAAGCCAAACCAACGCATTGCCATCCAGTCAATTCTGATTTGTACTGCTCCACAGGACGGAGTAGAACTGCTTGCTGGGGTCTCCAAGGATGTGCCCTCATGATGCACTGGTTAAGAGCTCAGCTGATAACTACAGGGTCAGTGGTTCAAATCCACTAGCTGCTCCTTGGAAAGTCTAGGGGGCAGTTCTACTCTATCCTGTAAGGTCAATATGAGTTGGAATTGACTTGGTGGTAATGGATTTGGTCTGGTCTTGGTTAATCTTTACAGAAGCAGCCTGCCGTATCATTCTCTCATGAGAAGCTAGTGGATTCTACCTGCCCATCTCTTAGTTAGCAGCTGAGCACTCAACCACTGCACCATCAGAGCACCTCAGGCCATAAGGCAGTGGTGCAAACTGTTCAGGAATCCAAATGCCTGCCACTCCCAGAAGCTGCCACTCCACACCTGGCCCGCATGTTTACAGAGGCCCAGCTGCCACTCCGCAGGCTCAGCTCTGTGGAAAGCCAGCCCGCCAACCCTCCCACATCTGCCAAGAATACACCCAACATAATAATTTCTTTGACCTCCACCACATGAGTTTCTGAAAAGAACAAAACAGCATCATTCCCTGGCATTTACAGTTTAAACCTTTCCTATTCAAGTTTCTAACAAAAAAAGCCACCAACCCATTCTGGCCGTGATTAAAATTCATAGGCTTGCTGCAGAGCACAGATGCAGAAGCAATTTTAGGCCAGTCATATCCCAGGTCTGCAAAATTAATTTGACAGGTTTGCATTAAGGCACTGATCAATATCCACTTTAGAGCGGCAGAGGCTAACTGAGAAAAAATAAGTGACCGGAGTGTTACCAGACGAGAAAAAATGAATCTTTGAGACTTTCTTCCCTCTAAGCTTGCACCTACATCAGAAGTCCTGACCTCAATCCATTGATCGGCTGCAGTTAACATGACAAAAGGCCCAGCAGATAGACCGGCTCGGCCTACCTAGGAACAATCACCCGGATGCACTAAACGTTTGACAGAGTGACCAGACTTCGGAATTAGTCGTGGCGTTCGGAGGTCGGCCTCCAGCCCAGCCTTCCGGAATTCTCCCCACCCTTCCCCAGAGCCATTTGCAGAGATCCAACTTTTCTCAGCCTCCTCCACGGATGGCAGTCCGGGGGAGAGTTTGGAGGCTGGTTCAGCGCTAAGGGAGGAACAGAGGCTGATGGTTCTCCAGAGGGCCAGACTTAAGGGAAGTCAACTCTTAGAAATGGTGCTGGGACCTTTCCACACATCGTTTTGCCACCTGGAAACCCAGAAAATGACACCTGTTTGCCTCCCATTTGAGGAAGCCAGAATCAAGGGATACCTATGGAGGGTTGTATTTCGTCAGATTTAAATGTGGCAAAACCAAAAAACCACTGCCATAGAGTACATTCCAACTCATAGCAACTCCACAGGGTTTCCAAGGCTGTAAATCACTAGGAAGCAGACTGGCACTTCATTCTGCAGTGGAGCAGCTAGTGGTTTCAAACCACTGACCTCTCAGCTAGCCATCCAGTGCTTTAACCACTGCACTAGAGCTTCTTATGGCAAAGTGCTGTCAAAACATGACAAAAACCAAAAGCAAACCCATGGTGAGAGAGGCGATTCAAACTCATAGTGACCCTATAGGACAGAACGGAACTGGTCCATAAGGTTTCAAAGAAGTGACTGGTGGATTTGAACTGCTGAACTTTTGGTTAACAGCCATAGCACTTAACCACTGTGCCACCATGGTTTCCAAAACATGGCTAAGTGGTATAAAAATAAACTGCATCACAGTAAGGTTAATATATTGTATGAGACTTATTCAGGCAAAAGATTCATCAATCAGGCAGCACCAACCTGAACACGCATTGGCTTTTACTGACAAAATATGGAAGCAAAAATGTTTATTTCTAATTAGCTCACCGGATTTTCTATTGTAGCATTGTCAGTATATAACTGGCCAACAAGGGTAGAAGCACTGCCAGGATCTCATTGGTCAATGAGAATGGCCTGATTGCTAGAAAGTTAGGCCTGGTAGTACAGAGATTCAGTAGAGATTTAGCGCCTTTGAAACCCTATGGGCTGGCTGTGAGTCAGGATGAACTCAGAGGCAGTAAGTTTGGTTATATTGTATATTTTAGTTTTTTTAGTTTTAGACTTAAGTTTCCAGAAAGACAAGTCTTAGTGGCATTGTCCTCTCAACCACCTAAACTATTGTGTGACAGGACTCTATTCTGATATAATCAAACAGTGGCATGTGTATATGAAGCCTTGTTACTTATACAGTGAAACCTGTAGGAGCCAGAACTCAATGGAACTGCCTTGTTTTTCCGGGTCTTGTAAAGTTTTCCACCTTTTACCCTTCTTTCACTTTCTGTTAAGAATCCACCTCATAAAGACTCAGTTAATTTTTCTTCTCTGACAGGTTTCCACCCTACGAAGTTTCCAGCTTTCACAAGTTTGACTGTATTAAGTATAGAACGTAAGGGCTGTGAGTTATAACCCCAGGGTCACAGGGTCTATTTCTGAGCAAATAACCCCCTCTTCATCCACCAAGAAGATCTGGCAGTTCAGTGGTTAAGTGCTTAGCTACTAAATGAAGAGCGCGTATTTAAGCATTTGCACCACCCAGGGACTGCTGTCAATAGCATACAGTAATCTATTCTGGTCCAACAAACAGATGAAGAAGGAGAAGGCAATAAACAGATGCACTGAGTTCCATCTGGATGTTAGGAACTTGACCTGGGACTTGATATTCAGCCTTCTTATGGAACCTTGTGAAGTAGGCATCATTTTCCCTTTTACTGTACATGCCTTCTATATTAGTTCACTGACTGTGCCCACTCCCGGGAGGGGTATTTTCATCAGTTCAGCATTATGGATTGATACGAGTGTATCAATTTGACTGGGCCATGATTCCCAATATTGTATGATTGTCTACCATTTTGTCACCTGATGGGATTTTCCTATATGTTATAAATTGTATTGCTATGATTTAATAAAACGGATTAGCAGCAGTTACACTGACGAGGTCTACAACGTTAGATAAAGTCTTAAACCAGTCTCTTCCAAGATATGAAAGAAAGAAGCAAACAGAGAGACATGGGGACTACATACCACCAAGAAAACAGTGCTGGGAGCAAAGTGTGTCCTTTGTACCCGTTTCTTGCACTGAGATGCTCCTGGACCAAGGGAAGATGGATGACAAGGACCATCCTCCAGAGCTCACAGAGAAAGAAAGCTTTTACAGGGAGTTGGTGCTCTGAATTCAGACTTCTAGCCTACTAGACTGTGAGAGAATAAACTTCTCTTCGTTAAAGCCATCCACTTCTGGTATTTTCTGTTGTAGCAGCACTAGATGACTAAGACACTTGGCTATGCCAATTGTTTTTAACTGTTGCTGTGGAAAACAAAAAATTAGCAGAGCTCATTTACCAAAATATGGGAGGAGGCGCTGTTAGCAAAAGTAGATGCTTCACATTACTTACACAAAATATGGTAATAGATGAGTGACCAGCAGCTTAGAGAGGATGAGCATCCGGGACAAGGATATTCAGCAGTTAAGTGACGGGGCTGGTGCTAGAACCCCCGTGGATTTGGCTCCAAAGTCCAGGCCCTCCAAAGTCTCATGAACTCTTTGGTCCCAGAGGTCCCTTCCAAGATTCCCTTACATATACATACACTTCCATTCTTTCAAATAATGAGTAGGGAATCGTTTGAGCCTTGTCTTTCCCATACGGCTATGATGCTTCTGACCAGCCATCGGAAGACGGAGCCTCAGGCTTGCTTGCATTTCTCTGCACCAGGTTGAAGCTCCCCTGCAGGCAGAGATCAGTATGTCTAGTTCTGTACCACTACCATCACCAGTGCGAGGTACCTTGTTCACAGAGGTCAGTTTCAATTGAATTTCTTCCCAGTGAGGCTGAGTTTTCATGGCATCACCCTCACTTTCAACCTGTCTCTACTGTGATGAGTGACTTCTACCTGTAAGTTTCCCTGCATGGGGTTGTGCAACAACAGCGGCATCCTGGCTCTGGACAAAGCAACATCCACAGGCCCTGGACAGCAATAAGCCTGTCCTCTGGCTTCATATGCTGCCCATCCTGTCCACAAATGTCACCTGTGAGCCAAAGACAGCAGACATTCTGGCCCAGAGTCTGTTTCTGCTGCTCTCTGGGACTGTCTCCTATCTGTCTCTCGCACATCTAAAATAAATAAATGTTCAGGCCTCCCCAGAGTGGTGGCAATCTGTAGAAACTGAGGTCCTACTAACTTGCCAGAAGCCCTGCACACAGTGGGCTTCTGTGCCCAGCCTCCTCAAGGGTGGCCAACAGACCCTTGCAGCAGACCTGACTCCCCCGGAGTACACAAATACATACATTAGTTGTCCAGTGGATACAGGTGGCTGCCTTTGGGTATGGACATTGTTATAATTATTGTTCGGTATCCTATAATTACTGCTCAGCTAAAATCTTTCTGAGCGTGCTCATACATCCTTCAGCCATTCAGCAGGGGTGTTAATCTCATGAGGCTTAAAGACATACAGAACGAGGGTGTGGGTCAGTTATAGCACTGGACTAGGGGGTGGCTACCTATTAACCTTCCATTTTGGCAACAAACAGCCATACCCAGCAAATGAGGAGGACCCTGGAACCTGACACCGTGGATGTTGTCACAAAGGCAAGGTGTCTGGGGTTTTTGTAAGCTATTTCCAACGACAACATTGCTATGGCTCAAACCACAAAAGCAGCCAAATAAGATATTGGGAGTGGATTTGTTAGGACTGGGAAGTTAGGAGGAAACAGGAGAGCCAGAATCAAAAGTACACGTAGGAAAAGAGGTCTGGACGCGTAGAGTGACTTACGGAGCCCAGGCATAGACTCTTGCATTTATGTTACACAGACGTCTATTCAATTGGGCATCATTCATTCATTTAGCAAGTATTTATTTGACTCTTCAGCTGTTCTAGTCAATTTCTTAGGGACTGGGAAGGGTTATGAAATAAATTATATAGCTCTTATCTGCAAGTCTAGTTGGACAAGCACACAGATATATTTAACACAGGGATGACTATCTTAAGTGCCATCAGAGTAGGGTCCACAGCAGTGTGTGGAGTGTTCAGAAGAGGGACAGACTGATTCATGAAAGGAAAATTGTGGAAGCTTCCTGGACAAGGTGGCATTCACAGATTCTTGTGAAGAGATATTTGTGCAAAAGAACAACAACTGAAAGTGTGAACACAGAACAGGACAGTTTACCTTCTCAGCCTGCAGTTACGGCCGTGTCACCTTCTTCGACTGGAGCCAGTTCTCTCCTTTTTGGCAAAAGCACTGGCCTTGGTTCCCTCGGTAAATATCCTCTTTGCACATGGCCTCCCTTTGGCAGGGGTGCACCTCCCTCTCTGCAGAGCAAGCATTTCAGAATGGACCCTTGCAAGTGGATGGTCTCCAGGTTCGGTGGCTTCTGGTGCAGGGCTCTGAGGCCCTAGGACCCCAGCCCAGAGCCCAGCCCCAGCCAGCTGGGTGCCAGAGCCACGCTTCCAGGCATCAGAGAGATCAGGACAGCAGTCAGCTGTATCTTCATCATTCAGATGAGATAATGAAGGTACAAAGAGGTTAAATAATTTACCTGAGATGCTACTATTTACATTATTATTGTCACTATTATTATTCGGACTTTAAGGACCACCAAAAGATGTCCTTTCTTCCTCCTCCTCCAGCTACTGAGGGTCCTAACCCCCATAAGTGCCCATTCTCAGAAGAATGTGCCTGCACCGAGGCCATCCCCTAAGCCGACAGGTAGGGAAGTAGCTGTGCTTTCCTATTCCACTTGAGAGGAAATGGGGTCTTCATCTGAGCCTATTCTACAGTGCTCCCACCCCACACAGCTCTTGGCATGAGTCATGTCATGTACGTGTTATGTAGGCATGTAATGTTGACCGTGTCTTCCCTGCCACCAAATGACTCATCACAGTATCCCCACCCGTGAATGAAAAGCTGTGTCTGCTCACAAATGGTTTGCAGCCATCTTCCCAGGGACCAGGAAGATGATGACCTTACCATGTTGAGGGCAATATCCTGGGGGGAGGCTCTTCCTAGGCCACTAGCTCCAGTCGACTGTCCTCACCAGATGCTCCCTATTCCTAGGTTTATCACTTACAGTAGGTTTGTTTGGCTATAGTTTCTCCCCTGATACAATGAGGATGGGGGCAGGGGGAAGAGTGGAGGTAAAGAGAAGCCTCTGCTGCTTATTCTGGCCAAAACAGAGAGGCAACTGGGCTGCTCTGGCTGGGGTCACTCATAATCTTTGAAAAGGGATTCTAAGTATTATATTTTGGGTTCTAAGTATTATAAGTAGAAGGTTCTTCCATCCCCTACTCTGCAGTAAGCATAGGACAAATGTTCCATTTCACAGATGAGCCAACTGAGGTCTCAAGAGGCCGAATCATCCTGATTTCAGAGAACAGAAGAAAATGTGCAGTGCAAGGACCACTTCTGGGCTAGGGGCAAGCACCCTTGACAGTGCTGTCCAGACTAAGCCTTGCTCAGTCATTTAACTGAGGATGCCTGTGCCTCGCTAAGCTATGGAGACACAGCCACTACAAAACATGAGTGGCTCCAATGCAGTCTTCTCACTCTTTCTGTAAATAAAGAAAAAATGCCGAATAACCATGCCAAGCCTAGTTGTTTGACGGCTTCTCTCCTGGCACTGAATTTTGCTTTAAGATGTAAAATTCAGGGGGTGGGAAAAGGGAAGAAGAGAGCTGACTTTTGTCACAGTATAGTCTCATTGGTTAACACCTGAGGGGAAAATGACTGGAAAGAATTTAATTCAGAAAATCCTTTAGGCACACAGGAGCTTCTTCCAACCAGTGAGAGTCAGACTGCTACGGAGAGAGACATCAATAAATAATCAGCCAGCTTCGACTTTTAAATGGGAATCTCAGCATTACCACCCAAAGGTAAATTACATCTTTTCCACCAGCTTCCAAAGCAGGTCTTCATGCAAGCATGGATGGGAAACTTTTCTTGTTGCAAATACAGCCTGACCTTCTTCTCCAATAGGAGACACATCTCCTATACATACATAGCTCATGTATATGCTGTACATATCATACACATTCTGTTGCACATACACTTGAAAAAGGAAGGCTGTGTCCTCAGAAACCCTGAGGTGCCTCTTACGTTATTGGATTCCAGTGTTTCTGGTTTCTGACACAAGACTTCTGTTCAAACCTTGCCCTAAGTAAACAACGGGGATGGAGTGGGGTGGGCTCTGAAGCAGGGAAGAGAGGTGCTCAGATCCTGGACCCAGAAGAGTACAGACAAGGGGCTTTAGTTCACCTCCAGGAGTCCCACTCCTTTAAGGAGTGTTGTTGTTATGTACCACTGAGTGTATTCTGACTCACAGGAGCCTAGGTGCACAGAGTAAGACTCCTTCACAGGGCTGTATTGACTGTAGTCTTTACAGAAGTTGATTGCCAGGTCCTTCTTCCACGTGTCATATATGATTGGGGATCATTTTCCTACTACATCCTGAAGATTCCAGCCTCTCAAAGACTGATTTCACTGCTACAAGTATTGATTGCTCAGTGTGACAAGGGAAAACGCTTCTACTAGGGTGGGATTTGAAGACCACATTCCCCTCCTCTTTCCGCCTGGAGCCTGGCTGCCTGGGGCACCGGTGTCCTATGAACTACTTATGAGTGCAGGGCACAGGAACATGGAGTTGAAGGCATCTATTACCTGTCACTGCATGTTTTATGAGGTGGCCTCGGAACTAGGAGCCAGTGTGGGAGTTTATGGAGCCGGCCTCTTTACACCACAAACATTGTTTCTTATTGCTTGCAATTTTCTCCCAGACTATCTACATTCTTAGTTCTTTGAAATCAACAGGCTTGTGCATCTATCTCAGTGGACTGGTCAGAGGAGGTGGTCTGCCTCCAAAAAGCACCCATCAAGCACTGATTCCTCACTGGCTCAGCTGTTACCAGTTCAAATCATCTGAATGATAATACACTCCGTACAAGACTATCCAAGGTATGTGGATGGAATGTGAACTTGGCAGAAAACTCCAAGCAGAAAACTCCTTCAGGTTGTGACAAACATTTATTAAATATCAAGGTTCACTCGCTGTGACAGGAGCCCCTATCACTTCACATTATAGATCTTTCTTGGTTGATACTGGGTCCTTCTGGTCATTTCTCTGAAGACAGGAGTACCTCCATGCTGTAGGGAGAGGTGAGGAAGCTGAGAAACCTGGACTAAGGATAAGCCAGGTTTGGTTTTGCTTTTTGCTTCTTATTGTTTGATAATACTGCTTTCTTGTAATTTCTTTCTGATCTAAACTGTAGCATTAAAACTTCTATCAGCCAAAAATTTGGTTGAGTTCTGGTTAACGCGGCTGTGCTGTGAAGCTGTGAAGATGCTCTCAGGGGTCTGATTCAGCTGCACAGGAAGGTTCTGCCTGGAGATAGGGAGAATAAATGGAAACTCTTTGTCATGTTGTTTTCCAGGGGGAGACAACCCTGGTGGTGCAGTGGTTAGTGCTATGTCTGCTAACCATGAGACAGCAGTTGGAATCACCAGGCGCTCCTTGGAAACTCTATGGAGCAGTTCTGCTCTGTCCTATAGGGTCATTATGAGTTAGAAGTGACCTGACGGCAGTGGGGTTGTTTGGTTTGATTTGGTAGACAACTGAAAGACCTGGTCCATGGGTGTGTTTGAGCTACCCAGAGGACTCCAAATCCAAATTCACTGCTATGGAGTCTATTCCTACTCACAGAAACCTTATAGGACAGAGTAGAACTGCTCAGTAGAGTTTCCAAGGAGTGTCTGCTGATTTGAACTGCTACCTTAAGGTTAACAGATGATGTCACACTTAACTACTATGTCACCAGGGACAGACTCAATTGGACTAGCAGTATAATGGACAATGATGGAATTCCTTCTCCACCCAAGTTGTATGGTCTTTATACAGACAAAGATTTTATGCTTACTGTTGACAAATTTTATCTCTTCCGTAAAATTGTAAGCTCACTGAGACCGGAATTGGTTCTCTTGGTGTTGTTCACAGTGTCTATCACAGAGCACTGAACATAGAAGGTGCGTCAAATATTTTTGTGGCATAAATAATAATAACAATGATATAATCACGGCACTTGTTGTGAAAAACCTTCTCTCTCTCCCAAAGCCTAAGGAGGTGGATTATAGAAAGTATCTTCCCTGTTCTGGGCAGGAAGATGCTGGAAGGACCACAGTGAGCCTTGGCAGTTATTCGTTCAGGAAGAACAGGCAGGTAGAGAGAGGAAGGCAAGGAAGAGAGAGAGCACTGTGCTGTGCAGAAACCTCTAAACAATCAAAGGCACAAATACCTCTTCTTACAAATACACAATGCGAGGCAGATGTTTACCCAGGACAATCAGAGAGAAAAAGCCAGCCAAAGCCAGACAGATTCATGCTCCACAAACAAGGGATTTCCTGGGGGAATGAGTGGCAGGTAATGGCTTCTGCAAATTTCTCCTCCTTATAACTACATCACAAAATCCAAAGAGACTTTTCCTTCCTATTGAAATCTTATTTAAATGCTGCTGCTGCCTATTGCAGGCAGAATGACCATCATATTGGCAGGCTTAGGCTATTCTCTCAAGCCTTTATGAAGCATGCGAGGAAGAAATAGGCATCCAGCGTCGCTGTGGGAACAGGGGACACATCTCAGAGGGAGTTATCTTCCAGAGATGCTTTAAGAGTCAGCAGACAAAGTGCCTTTCCTCATCCTGGGTAGGGGCCTCCAGCCAGGCCAGGCATCAATTCACCTGCCTTAGGTAGAGGGCTGCGGAGCAGACAAGAACTGTGTCACTTGGAAAACAGCAGACACCTGTACCGTTTGTACAATGCAGTTGCTTTCAGATTGGTCATCATCATTTAACTATTTAAAAACCAGTCACCTCAATAAATGTGACCAACAATGTAATTGCTTTTGAGGTGCATTTGTTACCTTCGGTCATTCTTCATACTTACGTTCTCTTTTTGGAAACCCTGGTGACTTAGTTCTTAAGTGCTATGTCTGCTCACCAAAAGGTCGGCAGTTCAAATCCACCAGGCGCTCCTTGGAAACTCTGTGGGGCAGTTCTACTCTGAGCTGTGGGGTTACTATAAGTCAGAATCGACTTCACGACAGTGAGTTCAGTTTGGGGTTTCATGTTCTCTTTTTAAATCCTTTTGAGGCAGAGTAAATGGCTCAGAGTCAAGGGTTTCAAACACTGGCCTCCCCTTGGCCACAATTTTCTCTGTGATCTTAGATAAATTAGCTCCCCCTTCTGAGCCTCAGTTTCCCCATCTCTAAAGAGATCACCAGTTGCTGTTGAGTCAGTGATTCTAACTCCTGGCAATCCCATGGGTGACAAAGTAGATCTGTGCTCCACAGGGTTTTCAATGGCTTGTCACCATGCTCTTATTTCAAGATACCTCTGGGTGGACTCAAACCTCCAACCTTTGGGTTAGCAGTTGAATTCATTAACCTAGGAGCTCCTCTAAAGAGATGTAGTCAGATTAAGCGACCTCTGACAGGCCTGACAGCTCTGAATTGCCTAGCCTGCATATTCTTTCTCTAGGAGTCCACAAGCCTTTGTGCCTGGCTCTTCATTCTTGTTCCTTGTCTGATCAATGTTTCTGCTTTTTTAGGAGGTACATCAGAAATTATGACTGTGAAACCAGCAAATTAGTTCATGGCTCAAAGCAGGAGCTGCTGGTCAGAACTGAGGAGTGTCGATTTTCAGATGGTAAACCAAACTCACTGCCATTGAGTCAATTCTGACTCAAACCGACCCTACAGCTCAGAGTAGAACTGCCGTACATAGTTTCACAACGAGGGCTTGGAGGATTCGAACTGCCAGTCTTTTGGTTAGCAGCCCATAGCACTTAACCACCATGCCATCAGCGTTTCTTCTGTTAGTTAAGATAAATTTTTCCCGTAGTGACAGTGACCAGGCAGCCATGCTAATCCCTCCACAGGCCTGCACATTCTCATTCTCAAGAATTCAGCCAGTATCCACTGAGCTGCTCTTATGTCCCAGGCACTGTGCTAGGCTCTGGGGCTACAACAAAGAGCAACTAAGGCTTCATCTCTTAGAATCTAATGAGGCAACAAGACCCTAAACCTGGAGAATCACCCCAATACAGAGTTACAACATATATAAGAACACGAGAACTCCAGGGCTAATGACCTGAAAAAAAAATTTGTGAAAAGCTACATGTATATACCTCCCACCTCTAATCCCTTGTGCTTCCAGGGAAGGAATGGGCATGGACACTGGAAATGGCCACACTGTCAGTGAGAGGCAAGGACTGTGCTCTTCCCCAGAGTCTGACCAACCTTCCTTCCTCACTGCACAGGGTTTTCTCCCTTTGGAGAACTGAAGAGTGAACATCATACCTGACAGATTCAGAAATCTAGACAGGCCTGGAGGTAACAGCATGGTCTCTAGAAATTTCTGGTGCTTTTCTACTTGTCAGCAGCCAAGTGGGATGTAGTGGGTGGAGGTAGGGAGGACAGGGGACAGTGATGGTGCCAGAGACGAAGCTTCTGGGGCGTGTACAAAGTGTGGGCATGGACGAGCTGGTTTCCAGTGGGGAAGGGGAAGCTAGAGAGTTGGGGTGATCCCTCACCCCCCTTGGGATCCTGGTTCTGCTTTGGGTGGCCACCGGTCTGGACTGCCTAAATGGGTGAGCAGGAAATGGCCTCAGGCAGAGGTCGATTTATTCACTGTGCTTGGTCCCAGCCGGTCCTCTGCTCAGGCTTGGTAAATCCCTGGGTTCTGTAGACATTTTTATTAGTGATTGCCTTTTTTTTTTCCTTTGAAAATGTGGTTCGACGAAAATGAAATTTCAGATGTGTGTATCTCAGCATTGATTTTTCTATTTGTAATAACACACCCTGGCATATCTCCTTTGATATCAAGAGGATAAAATGTCCCTAACACGGTGCTCTCCATTCTGGGGTAATGGATAAAGCCTGTTTATGAGATGTCATTTATTCCACAATAGACAGTAAATAAAAGCCATTTCAAGCTTGGGTTAAATCAAAGCTTGTTCGGGATTTCAGCAGATTTGCAAATCACCTCGGGGACCTTCATCAGTTGCAGTTGCTGTTTCCCTCTTTGCTGCTGACGCTCCCCTCTCTCTGCCCAGCCTCCCACTCTCCCCAGCCGCCCCAAGCCCTGCTTTGGGAGGAGACTGGCATGGCCAAAGACCCAGCAAGACGTGCAAAGTTCTTTGCCTCCATCTGGGGAAGAAAGCCGTAAAAGGCAACGAGAAACTGAGGTTGTGCCAACATAAGGCAGAGCAGCAATGGGAAGAGAAAAGTTTGCAGGAAAATAAGATGCAAACCTGAAATGGGGAAAGGACAGGAAAGACTACTGCAGCTCCTTCTGGTCCCGTGCGGATTGCGCTTCTGTCATCCCCAGGGACCCCATGTGCTGTAGCGAGAGAGGGGAGGTCAGGGGCAGTCCTTCTTAGACCTCTGCCACCTTACAGCACCCCTGTTCTAAAATAAGCCAGGCCTTTGCTCTACACCTCCAGTTCCTATCCTCTAATGAGTGCTTCTAACTGTTTCCTCAAAGGCCTCCCAGCCTGTCTTCTGTATCCTTCTGACCCACCTGAAGCCCCTGCCCCTCCTTCTGCCCCATCCTCTCTTCCTAACTACCCAGTGCATGTTGTTTAGGGTCTTTAACCAATTCTGTCACACTTTATCCCCTGCTTGTTTTGGGACATGGGTAGTGGTTCCACCACTGGCATGTGATACCTTCAAGAGTCAGTGCTGGGGCCCTAGCCCAGTGTTTTGTCCACTGCAGGAATTGCCTCCACAGTGTCACCAAAGATGTTCAACCCCTGCTTCACACAGCCCAGGGCCAGTACTTCACAACCTCATCCATTCGATGGTAAGATGTAGGTCCCAGGACATTCTCCTCTATTTAGGGTCTTCAGTGGCTGGTTTTTCATTGATCGCCAGGCCTTTCTTTTGAGGCACCTCTGGGTTGGCTCAAGGCTTCAAATTTTCCTTTAGCAGCTGAGCACATTAACTGTCTGTACCACTCAGGGACTCCAGGTCTGCACATGCTGTATTGTTGTTCAAAACATTCACTGCCCCTCTTTGCACTCCCACCTCCCAGGAGGATTATCCATTCTTGTCCTGTTTGCTAAGGAGCCCTAGTGGTGGAGTGGTTAAGCACTCAGCTCTAACAGGAAAAGTCAGGGGTTTGAATTTACCAGCTGCACCGTGGGAGAAAGATGTGACGGTCAGCTTCTGTAAAGATTCACAGCCTTGGAAATTCCATAGGGTAGTTCTATTCCGTCCTAGAGAACCACTATGAATTCAAATAGACTCCACAGCACTGAGTTAGGTTTTGACTTTGGTCTTGCTTGTTGATTTTGACTTGCTCTGCAGCTTGCAATATTTGTCGGCCATATGACTTGCTCTGGCCAGTGAAATGTTTATTGGCCATGTGACTTGCCCTAGCCACTGAAATGTGAGCAGAAGTGGTATGGTGCAGACTTGCAGCTGCTTTCTGCGGTCATACAACAGGAGCAAGCAAGAAGTCTTCATTATTATTAGAAAGATACCAAAAATGAGCATAGTTAGCCCAAAATGATGAAGTAAAGTAGGTTCTCTAGGAAAATGTCAAGAAATTATAGGCATGTTCTGCGGCCTCAAGAGGTTCATAGCTCCATTCAGGAGATTGTTTCTGGTGCCCTGTTTTTTAGAGCTCTAGTGGCAGGCATAGAAGTTAAGAGCTTAGCTGATAACCAAAAGGTTAGCAGTTCAAGCTCCCCGGGGCTCCTTGGCAACGCTAAGAGACTGGACTGCAACAGGTTTGTTTTTGGTGCCCTTTTTAGAATGTCTTCAGTCAAAAGCTGGGAATAAGCATCTATAGTTCAATATAAAAAACAGCTGGGTAGGAGCTGGCTTCAGGAAGCAGACAAAAGATTTTCAGCAGCTCCAGCCACCGCCACTCTGCCCCCTTCTCCTCCCTGGGGTAGCACAGCTAACCCTCTGAGGATCTCGCTCATCTCCTCCCGCCACAATCCTACCGGGGAAGGGCTCCTGGTAGCCTTACTTTACAGATGCAGGCACTGAGTCTCAGGGAGTCCCAGTAGCTCTCCCAAGGTCATACAGTCAATACATGGTAGAGCCAGGATTGGAACAGTGGTCAGTCCAAGTCCAGGGCTTTGCCTCCTGTGTCTGGAAGGGGCTCTGCCCCTTGCCTCCTGAGAAGCCTTACACAGAGAACAGGCAGGGGGTCTGCCTGAAGGGGCCAAAGGGCTGTGTCTTCCAACCAAGGGCTGAGTGACTCCCGAACTGGGCAGCAGAATGAGGCAGTGGTTAGTGCCTGTAGGAATTAACAAAGGAATGAGGAAGCAAGAGTGGAAGCAAGGAGGAAAGAAAGGTGATGAGAAGGAGCAAGTTTACCAAGGCCAGGAGAAGCAGCCCCTAGGTGCCCTGGTCCCTGGAGTACGAATACTCCACTCACTGTGCACTCTGCTTTCTCCCAAGTAGTGTCTGTGTGCTCTGCGTTACAGTTAAAGTTGTGTCAGCAGTTTCATTAGAACCTAGGCTGTGGTTTATAACCCTCTCTGCAACAATGTGCTCCTGGCTGAAAACTGGTATCCAATGTCTTGGGCCAAGACAGCCACTTCGGTAGAACACTGCCAAGGTGCTGCCGGGAGGAAGAGCCCTTTCTTGTTTCCAGCTTGACATAAAAAGAAAAGGGAGAGGGTGGGGGAGACTTGTTTAGAATCTGAAAGAATCAGCCAAGATTCCAGAATGAGTGCTCCAAGGATCCGGTTCTTCATCCTACACTCCCATAGGTATTTGTGACTGTAAAACTTTCATAGAAATGATGCTCTGGAATAACTTGATCTTCCAAACATCATTATGAATAACCATGAATAATGATGATGGTGATCTTGATGGTACAATGATGCTTTAGCTTGACCCCTGAGCCTCCCCTCCATGCCTCCCTGACATAGCCGTCCTCAGTGTGTCAGGAAGGAATCATCATCCTTGTTTTGTAAGGGACAAAACTGAGGCACAAAGAGACGGAACACTGAGCTTGGAGGCCCCAGCCTCCAGTCAGCGCATCTGGCAGCCCCTCCGGCCGTCTGAACCAGGGGCTTAAATAACTAAAGCAGCCACTCATTTTAATTTTTTTTTGTTGTTGGTTGGTTTGCATTTTTTATTTTAGGAGAATATGCACCACTGGAAACAGGTCCCATTTCAAGCCACATGAGGCTTGAGAAAAATAAATGTGAAAATAAAAGTGCTATTTAATACAAGCATCATTATTGCTTTTATTATTGCAAAGAGCCTACTTGGAACTGTCGAAAAACCTGAAAACTGATTAATATTTTTAGAGCATCAGAAGGTACTTTTTATCACCTATAAATTCTTCTCCCCAAATGGCTTGAATGATAATTATCATCTCTCTCATTAATTTATTGCTTTGTACATAAATTCCCACAAATAACCATGTTTGTTGCTCAAACATCCCCATATAACGGATTAGTAGTTGGAGGCTTAGGAGTACAAAGCGAAGTGAATGTTGAGTATATGGGAACAAACTGTGCACTGCACTCTGTGCCCCATGGCAGATGCTTTGCCAGGTAAGTGCTTTGAAGCCCCGCATTGCACTGGTTCAGAAATAATAAAATAGTTTCCCATATCAGAGATGGAGCAAAATGCAGAAAAAGCCCATGCTTTTTGGACAGCTGCTCAGTGACAGGCCTTGACTGTCTCATCAACACACTCACTATGCGTGGGGTCCTCAGGCCTGGCCTCAATTCCTGGCCATGGACCTCCTGATGCTGTCCCATAAAGGCCTGCCCCAGGGGCCAGGAGCCGGTGGAGCTCCATCCTTCCCACTGAGCAAGACTTGGGCTGTCACTGTGCTGTTATTTATGAGTCCCCCTTGCCCAATCAGTGGCCTCCAAGGGGCCCAGCTTGGGTCTGCTGTCTGGCCACACTTGTCACACGTCATTAGATGTTTGGTTGCCGCTGACCCCTCTGCCATCTGGCTGAATGGCCTCGGGGTGATGGGAGGCTGGCGGCAGCTCCCTATGCAGCCCCTGAGTCTGCAGTATCCAGGAAATAGAAGGGCTTCAGAATCTGTAGTGCTAAGCCCCAGAGGACTTGAAGGTAATCTCAGAGAGAGGGGGCCTAACTCAGGGTCTTTAACCCTGGCATTCCCATTGTGTTGTTGTAGGGGTCATCCAGGCATTGTGGGATGGTCAGCAGCCTCTCTGTAACCTCTCTTCTCTGGATGCCAGAGGCAGCCCCCACTGTAATAACCAGAACTGTCTCCAGACATTGTCAAATCCCCTCCAGGTGTTGCCAAACCACCCCCTTTGAGAATCACTCCTCACTCTCATTGTGAGATGAATCGGGCAGAGAGTCACTTAAGCCATGGTTGTGGCAGCCATGTACATCTCCCACGCTATGACAGTTTATTGAGCAGCATTGACATAGCAGGCATTTTATAAACAAGATTTGGCTTCACCGTGGCAACAATCTGGTGTGACTAGAATTCCTGCCCTCCTTTTACAGATGCAAAAAACTGTAGTCCAGGGAAGTGAAGTGACTTGCACAAGGTCACTCAGCTGGAAAGTAACAGAGAGGAGTTTGAAATTCAGGCTTCCCGGTATCTGGTCATGAGGCTTTGCATGGCTTTGTAGCCTGGTTCTCAGTGTAAGGGCATGATGAGCGCAGCCTGTGGGTGTGGGAAGGTTCTGTGATTGTATACTTGGCTTGGGACACAGGATGTGTGAGTCAGGCCCTCCCACAGCTTCCACTGCGCCAAGCAGACCTCTCATCCTTCATAGAGCACGTTCCCCTGTTCTCCCTTCCTCGCCCTGGAGCAGCCCCACTCCCCACAACAGGGTGGTAGGAGAATTAAACATCCCTGTGAGGAATGCAGCAGCAAGTACCTACCCATTGCCAGTGAGTCAATGACAACTCATAGCGACCATACAAGACAGAGTAGAACTAACGCATAGGATTTCCAAGGAGTGCCTGGTGGATATGAACTGCTAACTTTTTGGTTAGTAGCTGTAGCTTAACCATTATGCCACCAGGGTTTCTACAGCAGCAGCTAGGGATGGGAAAAGCCTGGCAGTGTAGTGGTTAAGTGTTGCAGCTGCTAACCAGAAGGTCGCAGTTGGAATCCGCCAGGCGCTCCTTGGAAACTCTGTGGGGCAGTTCTACTCTGTCCTATAGGGTTGCTATGAGTCAGAATTCACTCGACAGCAATGAGTTTGGTTTGGGTTTGGGTTTTGTACAACAGAAGGAAACATTGCCTGATACTGTGTCGTCTTCCTGATGGTCAGTATGTTTGATTCCATTGCTGGCCATTGTATCAACCCGTCTGTTTATGGGCGCTGTGTAAATTCTTCTCGCTGAGGGTTTCCTTCATGTTGTTGACCTTGTGCTTTACCAATGATGGGGTCCTTTTTTAGTGATTGGTCTTTCCCGAAGATGTTTTCAGTAAGGGGGCCTACGTCTTGCTTCAGAGGCACATCTGGTTGTACTTCTTCCAAGACTGATTTGTTCATTCTTCTTGTAGCCCCTTAAGTCACAGCCCATGAGCTATGAGGTTCTGCAAAAAGTAAAATATTTCTATTGAAAAGATAAAAACTTGATCATGGTTACTGTTGCTATCTTAACAGTGTCAAATAAGTTGTAAATTATAAGTCACCTCAGACCCCGTCTGGAGGTTAAGTGGCAACTTGCCAAACATCTTACATACTTCTTATGCAAAACAAGCAAAAGAGTGCATGCTCCGAGAAGTGTTTCACGAATTCTGGAGTTAGCTGGTTGTAAGCTAGGGAAATAAGCTGGCCATGGACCTAACATGTGTGACCCTGAACTCCCTTTCCTAAACTACATATCCCACTACTGTCTAGCAGACCAGAAGCTGCCCAGGAGGTCCTGCTCTGGGTGCAAATTGTCACTAAGAATCTGATTTATGGACTCATCCAGATTCCTCCAGCTTCTTCCCTTCAGCATAGGTGGGTGGCTTGTCAGGGTTTCCAGGCATGGCAGCAACTCTTGCTTTTCTGATTTTGTTGAACAGATCACTTCATTTGCCAAATAATAGTAATAAATTATACTCTTTGCTTATTCTCCCCTCAAGGACATGCAAATCTCAAGCTACAACAGAAGTTAGGAAACGTGGAATGGCCACCTGGAATGCATCAACAGCACAGACGAGATGCACAGATAGAGCCGAGAAGGAGATAGGTGTTTGCACTGGACGGATGGGAAGACCTTCTGGAACTGAGTGGCCTTTTCAGTTCTTCCCATGCTAGACTATTTAAGAAGAGCTGCCTTTTAAAATTCCGATTTGAGCTGAAAAGCGTTCACATCCATGTTCAGAAGTAAAGCTTAATGCACTTCTCAAATCCAAATAGCAATGGTTCTTCCTTTATTCCCTGGGTAAAGGTGGCAGGTTGCAGGGGAGGAGCAGGGATGGTAGGTGAAGCCGGAGGCTGAGGACTTGTGGGTACACAGGTAGACAGGAGTGGAAGTATGTTCCCAGCAGGGATTTGGCGCGCACAAATGGGAGTGAAAGCCAAGGGTACATTTCAGGCATGGTGCTTGCCCCTTGATTTGATTCTTGTCCAGCTGGAAGACGATCCCAGGCCCTGAATGCCAGGTGAGGCCGTGTGAATTCCATTCTGTTTTCCTGACAAGAAAGGCAAAAGCCTTTGAGAGTCAGAAAGTTCCTTAAGCTGGCCCCTCTCACCCCCTCTCATGCCTCTGCTTCCCGTAAGACCTCAACATATCACAGCAGTCAGAGGGGCATCCTGGGTCATCAGATAAGCATGTTATTTAACTAAGTTGAGTTTTGTGATTGGTAAAATTGTGATACTTTTAAAATACACACGTAGCATCACCATCCTCTATTGTGTTCTGTACTACTCAGCACGCCTACGCCTCCGTCTACTCATTTACCTGGTCTGCAGGCTTGTACAATGGGAAGGGATGTACGAATGGGATAGCCCTGGTGGCATGTTCGTTAAGAGCCCTGCTTCTAACTAAAGGAAGATCGGCAGCTCAAATCACCAGCCACTCCTTGGAAACCCTATGGGACAGTTCGACTCTGTCCTATACAGTTGCTATGAGTTGGATCCAACCGGACAGCAGTGGATTTGATTTAGTTGATAGGAGTGTGGGTGGAGGGGACCAGGCAGGGAGTTAACTGACATCCAGAGAGGTGAAGCCACGGCTAAGCTGTGGGTCCTTGTGCATCCTTGGCTCCCATTTCCTCATATGTAATATGAAAGAATCTAAAAGATGACAAGGGACCTCTCCAGTTCCTTCCTGCTTTGTATGTGTCAGATTCTAAGTCACATCTTCTTTGGCCTCAGTTTTTGGATCTACCAAGTGTGGTTTGCCAGAGAAGGGGAAGGAAATGAGAGTCTGGGCAAGATACAAGTTCCAAATCTTCAGAATCCCAGAGTGGTATCTCCCCATCCTTAAGACAAAGCCTTGTGGTATTAATTGTAATAGGTGCAAATTTCATTCTTCCATGTGTTTACTCAGTTACAAGCAAATACAGCATCCTGGTGTCAAGCCTACTGGAAGGAGCTGAGGTGACAAAGACAGTCTCTGCTTTCAAAAGGCTCATGGTCTCATGCAGGAGACAAATCAGCTGGTCTCAGTGCAAGGAGGGACAATGCTAACTGAGGTCTGTGCTGAGCGAGTGACAGTGCCTTCAGAGTAATCCTTAGATCTAGGGATAGATGGCAGCCATCCTCCTGCCCCCACTAACATTCTGTCTGAACATCTTAAGGGCTTGTAAGAGACCTTTGGGCTGAGCCCAACACTAGTGCTAATACAGGAATCAGAGTTCAGGCTGCAGTGTATCTCTGGGACTGGTAGTAGTTGGCTGTTACTAGAATTCCAGATTTAGAAGAACAGCCCCAGGACTTTGCTGGAAAGCATAATCTGGGAAGCCTGTGGCCCCACAGTGCCTTTAGCCAGCCTTTAGCCAGCTTTCCTGAAAAGTGAAAACCTGTGGGTGGGTGTCCCTGCACCTAGGGTACAGGTGGGGACAGCACAAGAACAGGAGATACTCACTGAGATCTGACCCACATCAGCTGGATAAGGCCACATAAAAGGGAGCCAGGGCTGCCAATTTCCATTTTCATTGGAGTGGCTGGTGCTTAGTAATCTAGAAGCTTTATTTAAGGGCTGACCTTTGACCAGGCCTGTCACTCCGGTGGCAGGCACCTGATAGCCACTGGAAATCAGTAGCTGGCATGAAGGTCACTTCCTGGAAAAACTGGGGCTATCAATGTGTCAGTTCCAATGAAAAATTATAACCAACCAACAGAGAAGTTTATCTGTGGCTGAGAGCTCATCTCTGGGCTTGCTGGGCTGAGGGCTGTATGTGTGCCTGTGTAAGGACCTACATACAGATGTGTGAGTTTGTGTTAATGTGTACACAAATGTGTGTTTTTATGAAGCAAAGCATTGTGCGCAAGAGTGAATGTGTATGTGCTTTTACATGAACTGGCTTGTGGTATATGAAGTATGCATCATATGTGCACTTGTATATAAGTGCTTGTGACAGTGTGTGTAAGAGTATTGTGCATGTATGTATTCTATGTACCCTTATGCCTATCTCTTCATCCCTCATCTGTCAGTGTGTGATACTGTAGTGACTTGCACGTTGCTATGATACTGGAAGCTATGCCTCCAGTAATTCAAATACTAGCAGGGTCACCAGGATGGACAGGTGGACATGATGCCTACCTGTTTGGGCATGTGAGGGTAGGGGTACATTGATTACACGCACACACCTTGCTGTGGCTGTAAGACCTGAAGTTCTGTGGGCTTTGCCTGCCCTCTGGTTTCCCGTCTGCTCCCCTGCTTGCAGCTCACCTCCACGCTGGAACCTCGCTGGCCTTCCTTCTCCTTCTCGAGGAAGCCACCTACTTTCCTCCTCAGGGCACTGGCACCTGCTGTTCCTTCTGAGGAGTTCCTCTTCTGCTCTTCCCTATCATTTGGTTTTCATATTATACAATGCCCCCCTCAGAGATATATTCCTTCCCCCGACTGGTGTCCATATGTATGTTTCTTCATAGAAGTTACAACAATGCCTGAGACTTTTTATTCCTATTTAGCTCATTTTTTGCTGTCCGTCTCCTCACAGGCCCTCCCTTCATCTCTAGGGGTCTGACGTCCTCACTGAGGCATCTAAGTTGTCCAGTGAGTGTGTCCAGCACACAACAGGTGTTCATATCTTCAGAGAGGTGGAACTCCATCTGCTGAGGGTCTCCACATAAGCCATAGGAACTTCATTTCCGTGAGCCTCAGTTTCCTCATCTGTAAAGTGGTAATATCTTCTCTATTCGCTCCACTGGATCAGAGGAAACAACTGAGGTAAAAAGCCTTACGAAGTAAGTTGCCATTGATATGCAACATATTTTCATTGGTTGAGAGCTGTTACTACTCAGAAAGAAAGGTACAGATGGGGGTAGCAAGAGGTGAAGCAAGGAATCCAAAGGGAATTTTCCAGAGTGATTATCTCTATCTTATTAAGTCCACTTTAGAGACACTCATACATCCAGGGAAATCCTGGTGGCGTAGTGGGTTAAGTGCTACGTCTGCTAACCAAAAGATTGGCAGTTTAAATCCGCCAGGCACTCCTTGGAAACTCTATGAGACAGTTCTAGTATGACCTCTAGGGTCACTATAAGTTGGACACTACTCAATGCCAGTGGGTTTGTGGGTTTTCATATATCCAGAGGCCTCGCCAAGCCTCCATTACCCAGTGAGCTCCACTTCCTGCCTGTTTTCTGGAAGGTACCTTAGTCTTTTCCTTTCACTGAGTGAGTCCATTTGGATAGGTTTAAAAACTCATGCAAGTGTACTGCCCAAAAATTTAAGGAAAAAAAAAAAAAGCCACATAATGAGTGAATCCATGTTACCCAAGGAAGATGGTTTGTTCCACAAGGTTGCCATGGGAACCTAGAGCCAGGTACCAGGGCTGCTTGAGTTTCACAGTGGTTCTGCAGCACTAGACTGTGATTCAGGAGCTGACCTCTTGTCCCCATTCCCTGCCCCGCAACCACTGAGCTATGGGTCCTTATAAATCCTTGGCTTCCCTTTCCTCATATGTAATGTGAAAGAATCTGAAAGATGATAAGAGATCTCTGCAGTCCCTTCCTGCTTTGTACATGTCAGATTCTAAGTCGCATCTTCTTTGGCCTCAGTTTTTCTATCATGTGGAGTTTGCCAGAGAAGGGGTAGGAAATGAGAGCCTGGGCAAGGTGAAAGTGTCAAAGCTTCAGAATCCCAGAAAGGTATCTCCTCATTCTTAAGACAGAGCCTTGTGGTACTAATTGTAACAGGTGCAAATTTCATCCTTTCATGTGTTTTCTTAGCTACCAGCAACTATAGCAACAAGCAGATACAGCATCATGGTGTCAAGCCTACTGAAAGGAGCTGAGAGTTTAGAGGTGACAAAAACAGTCTCTGCTTTCAAAAGGCTTGTGGTCTCATGCAGGAGACACATCAGCTGATCTCAGTGCAAGGAAGGACAATGCTAACTGAGGTCCATGTTGAGTGAATGACAGCGCCTTCAGAGTAACCCTTAGGTCTAGGGAGAGGTAGCAGCCATCCTCCTGCCCCCACTAACATTCTGTCCGAACATCTTAAGGGTTTGTAAGAGACCTTTGGGCTGAGCCCAATACTAGCGATAATACAGGAGTCATAGTTTAGGTCAGAGAAACCACTTGATTTCATGTGAGAAGACATGGGGACTTGGTGAGAGAACTAGCTGAGGTCACTCAGCCCAGGGCTCCTGACCCGTGGAGCTAATAGCTGTTCCTTCTGGATTGCAAACAATTCACTACTGCCAGTCTCACACTCCTGATTCTCTCTATGAGCTGAAATCTTGGTGACAAGTTGAGGGATGTACTTTGTTCCACATCATAATTCTCTCTGCCACTGGATTCAGGCCTTTACGTGCCCTCAAGACTCATCACACCTGCACTTCATACATGATTGTCCCCTAGTCCAAAATTAATTCTTCTACCATTCAACTCCCATTAACCAAAATTCCCTTCTTTAGGTGGCTGGATATTGGGCAGTTGTTACAGAGGGAAGCCTTCTGATTAATTCACACTATGGTGTAAATGACTGCAAAATCCTCTCCAAGTTTCCTGGATCCTTGGAAGCTGTCAGGAAGGAAAACAATTCAAATCTGTCCTACAATGTCACTATAAGTTGAAATTGACTTGACAGCAATGGGTATATATGGGTATATAATGTAAATGACTGAAAAATACCCTCTTAAGTCTCCTGGCCCTGGGCAGCTGTCAGGGAGAAAACCCTTCTGATTAATTCGTGGTAAGATGTGATGGACTGAACGACACTCTCTCCAGTAGTACTTGTATTGTCAAAGAGTGCCTGGCAGCGCAGTACTTTCACAATTCCTTACATTTGTTTGGCAAGTGTCATTTTAGAAGTTTTGTTACTTAGTCTCTTAGGAGCTTTGACCTTACTAAAGCTATTTAACCTCTCAGAGCTTCAGTGACCTCTTTGGGAAAATAAGGGTACTAATTAGACCCCATAATGTCAGTTGAGATTAACTGAACAGGCAGCATAGCCCACCTGATACTTATGCTTACTAGATGCTAGTTTCCTTGAGAAGATGGAAGTGGCCACCATGAAGATTTTGGAACTTGCTCAAGCGTGATGCCTGGTGAGATTCATGTCAGCCCAGAAGCCCAGCAGGTGGGGTTGCAGCACCCTTCCTGGCAGAACCATAGTGCCTGGCTTCTCCATATGTCCTCTTTCTAAGGCAGGTGTTTGGGTGCTGAGTATGCAGGCTGGTGAGCAAGATGTCTGGGGACTAGCAGAGATTTCTAATGACCTTGAATCATACCAGGAGGCGGCCACATGGGCCTGGTCCTAGAAAGTCACTGTTCTGAGGGTTTTAGCAAGTCACAGGCTCCACCATCACTGTTGCCAAACTGAAGCATCAGGGTGGCCCAAAGGAGCCCTTGTTGTGGGCCAGCCTGGTGGGGGAAGACGTGTAGGGTTGTTAGTGTGCCAGGTCAGCTCAGGCAGCCCTCTTGACATTTACATTCCCATGGGATTCTGGGGGCTGGGCTTCATGGCAGACAGGAAACAAGAGGGCAGAAAAAAACTGCTTTTTCTCTCCTGCAGGAAGCTATGCTCATGGCAGGACACCCAGAAAACCCACGTGAGAGGTGGGAGAAAATTCCAGAGAAGAACCTGCACCAAAGATGGGCAGAGACCCCCTGAGAACTTAAGATGCCCATAGGAGATGTGGTGGCCCCATTGTCCCTAGAAACCCAATGGGCGGGCAAGCGCCAGAGTAAAGGCCGTGAGAGGCTGTCTTTGGGAGAACTTGATGCTGAGGCCCTGGATCCCTCTGGAGAGTTAGGCTGTGGCATGTGGGGATGACACTTTGCTCTACTCAGATATCCCAGGAACACTGGCAGGTGAGTAACGGCCGTCTAAGGAGAGACCAGGTCTCCTCATCCCGACGAACTTACGAGTGGTGCTGCAATAGGGGTTTGCTGATTATTCCGGACTAAGCATGAGATTAGGAAAGATATTTCACATGGTACTCCAATACATGTATATACACATACATACATGTGTGGAGTCCCAAGGTGGTGCAAACAACAGGCTTGGCTGTTAACCAAAAGGTTTCGGGTTCCAGTCCACCCAGAGGCACCTTGGGAGAAAGGCCTGGGCAGTGTTTTGGATCATCCTGGCAGCCTGCTGGCACATAGTAGTGATCTACATATGATCTACATCCAAAAAATCAGCCAATGGAAACCCTATGAAGCCCAGTTCTATTCTGACACGCATAGGGTTGCCGTGAGTTGGAATCAACTCTATGTCAACTGACTACATGTGTGTATACACACAGACATAAGTAAACAAGAGATTCCTGAAACAATACTTAACCTTACCACCCATGATGCACTGTGGTATTTTCTACTGTTTTCTTCTTTTCCTCTCCTCTTCCATTCCTGACAGCCCACTAAATTGATTTCACAATCCACTAACAGGTCACAAGCTGCAGTTTGATGGAGAAAACAAGTGCAGCCAGGATGGAATCAAGTGCCTCATGATGGGTTGCAGACTATGCGAGCCATGGACTCCAGAGAAGGAAGAGGTTTGAAAGGGCTGGAGCAACCCAGTAAGGTCTCCTGCAGAAGCAGCTCTAGACCTCAGCCTAGTCTGGCTCTGCTCAGTTTAACAAACTTTCATAGATCACTACTATGTGCCAGCAGGCTACCAGGAAGAACCATTTGAACAGGTTGTTGCTGTTGTTAGGCACTGCTGGGTTGGTTCTGACTCATAGCGACCCTGTGAACATCAGAACAAAACACTGCCCAGTCCTGTGCCATACCCACAGTCATTTTTATACTTAAGCCCATTGTTGCAGCCGCTGTGTAAATCCATCTCATGGAGGGCCTTCCTCTTTTTCACTGAGCCTCTACCAAGCATGATGTCCTTCGCCAGGGATTGATCCTCCTGACAACCTGCCCAAAACATGTAAGATGCAGTCTCACCATCCTTGCTTCCAAGGAATATTCTGCTTGCACTTCTTCTAGAACGTATCCTTTCACCACATCATTTTATTCTGTATGCCAATCAAATAATCTGAGAAGCTGGACCATAGGAAGAAGAATGAGGCATCAGGATCAGAGGAAGACTCATTAGCACATTTGGACAGGAGCCAGAAGGAGACGAGCATCCAACCCTGGGGGATGACGAAAGGAGTGGACGTGGTGATGCAGAAGGGTCCGTGGGGACAGTGAGAGACCAGTTTATCCGAGCAGAAGCTGAGGGCTAAGGCCACTTTCACCTGGCAGTTGAATCTCTCATTTACCAAAATCATGGCATTGTTTAGACTTTATTTTATAGAATTGTTTTTTAGTTTACAGAAGATTTCCATAGAAAATACAGAGTTCCCACGCATTCCCTCTTCCCTCCCGCCTGCATGCTGATTCTTCTATTATTAACATTTTGCATTACTGTGGTACACTTGTTATCACTGACAAACCAGTATTGATCATTATTATTCACTGAAGTCCATAGCTGTACATCAGTAACCGTGACATCTGAAACATCTACACATAACACTATTTCATGTACCACTCATGGCCAAGTGGCTCTTGCCATTTGAGTTATCTCGTTATCTCCATCGCACAGCAAAGCAAAGTGTGGCTGAGGGAACCCAGTGACTGAGCCAAAGGCACACACCTGCTTTGTGGCAGAGACAGGCTTGGAGATTGGATGTTCTGACTGCAATATCTGTACTTTTTCCAGACTTAACACCTAGGCTGCCTGGATTCTAATCTAGCCTTCCCCATGATGAACTGGTGCTACTAGCAAGTTATTTGGCCTCCCTGAGCCTCAGTTTCCTCAGTGTTAAAGCAGAGTAATAAGACAAGCCCCTGTGTGGCACAAACCATTCAGTGTTCCACCACTACTAGCCAAACATGGGAGGTTCAGACCCACGCAGAGATGCCTCGGAAGACAGGCCTGGCAACCTACTTTCACAAAGTCAAGTTGGAAAACTCTGTGAAGTATTACTATTTTCATGCAAAACTCCAGAAGTGCAACTCCAAAAGCCAAGGCAAGAAAGAAATGTACACACTGGGTATCACTCACTTCCCATTCCTGGAGAGCTTGGTGTTCCACTTACTGCCACTTATGCCAAACAGAAAGATGGTGTGACAAGGGCCTCCTTATAGCAGCTTAGGCAAGAGATGGGACTGAGACTCTCTGAGAAAGGTTTGGACCCTCAGAAGTACAAACCTGGCAAATGATGGAGTTACTTTGTAAAGAGACTGTTCACAAACAGCCTTTTAAGACCTGGACAGTAAAGGGGTATCTAAGCTGAGACTTCTCTGCAGCTGCAGGCACAGTTTTATAGCAAGATATACAGAGTTCTTTGCCTTTATTTCATAAACTTTTATATGGAAGAGAGAAAAGAACTGTCTTTACTTGCAAAGCTCTTTATCAAGAATTTAGGGAGATTACAGAAGGTGGAAACCCTGGTGGCATACAGCTACAGCTGCTGACTGAAAGGTCAGCAGTTCAAATCCACCAGGTACTCTTTGGAAACCCTATGGGACAGTTCTACTCTGTCCTGCAGTGTCACTGTGATTCAGAATCAGCTTGATAACAAGTGGTTCAATTTTTTTGTTTGTTTGGAATTAGACCCCATATTATCAGGCTTGGTTTTGGTTTGTGGAACCAAATTTTTTTTTTTTTTTTTTTTTTTTTTGCAGTATTAAGCTAGTGCTTAACAATAAGTGATAAGAAAGATATTGCCAACCTTCTATGTAAAAAAATTGAAGTAGAAAAAATTCTTCCAGCCTCTACCTATTACACAATTTCAAAACTGCCTCCACATTTTAGGTCTATTAGAGAAGCACCCCACTCCTAGTACCAAATTCTGTCTTAATTAGCTAGTGCTGCTATAACAGAAATACTATAAATGGTATTTGCTTTACAAAATGGAAATTTATCTTCTTACAGTTTAGGAGATCAGAAATCTGAATTCATGATGCTGGCTATAGGGGAAGTCTGTCTTTCTCTGTCTGCTCTGAAGGAAGGTCCTTGTCTCTTTTGAGCTTCGGTTCCTGGGCAATCTTCATGTGGCTTGGCATCTCTCTTCCTCCATCTCTGCTTGCTAGCTTGCTTATTTAATCTCTTTTATATCTCAAAAGAGATTGACTTAAGACATACCCTACACTCATACTGTTGATTAACATTACAAAGACAACCAATTTCCAAATGAGATTATAACCACAGGCATACAGACTAGGATATTCAACACACATATAAGAAGGACACAGTTCAATCCATAAAAATGGATTCGAACATGCCAGTGATCATGCAGATAACATTGAACCAAGTGAGATTTCATTCTGTTGTACAGGAGATCAAGCCACCTCCATAGCAGCTACCTGTCTGTCTAACTACTATCAAATAAGTGTCTATTGAGGGCCCAGTTATAGTTGGCCCAGGACTATGTGTTTGGGGAGTAGAGAGGGTAAACACATAATTACACAAACAATTTTATTGTAATTAGGTAAGCAATGGAGAAGAGTGCCACAAATTGAGTAATAAAGGACCTTAAAGGAGATCAGAGAAAGCTTCTTGGAGGCAATGTCAATCAATGTACAAGCAGGAGTGAGTCAGACCAAAGAGAAGAGCAAGAGTTTGCTAGACAAAAGCACTGAATCAGAGAGGTTAGCAGAGTTCAGAGCACCTTTGACTTCTCTTCTATTAGAGTAATCCAATCAAAAGACCAGAAAATCTTCCCGTTCTGGACTGCTAAGAGTTAGTAGCAGGTTCAGTCTGTGGTAGTTGAATCTAGCACTTTCTGGACATAAGTGAGACCCCTGTAACTCATGTACCTCTCTGCAGTGCATAGCAACAGGGAGTGTTTGTAAACACAAGGTGCATCCAGCTGGAGAAACTTCTCTTTAACTGCCATCAGAACAGTCATGTCTTAAGGCACACAGATGGTAGAGCATCAGTACATTCTCTTTTACAGGGTGGGGTGACCCAGTTTGTCCCAAACAATCCTAGTCTACTCTTCTGGCCCCAGCATGGTTATTCACAGCACTTGCTTTCCCTTTCAGAAGTGTCCCAGTTTCAATGATAAATCATATGTTCATCTTAACTCTGGGGCACACAGAAATATCCTGGTCATGTGGCAGATGGATCCAAAGGTACCACTTGGTAAACGGATCTTCCATTTAATGAGTTCCCAATTCTTTTGGGTTTTCAGACTTGCAGTAACTGCCATAAGGTCCCCTACTTTCTAGAGGGATTCCAGTCCACCTTGAGACACCTCAGCCTACCGACCTGGCAGTGGTCTTAAGTTTCCCAACCTGGAGGAAGGGCAGAGGTTTGCTGTGTAATTTGGGTCCATTGACCTAGCAGGCCATTTCATACATCCAGAGTTGGTGTTGTACTTTATTGCATGGTGATAATAAACATCCTTCCTACTCCCCAATGGCATAAAGATGAAGTAAGATCACATGCATATGTCGTTGTTGTCATTAGCTGCTGTCTAGTCAGTCAGTTCCTACTCAAGGTGACCCATACTTGCAGACTAGAACTGCTCCATAGGATTTTCAAGGCTGTAACCTTTGGAAAGCAGATTGCCAGGCCTTTCTTTCAAGCCTTCTCTGGATAGATTCAAATTGCCAGCCTTGAAGCTAGTTATCAAGTGCTTCCCGTTTTCCATGTTCAGGGACTCTGTGTGGATATACCACTGAATATAAAGGATCTGCAGTGAGATCCTTGGCTGTGGTTTGCAAATAGTGATAATGGGCTAGGCAGCATCATAATGAGGCTAATAATAATAATAATAATGTTTTAAAACACCATGACTTCCCGCGAGGAGGCTGCTCTCTGAGCAGGAGACTGCACCTTCCTGCCACTCTCCTGGTGGCTGCCACAGCCAGCACTAAGCCTAGCGGTCAGCCAAGAAGGAAGAAGATAAATCTCTGTGCTTGCAAGGGCAGGCCACAGAACATTCCTCCAGCAGCAGCAGAGAACACCACAGATGCAGAATCTTGGTCTTGACAATTTTTCCTTTTTTTTCTTTCTTTCTTTTTGGTCGCTGGAGATCCCTGTGCCAAGCCCTCCAAGCAGCCCCGACTTTCGGTGCAATAAAGCAGCAGTGAGAAAGGCTCAGAGTAATTAAGTGGCTGACGCACAGAAGAAGCCGTTACAAAGAATTGACTAAATTGCCCATTCATTAGCAGCTCGGCATGGAAGGAGAATTACAAATAGACAGCGGAGCCCGCAGTAATTCAATCTAACCTTGTACTTACAGAAAACAATGAGATAATGAACAGAAAAATTACCAGGCACATATTGTATTTTGTTAACGGGGCGGGTGGGGGGGCCGGGGGAGGTAGGGGGGCAGGGGGAGCGCAGGGACGGACTGGCACATGCAATGCTAATGGCTTCGCTCAAGCTGAGCAAACGTTTCTCCAACACAATCATAGTTCGCAGTCTAAGGGCCTCTGGGGAGCCGAGATGAGGCAAGATCGCGAACAAAAAAATGTAATTTATAAGGCGTCTGTGGACTGGAATTTATCATCGGATCCGCTCGCCGCCGCTCAATTGATATGTAGTTGATTTCAAACAACACCCCCCGGGCGCCCAGAGGGAACATTTTTTAGATTTTACGCTTGGATATATCTGTTTAACTCGCCATTTACCAAAACAACGGCTGATGACAGCACAAACCAGTCACTCTGGAGAAAACACACGCACATGCTCTCATACACGGGCGCGCATCCACATGTGAACACACACACACACACATGCAGACATACAAGAGCAGTGGCAGCCACAATGGCAGCTGAGAAACCTGCTCAGTCCGAAAAGGACCATTCTGCATCTGGAAAAGGAAAAGAGAGGGGGGAAAGAAGCCCAAAGAAAAATGTAGCCTTTCTGGGTGGCTTCACAGGGCTGTTTGCTGTTGGTGTGCGGCGCTTCAACGTTTCTTTTCACATCTACCACCTCCCATCCCTTGGAGCTGAGCAGCTCAGAAAGGCTCATCTCCAGCCTACATAGCTTCTTCAAGTGTCTCAAGCACTGCCAGCACCCGTCTGGTGCCAGATCCGGCCTTGCCTGGGACCTACAATGCCCCAGGAAAGAACAGGGGTCTCCACGAAGGGCTGCAGTAAATTGATATGTGGTCGTTGGCCACAGCACTGCTGGCCCCCAGGGCTCCCTCCAGACTTCAGTGTTGGCAAACGGGTGTAGATGTGTAACGGCTCACAGGCTGACTCTACAAGACACGTCTTCTGAGAACACTTTGGAAGACGCTAACTTACCTATCCCTCGGTACCATAGTTGGGACTCGAAGGAGGAGCGTAACGGACATTTCTGAGCCCAGGGAAACCACGTGAAGTGAGCCTGCAGACTGAGGATTTGGTGTCCTCTGGAAAGTCCCTGAAACTTAGACAAAGTGCCTAACATAGTGCTTGGGGATAGCAGAGGGACTGGAGGACATTTTCCCACTGAAGAATCCGACAGAGAGTGTGGCTAGGAAATTAAGGATTCATTCCTTGTCTACACACCTCTGTCAAAGCAAACAGGTGCCTCATAAGCACCAACCACAGAAAGATGATGCTGTCTTAGCCATGAGGGCAGCCTTGCAAACTTCTCACTAGCCTGAGCTCTGATGGCCAGCAGTCATAATTGGCCAGTAGGGGGCAGACAGGCCAATGGAAGGACACCAAGATAGACCTCTAGAAAACTCTGGTGTTATTCCCCTTTGTCCTTTGATTCCTCCTGAGGCCATCAATGCAGCACACCACCGCTTCCAGGTTTGTGGCCTTAGTCCATGTGTTTGTAAAATATACCTAACACTGCCTGGCCTCAGGACCATCTCACAAGGATGCTGGGAAGCATCTGGGAAGTTTCTTAGGCCTAGGAAAAACTATGGGGAAGTTCTACTCTGGCATATAGTGCTGTTATCGGTAGGAACTGACTCCAGAGCATACAGCAACAACAAAACTTCAGAGGTAATCAAGCTACTATGGAGCCCTGGTAGCAATGGTTAAGCACTTGGCTGCTAACGGCAAGTTTGGTGACTTGAGCCCACTCTGGCTTGGTGGGAAAAAGACCTGGCAACCTGTTCTCATTAAGATTACGGCCTAGAAAACCCCATGGGGTCAGTTCTACTCTGTCACATAGGGTTACTATGAGTCGACATCTACTCAGAGGTACTTAACAACAATAATCAAGCTATGCAAAGCTTTCACGAATATGAAGTGCATCAAGGAAACAGACCAGCAGCTTGAGACCAGCAATTCTTACAGTCCAGCAGCAGCAGCAGCAGCAGCAGCACCTGAGAACTTAGAAATGCAAAATCTGGGACCCCACCATGGACTTACTGAATCACAAACTGAGGATGGGGACCAACCATCTGTTTTAACAAGCCCTCCAGGTGATTCTGGTGCACCCACAAGTTTAAGAACCACTGATCTAGCTAATACAGACCGTACTTATTGAAAGCACAAAGACAGCTGAGAAAAATAGCTTTGGGAACTGGTAACTGTTCTGCAGTCAACCAAAAAACTACTTCTGAGATTATGATTCATACTATTAATCAGATATTCATGTTTGCATTTGAATAGATCTGTGTACTTCTCAAAGCACTGTCAAATATTCCATTATATGTGAGTAGTTCATTCTTAGAGGTAAGCTCCCTGTCCTGGTGGCATAGTGGTTACTAGCTGACAACTGCTAACCAAGAGGTTAGTAGTTCAAATACACCAGGCACTCCTCAGAAACCCCATGGGGCAGTTCTCCTCTGTCCTCTAGGGTGGCCATAAGTTGGAGCTGACTTGACGGCAATGGTAGCTTTTTGGTGAGGTAGGCAGGACACATAAATTTTTCCCTAGGAACATGTTAATTTTGAATAAGTTGCTGAGTAATGGTTGGAGGATGGCAATAATGAGCTGAATGAAACTCAGGATTTTTCAGGAACTCACACTGCCTGTTAATCACAGCATTATCGATCTTCACATCTAGATGGGATCTTATAATTAATAGAGCTCTGTGTAAAAGATTTTTCTCACTTTTTTCTTCTCTCTTTGGTACACTCACTTATTACTCCACTTCACCTCACTCTAAGTTATTCCTTGACCTTGACCTATGTGAGGCTCCAGAGAGCTGGGTAAATAAGTGGGTGCCTGCTTAACCTGAAGGGGACTGTGAACACAACAGTCTAGCAAACACTAAAAATCCTAGTGTTGTCTTTATTTAAAAGAGGAGGAAATCAGAGACTGGTGATGAAGAAATTTGTTTAAGGCACATGGTTCCTTAAGGACAGAACCGAGACTAGCCAAGCCAAGCCACTGCCATCAAGTCGATTCTGACTCATAACAGCATACAAGTACTCCACAGAGTTTTTAAGGAGCACTTGGCGGATTTGAACTGCCAGCCTTTTGGTTAGCAGATGTAGCATTTAACCACTACAACACCAGAATTTCCAGAACTGAGACTAAGAAGATGGGAATCCTGACTCCTGGGTAGAACTGTATACAGGGAAGTAGAGGCAGGCTGAAATTCTATATTCAGTTGGTTGTTATAAATCTATATAAGTTGGTTGTTAAGTAATAGTCAGCAAGTGTCCAGAGGGCTTACAGGATTGACTCATTTTCTATCTCCCAGACACATATACACACACATGCTATCTCTCAGGTACATGTACATATATGCTACAAGAACCATGCAGTGTTAAATGTTATGTATCCAATGTACCCACCTGTAATCTAGTACTGCTGTAACAGAAATAGCACAAGTAGATGGTTTTAACAAAGAGAAACTTATTTCTTCACAGTAAGCGAGGTTAAACACCCAATTTCAGGGCATCAGCTCCAGGCAAAAGGCTTTCTGCCTCTCTCGGCCTTCTCATGAGTCTTACCATGGATTAGCAGCTTCTCCACACAGGGACCTGGGATCCAAAAGACACACTCTGCTCCTGGTACTGCTTTCTTGGTGGTATGAAGTTTCCCTCTCTCTGCTTCCTTCCTTTTCTTTTAATCTCTTATAAAAATAGTGCAAGCCACACCCAAGGGAACGTCCCTTTAAGTTGGATCATGGATGTAACCTTAATAAGAGTGTTACAATCCCACTCTAATCCTCTTTAACATAAAATTACAATCACAAAATGGAGGACAACTATACAGTACTGGGAATTATGGTCTTGCCAAACTGATACGTGCATTTGGGGGACGGGGGAATACTTCAATCTGTGATACCACCTGAAACAGAACTTTCTGAACACTCCCAGTGGGACACTCAATCTGTTCTTGAATATCTGCTGTGACAGAAATCTCATTGCGGCACAAGCTATTGGAAGGTACTGCACAAAGTCAGCATGAGTCACTTTGAAAAGGCTTTGGGTGTTGTTATGGATTCATTTGTGTTCACCTAAAATATGTGTTGGAAAATTATCCCTATACCTGTGAATATAATATAATCACTTGTATCATGTAATCTAATCAAATTTAATCACCTTCTGTAATGCAATCTAATGTAACAGGATCAATCAAGCAGTCCAGGTCATACTAGTGAAGGGTGGATCTTTAATCATTTCCAAATTATAGGAAGAGCAGAATAGCTACACAGACACACGTGGGGGAAGACAGGAAGCCATATGAGGATCACAGATGAATCAAGGAACTCAAGAACACCCAAGATTACTTACAAGGAAGGAATTGATGTGACCAAAACACTAATTTGAACTTTAAGCCACAAAAACTGTTAGAAAATAAATACCGGGGCAGAGTGAAGATGGCGGACTAAAAGCCTCTGGAAATCAAGACCTGAAATTATAATTAAATGGAGCTTTCTGGACACCTGGTGAGCCCTGGGATGCAGCACACGGCTGTTAATTTGGACTTCATACCACTGAGCGCAAAACCTCCTCTCTTTCACTGACCCCACTCTCTGCAAGCACAGGTTTGCACAGACCGCAAGTAACTCACCATTTCGATTTTTTTCCTCTGTCTTGGCCAGTGGGCAGAACTGGGATTTGACTGGCTGCTGGTCTCAGACACACTGCTGGTGGGACTGGCAAGACAAATTGCCAAGTTCTGAGAGCCTGGCTTTGGACTCTATACATCTCAGCTCCTCTGGCCTATCGAGAGGCAGAGGCCCCGGCCGGACTTGGTTCTTGGACTGGGAGATGGCTCCTGCTAGGGGGAGAGAGCTCTTCTGGCAGAGAGACAGCATTTTGTGCGGTGTCACCTGGGTCTGGGGCCCAGCAGCAGAGGCTGTGGACTCTGGTTATTTTGGCACTGTTGGCCTCTCTTTCCACCAGGAGCCTGCTCCTGGCCAGCTGGTGAGCTGGTGCAGGACGCCATCTTGTTTTGCTGGGAGGCAAGGTCATCCATACAGAAGCCTCAGCTAGATCCAATTCTTGTGTTGGGAGGCAGTGCCTACCCAGAAGAGACTGCTTTTCCAACAGAAAAGCAGAATTCTACACAGTATGGCCTACAGCTGGGGCCCGACAGCAGAGGCCAGCAGGCCAGTAGCCTTTCTGTATTTTTAGCTAGTTTATAACACCTGGTGTTCAATCCATCAGCAGACAACTACACCTTCTTCTCCAGGGCACATGGAACATTCTCCAGAATAGACCATGTGTTAGGACATAAAGCAATACTCGGCAAAATGAATATCACTGAATTAATGCAAAGCATCTTCTCAGATCATAAAGCCATAAAAGTTGAAATCAATAGCAGAAAAAACATAGATAGAAAGTGGAACTCATGGAAACTGAACAAGACCTTGCTCAAAAATCCATGGGTTATAGAAGAAATCAAGGATGAAATAAAGAAATTTATGGATTCCAATGCAAACAAAAATACTTCCTAACATAACCTATGGGATACAGTCAAAGCAGTGCTCAGAGGTCAGTTTATCTCCATAAATGCACACATCTGGAAGGAGGAAAGAAACCAAATCAAAGAACTGATCCTATAGCTAGAAGAAGTAGAGAGAGAACAACAGAGGAACCCCTAGGCACCAGAAGAAAACACATCATAACAATCAGAGCAGAACTAAATGAATTAGAGAATAGAAGAACAATTGAAAAAACTGAAAAGACCAAAAGCTAGTTTTTTGAAAAGATCAACAAAATTGACAAACCATTGGCTAAACTTACTAAAGAAAAATAGGAAAGGAAACAAATAACCCAAATCAGAAATGAGAGGGGAGTTGGCACAACAGATCAAGCAGAAATAAAAAATATCATAGCTGAATACTATGAAAGACTGTATTCTAACAAATTTGAAAACCTAGGAAATGGACAAATTCCTTGATTCATATCACCTACCAAAATTATCACAAGGTGAAGCAGAACAACTTAATAAACCCATCACAAAGGAAGAGATTGAAAAAGTCATCAAAAAACTGCCAACCAAAAAAAGCCTGGGCCCAGGTGGCTTCATTGCAGAATGCTACCAAGCTCTTAGAGAAGAGTTATCTCCAATACTACTGAGACTATTTCACAGTATAGAAAGGGGTGGAATACTCCCAAATTCATTCTACGAAGCCAGCGTAACCCTGATACCAAAGCCAGGGAAAGACCCAACGAAAAAGGAGAACTACAGACCAATATCGCTCATGAGTCTAGATGCAAAAGCCTTCCACAAAATTCTTGCAAATAGAATACAACAACAGATCCAAAAAATAATTCATCATGACCAAGTTTCATTCATACCAAGGATGCAAGGCTGGTTCAACATCAGAACAACAATTAATGTGATCAACCACATAAATAACACAAAAGACAAGAATCACCTGATCTTGTCTGTTGATGCAGAAAAGGCATTTGACAAAGTCCAACACCCTTTCATGCTAAAAACTCTCAGCAAAATAGGAATAGATGGCAAATTCCTCAGTGCAATAAGGGCCATTTATACAAAGCCAACTGCCTATGTCATCCTGAATGGAGAGAGACTGAAACAGTTTCCCTTAAGAACAGGAACTAGACAAGGATGCCCACTCTCACCTCTCCTATCCAACACTGTACTAGAAGTTCTAGCCAGAGCAATTAGACAAGACCAAGGAATAAAGGGCATCTACATCGGCAAAGAAGAACTAAAAATCTCTCTATTTGCAGATGATATGATTGTAAATGCAGAGAATCCCAAAGCATCCATAAGAAAGCCACTCAAACTGATAGAAGAGTTTGGCAAAGTCTCAGGATACAAGATAAGCATAAGTAAATCAGTAGGATTCTTTTATACCAACAACGAGATTATTAAGGTAAAAATCACCAAGTCAATATCATTTACTACAGCCCCTAAGAAGATTAAGTACCTAGGAATAAATCTAACCACAGAAATAACAGACCTTTGCAAAGAGAACTACAAACACTTACTACAAGAAACTAAGAGAGAGTTACATAAATGGAGAAACCTACCCTTCTCATGGATAGGAAGACTTGACATTGTGAAAATGTCTATTTCACCCAAAGCAATCTACTTAGATAATGCAATCCCAGTACACGTTCCAACTTTGTCTGGAAGGGGAAGAAACCCCAGATAAGCAAAGCATTACTAAAGAAGAATAACACACTGGGAGGCCTCTCATTACATGACCTTAGAAACTATTACACTGCTACAGTAGTCAAAACAGTGTGGTACTGGTACAAAAACAGACAGATTGATCAGTGAAACAGAATCGAGACCCCAGAGATAACATCATCTGCCTATGAACAGTTGATATTCGACAAAGGCCCTAAAACATTAAACTAGGGTAAAAACAATCTCTTCAACAAATGGTGCACAAACAACAGAAGAGAAAATAAATAAATAGGAACTACTAAGAATCAATCATTTTTGCTCATCCAAAGACTTTATTAATAGAATTAGAAGGCCACCTACAGAAGGGGAAAAAATAATTGGCAACTCTATGTCAGACTGATGCCTGATCTCCATAATCTATAAGGTACTACAAAATATCAATAAGAAAAAGATAAATCATCCAATTAAGTCATGGGCAAAGGAGATGGACATACACTTCTCTAAAGAGGAGATCCAGGTAGCCAAAAAACACATGCAGAAATGCTCACAATCATTAGCTATTAAAGAAATTCAAATCAAAACGACAATGAGACACCATCTCACCCAAACAAGGTTGGCCATGATCCAAAAAATGCAAAACACTAAATGCTGAAGAGGCTGTCAAGAGAATGGAAGTCTCCTACACTGTTGGTGGTACTGCAAAATGCTGTAACCTCTTTGCAAAGCAATCTTGTGCTACCTTAAGAAGCTGGATATAGATATACCATTTGACCCAGTAAATCCACTGCTTGGAATATATCCTACAGAATCAAGGCCATTCACACCAACTGATACATGTGCACGAATGTAGCACAGTCCACAATAGCAAAAAGATGGAATCAACCCAGAAGCCCAGCAACAGAAGAACGGATAGGTAAACTATGGTATATATACTCAATGGAACACTATGCAGTGATAAAGAACAACGATGATAGGAAGCATCTCTTAACCTGGTTTCAACTGGAGGACGTTATATTGTGTGAGTCAGTGAAAGAAGGATGAATATTGTATGAGAAACCTACAATAAGAACTTAAAAGCGGACTCACACATAGCAGAAAAGACTCTTTGATGGCTGCATGGGTGGGGAAGGTGGGAGAGCAAGGGGGGAGGGTTTAGATTAAATAGTTGTTAGAAATTTGGATGGGTGAAATTGGTGACAGCACACATTAGGAAGCAGATCAGTATTAACTGGACTTCACCACAACTTGTGCACTCCTCCCATCTTAACCCAAAATTGCAAGGACAGAGTAGCTGGGGTGGGGGGCTAGAAACTATGCTCTCAGGGGAAATCGAGGCCAACTGGCACAATTAGTGTTTTGCTAATGAGGTTTCTCTGCACTCCACATTGATAAGTAGTGTCTGGAGTCTAAAAAGCTGCCAAGCTGCCATCTGAGGTTACAGCAAACGGTCCCAACTTAGCAGGAACGGATGATCACCAAGGTTCATAACGATATGGGAGAAAGAGAATCCAGAAGGCAGAGAGACCCATGTGAGTAGATGTCTGTCTACACCAACTTGTGACCAAAAGAACAAGATGATGCCCGGGCATCACCAGTGATAGGCATGATGGAGCTCACAAAGTTGAGTCTCACTGGCAACACAAGTATAAATAGGGGTGCACCCTGAGATCTCTGCTAAAAGACCACAATTGATGGTCCAGGGATTTGGGGGTTCCCCTGGGAACACGGCCGCTGGCCCTGATGTTGCCCCTGTCCGTAAGTCGTAATGAAGGTCAACTTTTCAGACAGCAATGGATTGGACTTGGTGACGCAGAGTGACCATGTTATGTGGGCACTTTATGGTTCTGGACATCAATAGGAGGTCATCCTGTTGACCTCATACTGGAGGAAGGGGAATGGGTGGAGAGGAGAAGATAGGAGACTGTTGGGAAGATAACACATGTATGGAGTAGAGAGGAATAGTGTGTTGTCACCATGCAGGAAGAGTAGTGGAAGCTGCATATAGGTCAGCATGCAAATTTATATGGGAATGTACATTTCCATTCAATTATAATAAAAAAAAAGATATCCCTGCTCTCTAAGGCCACCCATCTGTGGTGTTTGTGTTGTATTAGCACTAGGAGACTAATGGGTCGTGTGCCCGTCATTCCCATCCCTCACCTCTGGCGTTTTTCCTTCTCCTAGAAGTTCTACTTAGGATACAGAGTTCCTGAGAGGTATCACATTAAGTCATCACTGACTAAACACCTGTCCACATTTCATGAGGGAACATCTCATCTGGAATTAGTAAGTAGGTAGCAACAGCCCTATATAGAAAGAGATTCCTTGTCAAGGTCAGTGGAAACTTTACCTGGTTTTACGTTCTTATGTGTCAAGTCAGTATCTCTCTACCCATCTCTGTGGGACCTCCCACACCTCATTATTAACACTATCCATGAGTCACCTACAAGACTCCAAGTTGTCACCTGAAATCTACCTAGGAAGACACAGATGCATGTTCTGAATAAATACCACCTTCTCTTAATCTTTTAATCAACTGTGTCACCCCAGTTTGCCAGTCTTCAGGACGGGAGCACATACAAGCTCTACATAACAACTCACCCTGGCGAAGAGCAAATTAATTGCCATCAAGTTGACTCCAACTCATGGCAGTCTCAAGTATGTCAGAGTAGAATTGTGCTGCATAGAGTGTTGAATGGCTGGTTTTATCAGAAGTAGATCACCAGGACCTTCTGCTGAGTTGCCTCTGGGTGAACTCAAACTTCCAACCTTCCAGTTAGCAGCTGAGCTCGCTGTTTGTACCACCCAAGGACTGCCTCCCTGAACCAGGGACCAGGAATTATTGTGACTGGTCAGTGAGTCGTTGTTCCTAAAATCATCTTGCCCATAAAAATCCAGAATCAGCTCTCATTCAGACTGAATAAAACCCACAAACACACAACTAATTGCAGTTGTATTCTTGATGCTGCTCTTGTCCCATACAAGGGTTAATGAGTTACTCTTGAGAGGCAGGTAAAGACATTTTTGTATGGGGGGGAGATAAGTGGTCTCACTATGACCTTCTCATCAAGCTGCTTCCTTGCACTTCTCCCATCTCCCACCCCAGCTCAACTAGACTGCTGAAGCCAGAAGGCAAGGAAGAAGGGAGTTTGACCTCCTTCCCCCTGCATGACCAGAACCCCTGGTTTCAGAGGGATGGACAGAGGACAGAGCTGGAAGGACTGTATACACAAACCAGCCCAACTGCATCATTCTCCAGAGTGAAGGTGCCTGGAATGTAAATGAGGATGGGGCCCTATCCAGACAGCAATGTCTCACCTATTCAGCTTTTCCAGAAACTGCACGGTCCCCACTGATGAATTTGCTGGAGGACCAATAGTTCAGCTTTAATACACTTTTCAATAATCATTAGTAAGAATCTTTTCAAAATTTACTACACATTTCCTTGTCATACAAGTAACAGTTGCCAAGCATAATTTAATCTTTTCTTACTGTGATTATAAGTCGGATCCGACTCTATGGCACTTGGCTGGCTTGGCACTGTGATTATCATCAATATGATCACGCATTAATGTACTAAAAAGTTATATTGGAGTGTATTCTTTTCCAACTCTTGGTGAATCCCTGCTCACCCCTGGCACGCTGGGTAGAAGAGCTTAATGTTAATAATTCTGAGAAGCTACCAGTCAGCTAATTCAGCATCCTTATTGTTGTTTCCCATAGGCGACTTCTTACAAGGAGGATTCAGATGACCACTATAGCCACTGTCAGCACCAGCACTGCTCTAATTACACTAAGCAACACCACCATTACCATCACCACCACCACAATCACAATCACCACCACCACCACCACCACCATCGCCATCACCATCACCACCATTACCATCACCACCACCACCACCATCCCATCACCACTGTCACCACCACCACCATCACCGCCACCATTACCCACACCATCATCACCACCCCCAACACCACCATCACTACCACCACCATCACCACCACCACCATCACCACCACCACCATCACCACCACCACCACCACCATCACCACCACCATCACCACTACTAACACCATCACCACCATCACCACTGTCACCACCACCATCACCCACACGATCATCACCACCACCACCACCATTACCACCACCATGACTGTCACCACCATCACCACCACCACCACCACCACCGTCACCACCATCACTATTAACACCACTATCATCAACATCACCATTACCACCACTGCCGCTGTCACCACCACCAATAACACAATCACCACCACTACCACTGCCACTGTATGTGAAAGCTGGATGATGAATAAAGAAGAGTAAAGGACTAATGCCTTCGGATTGTGATGTTGGCAAAGAATATTGAGTATACCAGGGACTGCCAGAAAAGCAAACAAATCTGTCTTAGAAGCAGTACAACCAGGACGTTCCTTAGAAGCAAGAATGACAGGACTATGTGTCATACTTTGGACACGTTATGAGAAAGGATCAGTCCCCGGAGAAGGACCTCATGGTGTGTAAAGTAGAAGGTCAGCAGAAAAGACTTTCCACAAGATGGATTGAGGCAGTGGCTGTAACAATGGGCTCAAGCATAACAATGACTGTAGGATGGCACAGGACTGGGCAGCGTTTCATTCTGTTGCACATATAATCACTATAAGCTGGAACCCACTGAACGGCACCTAACAACAACAACAACAACCGCTGCCCTTCCCACCAGTATCTCCACCGTCACCATTACCACTAGCAGACCCAGGACGCAGTTTGTATTAGAGTCTAGCTGGTTACTAGCTCTCTGATTTTCTGAACTTACTTAAATTCTCTCTGTTTCATTTTTTCTCGTCTTCAAAGTCAGCTCCAGCTCCAAACTGAAATCCAACTCCCAGGATCATGAAGATTAAAAGCAGTAAGTGTACAGTAGCAAAGACTAGCTGCCGTGTATGTGGTTGCCAGTGTGGGGCAGGGTGCATTTGTACAGCAAAGATGAAATGTAGTGCTCAATAGTTAATCATTTTGGGGAAAAAAGGGAAGTCATCACCCCTGAGCTTTGGGGCACTTTGCCAGCTTGAGAAAATCATGTAAACTCAGTGTCCGGTGCATCTGATTTCTGCGCCCTGCCCTGTCCTGCCAGAGCATGCTGACTACTCTGCTCCCTTGCTCTGGGGGAGGGAAGACAACAGCTCTGTCCTGCAGCCCTGGGAGACACGCTGTTAGGGAAGTGGTGAATTTGCTGGAGGAGATGCTTCTATTCTTCATGCATCACTTGTTGTGACAAATACTAGTAACATGACAGCCAGATCTGCACTGCCAAATTCTCAGAGCCCAGAGCATTTTGAATAGAGAGAGACGCCAAAAGTTACTGTCCCATCCAGCTTCCTCTAACTCTTGCACCACCTCGAGAACCTGCTGATTGAAAAAGATGGGGGGGTGACCTGGCTCAGCCAAGCAGTGTCGTTGAGTGGTGGACTCCTTATCTACATTCCTGTCCTTCTTCCTTCCCTTCCTCTTTCCTTCTTGCCACACACTCCAGGCTATTTTAGTCTCTAAACCACTGCTGTATCCACAATGGCCATGAGCCCAGGGGTGCCCTCACAGTTTACATGTCCCCTCTGACCCTCTGCCCACCGCCTGGTCCTCAGGAAGACTACAGTCCTTGGCAGACAATCAGTTGTGACCCTACTGTGACTTCTCTGTGTGCACATCAACCATCACATCCCCTCCATCCCAGTATGCCAGGCTCCTCTGACAAGGAGGGGTAAAGACCCTCCAGGGTTCTTAAGAACATCAATATGTTTTGTATTTAATGTGCTGGCTCTGTTACAGCAAATTAAAGAGAGGGGGCCTGGAAGAAGGGAACACAGCTCGCCGTTCCCATCCCTTGTCGAGTAGGAGGCTCTGGAAATGGCCCTCCAGTGTGGAGAAGGAGTACACATTACACCCCCCTGCAGGAACAGAGCAGACATTAGACAAAGCCCCGAGTCTTAATGGGACGCATCCGGCAAACATCTGAGCTTGGGCCTTCAATCACAAACGCTGCAGGATTTAAAAATGAATAAACTTCACATTGTGTTTCTCTTATTTATCCTTTATGCAAATTGTCCCTGGGAGGACCCATTACGTGCACCGCATGGGGACAGCAGAGGCCTGCTCTTAGGCTTGGAGGGCCACTTGCAAGCAATTCCTGGAATGCCAGGCCTGTCCTGGTGCTTTAGAGAGGGAGGAAAAGTGATCATAAAAGGGAAATAAACAGATTCTGAGCAGTTGGGCTCATGCCGAAAGCAAAGGCACACACATGTGTGCACACACACACAACACACCGCATGCACATGGGCCACACACACATGGACCATGTTCAAGTCACTGCTGACATGACATGACGGCTTCTCTCTGGAAAGCATATGCCATCTCTGCAATTGTTTTCTTCCATGGCTAGTTGGAGGAAGAGGGCATCATTTGTAAGAAAGAGCTGGGAGATGAACAGGGCAGTGAAATTAGTCCACATGGTTAGAAATTCCTAGCAGATACTGGTTACAGCCAGAATGCTCCTCAGAAGCAAAGATGGCAAGACATAGTCTCACATACTTTGGACATGTTATCAGGAAGAATCAGTCCTTGGAGAAAGACTTCACGCTGGTAAAGTAGAAACCCAGTGCCATCTAGCTGATTCTGACTCATAGCAACCCTATAAGGCAGAGTAGAGCTGCTCCATAAAGTTTCCAAGGACTGCCTGGAAGATTGAACTGCTGATCATATGGTTAGCAGATGTAGCAGTTAACCACTACACCACCAGGGTTTCCAGGTCAAGTAGAGGGTCAGTGAAAAGAGGATGATCCTCAGCAAGACGGATCAACATGGTGGCTGGGACAATGGGCTCAGTGATAGTGGGGACAGCATAGGACTCGACAGTGTTTCATTCTACTGTACAGAAAGGTTGTTAGGAGTTGGAACTGATGGTATAGCAACTAACAACAACAACTGATTATAATGGAGTACCTGAATGGTGCAAATGGTTAACAAACTCAGCCGCTAACTGAAAGTTTGGAGGTTCCAGTGCACCTAGAAGTGACTCTGAAGAAAGGACTGGCAACCTGCTGCTGAAAACTCTAAAGAGCACATTCCACTCTGATACATGTGAGGTCACAATGAATCAGAGTCCACTATATACAGCAACTGTTTTTGTTTGCTTCCTGGTAACAGAGCACTCACTGCGAGCGCGCACTGCTCTGGCTGTGCTCACAGCCTCCCTGCCGTCGGCCTATTGCCTCTCTGGGAGCTTCTCGGCTGACAGTGGAACCAGGGAGCAGTGAGCCTAGGAGTCAGGAGCCTGGACTGAGGAAGCCAAGGGCAATTACGGACAGACCCAGGCATCCCAGGCAAAAGGTGGGAGGCCAAGTGCAGGGACACTTGGCGGCTCTCAGGAGAAGGATGGGGCTGTGGGAAACAAGGGAAACAGACTGAAGAGGGCTGCCTCCTCCACGCCCTGTCCTAACAGGGCTATTCCAGCTCAGCGCAGGACCCAGACCTGTACAACAAGAGCTCACCCAGCTGCTCCAGTTGTGAGAAGGACAGTGGCCTGAACCTGGCCCCAGAATACCTCCTGTGACTCCGGGTCTCAGTGGCCCAGAAGCAGGCCTTTTGGCTAGTACTGGGCTGGTCATCGTAAGTGCACAAGAGGCTGGCTGGCTGAACGTTAGGTGAGCACCAGATGCTATACAGGCTCACCCCAGCCAAGGCGTCTGGTTGTGGAAACAGTCTGCTCGTAACAGATAGAGCCGTAAACCAAAACCAACTAACTGGTCACTGGATACCTAGAACCTCATCTTGAGCAGCTTCTCCGTTACGTCTCCTGGGGGATGCTTGACTCCCAGCAGATTCCTGCTCCTCCTCGGCTCCTCTTCTGTCTGCTTATTCCCATGTGTGGGCATTTTCCTCCACTTTAGAGAGTATCCTGCTGCTCCCCCACTTGCTTCCTCACCCCGTTCCCAAGCTGTTGCCAGTCCTCTCCTGCAGAATCAAAGGAGCCATCCAGTTCTACCTCAGGGCCTATAAGCCAGAGCCATGTCTCTAATTTCTCCTGCTCTTGGATTCCCTCTAAGTGCTTGGCTGCTAACCAAAAATTTGGCACTTCAAGTTTACCTACAGGCACCTCAAAAGAAAGGTCTGGTGGTCTACTTCCAAAAAATCAGCCATTGAAAACCCTGCAGAGCACAGTTCTGCTGTCACACACATGGGGGTCACCATGAGTTGGAATCCACACAACATCAAAAGGTTTGGCACATCCCCTCGGTCCAAACTGTTGTCAACCTCACAAATGCTTTCTTCCCAGAAGTCCCTGGGGCACGTACTCCATCTCTACCATCTCTACCTTCAGTGCCCCCATCCAGGCCCTCAGTGCCTCACTGATCTGCACTCAGCCGTCTCTACCACCTCTATGTTGACCCAACCTTCAGCCAACCCCAGGGCACAGCTTTCTCTCTCAGACTCTGCCTTGTACTCCTCATCCTTCCTCTCCGTGTTCACCATGGTGCCTGGGCTTACCCCTTGTCCTCCCTCTCAGGGTTCACCATGGTGTCCAGGGTTATACCAGCCAACCAGGGCCTCTGCCTGAATCCTGAAAATCTCTATAATCTCTTCTCACAATTCGCTTACATCAGACCTAACACCAATCAACTGCTTAGTAAATCCAAGAGCCCTGACAAGTGTACCATCAGGTTGACAGTTTGAATCTACACATCTGTTACAAGGGAGAAAAGCCTGGTGATCTACTTCCATAAAGATTACAGCCAAGAAACCCCTATGAGACAGTTCTACTCTGTCACGTGGGATTGCTATGAGTCTTGAATCAGCTTACTATGACAACTTACTAAGTTAAATTCATTCATTCAGTAAACGCTTTCTGAGCACCTATTATGAACCAAGCTCTATGGGTGTCTGTAGGGACACAAAGATGAAGAAAGCATGGCCTGTCCTCAAGATGAGTAAAGTCTTTGTGGGATACAAACTAGAAAATTCCTATTAACACATGATGTGATCTTTAAACCTCAAGATGAAGGGAGGGGGAGTTGAGAGAGATGGGTAGAGAGAAGGAATAGCTCCCAGGAAAATGTATCTTGAGGATAATGTATTTGAAGTCATGAGTGCCTACTTTTTTATAAATCCATGGTCAGAGTGTCCATGACAGGGGTGAGTACACACTGAGACTGAGGTGGGCACAGGAGACAGGAAGAAGGCAGAAATTTAAATTCTTTTAATCACTTGCTTTGCGACAGATACTATGTTGAGAGTATTACATTTATAATCTCATTTAAATGACATCCAATTCTAGGAAGCCAATACTGAAAATGACTTTTAATAATACTGAATGATTCCTATAGGACAGAAGAGCACTGTAATTAAGATACCAAGCTTTGGTTCCAGATTGCCTAGATTTAAATCCTACTCTGCCTGGTGTTCTGGCTTGGCTAGCCTGGTGTTCACTGTGTAACTTTTGAAAAGTAACTTAACTTCTCTGTTGTTTAGTTTCCTCATCTGTTAAATGCAGACGGCAAGTGCATCTATCTCTTAGGGTTACTGTGAGATTTAGATGAGTTAATATAAGTTAAAGACGTAGAACAGTGTCTCATTCAGAGCTAGTGCTAGGGGTCAACCAGGTAAACCAGTTACTGTTGGGTCAGTTTTTTCAGATGTAGACTGCCAGGCTTTTTCTCTGAGGTACTTCTGGATAGATTGTCCAATGTTTTGGTTAGCAACCAAGTGCACTAACCATTTGCACCACCCAGCTTTCCCGTAATGCTGGTTGTTACTCCTGTGCTAAGTACTTTAGATGAATGAATTCATGTAATCCTTACAGTAACCTTTTGAGATAGCTGTATTATTACACAGATAATGAAACTGAGGAACACAGGTTACAATCGCCTTTCCAAAGTCACACAGTTGGTAAATGAAAGAGTTATAATTTGAACCCAGGCAGTCTCCCTTCAAAGGCCCCTACTGAGTTCTCCTGTAATGTAGCCAGGGGACCTATGAGGAGGTGCCTCAGGGACTTCTCATGACATGAGCTCTGCTATCTAAGAAGCTCTCTGGTTTAATCTTGCATAGAAACTCAAAAGAAAAGCCGTTTATTGAAAGAACTTTACTGCTCAAGAAAGTTTGGAAAACCCTGGTCTCAGTTTACATTTCACGGAGGAAGGTATGGAGGTGACAGGAAGGAAGTGATGCACATACGTACTGGCGGGGCCACAGCCGTGGTCCTTGTCTTCACTCAGTGCCCCCTCAGATATTCCCACCCCTGGTGGCTTCACAACCTTTTGTTGTTGTTGCTAGCTGCTGTCAAGTAGGCCCTCAACTCATAGTGACCTCGTGCACAACAAAGTGAAACACTCTCCTTTCCTGTACCGTCTCCATAATCTGTTTCTAATTGAACTCTATGATCCAGAGTTTTCTTTGGCTGACTTTCAGAAGTAGATAGCCAGGCTTTTCTTCCTAGTCTAATTTAGTCTTAGACTAAAAACCTCCATGAGTGTAAGGGACAATCATAAACTTTACGACCACAATGAGCAGAGTAGTTGCTGCTGCTAGCAGGCATGAGGCCTCCCACAGAGGAACCAAAACGAAGAAGGAGCCTGGGTGTTGAGGGAGTTTCAAAGGCTGCTGAGGTGGTTGGGCCTCAACCCATCTCATCTATGCAAATTCAGGGAGTAATTTGCAACGGGGAAAATGTAATTACCCGAATTGGAACAGGGCCAGGACCTCATCGCCTGGACTCGGGAAGTGCTAGAGGATTCTTCAGAAGGTAAAAGCCTCCTCACTTTCTCTCTTGGCTCCCCCAAGCCTCCCGTGGTCACATTAGAGCAGTCTTCAAAATGAGAATATTTCTACTGAGACTGCTGCCTAGAGGCCCTGGTGGCCTCTCTGTTCTTGTAGCTGCAGGCCAGGGAAGCCCTGGAGTCACTGTTGTCAGGGAGGGGAGCTTGGCATTCCCCATCCTCATGCGCTTGCCTCTGCTTTGTGGCGGTGCCAATATTGGAGCCCTCAATTTATTGTCCTTGTTTTGTTTTATTAGCTGTCATTTAACTGAAGACTGGCTGCTGCCCTCACTGGCAAGAGCCCCAAACCAACTGAGCTTTGGGCAAAAGAAACATCACAAAGGTGGTGCATCCACAAACGTCAGTCCTAGATGACAGGCAAGAACCATCTGTGAAGTCAATCTCCGAGCCAGCAAGCAGGTGCCACCTTGAGCACATTCCTTGACCACTCCTGGTTTTAGAGTTCCCATCCACAAAAGAGGGAGCTGCACATAAAAACCCTAAATTTCAGACTGTTGGGGAGGGAGTGGCCCAAAATAGAGGCAGAGACACAGCAGTATGAGGATCCAGTGACGTTTATTGGAAGAGAGAGTGGAGTCTGAGCTGAGAGTGGCTCAGCGCGCTTCTCCCCAGTAAGACAAGTTTTTAGCGGTTTTAAAGTTTTGATGAGGTAGTTGGGGGAGTGGTTTATGGTCTGATAAGGAAGAAATGTTGATTAGAAGGGGGAGGGGTAAGGTTTTCTTATGGTCAACATTTTGATAAGGGAAGGGCTTTGATTAGGATGGCAAGGGTGGCAGGCATAAAATTATTTATGGTTTTATGGTTATACCAGGTGGAGCATGCCAGACTGTTTTCAGCTAATGGTGCGGTCTGATCATTGGATAAGATGACCTCCCTGAAGTTTAGGGACAGAATCGCCTCACAGACCAGCTCTTCCGTGAGCTCCTTCGTCCCCTACGAGACAGACAGATCCATGACCTGCATAAACATCCAACTGTAACGTAAGGAAGACTGTCTCAGCTATGTCTTTCTACGTCTTTATCAGCACAAGCTAAACCTGCCATTCCAAGAAGACTGTAATCCTCCAGAAGTTCCTGGGTAGTACAGGTAGGTAATTGAAAGGCTGGAGTTCGATTCTACCCAGAGGCACTTCAGAAGAGAGGCCTGGTGATCTACTTCAATCATGAAAAAGCCTATGGAGCACAGTCCCACTCTGATACAGTGGGGACGCCACCATGGGTTGGAACTGACTGGAGTGCTAATGGTGGTGTATTCCTCCAACAACTCAGCAGGAATACAAGGAAATTTATAGGTCCATCATTCTGTTCATCCTCCTTTTAGCCATATATTCATTCCATCCTACAAGTGAATACACATTCGACTACCAGGGTACTGGTCAAGGAGCCGGGAATACAAAGGTAATTAAGATCTACCTTTGCCTTGGGTGCTCACCTTGAGTTGGGCCAATGTGGTTTCCTAAGGCTTGCATTTGCGTAACATTCCAGCAGCTATTGTCCTAGGGTAACCCAGCCCTTCTTTATTCCCATGCAGGAGAAGGAGTGCTTTGTTGAAGGGCTCTTGTTTAATTTCCAAAGCCGAAACAGGCTCTTATGGGAAACAGTGGGGAACTGTTCCATGCATGGAGAAGTACCTTTGCTCAGGGCAAAATCTACTGCTTGGTGAAGTGCTCTGCCTTGCCTTTCTGTCAGTATGATTTGAGGGAACCATTAGCTTTAACAATGTAGAAAATAAATCTCTATTAAAATATATGCACCTTAAAGAGCCTTTATAACTCAACCTGCATAGGAAAAGCAGAAGTTACCGGTCTCCACCTCAGCCTGTCACTCACTTGACGGTCCTTCAAGGTCAAGTTAACCCTCTGCCATCGAATCGATTCTGACTTGTAGTGACCCTAGAGGACAGAGTAAAATTGCACATAGAGTTTCCAAGGAACACCTGGTGGATTTGAACCGCTGACCTTTTGTTTAGCAGCTGTAGCTCTTAATCACTATACCATCAGGGTTTCAGAGGCCAAGTTAAAAACAAACAAATACCCACTACTGTCGAGTTGATTCCAACTCATGGTGATCCTATAGGATAGAATGGAACTGCCCCATAAAAGTTTCAAAGGAATGCCTGGAGGATTTGAAGCACTCACTTTTTGGTTAGCAGCTGTTGGGGTCAGGATTTCAAAACGTGATACAGTTTCTCTTTAGAAGTCAAGTTTTATTAAAAATGTGCCCAATGGGAAAAAGGCTGGTGCACCAAGGATGCACTCCAAACTACGCAGAGCAGGAGGCAACCCCAAGCTTCTCTAGCACGCAGAATTTAAGCCATGGAACTGCAAAGCAGGGAGGGGGAGCTGGCCTTTGCATTGATTGGTTGAGGCCACATGGAATTTCTGTAAGTTGTAAAATGTAGTCATTAGCGAATGCTTTAGTAGATTGTGGTCAAGGGTCTAGGGGTCACTTGCAAGGCTGTCTCCAGGCTCTGTCTTGTGACAGATGTTTTTTGCAAAACAAAGGTGAGATTACTCTATGGTATTTCCTGTTGTTTTCTGCTAAATTGTTTCCTGGAGCCTTCTACTTTAATACCCTGAATTTTCACTGTACCCTTCCTCAAAATGGAGTCTGAGGCTCAAAAATGGAGTCACTTATGTCTCATTTCAACACAGCAATACTGCTTAACCACCACACCACAAGGCCAAGTTGGGAGGTCTCTTATTCCAAGGAGCCTCCCTTTATCCTCTGGAGCTTGGAATGATCTCTCACTCCTCCAACCACCCATAGACATTTTTTTTGTATTAAACTCTTAGAGTGGAATTTGATTTGGATGATAAGCAAATTGGATTACAATGTGAGCTCCTTTAATAGGTGCTCAGCTTTGTATTCTCACTATATACTCCAGCCTGGTAGCACAGTGGTTAAGAGCTCAGCTACTAACCAAGACGTCAACAGTCTGAATTGACCTACCACTCTTTGGAAACCTTATGGGATAATTCTACTCTATCCTATAGGGTCACCATGGCAGCAGGTTTGGTTTTTTTGGTTTCCCACCCCCTACTCCGCTTCTGGAAACCACAGTGGTGTAGTAGCTAAGTGCTACATCTGCTAACCAAAAGGTCAGCAGTTTAAATCTACTAGGTGCTCCTTGGAAACTCTGTGGGGCGTTTCTACTCTGTCCTATATGGTCGCTGCAACAGCAGGTTTGGTTTTTTTGGTTTCCCATCACCCTACCTCACCTGTTTTCTAGACATAGTAGAGGTTCCTGAAATGTTTGAGAGTAAATAAATGAATGCCTGAATATCTCTAGCCACAGAATCAGACACATTCTGTCTCCTTCTGGCACCCCATCTGAAATCCATAGCCCTCAAGCAATAGCAGCTGCCCTTGAAGATCCAGAAATCCCCAGCTAGACCAGCTCCAGTCTGATCTACTTCTCCACTATCCCAGCCATCGGGTGGCTGGGACCTCTCATTTGATGGAATCAACAGGATGGTGATTGGGTTTTTTTTGTTGGTGGTGGTGTTTTGAGGGTGGGGCATCTGTTGTGTTGACCTCTAATACCATTTACCTCCTGCATTTACATTTTGGTCATAATACATCTCTCTAGCTGGATAACAAAGTCCCTGAAGGCCAGCACTTCATCTCACTGTCTTCTTTGGTGTCTAGAATTATCTGACTCCAGGAGGATACTCAATATCCATTTGCCAGTGGAATGACCAGCCCAGGGCTTGCTGGTAGTCTGAATACCTAAGTAACAGGTGGGCAGAGACTAATGCTTTACAGCCGAGACTTTTCTCCAGTTGACCAAAAAAAGAGGGGAGAGGGTGGGCTCTGGGACCGGGGAGGTGTTCAGGAGAAATTCAGGAAGAACTAGTTGCTGAGTGGTTTGCATACAAAGGATCCTGCTTTCTCGGGTCAGTCAGTAATGGTAGGGCCCAGCCTTGGCTCTGATGCCTGCACCTCCTGTAACCAACTGTGGCTTCTTGGGCCAGTCATAACCTCACCTGGCCTCTTTTCTCATCAGTCATTCTTTCCAGTTACATGCTGTATTCTGTCTTAATTCCTGGAGAAATAAAAATATATAAGAGACAACCCCAATTCTAATATACAATTTTCTCTGTTAGTGGGACAGAAATCCTAGTGGCGTAGAGGTCAAGTGCTATGGCTACTAACCAGAAGATGAGCAGTTCAAATCCTCCAGATGGCCCTTAGAAACTCTATGGGGTAGCTCTACTCAACCTATAGGATCACTGTGGGTTGGAATAGACTTGATGGCAGTGGGCGTTTTTAGCTAATAGAGGAAACAGATATGGAAGCAGATAAATTATCTAATCTAGTACTGCAAAGGGATATGCAAACACGGACATCAGAATTCTTGGAGGCCACAGCTCTCTACCTTTGGGAATTTAAGATGTAGCACTTGGCTGGCTCTAGAAGGTGAGACACTGAATTGGGCAAAGCAATTAAAAAACTCCTTCTGACAGAGCATGTGGTGACCATTATCAGTCTTCTGTTGTTGCTGTAACACATTACCACAAATCAGGTGACTTACAACATTGTGTAGTTCAGAAGGCTGGCTAAGTCTCAGTGTGTTAAAATCTGGGGCTGAATGGCTACTTTTCTTTCAAGAGGCTCAAGGAAAATCTGTTTCCTTGCCTTTTCCAGCTTCTTAATTCCACCTGCTTTCCGTGGCCACCATCCTCTGTTTTCAAGGCCAACAACAATAGGCTGACTCCTCACATTGCTTTACTCAAATCTCTTCTGTTTCCCTCTTAAGGACTCTTGTGATTGTATGCGGAAAATCCAAGAGAGTCTGCCTGTATTAAAGTCCACTGTTTGTGATTGTTTAGTTGGTCTCAAACTGATTCCAACCTATGACAACCCTATGTATACACAGCAGAACCGTGCCCAGCAGGGTTTTCAATCCTGACTGCTTCAGAAAGAGATCAATAGACCAGTCTTCCAAGAAACCACTGGGTGGTAGATTCAAACCAACAACCTTTCAGCTGGTAGTCAAGCAGTAAACCATTTATACTCTCCAGCAACTTAAGTTCATGTAGCGTAACGTATTCACAGGTTCCTGGGATGTTAGTGAGGCAGGACATCTTTGGGGACCACGATTGTGTTCATCAGAGCAAGGGCAAAGAAAGACACAAACATATGCAGGACTTGTTCTGTTACCAGAGAAAGCTCCAGAGTTCATGCCACCTGCCACTAAAGCCAATCACCGAGACAGGTGTTTTGGGTGAATGATCAAAGATTTTTATTTTCTGTCACCAGCACACAGGGCACAGGTAACATTTTCGTTCCCCAAGCCTGTTCCAAATCACCAAGCAAGCTTAGGGCTTTTATGGGAGAGGCAGGGGCAGGTGCACTGGGGAGGAGCCTCTGTCCGGGAGCAGGCCAGGCAGAATATGTATTAAAACTGAAGTCCAGGAAACTCTCAGTTGTCACCTAAGGCAGGGATTCTCAAACTGGTGCATCCATTGGCACCTTTACTCGGCACTTCCACTGGCCCCTCCATTTGTTTGATGTTACTAAGAAGAAGATGCAAGGAGCTGTAAAAATTTTATCTAAGTTGCTCCTATAAGTTAGTGTGTGATTTCCTGCCTGAGGCAGGTTATGTTAGGAAACCAAGAATTTTAAGAAAAGCAGGTAAAGAGTCAGTTCTATAAAACAGGTAAGGAATTAGTCTTGGCTGTCTGTTTCAAAATAGGACCTAAAGGCTCCACCTCAGTTTCACTTCTGTCTGGGGACAGAGAGAGGTTCTGAGATCAGTGCAAGAGTGGCTAATGGGGCAAGAGCCAGGTTGTGAAGGGCATAGGGGCATTAAATTCTAAGCTCAGTATTGACTATTTTTATCAACTATGATATTTAAGCAAGGGAGAGACCCTGTCACCTCTGTTTTCTGAGCAAACACTCTGGCAACGGGATAAAACGGAATGAGAGGGAGGTTGCAGTAGATTCAATTGTGTCCCAGAAAAAGGTGTGTGTCTATTTGGCTAGCCATGATTCCCAGTATTGCGTGATATGCCTGTCTGCTATAAATCCTGCCTCTAGGATGTTAATGCAGAGGATGGTGGTGGTTGTGTTAGTGAGGCAGGACTCAATGTCTAAGAGTGCATTGTGTCTTGAGGCAATTTCTTGCAACATTAAGGGAAAGAGAAGCAACCAGAGAGCTGAGGACCTCAGACTGTCAGGAAAAGAAGCAGCGCTGGGAGCAGAGCTCGTCCTTTGGACCCAGAGTTCCTGCACCTCAGAAGCTCCCAATCCAGGGGAAGATTGATGACAAGGACCTTCCTCCAGAGCCAATACCAAAAGTCTACCCTTGGAGCTGATGCCCTGAATTTGGGCTTTTATCCTACCTCTCTGTGAGAAAATAAATTTCTCTTTGTTAAAGCCACCGTCTTGTGTTATTTCTGTTATAGTAGCACTAGATGACTAAGACAAAGGTGAAACAGGGAGACTGGCTCAGGGAACTACAACTTTGGCCATGAGAGTACACGCAAGGGGGTAGGTTCAATGATATTCAGGAGAAATACTTGTCTGGATCTGAAGATTGCTGGGGTGGGTCACCTGAGGGAGTAAAGGGCTCAGGAATGTCTGAAATTTCCAGTTTAGGTGCTTGGATGGACAGTAGTTCAATTAACTGAGATGGAAGCTATAAAAAACGACATACCAGGTATGGGTCATAACACTGGGTTTTAGATGTCAGGTAGACAGACAGCTGAAGAGATCCTGCAGGCAGAGCTTGAGCTCAAGGGACAGGAACCCCTTGCCCACTTCACAAGGACATGGAATAAACTGTCTGAGAAAATACTCCTTTGACTGCAAGAACGCAGTGTAAACATATCATTACTCCCCAGTTCATCACACACAAGCACACATGTAACTTCCTCCCCTGAAGATAACATCATGAAGTTCCTCAATACCTGTTGGCTGGTCCCTTCTCGGTGTGTGCACTGTAACAGGTTTTTGGGGTTGCTGTTAGCTACTGGTAACTCCATACACAGCTCGTGGTAACTCCATACACAATGGGATTAGAACGTTGTGATTCATGGGGCTTTCCTTGGCTGATATTTGGAAATAGATCACCAAGCCTTTCTTCCTAGTCTGCAGTAGTCTGGAATCTCTGATGACAATAGCTCTGCACTGTAGCAGCACGTAAGCCTCTGGCGACAGACAGGGAGTGGCTGTGCTAGAGGTGCATTGATGGGGGATAAGGTCTCTGAGGTGTTCCTGCCCTTGAGAGACGTCAGGACGTGTAAGAGAGATGTAGTAACACATGTGCCCAAGGAGTGACCAGTATGGCTCAAGCCAGAGCCCAGACATTGTTAAATCTTCTCCTTGAGCCTTACTTAGATTTCTCCTGCAAGGATCATCAAGTCCTTTTGATTTTATCTTCTAAATACTTTTCACTTCAACCTCCCTACCAGATTGTCTTTTATTTCTCATTTAGATTAATACAAGTCTCTGAACTGAGGTCCCTGACTCTAGTCTTATTCCCTTTCTACCTGTTCTTTAAATTTTAAGAAGAGAATGATTTTTACAGCTATAAGCTTACCTTGGAAAAGCTGGTGGCATAGTGGTTAAATGCTACAGTTGCTAACCAAAAGGTCAGCAGTTCAAATCTACTAGGCACTCCTTGGAAACTCTATGGGGCAGCTCTACTCTGTCTATGAGTCAGAATTGACTCATCAGCAGCGGGTTGGTTGGTTGGTTTTTTCTTTTAATTAATCTCATCTTAACACTACTCAACTTAAAATGATTTTAAAAACCCTAGGAAGAAAAGTTTAAATATAGGAGTAGTGAAAGCTTTTCTAAACAGGACACAAAACAGTCCATCCATTTTAAAAAAAAGAAAAGATTAATTTGAATACATAAAATTAAAATTTTCTGCCTGGAAAAAAAATGCCATAAACGAAGTCAAAAGTCAAATAGCAAACTAAGCAAACAAATCGCAGTATAAATGACAAAGCACTAATAGCTGAAATATATAAATGAGGTCTACAAATCAATAACAGAAAAACCCAACAATCTATAATATAAAAATTGGCAAGGGAACATGAACAGAAAATGAAATACAGATGGTTTTCAAACATATGAAGAAAAACTCAAACTCACAATGAGAAAAATGCCAATTTCTCTCAAATTAGAGACCATCAGATTGGCCAGATCAGAAAGTTTGATAAAACACTGTATTAATAAGATTCAGGAAATAGCAACTCTCAGATGTTACTGGTGGGAATACACTACCATTTGGAAAACTGTATCTATCAATTTTTAAAATGCCTATAGTTGTTGAAATTGTACATCAATAAAATCATTCTGTAAACTCAGGTAGAGTTATATCTGTACACATACAAAATTACATATATGAATATTCACTAGAAAACACCCTTAATGTCTTCATCAGGAGCTATTTAAATGAATTGTGGTATACACAAAATACAGAGTGCTACTCAGCTATTAAAGAGAATGAGGGGGAAATAAAGAGACGATGCTGTATGGCTAACGTGGTAAAGTCACCATGATATAACAATAGAAATAAAAGGCTTATTTATATAGCATCTGCAGTACGTAAGACACTATTCTGGAAACATACACTTAAACATAGTTTTATATTGTTACCCTATTTACATATATTTTATTCCTTACAGCAATCCTATAACATAGGTATAAATATTATCCCCATTTTATAGATAAGGAAACCCAGACATCATAGAAATAAATAATATGAACAGCTTTTTATATATATACAAACCTGTTGCCATCATCTCCAGCTCATAACTACCCTAGAGCTGAGAGTAGAACTCTTCTCTGGAGTTTCCAAGGAGCACATGCTATATATGAACTACTGACCTTTTGGGAAGCAGTCAAGCTTTTAACCACTGTGCTAGCAGAGGACTACTTCACACAGATATGTATGTGTGTGTATACATATAAATACATATATGTATTCTTATGTTTTTCTCTCTGTGCTTAAATGCAGATTTTTACATCTAATCTATACTCCAACTCAATAATTATTTTCTTCAGCATATATAATTCATTCTTAATTTCAGGAATTTTTTTTTTCAGTTTTAAAATTTCTGTTCAGTTCTTATTTAAAATAAGTTTTAGTTCTCTACTAAAATTCTCAGTTTTTTTCTTTCAGTTCTTTAGATATATTGGTCATAGAGATTTTAAAGTCCAAGTCTGATAACTATATCCTCTGGGTCTATTTCTAGTATCTGTTCTTTATCTTGACATTTGGGTCATGTCTTATCATCTTGTACACCTGGTTGTTTTTGATGAGTGGTAGACTTATGTATAAAGAACTGTGCAGATAATCATCTTTCAGAGAAGATTTTCTTTTGCTTTAGGGAGGGCAGTTAGGCAAGAAGCACTAGCAATTCTAAATCATCTTAATCTGATCAGAAATTGAAATGCCTCCAACTTGTACTTTAGTCCCTATGAGAACTGGTCTACTTGTTATCCACCCTTACTCCTAAGTTTTAGCCCTTTGGGTTCTCAACTCAATAGTGGAACCTCTCAATAGTGGGACCTCAACAGAACCTCTTCTTCTTGGTAGACTCTGAACTTTAATTTTTTATTTCACAGCTTTATGAGTTCTGTTGAAAGCTCTGCTCAGCTTCCTGGCCTCTCAGTCACTTCTTTTGAAAGCCTTGAGGGAGAAAGTGGCTTCAGTTGATGAACTTACCGCTCTAGTCTTCCCTCCTCTCCTAAATCTTGACTTTGGAATTCCTCACTGCCTTGAAAGCACTCTAATATCTTCAAAGAAGTTTTTTGTTCAGTTGTTGTTGTTGTTGTTTTAAATATTCTATTTAGTACTTCTAGTCATTCTTAGAGGAAGGATTGGTAGGAAACAATTCAATACTCATTCACCAAAAATCTTTTTAAAAATACAGAACAAAAATCATTGCCATCAAGTTGATTCTGACTCATAGTGACCCTACAGATACAGTAGAACTGCTCACAGAGTTTCCAAGGAACATCTGGTAGATTTGAACTGCCAGCTTTTTAGTTAGCAGCCATAGCACCTAACCACTATACCACCAGGATTTCCAATATGCATGTAAGTGGGAGGAAAGAAAAAAAACCGTCAGGGAAACGTCCTAGACCAGACTGTTCAATAGAGCGAATTTAATATATATAGCCACTTCCAGTGTGTTGAAAGAGCTGACACAGCAAATAGGTGATAGTAACGCAATCCAGAGATCAAGAATATCATGGCCAAAGGAACAGAAGAAGGAGACAGAATGGTCAGAGCTCCACAACCAGGGCCACAGTTAGGAGCTGGAACAGTGGCTTGCCCAGTAGAAGCTGGGATCACAGAACAACAGATGAGCTAGAGTCAGAGCCAGGGATGCCGCTCAAAAGTGGGGGAAGAAAAGGGTAACATGATTCCCAGACTCTCCCTCTCCTCTAGTCCTCCAACCTCTTTCTAGCACCTCCAAACTTTGGCCAAACTTAGTTGAAAGGCAGTGGGAAAAGCAAAGGAAGGAGGAAGACAGAAAAGGAATCTGAGACCAAATAGACAATGGACTGCACACCAGGCATACCTGGGAAATGATCTAAGAAACTAGCGACAATGGTCACCTTTGGCTGGGATGAAGATGGGCAACTGACAGATGGGGGAGTTGGGTACAACAGAGGCTTACCATGTGCATGTGTTATGAATAAAAATAAGCACATACCAATGAAAAGTCAAATCAAACCTTTTTAGTGGTTCTCATGTGCCACAGTGGCATATTTCAAACTTCAGGATGCATTAAAATTATCTATCATGCCAGAAGAAAAAATGCATACTTCCTGAATCAGTAGGTCTGGGATGGGTGTCGGGAAGCTGCATTTTAATGACCATTTTACGTGATTCTGGTGTGGTTGGTCCATGTGGAACACATTTGAGAAACAGTGACCAGCAGGGAAGGATTCAAGCTCTTCCAGAATGACCACAAGTCCTCCTGTGACACACTTGACCACTTCCTCTTTGAAATCTTTGTAGAGGAGGGTAGAAGTTGGATTTCACTCCTCTCCTGTCTCTGATCCTTTGACATGATGTCATTCAAGTTCTCACTGCATTTTGTTTGAATTTTTGGTTTGTAGGTTTCTGAAAACTGGACAGTGAATAAGGAAGACAAAAGAAGAATTGCAGTGCTGGTGAAGAATAAAGAACATACCACTACCGACTGCCAGAAGAGTGAAAAAGTCTCTCTTCGCGTGAGTACAGCCAGAATGTTCCTCAGGAGTAAGGCTGGCAAGACTTCCTATTACCTACTCTGGACATGCTGTCAGGAGGCATCAGTCTCTGGATAAGGACACTGTGTTGGTAAAGGAGAGGGCTAGCGAAAAGAGGAAGACCCTCAGTGAGATGGATGGACTCGGTGGTTACAACAGTGGGCTCAGACACAGCAATGATGTGAGGGTGGCTCAGGACCAGGCTGTGTTTCTTTCTGTTAAATGTAAGATTGCTATGAGTCAGAACTGACTCTATGGCACCTAACAACAGTGATGTCTGCTTGTGGGCAGGGCCTTTTCTTAACTTATGTTATAGCCTGGAACCGCCTAGTGTTTGACACATAGGAAGCACCCAATGCTTGTTGGTGTAGTTGACTAGAAAAAGGAGGGCTCTGGGTCAGCTGAGATGCCCAGGAAGGGCTTCCCGGAGGAGAAGTTGCTTCACACAAGCAGAGCGGACAGGAAAATGCAATGCAGGCGATGCAGGCAGGGCACAGGGAATACGCTGAGCTGCGCAAGGCAGGCAAGCTCGTTTCTATTAGTGAGCAACCCTGGCAATGAATATAAAGTACTTTGGTGTTTTTGAAGACAAATTCCCTAAAACCACACTCAGTAGGTCACATATCCCCCCTATCTGGGGCCATAACTTCCCCAGATGTTAATGAGCACTTCTAGCACTGATCAAGGGGAGACAGACTCCTACGGGTTTATAAAACATGTAGATGACTGGTTTTTAACGAATGCAAAATGTCAAACAAAACAGCATTACAGGCCAGTTACTCATGCATAGTAAAGTTCCCAGGGAAAAAAGAGCAAATAAATAGGGAAAAAATACCTTAGCTGGAACCGCTTCTAATAGGCAATGGACAATTGGGAACAGCGGGGGTTCGCAGGGACTTGTGAACAAATAGCAAATACATTTGGAAAATACTCAGGACAGTGAGATCAAGTAGACACCAAATGGCCCCCTGGCTTTTGTTTCTCTCAGGACCCAGGGCCTGTACTCAGCCCTCACCTGATATAAATGGACAAAGGCTAAGCCTTTGGTTGGTTCATCAGTTGTCTGTCTGTTGGATAGGAGCTGGAGGGAAGAGGAAAACTTGGACCTGTGCGCAGCAAGACGACAATGATTTTAGAAATGGTGGTGTTCAAGTGAGACTTTTATGTGGCATGATACGAGCTAGAAGTCACTGACTTAAGTATTGCCCTCTTTGTATAGATACAGGGCTTAGTTTGACTGCAGGTGGCACAAATAGTGGTTCAGCTGCAAACCAAGAGGTTGGTTGTTCAAATTCACCCAGAGGCACCTGAGAAGTAATGCAGTTCTACTCAGAGACACATGGGGCTACCACCATCCAAATCACTCCACGGCAACTGGCTTTTGTTTTGTTTTTCTCTAACTCAGACCTCATAGTCTCACACAAACTAAATTTAGCCTTTCGACACAATCTCCAACTGTGCTGCTGCATTTGTGTGTATGTGAGTATGTGTATTAAAGGAAACAATTGATTAAATGTAAACAGGTTTTTAACCTTGTCCTGGCACACCTTCATTTTTTTAATAGACCCAAAGCTTCCAGCCTTGGAAGTGTCCGTGGCCTCTTTTACCCGTTGGCAGCTAGGCCAGCGTTACCCTCAGGTGGTGCAGATGGTGCAACTGCAGAAGCACCAGGAGGGCACCCAGCCCCTCACCAACCCCTACACACCTGCTTAATGATGCTTGGAGTCCCTTTGTCGGGAGCACTCACTTGCTTTCCACATTGGGAAATGAGTCTTAAGTTGCAATCTCTCTAGGGAAAGGCACCTCAAGGCCTCACATTTCCTTGGTGGTATCAGTGGAGTGTCCCAGAAACTTTGCTGGAAGTAAGTTTCCTTGGGGCCAGCCAGCCAAGCCAAGCTAGTTTCCTTGGGGCAGTGCTCCTCAAATGGGTCACCAGAGTCCCCCTTGTGTCAGGGCCAGGAAGGGCAAGCCTGTGGTAGCTGGGTCTGTGGGCTTCTGCAAGAAAGGCTGCAGTAAGTGGGAAATACGTGTGAAGTCTCATGTCTTATCTCCAGATTTCTTACAAATTTTATCCTCTACTTCACCATGTTGGATTACAGGAGCAGAAAGTGCCAAGCAATGTTGGAGACTTCAGTCAGACACTTGCACTCAAGAGAGTGGAAGATAAATCTTACACAGATTCTAGAATCCTCCACTTTAATGTGTTGGGGAGTCCAATGGTCAAAGGAATTCCAGGGAATCTCCTCCAAATCAAAGACAAGTTGTTGAATCTTACATCTCCCACCACCAAGTAAGAAGCACAATAATGCTTGGTAAGTCTCTTCCATTTCTGCAGGCAGCATGTTGCACATTTGGAATACTACTCCAACCTTTAACTAAGTGGCGTGGAAGGTCCACAGTGAGAAAGGACTCTCTAGGCTACGGTTTGAACAGCCCCGCCACTTCGGCCTTACAATCCTGTAGACGCTATAGTACTGTGTATCTGTGGTAAGAAAAGGCTGTGTGGAGTTTAAGGCAAACTGTGCCATAGATCCCCAAGGTTCTGGAGCAAGGGCACATCATTTTCAACAGAGAGTCACACACCTTTGGAAAAGTAGCTCCTAGTATGCTACTGGAAACCCTGATCACATAGTGGTTAAGAGCTAGGGCTGCTAAAAAAAAAGGTCAGCAGTTTGAATAGGATTGCTATGACTTGGAATCAATCCAGTGGCAGGGGATTAAGTGTGCTCTAGGCTCTGTAACGACTGTGTGCTGGTTCATTCTATGCATCAACTTGCCTGAACTATGATGCCCAATTGTTTGATCAAACACCAGCCTAGGCTCTATTATAAAGTTATTTCATTTCATTAAATCATAGAAATAGACTAAAAGACACAGTGACTTTTCCTGGGATGATATTTGATGGGACAGTGGATGTGGTTCTTAACCAGCATTGAGTATAATCTGGTCTAAGCACTCATGCGACTCGACGGCACTTGGCTGGCTAAGCACTCATGCTTTACACAAAAAGGAAGAGTTAAGGCGAGATATTTTGCGACAGGATAACAATGAGCAATTCAACAATAAGAGAGGAATGTGGTCTTGACCCTCAGGAGAAGAATGGCAGTTACTCCTCAATGTTGACGTGCTGATGTATGTGAAAGAGAAAGCACGTATAAATGTCGTTAGCACTCTCACAATGACTAAAAAAAAAAAAAAACTTTTAAGATAAATGAGGTACTACCAAATAAATGAATCACTTGAAAATGTGCATGTGGGATAGCCGAGATAAATTAAAAAACAGATTAAAGTAACATCTGTATATTAACATCGTCATAAAATGGAATGGTAATGGAGGGAGCGTGCAAGGTATTATAAAACAATAATCAGAAACATTATGTCAATTATTGAAAAGCACTCCACCGATTGAGAGGTATTTTTCAGTCTCTGATATTTCTGCAGCATCCTTTCCCCTCAAGTGGTGATGTATGAAAGGCCTATTCAGCTTCTAACAAGCCCCCGTTAATTGTGTTACAGTGTGACTCTGCCTTAGAAACACCTTGTGTTTAACTGAGACTTGTTATAACAGTCTCCGGGTAGTGCAAATGGTTAAGTGCTCAGCACTAAACTAAAGGGTTATGGTTGGAATCTATCCAGAGACAGCTCAAAAGAAAGTCCTTGGAATCTACTTCCAAAAGGTCACAGCCATTGAGAACCACAGGATTCCAGTTCTACTCTGGTATACCTGAGGTCACCTTGAATCGAAATTAACTGGATGGCAAGTGGTGTCACTGGTTTTGTTGTCACCAGCAATAACAGATCACATGAAATGACAGCTTACACTTCTTCTGCATTGAGACATCCTTCCACCCTGCCACAGCATGGTGAAATGCCTCTGTCCAACAAGGCTCAAGCATAACAGCCACTGTGAGGAGGGCACAGAGCCAGGAAGTCTTTCACTCTGTTGTGCACAGGGTCACGATGAGCCAGGATCAATGAAATGGCACCTAACAACAACACAACAGGGCCCAAACCAGTAGGAGACTACATCTGACTTCCTGAGATACTAACAAAAATAGCAGTCATCAACTTTGCATTTATAAGTCTTTTTTCATTTGTTTGTTTTTAACTGTTTAACCCACTTTCCCACCTGGTCCTCATGAGTCACTCATGACGTGGAAAGAAGAAGAAAAACAGTTGCCATCAGTCCAGTCTCATTCATGGCAACCCGTGTATCAGAGTGGAACTGTTTATAAAAGCAACAACAGAATTCAGGTGGCTTAGAGACACATGAGGAAACGCTCACAATCATTAGCCATAAGAGAAATGCAAATCAAAACTACAATAAGATACCATCTCTCGCTGACATTACTGGAACCAATGAAAACAAAAAAAGTAAAAACCAGAAAATAACAGCTGTTGGAGAGGTTGCAGGGAGATTGGAACTCTTATGGGCTACTGGTGAGAATGGTATAGCCACCACGGAAAACAATAGAGTGCTTCCTTAGTAGCTGAAGATAGAAATACCTTATAATGTAGCAACCCCACTCCTAGGAATATATCCTAGAGAAACAAGAGCCGACAGACAGACATTTGCACACCCATGTTCACTGCAGTGTTGTTCACAGTAGTAAAAAGATGGAAACCACCCAAGTGCCAATCAGCAGATGAATGGATAAGTAACTTGTGGTACCTACACACAGTGGAGTAGTACACAACAATAAAGAACACTGATGAATCTGCAAAATACCTCACAACGTGGATGAATCTAGAGGGCATTGTGGCAAGTGAAATAAATCAATTAGGAAAGGACAGGTATTGGATGATCTCACCACCATGAAAACTTGAAGATTGTTTCCTTGGGAATTTCCCAAATGTCTTTCTGTGATTAGTTTCTACTTTCATCATGTTACAATCAGAGAACATACTTTATACGATTTCCTTTCTTTTATGTTTGTTAAAGTTTATTTAGTCAGAATGCAGTCAGTCTTGGTGAGTGTTCCCTGTGTACTGGAAACAATGTGCATTCTGTCAGCTGAGTGTGTGTGTGTGTGTGTGTGTGTGCGCGCGCACGCCCATTATTTAGCTAGTTAGTTTTTTATTTAACAATGTATGTGTTGTGTGTGTTATACACAAATTGTTATGTGTATAAGAAACAGTCTTTGATGGTAACGGGGTGGGGAGGCTGGGAAAGGGAAACACTAACTAGGCAGTAGATAATTGTTAACTTTGATCAAGAGAAAGATAGTACACAGTGCAGAGGCAACAAACACAGCTTGGCCAAAACAAAGTCATAGAAGCCCCCTAGACATATTCAGACACCCTGAAGGATGAGTTATTGGAGAGGAACATCAGGAACCATGATAACAGGGGTCATATGAGTCAATTTGCATAATACAGTTCATAAAGAAAATGTTCTATATCATCCAGTGTTGGTGAGTTGCTTGCAGGGTCTTAAAAACTTGCAAGCGGCTAGGATACATCTACTGGTTCTATCCTGTCAAGCAAAAAGGAGAACAAAGAAAACCAAAGACACAAGTGAAATATTAAGGACTAATGGAGCACATATACCACAGTTTCCACCAGCCTGAGCCCCAAAGAATTGGATGATGTCTGGCTACCACAAGCTGCTCTGACAAGGATCAAAATAGAGGGTCCAGGACAGAGCTGGAGAAAAATATAGAACAAAATCCAAGTGCACAATAAAGGACTAGACTGACTAGTGTGACAGACTGGAGGAACCTCTGAGACTACAGTCCACAGAAACCTTGCTAAATCAGAACTGAAGTCACTCCAGTAGCGCATCTTTCAGCCAGACATTAGATAGCCCTATAAAACAAACAATAATACATATGAAGAGAGCTTCTTAGTTCCATCAAGTAAATGAGCTCCAAAGGACAACAAATTCCCAAAAGCAAACATCAGAAAGCAAGAACAGGAAAGCTGGACAAGTGGACATTGAGAACCGAGGATACAAACGGGGAAAGTGCTAACACATTGCAGGAATTGCAACCAAAGTCACAAAACAATTTGTGTCTAAATTTTTAAATGAAAAACAAACAAACAAAACAACTAAATAATGAACACACAAATGTAAAACTGACAGAATGCACATTCTTTTCCAGTGCACATGGAACACTCACCAAGATTGACTGCATTCTGGATAACGAAATAAGCTTTAGCAAATGTAAAAGAAAGGAAATCATACAAAGTGTGTCCTCTGACCGTAACACAATGAAACTAGAAACCAGTCACAGAAAGGTATTTGAGAAATTCCCAAATATCTGAAAACTGGACTTTGGAAACCCTGGTGGCATCATGGTTAAGAGCTCTGGCTGCTAACCAAAAAGTCAGCAGTTTGAATCTGCCAGGCACTCCTTGGAAACTCTGTGGGGCAGTTCTACCCTATCCTGTAGGGTCGCTATGAGTTGGCATTGACTTGGTAGCAGTAGGCAGCAACAGGCTAAATAACACACTTTGAAACAACCCATGGGTCAAAGAGACAGTGTCATGGGAAATGAGAAAAATGTATCTTTAACCAAATGAAATAAAAATAAAACATTTCAAAATTTGAGGATTGCAGCTACACAGAGCTTCGAAGAAAATGTATAGCATTAAGTGTTTTGAAAAGATGAACAATCTTATATCAGTACTCTAAGCCAGAAATCAGTCTCTGTACCTCACCTGGCCTGCCATCTCTTTTTATAAATAAAGTTTTATTGGAACACATTTGTGCTCATTCATTTATACATTTTCAGTGGTTGCTATCCTTCTAGGAGGCTAGCATTACCCTGATTCTGAAACCAGACAAAGACATTACAAGAAAAGAAAACTAAAAACCAATACCCCTTATGAACATAGATGCCAAAATTCAGAACAAAACTTTAGTAAATTAAATCCAGCAATATGTAAAATGGATTACACCTTGTGAACAAGTGTTTATCCTTTGAATGCAATGTTGAGTCAACAGTTGAAAATCACTTAATGTAATCCATAATATTAACAGACTAAAGAAGAAAAGCCATATGATCATTTCAACAGATGTAGAAGAAGTATTTGGCAAAATTCAACATTCACTCATGATAAAAACTCTCAAAAAGCTAACAGCAGAAGGAAACTTCCCTAATCTAATAAATAATGTAATATCAGTAAATATCTGTTAAGATTGCCCAACTCCCCCCCCCAAAAATTCTTAAAATACTAAGTGCCTGTGAAGATGTGGAACCAGTGAGATGTTCATACACTGCTAATGGGAATACAGAACGGCGCATCCATCTCGGTGAACAGTTTAGTAGTTCTTATCAAGTTATCCACATGTTTACCATAGGATCCAATAATCCTACTTTCAGTCATTTATTCAAGAGAAGTGCAAACTTTAGACACAAAGAGCTATATGTGAATGTTTATAGTGTCTTTGTTTATAACATCCAACCCAGAAATAAGCCAAATTTTCTTTAGTGGATAGATAAATACTGCTCACTAATAAAAAGAAATAAATTGACACAGGAATCAGCATTGATGAATCTGAAATGCACTGTGCTGAGTGTAAGAAGCCAGACTCAAAAGGCTATATAGTCTATGATCTCATTTCTATGGTGTTCTGGAGAAAACAAAGCTACAGGGACAGAGAGCAGAGCAGTAGTGTTCAAGAGATGGGGAAGGAAAAAGCATTGACTCTGAAGGGAATTTGAGGGGTGATGGACCTGTTCCAGACTTTAGCTGTGGTAGTGGTTACCTGACTTTAAAACCAAACTCATTGCTGTGAGTAAATTCTATAGCTGCCTGATAGGACAAAGTAGAACTTCCCTACAGGGTTTCCAACAGCTGGTGGCTTCAAACTGCTGACCTTTAGGTTAGCAGCCAAATGCTTAACCATTGCAACACTAGTGCTCCTACCTGATTCCGCTTATTTGTAAAAACTCTTATAACTATACAACAAGAAGGAATTCTACTTTGTATAAAGTAAAAATACATTAAAATATAAAAATCACACATGCCAGCAGAAAAATATCTACCATTGTGGAACTGTATAAAAGTGAAAAGTCAGATCCAAAAACAACACCTCCAAAATGGATTATATAGAAAGTCACTGTTCAAACTGTAAATGGTTATGTGGGAGAGCAGTATTTTAACTTGTTTGTAGCCATAAAACCAAAAACAAAACCCACTGCCATTAATTTGATTCCAACCCACAGCAATCCTTTAGACAGTGCAGAACTGCCCCATGGAGTTTCCAAGGAGTGTCTGGTAGATTTGAACTGCTGATCATTTGGTTAGCAGCTGCAGCATTTAACCACTACATCACCGGGGTCTCTGTTTATAGCCATAGTTTATTATTAATCATATTACTGAAAAGAAGAGCAAGTGTTTGAGAAAAAGGAACCTTAGACAGTGAGGTTTTAATAGGGATACTGAGAAGGTAAGACAGACCAGAGAAGAGTACGCACCAACTTAAGCTTCTAATGATCTCGTGTTTCATCTATTATTTGTCTCTAGACCCTGGGCTTCTTTTTTTCTTTTATAGGTTTGTCAAAAACAAATGTAAGAATCACAACTGTACACTTGTTGACTCAAGCAACATTCCCACAAGGTAGGTATCATTATTCCCACTTCACAGATGGGGAAACTGAAACCAAGAACAAATGACATATTCAAGGCTTCATAGCTCATAAGGACTAACCTTTCATAACAATCTAAGTCTGCTGACACCAAAGTCTATGTAGTTCCAAGAAGAGATCTTTGGTTGCTTATCAGGAAAGTTACAGGAACAGAAGTGAACTTCAGAAAGGTAACAAAGTTCAGCAAGGAGATAGGTGTATGTTGTAAGGAGAGAAACTGAAGACAGAGAGACTGTTCGGCGTCCTGGGGTTGCTGTTAGAGAATCATTCGGCGTTAGACAAGCAGAGAAGAGAAATGAAGAAGATTAGACGGTCTAACACATTCTTATCATTATGTCGTTCCTAATCTCCCTCTTTCTTGTCCCCTTCCTTCCTTCCAAGGCCCAGGTAAGGATTAACAAAGATCATGGGATTTTAGCCCTGGTGATTGAGTAGTAGAGACATCACGCAGCATCTCTGACATAAGTCACGCCGGTTAGAAACACCCAGAAAACAGATATACGGTTTCTGAAGGCCCCAAGTGAGACAATTCTGAAAAGTCCCTCAAGCCCCTCATTCATTCATTAATTCACTCATTCCATTCACCAGCAAATTTACTAAGCGCCTGCTGAGTCCCAGGCTCAGTCAAGAGAACCAACATAAACCAGGTACCACTGTGACTTTTGGAGGGTGTCAACAGACCATGGCTTGATGAGAAGAGCCAACAACTTAACAGTTTATACCCAACCCTCTCGGTTATTAATAAGCTATGTATTTCTTAGAAGGAATTTTAATTCTTACCTACCTCACAGAGATGCCAGAAGGATCAATTAGCTGCTGTTCATCAGAGGCAGAATGAAGATAAAAATGGAAAATAAGAAGCTCAATAAATGATTCTCTATTATTATGATCGTTATCATCATCATCACCATCATCATTATTTCTATGGAGTTACTGCTTCATCAGCCTATTCCTACATTTTCAATGAGAGAAAATAAGCCTGAACAGAGCCTGGAAATTAAGGAATTGGAAGAGGCATGCATCTAAGTGAGTGCTTTCTTTGCTTAACGTCAAATCACCCCCTCAGACTGTCCTTTCCTGCCTCTGAGCTCATTTGACCTCGGTGGAGGGGGTCTGCCATGAGCCATGAAGGTGAGTATTGTCATCAGGACCCTCCTCCCTTCTAGTACAGCCCCACCCTCAAACCCCTGCGTGGGTGCTGTCCCTTCCTCCTGCTGCGCCTTTCCCGCCGTCATTCCGGCCGGGATGGATTGTACACCAACTCCTCCTCTCTGCAGGCTGCAGCTGCAGTGGCCAAGGATCCAGTGGGGGCAACTCTGCCCCCCTGTTCTGTTAGCCCGAGTGTTGGAGGGCACCAGAGGCCTGGCTCAGGGATGCTCATGGGCAAGGGCGGCCCAGAGCACAGAGACCGTTTTAGCGCAGAAGGAGAGGGAGGAGCCTGTTAGGCCGAAACCCAAACCCCTCACCCCTAGCTGGCCCGAGCCAGCTATTCCTGGAAAGCCTCGACCACCCCTGGAGAGTCCCTAGTTGTTTTTAAATGAGACTGACTGCTTATTCCTCCCCATAGGCTCTACTAGTCCTCTCCTCACCTCACCCCACAGAAACGACACTCTTTATGCTAATCGAAGGTCCTAATCATCCACAACCCCATTGGTTACTTACCAACAAGTAACTGTCCTCAACAAGGTCCGCCTCCACCCTTTGTAAATCCCCGACTCCCCAGCCAAGGCGAAGTTTTGCAGACTGCCTCCCAGGAACTCTGTAAAGCTGCCAGGGACGCAAATAAACTTTTTCTCTCTCTGTCTCTCTTTCCCCGGTCTCCTTTTACAGCATAATTTAAACTAAAGAAAACTTTTTACATTTAAAACCTGTAGTACAGCCCCTTGAGGGAACCAGCATGCAAAGAGGGCAACTGTCTGGAGGGAGGACTCTGCTCATAAAATTTGCCCTGGTCCCCCTTTTGCTTGAAATAGTGACATTCTTGTCACATTGTCCCATGGCTGCAAGAGAGGAGCCTTAGAAAGCACAGAGTGTTATAGACTTCAGCAGAGAGGCTCAGTGACAGCCCAAGACACAGGACCAGGACTCTGAAGGCGTTTCCATGTCCCTCCTCTTCCAAGAAGCCCCTCATGATGTGACTTCTCTCCTCTGTTCACACCTGTAATTGTCTGTTTGGTGACTGTCTTCCTGGCAGGTCTAGAAGCTCTATAAGGGTAGACATAGTGTCTGCGTTAGTGTCCACAAATTGGGTGGCTTAAAACAACAGAAATCTGTTCACTCACAGGTTTGGAGATCAAAGATCATGTCCAGGTGTGGAAAGGTTGACTCCATCTGGAGGCTCCAATGGATAATCTGTTCCTTGCCTCTCTCTTAGCTTCTGGTCATTGCCAACAATCCTTGGCTTGTAGGCGAGTCTCTCTGACCTTGGCCTCTCTTGTCAGATGGTGTACTCCTTGTGTGTCTCTTCATAGCTCTTATAAGAATACCAGCCATTGGATTTAGAGCCTACTCTAACCTAGTACCGATCCAGATTGGTGATTTGAACCCACCCAGTGGCCCTCAGAAGAAAGGCCTGCCAATTTGCTTCCAAAAGATCAAACAGCCTCAAAAGCATATGAAGTGTAGTTCTGTTCTGCAGCATACAGAATCTTGAGTCAGAACTGACTTAACAGAAGCTGGGTAGGTTTTTATCTAGTCCAGTTTATTTCTAACTTCATCTCAACTAATGGTACCTGTAAAAACCTTATTTTCTAACAAAATCACATTCTGAGATTCCAGGTAGACATGAATTTGGGGGCACACTCTTCAACTCAGTTTAGTATCTATCTGGTTTGGAGTGCACCTCTGGTGTGTAACATGGTGGAGGAGATGGCTCTGTGGTATATATATGTACAAGTGTATGCATGTCTAGTTTTGCATGTGCATGTGTCTGTGAATGAGCATGAACTTGGCACATAGAGCATCAGCTTTTCATGGTTTTTTGCTGTCTCACCTCCTGAAAAGTACAAGGCCTGCTTTCTTCTGTCTCTTCTAGCTCTTGTTTTCCCCCACCACCCTCAGTGGTTAAGCTGCTAACTGAAAATTTGGGGGGTTGAACCCACTCAACAGAAGAAAGACTTGATGTCATGCTTTCATAGAGATGAACCAAAAATCAAGCCCATCGCCGTTGAGTCGATCCCAACTCATAGCGACCCTAATAGATTACAGCCAAGAAAACTCTGTATGGCAGTTCTACTCTGTCACAGGGGGTCATTGTGTGGCAAAAATGACCTGGTGGCATCCAACAACGACAGTAACCCTCAGCAGAGTATTTTCTTCATATTGAACATTTGCTCTGTATTTGATGATAATTTGTTGGTCTCAAAAGTGATAATTTTCCTACATTGGTCTAGCTCTAATTTGATTTTCATTATTTCTATATGAATTGAAAATAAATAATTGTTCATTCTTAGCACTTTACAGATTTCAAAGCTCTTTTAAATACACAGTAACCAAAAAACCAAACCTGTTACTGTCAAGCCAGTTCTGACTCATTACAACCCTATAAGACAGAGTCCCACAGGATTTCAAAAAAGTGTCTGATGGATTCAAACTGCCAATCTTTTGGTTCGCAGCCAAATGCTAACTACTGCACCACCAGGGCCCATAAGCCCGTCCTAAATTGGAGTCTCTGGGTAGTATAAATGGCTACCACAGTTGGCTAACAGAAAGATTGGTGATTTCAGGCCACCGAGAGGCTGCTAGAAAGGAAAGATCTAGCAATTAGCCACTGGAAATTAGCCATTGAAAACCCTGTGGAGGGCAGTTCTGCTCGGACACACATGCAGTCACCGTGAGTCAGAATCAACTTGATGGCAACTGTTACAAAAAAAATATACTTAAGTGGATGGACAATTTTCTTCCGATAGGGAAATAGAAAGGATTTTCCTGGCTCAGGTTCAATTTGAAGAGGTCCACTGCCTCTCCTTCTAATGGGGGCCAGAGGGAAACCAAACTGAAACGGAACTCAGGCACTGCCACTTACTCTCAGGACCCTCCAACAAGTGCCATAAACTCTCTGTCACAGTCTTCTCATCTGAAAAAGCAGAAAAATAATACCTCATTCCTAGGGCTGGCTGTGCAGCTCAGGGGAGAGAATCTGGACGGGGCTAGCTTACAGGAGGCAATGGGCAAATGTTAGTTCCTTTTTGTCTTCTCAGTTGGGGAAGCCTTCCTAGAAGAGCCAGATTTAAAACTTCTTCAGAATAGTGAGACAAAATCCAAACATTGGCCTCGTCCTCAATCCTCAGTTTCTAGCGTCCCTAGCCCCTACCTTCTACCCTCAGGGAAGCTAAAAACACCCAGGCCAACTTCTTCCAAGCTTTGTCTAACCAAGAAACAAACCAAACCAAACCCATTGCCATCAAGTCGATTCCAACTCATGATGACCCTAGAGGACAGTGTAGAACTGTCCCATAGAATTTCCAAGGAGCATCTGGCGGATTGGAATGGCTGATCTTTTGATTAGCAGACATAGCTCTTAACCAGTATGCTATCAGGCTTTCTCTACCAGTTTTATTTCCTCTTCACCCCGCCCCATTGCTCCTATCTGAAACTCTTGAAAAGAAATCCTGCCATCTGTCTCTGTTTTTCCAAAACATCTCTTGCAAAATATGAAGTTTTAATAACAGAGAAATGTTCATTTGGTGGATTACGGAGTGGTAAAAGCCAGATGGTGGAGGCACACACACCAAAATGCTGGACCCATTCCATTCTTACAGAGGGGAGGTGAAGTATCTAATAAAGCAAAAGGAAAAAAAAAAGGCAGGACACATGAACCAGGTTTCCTCTTCCTTCCCTTCTCTAGCAGCAATTAAACAACTTTTACACACCACGTAGTCTTCAGTAGAGGATGCTAATGACGTCCCTGATGCCCTCTTCATCTGATCAGGCTTAATTGTCTGTGTCAGGCTGCCAATTAAGGAAAGGCTCTCCTCTCGTACAAACTTCCCGAGCCACCTGAAAGGTTAATTGAATCATGTACATGTGACGCTCCAGTGGACAGGAGGTTTTAGAACTCCTTACAGACAGAGGATCTATTGGGAGAGAAAATTTTAAAAGTGCAATCACTGTACAGCCCAGGTGGAATCCCAGAGAGGGGGAAAGTGACCAGAGCCATCTTCCTGCCTCAGTCCCCTCCTCCCTTTGTGTTCAGCTTTTTCAGAGTACCTTAGTCATGCCCCAGGTGTCTCCCTGCTGCTTTTCTAGGAATGGCAAAGTGGTCTAGGGTTGGTTCATCCTGGGGCTTGGGTCTGCTTCAGATGGGTTGCCTTACCCTTTAACAGAATGTGGGGTGCTTCTTTTACGTGAACTCTATGCTGCCCAGGGAACTGTCTCTAAGAGGCTCTTAAAGTTTATTTCATTTTCATCACATTTGTTTCAGGTTACTTAGGGATCATGGGCCAAGGAGAAATATCAAGTTGTTTGCCATAAGCAGCTGGGACAGGTAGAAACTTTCAGAATGGCACAGTGACTAGGAATACAGCCTTTGGTGCTAGGCTGATGGGTTCAAATTCTGGCTCTGAAACTTACTGCCTAGGTGACTTGGGCAAGTAACTGAACTGCTTTGTGCCTCTTGTTTCTCATTTGTAAAATGTGAGTATCAATAGTATTATATAAAGATTAACTGTGATAATTTGCACAAATCGCTTCATGTCTGGTATGTAGTAAGTATTCAATAAATGTTAGCTTTCGGTCATTCATGTGTTTAACAAATACTTGTTCGATTTGCCTAATTTGGCTCCAAATGACTTTTTCTTGAGACATATTGATTGGATCATAGTTCACATACAATGCAATGCTTCCCTTTTAAGTATACAGTTCTGTGAGTTTTGACAAATGTGTGTAATTGTGTAACTTCATCCACAATGAAGATATGGTACGTTTTCCAACCCCCCAAAACTCCCACATGCCCCTCAGCAGTCGGCCATCTTTCTGCCATCCTCAGCAGCCACAGATCTTGGTTCTGTCGCTGTAATTTTGCCTTTTCCTGAGTGTCACATAAATGGAATCATATAGTACGTAGCTTTTCATATCTGGTCTCTTTCACTCAACATAACACTTTTGAGATACATCCCTGTTGCTGCACGTTATTCATTCTTCTTGTGACTAATAGTCCATTGTATCACAAGTTATTTATCTTTTTATCCATTGTTGGGTATTTATTTCCAGCATGGAAATAAATATTTATTTCCAGTATGGAAATATGTATTTATTTATTTATTTTCCAGTATGGAGGTATTTATTTCCAGTATGGAGTTATTAGGAAAACAGCTGCTATAAGACTTCACATTCAGGTCTTTCTGTGGACAAGAATTTTAATTTCTCTTACCACTTCCTTATAATAAGTATAGGTTTAAATACATAAGAAATTCTCAAACCGCTTCCCGTAGAGGCTGAACAATTCTGCATTCCAACCAGAAAGGTATAAGAGCTCTAATTTCTCTGTAGATCCTCACTAGGACTTGGTATGATCGGTCTTATGATTTTAGCCATTGTAATGGTTGTATAATGGTATCTCATTCTGGTTTCAATCTGAATTTCTAACCCTTAATTTTTGACTTTTTCAGAAAAAACAAGAAAATTTAACATGTTTGATGGCTTGTTTGCATATTCTGACGGGAATTCCCAAAGAAGAATTCCATTTATACTGAACAACACAAATACAGCCTTCCATGGGCTACTCTGAAGTTCAGCATTCACTGAATGATTACATTTTGGGCCAGTTGTTCTTAAAACTCTACCTGTTGCCTCATAACAGACTCTTGCAATGCATCGTGACAATTCATAGCCACCTCTGAGGTCAGTTGGCATAGGTTCATGCTGCTCGGTAACTCTGACCTCAGATGCCTCATGCGTAAGGATTAAATGAACTGATATATGTAAAAGACTTGGCAAATGCCTGACACATAGTAATTGCTCAATAAAAGAAGCTACCATTATATTTCTTCACTCATGTTTTTGTTCTTTGCCACTGATACTTTTGTCCCAGTTTGTGCATAACAATTCTAAACTTTCCAGTGTATCATGATTCTAGTGTTGAATGGAATTTGAACAGGAACCCAGTGGATTGACTGCTCAGAACCCAGCACACTGGGAGGGTTGTCTAAACCTTCCACTACACTACACAGATATAGTGTAGGAAGAGCATCTGGAAAGAGAAGAGGTGTTACTACTTGCTGTTTCTAAGAACTCGAAAACTCAAAAGAGGGCTATCATGGATTGAGTAAACTGGGCATTTACAACATGCAGGGTGACGATATATTCTTCAAATCAGGACATTTTTGAGACTGAAAGGGGCCCTACTAAGACAGCAAGTGTAAACCAAGATTGTCTCAGATAAGTCAGAATCTGTAATGTCCTTAGAAATATTCCAGGCACTGTGTTTGGTACATAAAATATTTTATTTAATTACTGAACTGATCACATTCAGGTAAAAGTAAATATCATTATTCTTATTTTGCAACCAGGGAAGTGAGGTTTATGAGAGGTTAACTGACTTGCCCCTTGAATCACGGTGGTGATCAGGAGATCTGGGACTTGGATCCAGGGTTCCTGGAACCCAGGCTCCCGCCTGCACCCCTGCCCTTTCCACCATCAAGCCTTCAGGGCTTCCACCAGATGAAGCTCTTTTGCTTCTCTGATGCCCTTCCCTTTTTAAAAAGCATTAGTGAAATTTTTCAGGCATTTAGAAGGCACAGAAATCATCAATGCCCATATGCCATCATCCAGCATCAGAGATAAAGCATTACAAATCCATTTCTCATTCCATGCATCCCTTCCAATCATATTTACCAATCCGCAGAAAGGTAGCCATTATTGTCAATTTGATTTTACAACTTCCGTATAAGGCTTTTTTACTACGAACATTGTGGATGTACCTGGAAATGACACACAGTCTAGTTTTCTAAGCTTTTAAATTTTGTATAAATGGCAATATATTGGGCGTAATGTCCAGTCATTATCTAAGACCTATCAGTACAGGCGAGCCTAATTCAAAAACGTGTGCATAGTTTTGGTAAAGCAGCATCTCCTTTTCTTCCCATGCTCCGTATACACCCTCTGGTAAAGTATAAGACTTACGCAGTCCGAATTTGCACCTCAGTTACTTTAAAAAACTAAAACAGGAGTACTGCCTCCCTCCTGCCTTGTCTGGAGTGCCTCAGTTCAAAGTCATGGCCTCTGCCCCCCGGGTTCATGGACACACATGAGCTTCCTTCCAGCATACTTGGCTGTTGTGGAGCTTTTAATTGCTGCTAAGATATTTCCTGAGGACTTAGTAGATGGCTCCTCCCCAATAGACTGCATTTCCATATACGAACAGCATCAGATAGGACAAAAAGCATAGATCTTGGAGTCAGACAAGATTGCATTAAAATCCTGGCTCCAGTACTACAGATACTAGTAGAATCATTAGGGAATATTAAGAAGAACTTTATTCCAATAAATTAAAAACTTAGATGAAGTGGACAAGTTACTTAAAGGCATGAACTGCCAAAACAGATGGAAGAAGGTATAGAAAAACCTGGACTCCTGTATCTGTTAAGTTCTGGGTCTATAGCTATCTAGATCCAGATCTAGATCTATTAAGGAGCATTGGAGGTGCAGTGGTTAAGAGCTCAATTGGTAATCAAAAAGTCGGCAGTTCAAATCTAACAGTTGCTCCTTAGAAACGATATGGGGCAATTCTAGTCTGTCCTAGAGGGTTGCTGTGAGTTGCAATTGATTCACTGGCAATGGGCTTATGTATTAAAGAATTTTAACTAGTAATTAAAAACTTTCTCACACACACACAAAAAACACTACGAAGAATTGCCAATCTCCCACAAAATCTTTGAGAAAATAAGGAGGAAGAAATACTTTTCAAATCATTTTATGAGGACAGAATCACCCTAACACCAAAATCAAAGCTATTAGAAGAAAACTGTATGACTACAGTCACAAAGTCCTTAACAAATTATTAGTAAATAAGCAATAATAAAAAGAGTAATGCATTACAACTAAGTGAGGTTCGTGCTAGAAATGCAAAGCTGGTTTAGCATTCATATATCAATCAGTGAAATCATCACATTATCAAAACAGATAAGAAAAACCATTTTGTTGTGAGAAGTACAGGGTGGGAAGGAGGAGTGTGCTGTCATGAGGGTGGAGTTGGGAGAGAGCAGAATTGCACAGTGGTGTGGAGGAGGGTTTTATATGACAAATTGATTTGGATTATAAATTTTCACATAAAGCACAATAAAATGTTTTTTTTAAATGGAAACCATTTTATCTCATATCAGGAAAAGCATTTGACAAAATTCAATATCCATTCATTTTTTAATCAAAAATAAAAAAACTAGAAATAAAAGACAAATTTCATAACCTAATGAAGGATATTAATGAAAAATTTACAACCAAAATCATACTCACTATTGAAATATTGAATGTTTTTCTCTTAATACTGGAAAAATCCATTCTCATCACACCTATTCAACATTATATTGAGTATCTGAGCTAAAGCAATAAGGCAAGAAAAGGCATACAGATTAGATAGGAATAGGCAAAATTGTCTTTATTCGTAGACAACACAATCACATAGTTATAAACTCCTAAGAAACCTATGAATAAAGCTACATATGTCCAAAAAACAACTTGGACATAAATGTCCATAAGAGCTTTTTCATAACTGTCAAAACTCAGAAACAATCTGATATCTATTAGCAGGTGAAAGAATAAATATTCAACAACAAAATGAAATAAATGACTAACGCATGCAAAAACACAGAAGAATACTTAAAGATATGCCCAACAAAAAAGGAAAAAAAGCAAATGCAAAAGAGTATTTATTGAGCCCTTACTACAAGAAACTGAGAGACTTGGATAAATGGAAAAACCTACCCTGCTCATGGATAGGAAGACTTAACATTGTGAAAATGTCTATTTTACTCAAAGCAACCTACTTATATAATGCAATCTCAATACAAGTTCCAGTGTCATTTTTTAATGAGATGGAGAAACAAATCACCAGTTTTGTTCGGAAAAGGAAGAAGCCCCGGATAAGTAAGGTACTATTAAAGAAGAAGAACACACTGGGAGGCCTCTCATTACCCAACCTTAGAACATACTACACTGCCACGGTGGTCAAAACAGCCTGGTATTGGTACAAGAACAGACAGACTGATCAATGGAACAGAATTGAGACCCCAGAGATGACACCATCTGCCTATGAACAGTTGATATTCGACAAAGGCCCTAAGACATTAAACTGGGGTAAAAACAGTATCTTCAACAAATGGTGCTGGCAAAACTGAATATCCATCTGCAATAAACTGAACCAAGATCCATATCTTACACCTTATACAAAACCCACTCCAACTGGATAAAAGACCTAAATATCAAACCTAAAACGATAAAGCTCATCCAAGAAAAGATAGGAACAACAATGTAAGTTTCAATACACAATGTAGACAGACTTCAAAATCTGTCAAACAAACCACAATCAACAGAAGAGAAAATGGATAAATGAGAACTACTAAGAATCAAACACTTTTGCTCATCCAAAGACGTTATTAACAGAGTTTAAAGGCCACTTACAGAATGGGAAAAAATATTTGGCAACTCCATGTCAGACCGATGCCTGATCTCCATAATCTATAAAATAACACAAAATATCAATAAGAAGAAGATAAATCATCCACTTGAGCAATGGGCAAAGGAGATGGACAGACATATCTCTAAAGAGGAGATCCAAGCAGCCAAAAAACACATGCGGACATGTTCACGATCTTCAGTTATTAAAGAAATTCAAATCAAGACTACAATGAGATACCATCTAACCCCAACAAAGTTGGCCATGATCTAAAAAAACACAAAACAACAAATGCTGGAGAGGCTGTGGAGAAAGTGGCACTCTCCTACACTGTTGGTAGGGTTGTAAAACGGTCCAGCCTCTTTCGAAAGCAATCTGGTGCTTCCTGAAAAAAAGGGATATAGATATATCATTTGACCCAGTAATTCCACTACTTGGAATATATCCTACAGAATCAAGGTCTTAAACACCAACTGACACATACACAAAAATGTTTATCACAGCACAGTCCACAATGGCAAAAAGATGGAATCAACCGAGATGCCCAACAACAGAGAAATGGATAGGTAAACTATGGTATATATACTCAATGGAGCACTATGCAATGATAAAGAATAATGAGGATTCCAGGAGACATCTCATAACCTGGTTTCAACTGGAAGACATTGCATTGAGTGAAAGTAGTCAGCGACAAAAGGACAAATATTGTATGAGACCCCTATGATAAGATCTCAAAAACAGACTTATGTATAGAAGAAAGGACTCTTTGATGGCTGCAAGGGAGGGGAGGGAGGGAGGGCGATGGGAGGAGGGTTTACATTAGATAGTTGGTAGAAATATGTTTGGGTGAAATCGGTGAGAGTACACATTAAAAACAAGAACAGTGCTGAGTGGACTTCAGCATAACTTGAATACTCCTTCCATCTTAACCCAACATTGCAAGGACAGAGTAGCTGGGACTGAGGGCCAGAGACCATACTCTCAGGCAAAATTGAGGGCAATTGACACAACTAGCATTTTGCTAAGAGGCTCTCTGCATCCCACATTGGTGAGTGGCATCTGGGGTCTTAAAAGCTGCCAAGCTGCCATCCGAGCACACAGCAAATGGTCCCAACTAAGCAGGAACGGATGTTCACCAAGGACCAAAATGACATGGGGTAAAGACAACCCAGAAGATAGAGAGACCCACATGAGTGGGTGCCTATTTCGACTTGGGACCAGAAGAACTGGATAGTGCCCGGCCACCACCAGTGATGGCCGCGATGGAGCTCACTAAATTGAGTCTCACTGGCAACACGAGAATAAAAAGGGGTGCACCCTGAGATCTCCACTAAAAGACCACAAATGATGGTCCAGCGGCTTTGACGTCCCATGGGAGCATGGCCCCTGGCCCTGATGCTGCCCTTGCACATAAATCATAACAAAGGTCCACTCTTTGGACACAAATGGATTGGACTTGGTGATGCAGAGTGACCATATATTGGATGCACTTTATGGTTCTATGCATCTATAGGATATCATCCTGCTGACCTCTGGCTGGAGGAAGGAGAGTGGATGGAGAGAAAGGGAAAGGAGACTGTTGGGAGGATGAGACCTGTATGAAGCAGAGAGGAATAGTGTGCTGTCACTGGGCAAGGAGAGCAGTGGAAGCTGCATATAGGTGGGCATGTAAATTTATATGGGAATGTACATTTTCACTCAGTTATAATAAAAAAAAGAGTATGTATTGTATGTTTTCAATTATTTGAAACTTTAGGAAAGATAAATCTAATATACAATGAAGAGAACTAGTCAAAGGTTGCCTGGGGCTTGATTAGGTAATGGCATAAAGGAAACGTTGGGATTATGGAAGTGTCCTATATCTTGATTGTGGTGGTTATACTTGTCAAAACTCATCACATTGTTCACTTAAAATATGTTTAGTCTATTGCTTGCAAATTGTACCTCAGTAAAGTTGACTAAAAAAATTCTGTCCTCATCATTTACGTAGCAGTCTAGACCAGCTAATTTATCCCTTGCAGCCTCAAGTTAAGGAGTTCTGTTGGTACAGAGGGGTCCTGGAAGTGCAGTCACTAAGAGCTTGGCTGCTAAGCAAAAAGTCAGCAGTTAGAATCCACCAGGTGCTCCTTGGAAACCATATGGGGAAGTTCTGCTCTGCCCTATGGGGTCACTATGAGTCGGAATTGACAGCAGCAGGCTATTTTTTTGTTTGTTTGTTTGTTTCAGAGGTGCAGTGGAGCCCAGGTAACACAGTGGTTAAGAGATGACTGCTGAAGAACTGGGCAGTTAGAATCCACCAGCCATTCCTTGGAACTCTATGGGGCAGTCCTACTCTGTCCTATAGGGCTGCTATGAGTCAGAATCAACTTGACAGCAATAGTTTGGGTTATGAATGGTGCCGAGGTTAAGTATTCAGCTGTTTAAATGAAATGTCAGTGGTTGTAACCCACCAGCCAGCCCATGGAAGAAACATGTGTCAGTCAGCTTCCATCAAGATTTACAGCCTTGGAAACCCTATGAAGCAGTTCTGTTCTGTCTTTTAGGATGGCTACGAATCAGAATCATCTCAGCAGTGGTTTTGGCTTGGATTTAGCTTCAATTTCCTCACAAAATGGCAATGATAATATTTACTTTGGAGATCTGCTGTGATGACTTATGGTGACAATCTGTCTACATATGGTGCTTGGTACAGAGTAAGCGAGTACTCGATAAGAACTAACTTATCACTAATAAATGATATCTAAAGATTCAAAGAGGTGACTCTAATGGTGGAATTTTTGATGTGAGAAGAAACATAGATGATTCTATAAAAGCAGGAAGTCTAGGTGAGTGTCCTTGAAAATGGTCACCTTTCCTACCCTCCCTAGAGCCAGCCCTAGGTATGGAATTTAAACTATACAGCCTTACATTTGCAAGCAACTGTATTTCATTTGACTCCCAAAGCCAACTTTGGAAGTCAATAGAGCATAGAACGTATCACCTGGGACTTGCCCAAAGTGAAACAAATAGTCCAAGTCTAAAATCCAAAGACTGTGGGTAGCTTCATGTATTATCCACAGAAGGGTCACTGCAGGAGGGGTTCTGCTTTAGCAGAACATCAGAGCGATCACCCTGTTAACACACTTTGCTTTAGAGATCAGGTGCCATGCACAAGGTCACAAAGAAATTAGTGGCAGAATGTGACATCTCCTGGGCCTCTGCCTAGGGTGCTTTTTCTGCATCTCCTACCTCACTCTTCCTGGGAAACGGTGATAGACCTGGTATTCACCCTTGACCCTCAGCAGGGCTTAGCAGCAAGTGTGGTCTTCCTTCTCCTCTGGCAGGACAAACAGCCAGGGATGATGAAGGTCAAAGGCCTGTCGGCTGGGCTGGTCCAGTCAGCGAGGATGCCCCATCCCAGGTGCCCGAGAGCTGGAGGGGCGGAGTAATTAATTTCTATGCATATCATTGCCAGGATCACTTACTGAGCCACAGAGGGAGATCAGAGATGTCACCCAGTAAATTGAGTCAGAGCCTTCACCTCACTGCGAGGCTGGCAATTTTACACAGTGCTTGACACGGTAACAAACACAGAGTACAAAAAAGCAAGCAACTCCCCTGAGTGATGGACAGGGGGAATTGGCCCAATAAATTGTTCCCTGTAAAAAGCCATGTTTCCCTCATTAAAAGGCAGTGAATTCTCTATTGCTTTTCATTAGCTCTGGCCTTGCTAGACAGGAGCTTTAATTGACAGTGTGGTTACCGGAGGTGGGCCCTGAGGTGAGGAAGACAAAGAAGCTGAAAAGAGATTCTTATTTATTAAGGTGGAGGTGACAGGCTGCTGCTTAATAAGTTTTGGGCATAGGGCCGGGAGGTGGGAGAATGGTCAGGCCCTCTGAGGGTTGCTCCAAGGGCATTGCACCACAGAGCCTGCAGAGCTGGTCAAACTCATCAGAGAAGGTGCGCCTCCCCCACCGCCCCAGGTGGGGTGAAGGTCACTTCTGCCCAGCCTACGGAAGCTAAGAGCTTGGGACTTGGGCCAAAGCCTGGGATCCAGTCCTGTTTGTCACAAGACCACTGAGGAGGAATCCCTCGGGCATGATACTTGAGCCAAAGCCTGGGATCCAGTCCTGTTTGTCACTAGACCATTAGACCACTGAGGAGGAGTCCCTCGGTCGTGCAAACAATTAACACCTTCAACTGCCAACCAAATGTTGGAGGTTCAAGTCTACCAAGAGGCACCTTGAAAGAAAGGCCTGCCTGCCCACTTTCAGAAAGTCAGCATCAAAAAACCCATGGGGTGTGGTTCTACTCTGTCACATAGAGCATCACCATGAGTGAAAGTCAACACATGAGCGACTGGTAAAAGGCCAATGTGCAATTTTGGAAAAGCTACTGCCTCTTTCTGGGCCTCAACTTTTCCATCTGAAAACTGAGAAGGAGGAGATCAAATGGGTTCATCTCTGTGAAAACACTGAGGGGACAAAATTTTAAAATACCATAGATACTTTTGCTGTACCAATTCTTATCACTATAATCATAGTTGTTTTTTTTTTTTTAAGTATAAGCACAGACACAAAGGTCTACCTAATTTAAAGAAGTGTCATTTGTTCCTTTCACCATTCATTTTGATGTTTAAATTGCCCCGGATTCGGCCAACGGGAGCCATTGCAAGCTGGCTCCTGTGTTGTTTCACATGCTTTATTCATGTTCTGAGTACTTCCTTGTCTTCTGACGCAAGAAGATGTCCCAGGCTTGCTTGATACTTTCCGTATCTCAGCTTGGAATCAGATATTTCTCCAAGGAAGCTTGGTTGTTTTTAGTGGATCAAAAGCAAAACAAAACATAGAGCAGACCCCCAAAAACTCAAACCAGTTGCCATCAAGTTGACTCCAACTCGTGGTGACCTCCTGTGTGTCAGAGTAGAGCTGTGCTCCATAGCGTTTCCAGAAGTAGATCACCAGGCTCTCTTCCAAGGTACCTCTGGGTGGACTTATACCTTCAGATTTTTGGTTAGGAGCTGAATGCATTAACTATTTGCACCACCCTGGAGCTCCACATTGAACATGAGGTGTAGACCACCTACATAATTATTCGGTGCACATTACATTCCAGGCCATTCTATTGGTGGCTAAGAACACAATGGTGAGTGGAAAAGAAACAGCCTTTATTCTCCTGGAAAAGACAGCTCAGAGGGAGGAGGCAGACATAATTTACATACTCAGATAAATAAATGTGAAGTCACAATGAGCTTCACTGATGAAGAAGAGGACCAGGAGTTCTACAGGGGAATAATACCAGGGAAGTGACTTGGCCTGGAAGACTGGAAAATGGACCAGATCTGCCTCTTTTGTCATGCAATTCCCAATAAGTCTCAGAGAAGGGACTCAATCAATGAAAAAGACAAAAGAATGAATCTACGAAATAGGCCTGAGTTAGGAGAAGATACCCAAGTATCACCTGGTCAGGAAAGGAATTTTAGTAGACACAACCAAGGACTCTTAAGGAAGTTTTTAGCTGCCTTCAAGTACACTGTGACTCATGGCAATACCAGGAAAAAGAGAATAAAGTGCTGCCAGTTCTTGTGCCATTCCCATGATCAATTACAGAACAGACTGATGGGATTTATTTTCACTGGCTAATTGTTGGAAGTACGTCATCCAACAAGACGGTGGTGCATCCAAGAAAAAACCCTCCCCCTCCGAGGAAGAAAACGGCTGCTGGTGAGGCTGAGACACTGGAACACTTCGGCACCGACGGCAGGAAGGGAAAAGGCTGGAAGCCTTTTGGAAGGCCACTTGGCACTTCCTTCCAGAGTGGAAAACTGAAAAAGCACAAGATTTAGCAATTCTGGCTTCTCAGAAGACAGGCTGGAGCAATGAGAGCCGCCAGCCGCAGACGTTCGATGAAGGTTCAGAGGGCCAAAAGCGGGGAACAGACGGCCTCGTGAACCGATAAATGGTCAGGGCATCACGGGACATCCCCATGCCAAAAAGATAGAGCAACCGGACGGGTGTCTCACAGCATGCACCCCTAAAACCCTTGCAAATGGATCAGAGAGCTGAAGGTCCAGTCTCCAAAGGGAATGATCCCTGGGTGCAGTGCAGTCTTGGGGACGACGGCTGAGAGCCCCCAGCACCAAGGCATACGGACATTTGAACTGCGACAAACCCCAGAAGAGAAGCAGATCACTGAGACCTCCAGAGACAGCCAAGCGTTCTGCTTCTCCCAAGATCTCACCCAAGGAGTGCAGTGGCTGCCTGGAGACTGTACAGAACGCATGGGGCTCTCACAAACCCAATCAGTGTCTCCTCTCGAGAAGCAGGAACACCTTCAGGCAGCCCATAGATATGGGCGGAAAAGCACTCCTTCACCTGCCGTGGGAGCAACGCCAAGGAAAACGGCAGTGAGAGATCACCATGGGCCTCCGAAAGCCAAAGCAAACCCAACGCCGTCGAGCCGATTCCCACTCCTGGCAACCCAAAGGATATTCTGCCTCCTTCTTTGGTGAGTACAGTCTAGGGTCCCAAAGTTCTTTCTTTTTCCTAGTCCATGGCAGTCTAGAAGCACCACTGAAGTCTGTTAAGCACCCTAGCCACACCTATGCCTCCATATGAAGTGCATTGGCTGGGAATTGAACCTGAGTCTTCCACGTGGAAAGCAAGAATTGTACTACTGAACCATCCTTATCTTCTTCTTTAGACAGACTACCCCAAATTTATAGGATTCTGTTCCTGAACAATTTGGCCTCCACACGCTTAGCTCTCAGATGATTGTAGGAACACAAGAAACTGGACTAAAGGCCATCTACCCATTCTTAAGAGCGTTGTTCTTCCCACCAACATTCCTCTTTGAGTCTTTAATTCTCCTCCATCCCCTCCTCTTCCACCTCCCCAGGGATGCTCAAAAAGAACCACTGTGCATGCCTGGCACTCCATGCCTTGGTGTCCTCCAAAGAAATACCAGCACGGAGTGTCCAATAATTAATTTGATGTCATACCCACTGTTTATTTAATACAAATTTAACACCACATTAAAAAGGCTGAACTATGCAGCATAGCATGACAATGAGCTGGAAGCTTCCCAAGTAGAGGCCAGGAACTAGCTAATTGGTCAGATGTGCAGTATGGCTTCAACTAAGATGTAATCAACACGCCACTCTTCTGATGTTTCACCAGCAAGGGATACTACCCACAATCATTCAGTTTCCTGATATCCCAGCTGGAGAATGGCCTGAGGGCCCTAACCATGCAGGTGGCATCAATACCAGCTCTAGACTTCCCGAGGAGATGATGCTGGGGCATCTCCAAACCACAGGCAGGAAGGCAAGATCTGTCTGCCAACATTGCAGCTTCTCACCACTCAGATGCCATCTGCTCCAGATTGCTTGCTGCTTTCTGGAGGGAGGACCTTAAAAAAACCACTCTGAGCTTGCTCTCTGCCCCACCCCCCAAAGTAAACTGAGAGCTCTGGGTATGAGGCAAAAGTGCCTCAGTTAACAAGTATGTGGTGCCTGAGGACCTGTGTATCTGCTGCTATCTTGCCCATTTGATTTCTGTGGCTCCTCTGCATCTGAGCAGCTACGAGCTTCCTGTCCACCTGCTCCCCCAAATCTTCAGCACGGCATCAGCCTGGCCCTCTTTTGCCTCCAAGACTTCCTAGGAGCCTCACCACAGGTCCAGGTCTTAATTCTGCTATCCTACTCAACCCCTTCTGATGTCCAAACACTAAGTACAACTCTTGACCCCTGATGCCCAGCCTACCTACTGGCACCTTGGGCATGTGGCCTGCTGAGACTTCATCACCTAAACCCGTCTGCCTGGAATCTGAGTCAGTGCCAGCTCAGCTGGTACCAAGTCTTTAAGTTCACCTCAACCACCAGCCTCCCAGCTTTTCTCCCGGCTACCTCATCGTCATCTGATCTCCTGTTCCGGGCACTGGCCCAGACCCCATCCTTTTCTTTCCTTCTTCTCATCTGCTTTCACAACAACCTTCCCCTTTGCCCTAGTGTAGCTTGTGTCTGCTCAGAGCAGTCAGTCCTTCCTGGACACAACATCCCTTTTAGTTGTTACACACGCTCAGCTCCAAGCAAGACTGCCCTCAGTCAGAAATGCATGAAACTAACCAGTGCCCATGCTCTGCGTTAGCTTGCCTGTGAACCACCTTTGACCTTTGGTACCAAATCAAACCTGAGGCTATGTTCTCCTGTATTCATAAGTTTTGGCAACTCAGCTTATCTTGTTCTCCCAAGTCTCTGTCCTGATAACTGGCGAGAACCTTTGCTTTTCTAGTCCTCTGGCCTGCCTTGGTCCTATCATCCGCCACTCTGAGGCCTGGACTCCAGCTGTGCATTCAGGGTCCAGCTTCATGTCCACAGAGCTTCCTGTCAATGCTTGTTGTCATGTCTCCTACTGTTCAACATCTGTATGAGCCAGCTCCAATAATACCCTGTCACATCCTGCTGGGCTGTCCTGGTGCAGACTAGCCTACTGCTCTTTAACATGGTCTGTTCTCATTGAGGGCCACTGGTGTCAATCCTCAGCCATAGGGCCCCTCTTCTAGGATTGTGTACACATCAGTGTTCCCTGGCTCTGACCACCAAGCAGGCAGAAGACTGTCAAGCAGTCTTTTCTAATGAGTAATTTCTATACTATCAATCAATGAGGCCATAAAAAACTAAATAAATAAGCCATTGCTATTGAGTCAGCTCTGACTCAGGGTGACCCTAAATGTGTCAGAGTAGAACTGTGATTGATAGGGCTTTCAATGGTTAGTTTTCTGAAAGCAGGTCACCAAGCCCTTCATCTGAGGTACATCTGAATTGACCCGGACTTCCAAACTTTTGGTTAGTAGTGGGTGCATTAACTGTTTGGGTTAAGGACTCTGAATGAAAAAGAGGTAAAAGAAGGAAGGGAAAATTAATAGTGGGCAAGGGCAGACAGATGAAGTTTCAGAGGAGATCTTCAGGACTTTGACTTTGACTTTCTGTGTCTTTAGAGATGGAGTGACATTATTTACTCCTGCGAAGCTATAAAGCTAAAGGAATACCCACACAGATTTATTTATTAATTCATTGAACTTTTAAACATTTATTGAGCATCTTCTTGTCTCTGGCACAGTAGGGGTACCAGGAATGTAACAATGACTACGACACAATTGCTATTAGAATTCACAATCTTGAGGAAAAGAAACGCTTAAAGAGAGAGTTGTGTTCAGTGCAATGACAAAGCTGTGGGGGGTGGGGAGGGGGTATTATGAGTGCACACAGAAACAGGACGGATGGTAAGCTGAGATAAGATGGGAAGCCTTCCTGAAGGTATGGATGACTAAGCTATGTCCAAAAAGATGAATGTGACTCAGTCAGACAAATGGGGACAGAAGGCCATCCCAGACTGAAGGAGCAACATGAATAGAGACTTGTGGTAGAGAAACAATCTAGGGAAGGTGTGTGTTCAGGGGCCTGGGAGAATTAGAAACAGATCAGGGTTCTTAGAGCATAAGCTTAAAGGCAGAACATAACACATGATCAGCCCAGAGATATGTGGAGACCTAAATGTCACGCTAAGAAGTGGTGACGGTACTAGTGCAATGACAGATATACCGACCTACAGAACAGAATTGAGAACTGAGAGCTAAAACCATCCACCTATGGCCACTCTATGGAGCAGTTCTACTCTGTCTTATAGGGTTGCTATGAGTCAGAATGGACTTGACAGCAGTGGGTTTGGTTTGGGTGTGTTCATCTCATCTTCAATGAGAGCCCAAAGTCCATCAAATGGGAAAAGGACAGTCTTTTTAGCAGAGAGTACTGGCAAAACTTGATGTCCTCTCATAACATGGAGCAAACTGGAGGACATTATGCAGAGTGAAAAGAGTTAATCACAGAGGACAGATGTTCTGTGAGACTACTACTACAAAAACTCACGAACAGGTTACTGTATAGAGAGAAACAATCTTGGGTGGTTACCAGAGAGGGGAGGAGTGGGGAGGACAGAAAAAAAGAAGCTAGGAATTTACTTAGTTCCCGACTTGACGGCACGTGGCTCAGCTCAGGACATGGGAATCATTCAGTAGTTTAAGCAGAGAAGTGATTGCCGGGAGCCAGATCCAACACTTTTCAGGGTCCCGCACGGAGGGAGGGAAGACGTCGACGGGAAATGAATAAAGGAGACAGGAAAGAATTTTCTGGTTTAAGGCAGCCCAATCAGCAAAAGATTTTTTTCTGTGTCGAGAGCTGTCCATCTTTATTCTTTATAGGTCAGGTGACGTAATGATCACCCAATTTTCTTCATCATATAAACTATTGGCTAACAAGAAACTAACATAACATTATTGGCTAACAAGAAAGTGACCCTTCGTGGTCTTCTTCTTCTACTTAATTGCCAAGGCTTTTTGGATAATGGTTTGAACCAGGTGTTAAATGTCAGTGAACACAATTAATGGTTTTATTCGTACCTCAAAGTGGAAGGTACAGAGGGGTAAACTTCTCAAGGCTTCACCATTTGGCTGTCTCCATTTGTTTCTCTAAGTTTTTATTTATATCTTCCTGTGCAGCTAGTAAGAGCCTGCCGTTCCCTAATTAAGCCAGCTGCACTAAGAAAGATGTTTCTTCAGTGTTTATCAGTTTGCCATACCAACTATAAAGAATCTAGAAGTTTATTTGTTCTTTCTTGCTGTACCGAGTGAGATGCTTGTGTAGTTTTAATGGCTATGTGGAGAGTTGTCCTTGAGAGCTTTTCAAGGGTTAGCTTGCAAACCTGTGTATGTGGAGAAAAGGGAGGGGGGAATGCAATTAGGGGGAAGCCAGTGAAGCTAGGCAGGCCTCAATGCTATTAGGCATGCTGCATTGAAATCCATTCCTCTGATCTCTATACCCCAGAAGTTCCTGGTCAGATTTTCCCAGTATAATTCCATAAACTGAGGGGGTTATGAAGCCCCTCTTAGGAGGCACCTCCTTGATCCTCATGTTGGGACAGGGGGGCCTGTTCCCTACAAGTGATGTGATCAGATTTGGTGTTAGAAAGAGCATTTGAGTTAGAAGATGGAAGACTAGAGCAAAGGAGAGAAATCAACCAAACAACCAGCTGCAGTTAAGTTGGTTCCAACTCAGTGACACCATATGTTGCAGAGTAAACCCTATCCCATCGGGTTTTCAAGGTTGAGACCTTTCTGAACATGATTGTCAGGCCTTTCTTCTGAGGTGCCTCTGGGTGGGTTTAAACTGACAACCTTACAGATGGTAGAGAGCACTTAGCATTTGTGTCACCCGGGAACTCCTAGAGGAGGAAAGCCTAGTGTAAAAGCTTAGCAGTGATCCAGTTGAGGAGTCATGAGGACCTGAACTACTAGAGGCCCTAAAGCTTGGTTATAGGTCAGATGATAACGTGAACAGCCAAGAGATTGGAAAGCTCAGTTTAGACTCCTAAGGCCTTCAGTTGATTAGATGAGACCCATCCACATTATGGAAGATAATCTGCTTGACTTAAACTAACTTAATACTAAACAGCTGCAAATACCTTCATAGCAACAGCTAGTGTTTGACCAAGGAACTGGGCACGATAAGAGTCCAAGTGTGTATAAAATTAAGCATCACATACAGAAAGAACCTAGGGGCCATTGTGGACATGGTGGCAAAATTAACGTCACTGTAACTGGAGTGCCAGAGCAGAGGAAATCTTCAAAGCAGCAGGAGAAAAAGGAAATATTATCTTTCAAACAGCAACAGTAAGATGTATAGCCAACATCTCGACAGAAATAATGGAAGCCAAAGACAGGGAATAATACATTCAAAGTCCTAAAAGAAATCAACTGCCAACATAAAATTCTACAATGAAAATATTTTTCAAAAGCAAAGATGGAAAAAGGCTTCCTGGTGGGATACAGTAGCTTGCGGCAGACCTACATTCCTGCCAAAAACAACTGCAAAGCCTGGATAACATACAGAAATCACCCATTCAAAGGCATTAGAGATCTGGTAAGTTGGAGGGGCTCGGGCTCTGAAGAAGAAAGAAGTTTGGTGAAATGAGCCAACTCGTGCAGTCAGCAAGGAGCCTGAGGATCAGGAAGGACCTCACCCCTGTAGGAGGGCTGCTAATGGGAATCAGAGAAACCAGCAGAGCTGTTGGTAGAAACCTAGAGCTCGCAAAGATATGGCTTATTTTTCTCTCAGGTAAATCTCTCTGTTAAGGATTGGATTGTTCCCCAAAACATATGTGTTGGAATCCTATCCCCTATAAACCAAAACCCAAATCACACCAAACCCACTGCCATCAAGTCAATTAAAACTCACAGCAACCTCATAGGATAGGGTAGAACTGCTCTACAGAATGTCCAAGGAGCACCTGGTGGACTTGAACTGCCAAACTTAAGTTAGCAGCCATAGTTCTTAGCTGCTATGCTACCATGGTTTCCCCTACCCCTATACCTGTGGCTGTAAAGCTATTTGGAAACAGAGTTTTTCCTTATTATGTTAATCAGGTTATATCCATATGGGGAGGGGAGGGGAATTCTAAATATATTCACTTCTGAGTTATAAAGAAAGCGGATTGGAGAAACAGCATAGAGGATCATCTCTAAGCTTGGGAACCAAGGAATGCCCGGTACTACCAACAAGGAAGGAATCACTATGCCAAGATTTCAGATTTGGACATTTAGCCTCCAGAACTGTGAGAAAATGCATTTCTGTTATTTAAAGCCACTCATACATATGTGGTATTTCTGTCACAGCAGTTCTAGGAGTGTACGACAGCCCCTAACCAGAAACTCCTCCTGCACTGCCTCTGAAGAACAGATGGGTCGATACCTCTGCTTCCTAATCTTCTGAGAGGCCTTCAGAGGCCTATCTGATCCTGCAGTCCAGGTGAGGGTGGGGTTAAATCCCTGCACCTCCTCCTGGTCAGTTTCCCTGGAGCTCAGGTGGACTGCAAGAGTCTTCAAAGGCCTGTCAGGTAACAGTTGTGATTTATGGGACAGTGAGAATCAGGATCAAACCTGGCAGCAAGGGGAAGTTGGGTGCTAAAATGGGCAAGCAGACCTGGGAGGCCGTGATACAGGGGAAGCCATGGGTGTGAACACCTAGCCTTTATCCCCAGATGGGCCTCCTCATGGCTACCCTCCTGAGCCCTAGAGTTTCCACCCTGCTACATGGCTGATTTTACTCTCCCCCTGCCAGAGATGTCCTCCCCAACCATTCCACCCCTATCTACTGGTTATTGCTCCTACAACCCCTGCCACCCCATGAGGCAATCCCCGCTCACACTAAGCCCTCTCTCTTCAACTCCCTTGAGCCGCTCAACACTGGCCACAAGCTCCCTTGTATGGTAGCTCCTCACACCCTCCATGCAGCTCTCAACTGCTTCACCAGACTGTGAGTTCCTTGAGGGCAGGACCAGGCCCAGGCCAGGGTTCTTGAGTGAGGAGAGACAGAGTGACCAGCATTCTCAAAAGGCAAGATCAGAGCAAACTTAGTTCCCATCTCCCTATTCCAACTACCTCACAGAAAGTAAATATTGAATGAACAAATGAAAGAAGTCACATGTCTCAGGTGTCTTTATAAAAGACCTGTTCAGAAGATTGGAGGGGTATTGTTTTTGTTTTGTTTATTTGGTTCTTACATCTGCCTAAGAAAAGACCTGGACTTTGATTTTAACTTCTGGGATGTGGGTCCTTTCATGAGTCCAGTGAGATACAAACCCTCTTTCTAAGGAAGGAAAAGAAACTTCCCTTATACCCAAACTCTCAGTTTTTTAAGGTTCATGGAATACTCCTACACCAAAACTATCTCACCCATGCAATGGCTCTTTTGATAATTGGTGTCTTGCTGGGTAGCATGGAGACAGGGATCAAGGATTGGCTCCCATTGGTGAAGGTACCTGTGGCCACACACTCCCTCCAAGGAGAGTATGTGATCATTTCTAACCAAGTCAGGTGCCACATATGATTTATAAAGTGTACAATCATTTATCATCTTGGGCCAATCCCTGGACCTCAATGCAGAAGAGAAAGATAAGTGGCCAAGGGAGCGGGGACAATTCTACTTGATTTGCACGGGCGATTAATTCAAGGCTCATCAAGATCGAGCCATATCCTTTGCCCCTACAGAGAAATCCCAACACTGAAACCAACAGTGGACTTTATGTCAACTGACACTCAGGCTCACTCCTTGTGACCCAAGAACTAGTACAGCCATCTCCTTCTTGGGAAGGTAAAAAGCTTAACCAAAGTTTGGCTAACAAGTTTTCTATTTCTGATTAAGTAGTGGGCAAGAAATTAAGTTACTCATTTATGAGGCAGGAAGTGGGAATTTAAAGAATATGTGTCTGGTCTTATCATAGGTAAACAAGGAAGCATCCATGAGTCTTCTCTAAGTCATATGGGAAAGGCGGTTATTTGTGGTAAGTGGTTTTCCTGAACACAAAGGGTGGGAGTATTTCTTTAAAGTTGCAGGGTTCAGGTAAAATTTAACATTATCACAGTCTATTAGGAATGACAGTAGTCTATTAGTGATTCAACAAATGAACAATATCATTAATACCACATGCAAGTAAAATTTTACTGCAGATCATTCAAAACAGTTGCAGCGGTACCTGAACAGGGAACTTCCAGAAATTCCAGCCAGATTCAGAAGAGGATGTAGAATGGGGGATATCATTGTTGATGGCAGATGAATCTTGGCTAAAAGCAGAGAATACCAGGAAGATGGTTACCTATGTTTGATTGGCTGTGCTAAGACCTTAGACCATATGGATCATAACAAATTATGGATAACATTATGAAGAATGGGAATTCCAGAACACTTAATTGTCCTCATGAAGAACTTGTACGTAAACCAGGAAGCAGTGGTTCAGACAGAACAAGGAAATACTGAGTAGTTTAAAATCAGTCTTCTGCTCAGCAGATAACCTGAGATGTGGACTGTATGAAGAAGAGTGCAGCATCAGGACTGAAGGAAAACTTGTTAACAACCTGTGTTAAGCAGATGACAAAACCTTGCTTGCTGAAAGTGAAAGGGACTTGAAGCACTTTTCGATAATGCTCAAAGACAGCAGTCTTCAGTATGGATTACAGCTTAACATAAAGAAAACAAACATCTTCACAACTGGACCAATAAGCACCATTATGGTAAATGGAGAAAAGACTGATGTTGTCGAGGATTTCATTTTACTTAGATCCACAGTTAATACCCATAGAAGCAGCAGTCAAGATATCAAACAACTCATTGCACTGGGCAAACCTGCTGCAAAAGACCTCTTTAAAGTGTTAAAAACCAGATATGTAACTTTGAGGACTAAAATATGTCTGACCCAAGCCATAGTATTTTCAATTGCTCCATAAGCATGTGAAAGCTGAACAGTGTAAAGAAGACTGAAGAAGGCTCAATGCCTTTGAATTATAGTGTCAATGAAGAATATTGAATATAGCACGGACTGCCAAAAGAACAATCAAATCTGTCTTAGAAGAAGTACAGCCCGAATGAATGCTTCTGATAAGCAAGAATGGCAAGACCTTGTCTCATATAACTTTGGACATGTTAACAGGAAGGCCTAGTGCTTGGAGCAGGCTATTACAGTTGGTAAAGTGGAGGCCCAGCAAAATAGAGGAAGACCCTCAATGAAGACAGATAGACACAGTAGCTGCAACAATGGACTTAAGTATAACAAGGATTGTGAGGGTGGCACAGTTGTGGGCAGTTTTTCCTTCTGCTGTATACAGAGTCACTACGAGTTGGAACCAACCCAGTGGCACCCATCATCAACAACAACAACATTCAGATAATGGACATACATGATGGAATAAATAGCAATTTGAAGACTGTGGCAGTGTAATCTAAAAGCCAGAGAGTAACAGGAGAGTTTAGGGAGTGAAAGAAGGGAAAGTGGATGAGGACACTAGCTAGTCAGGGAAGGCTTCACAGAGAAGAGGAAGTAAAATGAATCTGAGGATTTAGAAAGATGCTGTCCCAACTTGCTGTTGGGACACATTACCAAATTTAGTGGCTTGAAACAATGTAATGGTGTTATCCTAGAGGTTCTGTAGGTCAGAAGTCTAACACAGATTTCACTGGGCTAACGTAAAGGTTTGGGCGGGGCTGCATTTGTCCTGGAGACTTGGAGAAGAATCTCTTTCCCTGCCTTTTCCAGCTTCTAGAGGCCACCTTCTTTCTTTAGCTCGTGGGCTCCCTTCTTCAGAGACAGAAAAGTTGGCCACATCCTTCCAATGCTACCATCTCTCCTACTTTTCCTTTCTGTCTTCCACTAAGGACCTCCATAATTACATTGGGCCTACCCAATCCAAAACAAATCAGCTGTCATTGTTGTTGTTAGGTACTATTAAGTCAATTCTGACTCATTGCAACACTATGCAATGCACAACAGAACCAAACACTGCCTGGTCTTTCACCATTCCTACAATCGTTCTTGTGCTTAAGCCCATCCATTGTTGTAGGCACAGTGTCAATCCGTCTCATTGAGGCTCTTTCTCTTTTTCACTGACCCTCCACTCTACCAAGCATGATGTCCATCTCCAGGTATTGATCCCTCCTAACAATATGTCCAAAGTATGTTAGACACAGTCTAACCATCTTTGCTTCCCAGGAGCACTCTGCTTGTACTTCTTATGGATTTGTTTGTTCTTTTGACAGTCCGTGGTACGTTCAATATTTTTCTCCAACACCACAACTCAAAGGTATCAGTTCTTCTGTCTTTATTATCAGCTAACCAGCCTCCTTAATTCCCCCTTTGCCTTGTAACTGAATATGTTCACAAGTTCCTGGAACTAGGAGGCAGACATATCTGAGGGGGGTGTTACTCTGCTTAAGAAGCAGAGTTGTCGCAGAGCTGTTAAAGCACTCAGTGTGAGCCAAAAGTCAGTGGTTCAAACCAAGGGAGAAAGTTGTGTCAGCCTTGGAAACCCCACTGGACAGTTCTACTCTATTCTATAGGGTTGTTGAGACTGTGTTAACTCAATGGCCAAGGGTTTGGTTTGGGTTTGGGTTATGTTGCCAGCTACACAAGGAGACAGTAAGAAGACGAGGCCATTCTAGGTATGATGAAAAAATATGAGCCAGAAATGCATGATATAGTTTTAAGGAGTGATGGGACACAAGAGCAAAGAAACCAGGTCTCTAAAATGGGAGTTGTGAGAATAAGGTCAAAGGCTTAGGTTGGAGCTAGATGGTGGCAATCAAGACTGGATTACCCAATAAGCCAAGTGCAGAGGAGTTGACATATGCATGTTTACTAATCTGTGGTGAATATTTTCACCTGCTTTTCACTACATCAGCCTATGTGCAATTATGCACTACAGGTTAATAAGTAAACACAAGTAAGTGCATGCCTGTGTTGCTTCACATACGCCTGTATGTACCTTGTTTACTGGTTAACCCACCTCTGGTGGCAATGAGCTCTGATTGCCAGCGTGGTCAAGGGTTATGCTGTATAAACAAGAGTGAGGAGAGAAGTACCTGGAGTGGGGTAAGGTGGGACCCAAAGAAAGCCTTTCATATTCATTTATTTCAACTTATCTCCATCATGGCCCCCAGAAGAGAGGAGAAGGGGTCTTATTGGTTAGCTGTGGGTAGCTACAGGGTTAATATGGCCAAAACCACCAGGACACTCCAAACAGAGAGAGGATGGGCAGACACCAGGGCAGAGAGTGGAGAAAGGGCTGAATTTAACCCATTCCTAACTTGCCCCCACCTTTAAATTCCCATTGAATAGGCCTAATTCTGTTTTGATGGAAAGCATGCCCAGCGCATGGTTCAGAAGGCTATAGAATTGAGAGCTATTAAATACTAAAAAGACAAGGTGAGAAACAATTTGCAAAATCTCCTCTTTTTATAGACTGCAGCGATTGAGAAAAATTGAGTAAATTCCCCAGCTGCCTCAACTGCAGTCTGTTTCAAGATTCCATCAATTTTTTACGGTACAATCAATATTTATGAATCCCCAAAGAAATGTCGCAAAGAGAAACCCAGCGCAACATTTTCTCAGTGGTTTGCGGAGCTGTAACAGGGGGACCTAAATAACTTTTAAAATAATCTCAATGACAATCAAAGACTCTTCTATTGCCAATAGGGTTTAATGTTGGTGTTTATATTAACGCTGGCCTGCTGTGGGTGGGGGTAGGGGAGGGAAAACGCAGATTTTAATCTGTCCAAAAGATGACATTTGGCTATAATAAATACACTGTAATATGGTACTTAAATATTCAAAGGAAGTGCTGTATTAAAAGGTGCCTGGATTTTTTTTTTTTAATATATTAAAATATCCTCCATTGGTTAAGCAATGGATTTTTTCAGTTGGCTGAAAAAAAAATTTCTTCTGCAGAAACAAACAAACAAAAAAAACAGGCGAAAAAATCCACATTGCTTTAATGGCTACTTTAGGTTTAATATCTAAACTTATTTAAATAACTCTGAGCCCTCCTACTGAGAAATATTGAAACTAATGGATTCCGTTGTGCGTAATCTCCATTTAAATGTAGAGTTTAATTTCCCTTTCGGCTAAACCTGTGTGAAACTTGTCTCAAAATGTCCCTCTGGAAAAAAAAAAAACACCCATACAGAATATTTAGGGGGATTCCTTTATTTTATTTAAAATTGGTTTTGGGCACTAAAACTAAACAGCCAGCAAAAAGTGAACACACAGACCCCCTAAATTTATACCTGGAGCACGGGGGAAAAAAAAACATTGCCATTGAATTGATTTCAATCCATAGTGATCCTATAGGACAGAGTAGAACTGCCACATAGAATTTCCAAGGAGCATCTGGTGAGTTAGAACTGCCATCCTTTGAGTTAACAGACATGGCTCTTAACCACTATGCCACCAGGGTGCCTGAAGTGGGGGCTGAATGTCTGCTGTAGCTACAAGCGCAGCTAGGCCTCAGATGCATTGGAGTCGATCTGCAGGGTCTGATTCCAGCGGTACTTAGTGGACTTCCCTCCCACCCCCAACACTGTCCTCCATCCTTCTTATAATGAGAATGCTGGAAATCCCATTATTTCCTCTCTGTGGCTTAGGGCTTTGATTTCTGTTCCATGCAAATCACCTCAGGCAGGGCCATACTTCCCGTGCGGCTGAGGGTCATTTTGTGTACATGAATATGCATGGAGTCAGATGGTGCCGGAATGGGAACTAAGATCTAGAAATTAATCGGTGCTGCCCTTTCATTTGTCAGATAATGAAACTGATGCCCAGAGAGGGACAAGTCACAAGGTCAGTGTCTGAGGTGGGAGGAGAACCCATGTGTCCTGGTTACCAGGCCACGATGCTCCCTTTGCCACGGGTGTAAAATAAGCCAATAGACTCACAGTGCCTGTGCTTTGTATACCCATGTGTGAATTCATGTGATTTGCTATCTTTGCTGTGTAACCAAGTACACGTGTAAACCGCATACGTGTAAACTGCATATGACAATGCCCCTGAAACTAAGGGTATGGTTTGTAGTGCAAGACGTTTCTTTTAGCTACTGCAGACAATATGCTGCTGTGTTAGTTGCCATTGAATTGATTTTGAGACCCCACATGTGGCAGAGTAGAACCGTGCTCCGTAAGGTTTTCAAGGCTGTGACTCATTGGAAGTGGATCTCCAGACTTGTCTTCCAAGGCATCTCTGGGTGGCTTCAAATGGCCAACTTTATGACTGATAGTCAATCACTCATCCATGATGCACAAAAATATTAGGGTTTTCGCCAAAGGATTCCAGTCTTATCTCAGTCACTTAGATAAGATTCCTTTTCTAAAGATGCAATTTATTCATAACTCCTTTAGCAGTGCCCCACTGCATAAGTCAGCGACATTTGTATGCACCTGAGCAGTGCTAAGGTTGTACACCAGCCAGGATAACCCCTGGACCATGGCAGATAGTAATTGTATAAAGCTGACATTGAGAGGGTATTTTAGCCTGCTAGTGCTGCTCTAACAGAAATACTGCAAGTGAATGCCTTTAAAACGAGAAATGTTTATTCTTACATAGTACAATAGACTACAAGTTGGAATTTGGGTTATCTGCTCCAGGGAAAGGATTTCTATCTTTGTCAGCTCTAGAGGAAGGTCCTTGTGTTACACCAGTCTTTTGTCAGCGAGTATCTTGGCACAAGAAACTCAAGTCTGAAGGATGGTATGAGGTTCCCAAATCTCAGCTTCACTCCCTTCTTTTGTATTCCAAGAGGTTTCCCCAAACCACGGTACAGTCCTGCACATTGAGTCTTGACCCACCAACTCAACTGCAGCCCATTCACCCTCATTAACATCACAGAGGATTTACAACAGAAAAGATAGCACACAATATCAAGAATCATGGCCCAGCTAAACTGCTACACACATTTGGGGGGGAGCACAATTCCATCCGTTACATTTCCGCTCTTTGTTCCCTAAAAATCATATCCTTGCAACATGTAAAACATATTCACCCCATCATAGAAATAGTCCACATCTAAAATCCAGAAATTCCTCTTCAGCTGTGAAATATAGAACACAAGTTATCTTCTTCCAAAACACGATGACAGAACAGGTAGACACAAGTTAGACATTTCCACTACAAAGGGGAGAAAAAAGGCAAAACAGGCAACAAGCAAGTCAGCACAACACATTACAGTAGCCATCAAAGCTTTGAAAATAATCTTCCATTCTCTGAGACATTTTCCGTAATGGCCTTCACCCTCCAGATTCTAGGTATCGGCCACACTCTCTAGAATCTGAGTGGAAGCCCCCTAGCCCTGAACTACAGCTCTGCCTTCCGTGCCCACTGGGAGAACAAATCTGCCTCCTTAGCTTTAGGAGCACCCTAAAACCAACTGAGTGGCAATTACACCCTTAGAAACACAGGAAGCCACAGCTCCACCCTTTCAAACCCCTGAAGTCATGGCCATACCTTTTGAGAATGAGAAATTTAGCTTTTTACACTCTGTCTCTTCAGCTTCTGCTCTCTATGGCCGCATAGCCTGGTCCTCAGGCCCACATCTGCTCTGCTGGGGTAAGTGTTCCAAACCACTGTAGCTCCACTGATTCAATTACCTGGAGGCACCCCCACTTAGCCAGGTAGCCTCCTGTACACAGGGACTCAGCTCTCTCACTCCATGGGTCAGCAAGCCTAGCTCCACCAATTCAAATGCCCAGAGGCACACCACTCCACAAGGAAACCTAGGCACAGGCGTTCAACTCTCTTGTCTGTGGATTGGCTCCAGCACTGTCTCATACTGGTCTAGTTTTGCTTTTCCCACTGCTTCTGGTTCTCCACTGTTGTTTCTTCCCATCTGAATGATCCTGTTCATCAGCCTCACTGAGACCCGGATGGCCTGGGCAGTGTGATTTGAGAGGCATCAGAGATTCCATTGATGTTAACAGTTGTTAACTTCATTAGTGCTAACAGTTCTCCGCAGTTCATTCAGAGTCTTCTATCCGTTCACAGTTTCAAAATTTGCTTCTACATTTTAGGTATTTGTTAGAGTAGCATCCCACTCTTGGTACCAAATTATCTTAGGCTGGGTTCTGTAGGGAAACAAAACCCATAACACGTACAATATATATTTAGAAAAAGGTTTATATAAAGGAATATCTCATGCGATTGCAGAAGCTGAAGTGTCCCAAGTCCTGGGTCAGAATAAGAGACCCATACAGCCATGGAAGCTGGTAAATGCAAGGTCAGCAAGCCAGAGATTAGAGTTCTGGCTCAAACCCACGGTCAGTGAGTCCCAGAATGCTAGGCCAGCCTGCAAGGTTTCTCCTGATTCAAACAGCTGCAGGGGCTGGTGAACCTAGAGAACAGAGCTCTTACTTGCAAGTTATGAGTGTTGTTGAATCCCAGGAGCTGCTAGTTCAAGTCCCAAGAACCAGACATAAGAAAACAAGAGAACAGGAGCTGCTGGTGATGTGAGCAGACAGGAAGTAGGCAGTAGAAGGCAGTGGGATGAAGGCTGAGGGGGCAGTGAGCAACTACAGGCTCCACCCCTGCTACTTATACAGCTGTCAAAACATTGAGAATCATAGTCTAGCCAAGTTGACACACAGTTTTAACCATTAAGGAACAGGAGAAATATCTTTTCCCTTGTGTCTCTGTAACAGGGGCAAACCTTGCCACAGAAGGTGGGAGAACCAGATTCTGCTCCAATTCCTTCTTTCATCAGTTGTGGGAAGTGAGTAAGTCCTGCCTCCCCTCTGAACACCTCTTGGCCCATCTTTACAATGGGGATGAGAGTAATGAGATCTAGTAGACCAAAGGCACCCTCGACCAAATCATTTTGGGAAACTCATCAGATGACTACTAGCCAAAAGACTGGCATTTTGAAACTACTCAGAGGCATCTTGGAAGACAGACCTGTTGATCTGCTTCTGAAAGGTCATAGCTTAGAAAACTCTGTGGGGTAGTTCTACTCTGCATACACAAGGTCACCATGAGTCAGAATTCACTTCACAGCCACTAATAACAACCACTGCCTCAAGGCTATAGGATTTGATTATATTACATCCTAACAGCACAGCAAGCTGAAGAAAAAGAGACTACTTGAAGACTAGTTTAAACATACATGTACCTGCTCACACATCATTTCTGAAGTCAAGATTCATTGCACAGATATGCTTACTGTAGGTGACTCAGAAAATGAGACTTAAACAAGAACCTAGACTGGGGTGGTTCGGCTAGTGTGAAGTCTGATACCCATCAATCCTGTTCATCAGCCTCACTGAGACCCAAGTGGCCTGGGCAGTGTGATTTGAGAGGCATCAGCGATTCCATGCTCCAAAAATTTATCTCCAGCCTGTCTCAGGGATCAACAAAGGACGTAACACTTTTCATTTCCATTTCCCAGTGATCCTCTGACTATCCCCACAGGATAGGGCTAGAAATTATACAGGACAGGCTAAAAGAGAAGCTTTAACGTTTCTCATAAGTGGTTACTTTCAAGGAAAGTGACCCACAAAAGAAAGACACCCACAAAATAGATTATTAGAACAATGGCAATGTATTTTGTTGGTTAAATCACTCTTGCTACCTAGCCATCACCACATCAGGAAGATTCATTAACAATTTATGATATGCCAGTGACATAGTTTTATATGCTGAGAAAATGAAGCCGTTACTGAGGAAAATCAAAGACCATACCCATCAGTATGGATTACACCTCAACATAAAGAAAAAAATCCTCATCATTGGATTAATAAGCAACATCGTGATAAATGCAGAAAAGATTGAAGCTGTCGTGATTTCCATTTTACTTAGATCCACAATCAACACCCAGGGAAGAAGCAGTCAAGAAATCAAAAGATATATGGCACTGGGCAAACCTTCTGAAAAAAGAAAAAAAAAATTCATTTAAAATGCTAAAAAGCAACGATGACCTCAGATACATCTGACCTAAGCCATGGCATTTTCAGTTGCCTCATATGCATGTGAAAGCTGGATAAGGAACAAGGAAGACTGAAGAAGAATTGATGCCTTTGAATTACATTGTTGGTGAAGAATATTGACTGCACCATGGACTGCCAGAAGAACAAACAAATCTGTCTTGGAAGAAGTACAACCAGAAAGCTCATTAGAAGTGAGAATGGGGAGACTTTGTCTTACATACTTTGAACTTGTTATCAGAAGGATTCAATGCCTAGAAAAGAACACCCCTCTCGGTAGAGTGGAACCACTTGACCCATGTCAAAAAAAAAAACACTTGTTGCTGTTGAGTGAATTCTGACTTGTAGCAAATCTGTAGGATAGAGTAGAACTGCCCAATAAGGTTTCTAAGCAACAGCTGGAGAATTTAAACTGCTGACCTTTTCCTTAGCGCTGAGCTCTTAACTACTGGCAGAGTAGAAGGTCATCAAAAAAGACAAATACCCTCACGTAGATAGATTGATACAATAGCTGCAACAGTGGGCTGAAACATAACAATCACTGCAAGGATGGTGCAGACCGAGCAGTATTTTCTTCTGCTGTATATAGGGTTGCTATGAGTCACAATCAACTTGACAGCACCTAACAACAACTTAGCTATATAACATCTGATCCAGGGCCAATACACAACCCCAAACAAATACAAATGATCAAGGCCTAGGGATGCCCTAAGATAGCCTTCGTGCTGAATCCTGCAAATAGACCCAATCAAGTCTTCTGTGTGGGAAGACTGTATGTTGACTAAACAAAGAGAAATTGGGTGATAGAATCTGTGGTTGTCACCTGAGTAATACTGAACTACTTTTTCATTTTCTATGAGGCATGTTGGCTTGGCATGAGGCATGTTGCACATCTAAGTCCTAAAAGAGCCATGTTGGGAGAACTTTATGGCTGATGAGGACTTACCCTGAGCCATTCCACATGGCAGTATATCCTTGTAGGTTTATCTGCAACACCAAAGTACACATCTTGTCCCTAGTAGCTCTTGTTGATAGGTGCCAACTCATAGCTACCCCTATAGCTCTGTCATGGATTAAATAGTGTCCCACTAACAATGCGTGCAGCAATTTGGCTAGGCCATGGTTCCCAGTATTGCTGATGTTTCTAAACGTTGTAACTCCTGCCCCTATAATGTTAATGAGGACGGATGGGCAGAGGTTGTGTTGCAGGATGCAGTCTGTAAGATTGTTTTGTGCCTTGAGGCAAACTCTTGAGATATGAAGGAAAGGAAAGCAGGTAGAGAGTTGGGTACCTCATACCATCAGGCAAGAAGTAGTACTGGGAGCAGACCACTGGTTGGGGGACTTGGGGTTCCTGTGCGCAAGAAGCTCATGATCCAAGGGAAGGCTGACAACAAGGACCTTCCTCCAGAGCTAACAGAGAAAGCCTTCCCCTGGAGCTGATGCTCTGAACTTGGGCTTTTGCCTACTTTTCTGCGACAAAATAAATTTCTTAAAGCCATTCACTTGTGGTATTTCTGTTATAGCAGCACTAGACTGCTAAGACAAGCTCTTAGGACCAAAATAGAGTGAGGACCCAGTCACACAATTTTACTTCTATGCCAACCTGCAGGGCACTCCATAAATACTAGTTTAGACTTTTTTTAATTAAAAAAATGTTTTCATTTTATTAATGTCACTGACTAGCTTATTATTGGTTTTTAATTACTTGCAGCCCAATAAGACTGTCATCAGGTTAACCTAGTGTCTGTTTTATATGATTACAATACCAAACTCCTCTGTTTCATCTTCTAAGTCTCCATTGTGTGGGCCACAGGGCACAGTCACCCACCCATAACTCAGAACACTCGGAAGGCTTTCAGAATGAGGGTGGTGCTTCATTATCCCTGTAGACTGGCCCAGGGTTAGAATTCCTGCTGGTGGTATTTCTTTTCAATATATGGGGCTTGGTGTTCACTTGGTTGAAATGTTCCTTAATTAAGAATCTTTTTTTCTTCTCTTATGCATAAATTAATCAAGGTAATTATTGTAGCATTATTATTATTACATTGTACTTATAGAGCACTTACCTCCAAGGTGCTCAAAATAGTTTATAGATTTTTTTTTTAATCTAATGAACTCTAGAAGCCTCTAGGCAAGATGGAGAGCAGAGCAGGGATTAATAGAGTCACACTGCAGTTGCAGAAAATGGGTCAGGCCAGGAGAAGGTGGGCTGATATAAAGTAGCTCACTGAGATTCATATTCTCCCACATCTTTGGAGACTTGGAGGGCAGAGAAAGGGCTGCCTTTAGGGTGTGGCAGCAAGTGTTTCGTATCTACAGGTATTTGAACAGCACCTTTGGAACTCAAAGAGCCCCTCATGGCACATTTGGGACCTAGAAAACAGGTTAGATGTATCAGTTGCTCCTCTTCCCATTTCAGCTATTTTCAGTTCCTATTATCCAAGCAGAAACCCTGTTGTCATAGTGGTTAAGCTCTACAGTTGCCAACCAAAAGGCTGGCCGTTCAAGTCCATCTGGCAGCTGCCATCCGAGGACACAGCAAATGGTCCCAACTCAGCAGGAACGGATGCTCACCGAGGGCCAAAATGGCATGCGGTAAAGACAACAGAGAAGACAGAGAGACCCACAAGAGTGGGTGCCTACATCGACCTGGGACCCCAAGAACCGGATGGTGCCCGGCCACCACCAGCGATAGCCATGACGGAGCTCACAGAGAGGAGCCTCACTGGCAACACAAGAATAAAAAGAGGTGCATCATGAGATCTCCACTAAAAGACCTCAATTGATGGTCCAGCGGTTTTGGGGTTCCTCTGAGAGCATGGCCCCCGGCCCTGATGCTGCCCGTTCCCATAAATTATAACAAAGGTCCACTCTTTGGACAGGAATGGAATGGACTTGGCAATGCAGAGTAACCACATGTTGGAAGCACTTTATGGTTCTATACATCTATAGGATATCATCTTGCTGACCTCTGGCTGGAGGAAGGGGAATGGACTGAGAGGAGGGGAAAGGAGACTGTTGGGAGGATGAGACATGTATGGAGCAGAGAGGAATAGTGTGCAGTCACCAGACAGGGAGAGCAGTGGAAGCTGCATATAGGGGGGCATGTAAATTTACATGTGAATGTACATTTTCACTCAGTTATGTTAAATAAAAAAAAAAATATATCCATCTGGCACTCCTGGGAAACTGTGGAGCAGTTCTACTCTGTCCTGTAGGGTTGCTATGAGTCGGAATCAACTTGATGACAGTGCGTTTGGTTTGGATTACTACCCAATCAGCTGCCATTGTGTTGACCCCAACTCATGGTGACTCTATGTGTCTCAAAGCAGAACTGTGCTTCATAGATCTTTCCATGCTGATTTTTCAGAAGTAGATGGCCAGCTTTGTCTAAGCACATCTGGACTCAAGCAAACTAACTTTCAGTTAGCACCCAAGAGTGTTAACCATTTGTACCACCCAGGAACACTTCAGTCCATACTGCCTTCCCTTAAGTGTGACCCAGTCCCTTGTACCAGCTGCTACTTTGTGGAGCCAGAGGCACTGGGCTTCGAGAGAGAGAAAGAAAACTTTCTTAGCACTCACTATCATCACCACCCATTCTACCCTAACCCTGATGCAAATCCATACGACTTCATGTGTCTCCCTGTGAGGTCCCAGGTTCCTTGGGAGCAGCAGAGCATGTGGGGGCACAAAGTGGACACACAGAGCTTAGAGAAAATCCAGTCACTTTAATGTAACTAGGGAGCGAATGTAGACAGCGACATCGGTAAGGAGAGCTTTGCACTTGGACTGAAGAATGTGTGATGGGTGGCACAGGGAAGGTTCACTGCCATTACTGCACAAAGACAGAAATAGTGACAACAATAATATCAAGGTGGTAGTCATCTGGATTTGTTCATGTCACAGTTATTTTATAGTACAAGCTAAGGGTAGACGCAATTCTGGACACTGGGATTGAGCAGTGACAAAACAGATTTAAAAAATAAATCCTTGCCTTCATGAGGGAGGGAAGTGGAGAAAATACATAATAAAGAAACAGCAAATTATAAGTATGTTAGAAAGCTGTAAGTTCTAGATACATAAACAGAGAAAAAAGGACTAGGGTATTCTGATAGTAGAAGCGCAGTCTTAACAGGACATTTACTGTCAAATTGCTTAAAGGAGAGGAGGGAATGAGCCATGCAGCTTGGTAGGAGAAAAGTATTCCACATGAAGGGAAGAGAAAGTGCAAAAGAAGAACAGAATGCATGATCCCTTCAAGAAGAGGCAGCATGGCTGGGGAGGATGAAGGAAGTGAAAGAATGGTAGGAGATGAGGGCAGAGAGTTAATGGTCACCAGATCCTCTGGGGACACATAGACCACTGTATGGACGTGGACTGGCACTTTAGGATGTAAATCATGTGATGGTGCTGTGGGGTGTAGAGCAAGGGAGTGACTTGATTTGAATCTCTTTGGCTTTTATGTTAAGAATAGAGGCATTGGCAGTTCAGTGGTAGAATTCCTGCCTTCCATACAGGAGACCAGGGTTCAATTCTCAGCCCTTCACCTCCATCAATCAGCGGAGGTTTGTGTGTTGCCACAGTGCTAAACATGTTTTCGTAGAGCTTCCAGATTCCGACAGACTACTTCCAAAAATCAGCCAATGAAAACCCCGTGGACAACAGCAGTTCAGCCTCTTTGTACACAGGGTTACCTTAAGTCTGAGCCTGACTGAACAGCAGTTAACAACAACAAAATCAAGAAATGACGAAAGAGGGGCACGGATGGAAACTGAGACCCATAAAGAGGAAGCCCATGCAGTAGTCTAGGCAAGAGAAGACAATGGGTTGGGCTAGAGTGGTGAGAGTGAAAAGAAGAGACCATAATCTAGGTGTGTTTTTTAGGTCAAGACAAATGTAGCTGCTGATGAAAGAATGTGAGGTGTGAGAGAAAAAGGAGGATGAAGAATGATTCAAAAGTTGTTTCACCTGAGCAACTAGAAGGATAATTATTAAATTATCATTAACCGACTTGACAGGATAAAAGCAGGGGAAGTAGGTTTGGGGGTGAGGAGATCAGTACCTCAGTATGGGACACGGTAAGTCTGAATTGTTAGAACATCCAAACAGAGACATCTAGAAGGCACTTGGGTACACAGATCTTGAATGCAGGAGAGCGATTCAGACTGGGATTAAAAGTTTTGGAGTTGCCTGCATGTAGTTGACCCCAGGTAAGATCACCAAGGAAGTGAGTGTGCAGAGAGAGAGAGAGAGACAAGGCTTGAGCCGCGGAGAACCTGACCTCAGTGGTCAAGGAGATGAGGAGCCTGAGAAGCAGCAGCCAGTGCAGTAGGAGGAAAAACAGGAGTGTGAGATGTCCTGAAGGTCAAGTGAAGAAGAAAGTATTTCTAGGAGAAATGTGATCACCTGGGTCCTATGCTGCTGAGAGTTTAAATGAAGGACTGAGGACTGGCTGTTAGAGCCAGGAAGATCTGTGACTTGGTAAGAACAGTCTCAGTCCAGAGGAGAGGGGCAAAGGCCCGAATAGGGAGAGTTCAACTGAAAACAGGGGGTGGGAAATTGGAGACAGTAAATCCAGAAAAGCCTTTTGAAGAGTTGCCGTAAGAAGAGGAACAGAGTGACAAGGTAATCGGTAGAGGGGAAAGTGAGAGCCAAGAAGTCTCCCCCAGCCTTTCTAGCTGGATAGATGCCCCTCCACGGACTCACGTCCTTATCTATCACCAAATTTACCATGCAATACACAAATATTCCCCAATGTGAGTCTACTTGTGGGCTCCTTGAGGACAGGAAGCGTATCTCATTCGTCTCTGAGTCCCTGGGCTCTAGCAGTGCTTCCAGTATACAATAACTTTCTAAGTAAATATTTGCTGAATTGAACTAAATATAGATTTAAGCAGAGTCAAATTTATTTGCTAAGCAGTAAAAACTGATGATGGAACAAAAGAATATTCAGCCAAGTTGCCTGAATGGAATATGAATCAGGGCATGAAAAGTGGGACCTGCTTTAGCTGCTGGAAGGGAGACTTATTCGTGCCTGTAATAAACAAGCTATGTCAATATCTATTTGGTTCCAAACATTTGGGGCTACTGGATTTTTAAAAAAATGAACTGTCACTCAAAAAGTAAAATAAGTGCCAAACTAGCTCTTAACAACTGGTTGTGTTTGATGCACATGGTGCAATATGGAGGGAATTTTAGAGGCCCTCTGAATACAGATCCTTTGTCATACTGTCAATAAAGATATTCAAAGATGGGAGAAAGAAGATTATAATTTTCAGCTCTAAGTTTGTGTGATTTCATCCAAGTTTTTAGTCCCTAGGGTTCTTTAATACTGACTTTCCCTAAGGAATAAACTGAACCTGCTTTTAGTTTTTACTTACCTGACATTTCACGGCAGAACTGAGATTAATATTTCTCAGTATTGACAATACTAATCAAGGTAGAGAACCCTAGTGGCACAGTGGTTAAGAGCTATGGCTGCTAACCAGAAAGTTGGTGGTCATCACGGATTGAATTGTGCCCCCCCAAAAATGCATGTGTTGATTTGACTTAGTTTGGAGTTCCAATATGGTGCCCTTCCTCCCATGTGTTGTGAACCCTGCCTCTGTGATATTGATGATAGAGAATGGTTTGCAGTTGTGTTAGTGAGGCAGGACTCAAGCTTGTGGAATACAAGGGAGAGAAGTGAGCTGAGGAAGTTGGGAACCTCATACCACCATCAAGAGAGAAGCACCGAGAGCAGAGAATGTCCTTTGGACCCGAGGTTCCTGGGCCGAGATACTCTCATTGGATGTGGACTCAGCCTACCGGACTGTGATAAATTCTCTTACTGAATGGATTTACAATTTGTAAATGGATTTGTAGCTTGCCCGACTGTCTCAATAAAGCTTCTCTACATGAAATCTTCCACTTGTGGTATTTTCCATTAGAGTAGTACCCGGTGACTAGGACAGAGGTTCAAATCCACCAGCTGCTCCTCGGAAACCCTATGGGGCAGTTGCGCTGTGTCCTGTGGGGTTGCTATGAATCAGAGCCAACTAGGGAGTAATGGATTTGGTTTTGGTTTGAAATCGAGCTACAGGAGCCCTGATGGCACAATGGTCAAGTCCTCAGCTGTTAATTGAAAGGGTGACTGTTTGAACCCACCAAATGACTCCACTGGAGAAAGACCTGACAATCTGCTTCTGTGAAGATTACAGGCAATAAAACCCTACAGGACATTTCTACTCTGTTCTATAGGTTGACTGTGAGTTGAAATCAACTTGATGGCACCTAACAACAAAAACAATCAAAGTATACCATGTTAGTTAGGTCAACAAATGTGCACTCTCCGTGAAAGAATTGCTAAGAAGACCTTACCCACTGCTGTTAGTTGGGGTTGACTCATAGCAACCCTGGAGGTCAGAGTAGAACTGCCTCATATGGTTTATAAGACCTTGGTACTAGGATTTTTCATCCCAGAGTCTTTCACCATAGCATACATTTTAAGGAGCAATGCTTTCAGAGGGATGAGCCTGTAAGTTATTGAGGAAACCAGTCTCATGGCTTTAAAGTCAGGTATCCTCTACTTGTGGGCCTGCCTGATGACTCTCTGTGACTGCTACAGGCTCACACTCTGATGTCTAAATATATCAGTGTGCAAAGACAGTTAACTAGGACTCATCTGTGCCTTGGGAATTAAAAAAAAAGTAATTAACTGGTATTTTTAACGCATTTTCTCTTTACAGGATGATCCAGTTAAATGGTTCAGTTATAAGATCAGGGAATTTGGTACCTTTTGAAATAGCCCGTCTTAAGTGGTTCCAAAGTTATCTTAATGCGCTGGTAGCTTGCTCTTTGCCTCCTGGAGAAGCAGAGAGGAGAGGGCAGAGTTGATCTGAGGAAGTGACAGAGAGGTGCCCTAAGACGCAGTGTAAGAGAGGGTCAAAGTTAGCACCCACTGTGGGCTCAAGAATACATTTAAAACATTGTTTGGGATCTGGATTTTTTTTCCCCTCCAGACATCAAAGCAGTTAAAATACCCAGTTTGCAATATTTAAGGGACAGAGACACCTCTGACTTCTTTAGACATCAAGTTCCAAATTAAACATTTAGGTCTATTGATCAGCCCATACTGTCAGCTTAGAGGTCAGAAGATTTGAATTCCAGGTACAGTGTGCCAACCATTAGCATTTATTCTGCATAAAATATGTATAACAATTCTTCCTTCCCCCAAACGGTCAAGTACATGTGGTAGGCACCCATATCCAGGCATTTATTTGCATACTTGCAACCAAAGAAAAACTGTATCTGTTGCCACTGAGTTGATTCCAGCTCATGGTGGTGACCACAGGTATTACAGACTAGAACTAAGCTCTGCAGAGTTTCCTAGCTGTTATCTTTACAACAACAGTCTGCCAGGACTTTCTTCTACAGTCCTACCATGTGGGTCAAATCACTAGCCTTCTGGTTAGTAGTCAAGCACAAATCACTTATGCCATCCAGGGACCCTCAAGGAATAACCTTTAAGGAATGATATGCTGAAGAAGGACAGCAAATGGAAACCTGACCAGCCCCAGGAATATGAAGAGAGGTGCTCAAGAGGTCACACTGCATCCAATAGATTTAAGAGCAACCCCTCTGGGTGTGATCCCACGTTGGAGACACCACTGCTACACTCACCGTGGCTGCCTTTCAGTGCCCACAGAGCTTGTGTCTGGGTGCTGGGAGTCTGCTGCAGAAAACCGCAAGTCTCCACACCCCGCTCTCCAGCAATGTTAGTCAAGATCTCAGGAAAACAGTTCTGGTCTCAGTTCCTCCTCCCAAATACCACACCGCTGATGGACAGACTGAATTCTCACCCAAAACTCTAGCTGCACAGGAATCTTAGTAATGTAGTTTTTAGTTTAGAAGCCTGTGATTTCAGAAAGGTGTACTACACAGAGGTTGAGATCAGTGCTAAACGTTGATTCACCATGTCTACAGCAGAACCCTGTCTAGTGCCAGGTTCTCCCTCTTCTCCATCTAAAATCATAGGAATCTAGACGAGCTCCCAGGAGCTCCCAGTTTGGGCTTCTGCACCATGGAGTTGACTGGAAGCAGGAGGGGGCCTCTGTTTAGAGGACCCCAAAGGAAGATGGTACAAATGATTTAGCACTCTGCTGCTAACCAAAAAGCTTTGAGGTTCAAGTCTACCCAGAGCCACCTCAGAAGAAAGACCAGATGATTTACTCCCCCAAAACACCATTCACTGAAAACCCTGTGGAGCAGAGTTCCACTCTGATGCACATGGGTGGCCGTGAACTGGAGTCAGGTCAGCATCAACTGGGTTGGATTTTTTGGAGAAGGAAAATGAATGAGCTGAGTTTTATTAGCTACAGGATCTCATTTTGTTTCTCTTCTTTCCCTTTGTTATACTCACATCTTTAATAATATCTCATCTAGGTATTCCAGCTTGGACTCAGCTGCAATTAAGTGAAGATTTGTGTGCCCAAATTAGGGGCAAGACGTGAAAAGGGGAACACAATGGTGACAAAGAAAATCACCACAGAAGCTTCTCAAAGGGAAGTGGATCTTAAAGAACCAAAGTCAACCAACATTGCCTGTGAAGAGTTCCTGCCTCTACTCTTGTTCTCAAGGGCTGTGGGCTCAGCTTTGGGAAGGAGACAGGTGGGGTTTCTGACAGCAAGAGTGCACAGCTCTGACTCCTCCCCTCCCATCAGGTGTGTCTTAGTTGTCTAGTGCTGGTATAACAGAAGAAACACAAGTAGATGACTTTAACAAACAGATGTTTATTCTATCACAATCTCAAAAACCAAAAGTTCAAATTCAGGATGTTGGCTCCAGGGGAAGTCTTTCTCTCTCCATTCGCTCTGGAGGAAAGTCTTGGCATCAATCTTGCCCTGGGCTATGCACTGCTGAGCACAGCTAATCGAGGTCCAAAGCATGCACTTCACTCCTAGATCTTCTTTCTTGGTGACACTGAGGTCCCTCTCTCTGTGATCACTTCTCTCTCCTTTTCTCTCGAGTAAGGTAAAAGGTGATGCAGGCCACACCCCAGGGAAACTTCCCTTACTTCAGATCATGGCTGTGACTAGAGTAGGGGTGTTGCATCCCACCCTAATCCTCAATAATATGACCTAATCTTGTCTTACTCTCAAATGGGTTCATAACCATAGGCATACAGGCTAAAATTTACACCTCAGAAAATGGAAGACAACATCACAATACTGGGATTCATGGTTTAACCAAGTTGACATGAAATTCTAGGGGGCCCAGTTCAACCTGTGACAAGGTATACAAAATTAAGTCCTTCAGCATCTCTTAGCACTAGCTGCCTCAATCCCCCCAAACCAGGAGCTGCACCCTAGTAACTCTCCAGGGTCCTCTCAACTCTAAGGTCTGTGAGTCCAGCCAAGCCAAGTGCTGTCTAGACGGATCCAGCCAAACTCAGTGTTTACAGTAGTGGGATAACTAGTGAGAGAGAGTCTGTGACTGATAACTCTGTCACCTCCCTTAGGGGTATTGAAGGGTCAGGGCTAGGATTAGGGTGTGGTGAGCAAGACACGTAGAGTATAAAATTTAAGGAGAAACTCAGTCACTCACACAATTGTGCATATGTGATTCAGTGCTTTCATAAGCCTGCACACAAGGCACTTGACTCACCTCACCCAAGAAGGCACAGAGATTCCATCTCAGTAGCTAAAACAAGATGATGAAGAATTATTAGAGAGTGGAATAAAGAAAGGTCCCTAGATAGCGCAGTTTGCACTCAGCTACGAATAGAAAGATTGCCAGTTCAAACTCACCCAGGGATGTCACAAAAGAAAGGCCTCATGACGTGCTTTTGTAAGATTATAGCCAGAAAAAGCCTAGGGAGCCCAGTTCTACTCTGTAACAAAAGGAAATTGTCATGAATTGGAATCAACCCAATGGCAACAGGCTTGATTTTTTTTTTTTTAACAGAGAATGGAGTACGACTCAGGAAGTCAAGGTAGGCCCTCCTATCCAAATATCATCCCAATACTCTAGCACTTAAGCTTGACTTGCTTGACTAACACAAATTTGTGTATCTCCAGCTACCTATGAAATTGTAAACATTCCAGGGCTTGCCTTCAAAGTTACTAGCACTTCCATGGGGAGTTGTCAACCGATGATTTTGAACAGTAGGCACTGACTTAGGCTCCTTAGAGAGTTCTGTAGGATAAGCTATTGGAAGAGGAGAGATATTGCAAAGACTGAACTGGACAGCTTAGCAGTTGGGACCAGCCTTCAGGTCAGGTCAACGGTCACCTCCTCTTCTGGCGAGTTTCCCAGAGGACACTGCCCAGTCTAGGAAGAGACAACTGAAGAAGGCAGATCTTGTATAGTCACGACAAGAACTCATGATCCCCCAAGGCAAGCCAAGGCTGCCAGTGGCCCCTGAGATGGTCATTTTCCAGTGTCGTGTTCACCTTACTGTACCCATGTGAGGTTTAGCTCTCTAGGACATTCAGTCTACTCTTTTTGAGCTCTATTTTAGGGACTAACTTAGGCCCCTGTACTCAGGGCATAAGACAGCAAAACCCTAAACTCCCTCCCAAACCCCAAACCAAAACCAAATCTATTGCCATGAGGTCAATTCCATCTCATAAAGACTCTGTGTTACAGAGTAGAACTACTCCATAAGGTTTTCTTGGCTGTGCCTTATGGAAGCAAATCACCAGGTCTTTCTTTTACGGTGTTATTGGCTAGATTCAAACTGCCAGCCTTTGGGTTAGTAGATGAGCACAAATTGCTTGTGCCACTCAGCAGTCAAGACACCCTCCTTCCTCAAACACTATCAAATCCCAAAACAAAGCAAACCCATTGCCCTTGAGTTGATTCTGGTGTATAGTATCCCGATAGAACGGAAGTTCCAAAGAGCGGCTGGTGAATTCGAACTGCTGAACTTTCGTTTAGCAGCCACAGTCTTAACTGCTGTTTCACCAGAGCTGCTCTGATGTATAATATCAAGCTAAGATAGGAGAAGAGAAAAAGGAGAAAAAGTTAATTTAAGGGGAAAATTGTCTGTCTGTTCTCTGCTAACGGAACCTGTAAATTAGGGCATTTAATTACCAGACAATTTGTTCATTTTGGATGCTAATATTTATATTAGCAACTGCTTTGAAAGCATGAAACTTGATGAATTGGCAAAACACTTTTCCTCCTTTTCCCCAAATTAATCAAACAAGCTGTGATCGGGCTATTTATAAGTCTAGTTAAGTCTGTCTCCCTAGTGAGGGATTTTTTTACTCCCATCTCCTTTACATTCTGTGATCTCACAGATACTCAGCTCCTCACCTAGATACTTGGTGCCAGAGAATCTCAGTGGGAAGGCATTTGATCTATTTCTATATTTAATGACACATTTCATCACAGCAGAAAGGAGCATTGTACCACCTTTACTGAAGTTGCATTCCAACGATGATCTCTGCTATTTGTATAACCCCTGGTTAAGGTGTGGTTGCTTCCACAGGCATGTTTACCTCCAGCACCCACTGGTTGGAGTCCCAGATCTAGACTTGGATGCTGACAACTGGCAAGTGTAGATGGAGCCCTTCCCTAAGAGAATCTGGATTGGTAAGAAAGCTTTAACTTGGGAGGGGAAGTGGCCTAGACATGGACAAAGGGTGAACACCTGAGACCACCGTCAGAGCAAGGACCACCTCCTTTGATGCTGACCAGTCAAACAAGCCTCTTCTTACCCTGGCTATTGGTCTTAATGCAAGCTTACTCTATTCTGATGGCCACCCACTCCCATTTCATCTCCAAGAGGTCTGCCGCTCCTCAGCCTAGTGGTATCAAAGGAGGTGATGGAGGAATCAGCTGCACTGCCCTTCTTCTGTAAATAGAGCCTGAACTCATCAGTCTTAGAGCTGAGAGGAACTTCAAAGGATGTGCTGGTTCAGACGCCTGACTTTTGGAGATGAGACAGGTAGGCCCCAGAGATGTCAAGGCTGGATGTCACCATCAATGGGGTATCATGGAGGTAACTCAATAGAGTGGCCCTGATGGTTGAACTTTTTGTCCTTAAAATCTCTCCCAGCCCTGAGAAGACCCACACTGAAGCAAGAATTCCCACTGTTTCCCAGGTCTCCATCACTCGGACAAAGGGAGAAAGACACCTATGGTGGCCTTGTGAGGAGACTGGATCTTAAGAAGAATGAGAGGGATGAGAACAGGGTCACCTGAGCCACTGTTCGGCTGCAAGGGATCTTAGTATAAAATGTTCCCGTGGATCAAAAAAAATCATTGAATAAACACTCAAGAGATCATATACCGAGAACCTACTGTGTGCTTAGATCATATACTAAAAACCTGGTATGGAGGTATGAGTGAGGAGAAAACAGGCAAGTATACAACACACCACTTGCCCTCAAGCCACTGACAGTTCCAAGAAAGAGAAGCACTACACATTATCAGCTAACAGTGGGCAGGATAGGCCAAGAGGAAAAGAAAGGAAGTGCTTTATGGGGGAGCACGGCGTAAGGAGAGAATTCCTTGCAGATTGGGTGGGAAGGTGTATCAGTCGGAACAGTGGAAGTTCTGCTAGGGTAACAAATGACCCCTTACTAGCCATGGCTTACCACAGCAAGATTGTATATCTGATTTATTTCAAACTCACTCTCATGTGTCCATTGCTCTGCTCCACATCTTTACTTCGGAGCCCAGGCTGAGGGAGCAGTCCCTTCCTAAGACGTTTCTGGTTGTCGCAATTGATGGAAAAGTGAGAACTGGCTCAGCAAGCTTCTGCTTGAGTGTGATACTTGTCTTTTCTATCCATGTTACATTGGTCAAATCAAGTCACACGCTCAGGCCTGCCATCAGCAGGACCAACACCACCACCAGTTGCTGCTGAGTTGATTCTGACTCATGGCTAGCATGTGTGTTTCCAAGTAGAACTGCTCCCTAGGGTTGTCAATGGCTGGGACCTTTTGGAAGCATCTCACCAGCCCTTTCTTCCAAAGTGTCTCTGGGTAGATTCAAAGTGACAACCCTACAGGTAGTAGCCAAGTACTCAACAAATTTGTGCCACATAGGGACTCCATCAATGGGACAGGGAAGCATAGATCTCCCCAGGGAAGGAGAGCCAGCAGTTGAGAACAATAATACAATCTCCCACAAGAAATAGAACTTACCCAGGAAGGGGTGATGTGGAGCTTGAATGATACATGCAATTTAAAGAACAAAAGAAAGGAATAGTCAGAAAGGCATCATGTTCTACAAGTTAGAAGCATGGGCCCTGGAGCGGACTGACTCAGATTGACCTCTCTGTGCCTCAGTTTCCTCACTTGTGGTATTGGAATAATAATAAAACATATTTGGCAGGATTGCTGTGAGGGAAAATGAATCCATCCGTGTGTGTGTGTGTGTGTGTGTGTGTGTGTGTATTAGAATAGTCCCTGGAACACAGTAAATACCAATAAAAACATACTAAATAAATATTAGCTCTTAATATTATTTCAGATTTTATGAAGGCCCGAGGGAATAAACAGTCAAGGTGCATTCAGATGGCAGTGCAGCAGAAAACTTTCTTAGGGAAGTAGAGGAGGTATGAGAGAAGAAACCAGCAGACAAGCCTGAAACCAAGACAGGCTGGGGTCCGACTGGAATCTTTGAATGGCACAACTGGTTCAGTGCCCAGCTATTAACCAGATAAATGCTTGGTGGTTTGGACCCACCCAGAGGTGCCTCAGAAGAAAAATCTGTAATTTGCTTCCAAAAGGGTACAATTTCAAAAACTCTACCAAGAGCACTTTACTCTGCACGTGCAGGGCTGCCACAAGTCAGAATCCTTGGGATACACCAGTAGGGCCTGACCATGAAGGACCATGGATGCCAGGCTGGGCAGTTTGGACTCAATTCTGACCTGTAACTAGGTGGGCGAAAGAGCTCCCTGTCAGTGGGTACTTGGAGGACATGCAGCCTTTCCCATCAAGGGTGGCCCAACCCTGGTGGCATAGTAGTTAACAGCTACAGTTGCTAACCAAAAGGGTAGCAGTTCAAATCCACCAGGTGCTCCTTGGAAACCCCTGTGGGGCAGTTCCACTCTGTCCTATAGGGTCACTATGAGGCAGAATTGACTCCACGGCAGTGGGCTTTAACCCTTCCACTGCCACAGGGAAATGACGATTTAAAGTTTTGGCAGCTCAGTGCAGTACTTTATTCCCGTCTCTTTCTCAGCTTAGTGGGTAACCTCAGACTAGATCGTTTGCCACTCTGAGTCCTGAATCTCCTCATCCGTGAAAGGAGGAGTGGACCTCAGGGTCAGTAGGAGCGCTTGTGGTTCAGTCATCTCTATCGGTCATCCTATCACCACCCTCCTATCGTGACCCTCCACTCCAGGCCTGAAGTTTCTAAATGCTCCCTGACAGCCCACCCTACCGACATAATGCCCATCCTCTCCACCTCTCAGCCCCCATCAGATTCCTCCCAGCCCATCCCAACAACCCATACTCCTTGTTTCCCGGGAAACCCTGTTTTGGCAATGGCACCTAGAACAGCAAACTGCAACCCAAGCAGTCCAAGTGAGAAGAATCTCCTCGTCCCACCCAGTGGAGCACAGAGGAGCTGGCCAGTATTTAATTAGTTTGCAAAATTACGTATCTTTCAAATCTTTTAATCCATTTAATAATAAAAACAAAAGTTAAAACACACACACACGCACACACACAACTAACCAACTAACAATGGCCCCAATTTGTGTTTTGTCTGACTGGGAGTAATATTCATGTCTACATGAGGATGGCATGTAATTAACATGTCATAATCAAAATGACTAAGTTTGACACATTATAATCACTGCATGGAGATTATAGCATAGCCAGGGGCGATCCACACAGCCTATCTTAATATCATTTGCATAATGAAAGCATGGTGGCAGTAATAGCTTTTTTCTCTTGTTATCATAATTTCACCCAGGGCTGCAAGGGGCTCCCGCACTGTCAGATGTTGCCTGTTAAAAGTCATTGTGACTTGAAAAAAGCAGCCAAGTGACCCAGAGTCTTCCCCTTGAAACAGTAGCTTCATGGCAGGCCCCAAATGAATGAAACCAGTTGTCACCAAGGCCAGTTAGCTCCAACTCACGTTGATCCTGGTGTGCAGGGCAGTAGCACACTCCATGGGATTTTCCTGGCTGTGACCTTTCAGCAGCACAGCCTCAGGCCTTTCTTCCAAAGTACCTCTGGGTGGTTTCAAACAGCCCAACTTTTCGTTAGTAGCCTAGGACATAATCAGTTGTGCTCCCCCCAGATAACAGAGTTGAGCAATAGGGGAGATGAGCCCACAGCGTCATCTCCTACAGGCCCGTCCCTACAGATAGCCTCTTGTTTGCAGAGGGTGTGAGCTCCCCTTCTGATCAGCAGAAGTGCTGAAGTTACTCTGTCCCAGGCACGCATGGCCAGATACACAAATTGCCCAATCAGACTCCTTCTGGTCAACCTTGACCTTGCCTGAAAGAGATTCTCTCTCACCCACTGCACTGAGTTCAAAGTCACCTCACCCACTGCAATGAGGTCAAAGTCACAGTCTAAGAGCCACACAGGCCAATCAGTCATCCTTTCATGGCCAGGGACGGTACCCCTAACCCAAGACAGTATTTCATGGAACCAGTGGATGAGAGTTTGAGTGTGAACGCCCATTCACATGATGTCCTGTCTTCCCTTAATTTGCCACAGGTCCTTTTTAAGCCTTGTATCCTCACAGCTACTTGCCTAGCCTGCATCTCCACCCCCACCAGGTACACTGGCTCCACGTGGCCCACCTGCCTTCCCACTCTCCCTCCTTCCCTCGCCTTCTGCTGCCCGGCCCCTCTCTGCCCTTCCTCAGGCCTCAGCCAGAGGTATACCTTCAACTGCCAGCACCTTCTTAGACCCATCTATACCTCCTGAAGCACTTTTTACAATGATTACATTTCAGTCTCAGAGAATCAGACTTGTTAGGGCAAGAGGACATTTTTTGATGATAGAGAAATAATGTTACTACACCAATTTAAAACAAAAAATCTGAACATCACTTTCAACAAATAGAAAGGGGAAAATAGTACATTTATAATGGAGAAATCCAGCAGTACCACCTTAACCAAGTGCTGAAGGTTGACTTTGTCATCAATAAGTCATATCGACTTCATGGAAGCCAATACCATGCCATAAAAAGGCACATCTGTTCTGTTGTAGCTGCTCCCAAATCCAGAATCCCAGTCTAATTAGAAGACAAAAACATCAAATGCAACTTCAGTACACTTGACCAGAACTGTTCAAAGGTGTCAAAGTCACGGAGGGAAAAAGGAAAGCCAGGAGCTGTCATAGACCAGAGGAGACTAAAGAGACAGGACAACTAAATGCCATGTAGTCCTCAGTTTGGAGGTAAAAAAAAAAGATCATCGGTGGAAAAACTGAGACATCCAAACACAACCTGTTAATTGTGTCATCACCAAAACCAAATCCACTGCCATCAAGTCAATTTTGACTTACAGAGACCCTATAGGTCAGAGAAAAACTGCCCGATAGAGTTTCCAAGGAGAGCCTGATGGGTTTGAACTGCCGACCTTTTCGTTAGCAGACAGAGCAAGCACTTAACTACTGTGCCACCAGGGTTTCCTAGTGGTATCATACAGAGGCTAATTTCTCAGCTTCCATAAATGTAACACAGCTGTGTAAGATCTGAACATTAGGTAAACTACTGTATTTGCAACTCTCCCCTAAGTCGAAAATTCTTTCAAATTGAAGTTTTTTCAAAAAGTCACGAAATATTCCCCAAACTCCTGAAACTGCAGAGATCTCACCAGCTAAGAAACTGTCACAGAACCCCATCAGAGTAAGTCTTTGCTTCCCAACTACAGCTCCCCATGGATGGCAAGCTGTGCCCACCTGGCCTGAGTTAACTCTTGTGACTCCATGCTACAAGTACATTTGGGGTTTCTTACGAGACAGTAAGAAGGTGAGTCAGAGTTTAAGACTACCCCTAAATGTAGAGATTTTTTCACTCCGTGGAAACTTGTCAACCAAATAGCAAATGATCTTGTTTTCCACCTTTCATTTGATGTCGTAAACTAGCACTGACACCAATGACAATGAGTTGACGATTAGCTAAAAATGCTTAAGAAGGAAGAACAGCTCATGTTGGTGCAATTTGGGTAAGGTGCCGAGTTGGAAGGAATCACACCACTGACAACAAACTTTAGTTTGCTGTGGGGCAGAAAAGAGACAGTCCTCTGCAAGTAGGGAGTGACACCAGATTGTTTAACCCACCAGCTTCTATTGAGCTAAGTAAACAAGTTTTGTTCTGGGACAGCAAGAAAAGGCATCTTTTCAATGTTCCCTACTTCAAAAGGAGAAACGGCACTCCCGGGAAGGGGGGTGAGGACGTCCCTGAACTAGTCTCAGTACATGCTGTTTTCAGCACACTGAGAAAACCTTATCTTGAGGGCTTTTGTGGGCTTGTGCCATCTCAAGACAAGTCCTTATCTTGATGGAGATCAGGTTAGGACAAACAGGATGCAAATAAGCCCCTTACATTCCTTCCAAGCATACTCATCCCCACAAGGCCACACAGAGGAGGAAGAGGCCAGGGGTCAGACCCCTCCATTTTTCCGTAAGGACACTCAGGCTCAGAGAGTTCAGGCAGTTTGCTGGGCTTCACAGCAGGTCAGTGCAGGGCTGGACCTAGGACCCAGATCATCTAATCCCCCGTCCAGTATCTGAGTAAGCTCATTGGTGCTTCGGTCCAGAGGGAGCTGCGAGATGGCATCCTAGCCACCTGCCTGCCTCGTGGGGCGTTCAGAACTGTCAATCCATGCTTACCAACCACCCAGTATGCCCTCACCAGCCACTGGCAGTACTTCCGGCCAGTGTTAGCTCCTCTCTGGGTACTGATGGCTCAGTTTGCCCTGAGACCTGCAGGGAGCATCCCCCTCACCCACCCAGATGCACTTCCTGGACCCCATGGAATGCTTGTCTCATGGCCCCAAAGCTTAGAGCTTTGTTGCCAAGCCAGAGCTTTTTCTCCCTCTTCTAGCCCCCTCCCTTATTTGGGGGGTTGTCATTCATTGCTACTGCCAGTCATCCGGGTCCTGAGAAGGAAATGAGGCCAAGGAACTCGACACAGAGCCCCCCGCTGCGAGGAAAATGTTGACTCACAGCCAATGCATTTTAACACAGGGAAACTCCCAGGAAAGCCAGAGGGCTGCACCTCAGCTCCTGAGAGCAGAGCTTCCTGCTCTTCCCTAGGCCTCGAATTAATGCCAGCCTGTGCTGTTGGGGCAGGAAGAGGCTGGAGCCCTCACCACCACCATGTGCGGCCCTCCCTCCAACCAGAGGGCCACTGCTCTGGTGCCCAAATTTTACAAGCAACCCTTCAGTCAGGAATGGCCATAATGTCAACAACAAAATTTAAAAACCAATGAAAAGGCCCTTTTCCCTCAAAAATGATCTCCCCTGGTGCCTCAAATTTTCTAATGCTGGAAACCCCAGTGTGTAGTGGTTAAGTACTGTGGCTGCAAACCAAAAGGTCAGCAGTTCGAATCTACTGAGCACTCCTTGGAAACTCTGTGGGGCAGTTCTACTCTGTCCTGTAGGGTCACTATGAGTTGAAATCGACTTGATGGCACTGGGTTTGGTTTTTGGTTTTGGATTCCTTTGAATTCACAAGAGTTTTGTTTGACTGACCTCTCTAAGGATCACATGGTTGCAGGGAACAGAATCTATTCAGGCTCTGTTAAGCAAAACAGAGGGCCACGGTGGTAACTTCTGGATCACAAGCGCACCAAGAGCTTCCTGGACCCGTGACGAACATACTTGCTGGATAAACTTGGTCAAATCTCTAGACTAACTCTGTTGTTGTTTGCCTTGTAGTTCAGTGTTTCCATATAGCAGAGCAGAACTGCCCCATAGTGTTTCCTAGGCTGAAGTTTTCATGGGAGCAGATGACCAGATCTCGTTCCCTCGAAGCAGATGGTGGGTTTGAACTGCCTACCTTTTGACTAGTAGCTGAATGCTTAATCATCGTACCATGACTAAGCCGTATGCCTCCATTTGTTTTCTTACTGCTCTGTGTAACTTTTCTTTGCTTCCCTTAACGCAGTTAGTCACTCTGCATTGATTTTGGGATCATGCGCCTCATTTCTCTTTTTCCAGTAGAACGAAGGATCCAAAAGGGCAGGGTCATATCTGTTTGGTTTCATGACCATGCCCGTGGTACTCACACAGTGCCTGGCACAGAGAAGGTGTCCAAAGAGTATCACTAAAAGAAAGAACGAATGAACAAGAAGACAGCCTGGCTTTCATAGGGACAGCAGCCTCAGACTGGAGTTAGGGAATGGGCCAGGATTCCCCCACCTCCTCCCAGGACACAAACAAGTAACACAAGACTAGGCCACCCAGCCCAGTGTGGACAACCTTCCTGTTCTTTGGCAGCAGCTTCAGCAGGTCAGACTCCATTCCCAGCGTTTGAGATAAAAAGCCAACTTGCCTAAAGGACAAACCGAATTCATCTCTGCAAGAATTTTGTTTCAGCTTTTCATCATCTTACAGATCAATTTCTTCACAAAGATATCTTCCCACTGATCAGTGTTCACCATCTGCAAAGGTGATCTAGCCAGATGATCAGAGCTTACAGCCCACACCCCAACCAGAGAGAGCCCGCGTGCCCTCAACAACTTTGGTGGGACATGTTCAGATGAAACCAGCGCTGATGGTGTGGAGTTGTGTAGTGAGTTTGATCTGTGCATTGTGTTTGCCCTCCTACCCAAAGCCTGTAGTCCCATCCATGAAGGCAAGGAAGGGTGGTTAAGCCAGCTGCATTATCTAGGCTTCTTTTTAGCCCCAAGTAACAGGAAATCTGTTGGACGTGGCTTAAGCAAATGCTGGTGTGTATGTCTCACAAGAAGTTAGGAGCAATGGTGTAGCGAGTGTATGCCAGGCTTCCAACCCCTTTGTTTTGAACTCCTGCTGAGAGTTTGCATTTCCACCCAAGGTATACTAACTCAGAATCCACAGTTTAACAAGATCCTCCAGGGATTCTTATGTATAATATATTTGAGAACCACTGCTGTACTGGTGGAAACCCTGGTGGTGTAATGGTTAAGTGCTACATCTGCTAAGTAAAAGGTTGGCAGTTCACATCCACCAGGTGCTCCTTGGAAACTCTATGGTGCAGTTCTACTCTGACCTATAAGGTTGCTATGAGTCAGAATCAACTCAGTGGCAGTGGCTTTGGCTCTACTAGTGGTTCTGAGAATTGTTCCCTAACCAGCATCATTAGCATCCACTGGAAACTGTTAGAAATGCAATTTCTCAGCAGGGACTGAAATCAGATCCAACTGTTTCAAAGTCCTTAGCATATGTGACATGGCAGTGGATCAGCTTTAAAAACTTCTCTTACTACCAAATGTTTTTCAGTGAAAAGTTTGAGATGAACATCTTTTATTACATCTTCTTTAATGAACATTTGTTTTCTGCATGGAAGATAATTCAGGGAACCTCCAGTAAGTTTGATAGTTTATAACTTAGAGTAACAAGACATTTTTGGTGGGGGAAGTATTTTATCACTGACAGTATTTAGGTCTATGATTTTTTTTTAATTTTTTATTTAATATAACTGAGTGAAAATATACATTCCCATATAAATTTACATACCCACCTATATGCAGCTTCCACTGCTCTCCCTGCCCGGTGACAGCACACTATTCCTCTCTGCTCCATACATGTCTCATTCTCCCAACAGTCTCCTTTTTCCCTCCTCTCCACCCACTCTCCTTCCTCCAGCCAGAGGTCAGCAGGATGACATCCTATAGACATATAGAACCATAAAGTGCATCCAATATATGGTCACTGCATCGCCAAGTCCAATCCATTCCTGTCCCAAGTGTGGACCTTCGTTATGATTTATGGTCAAGGGCAGCATCAGGGCAAGGGGCCATGCTGCCAGGGGAACCCCAAAACCACTGGACCATCAATTGAGGTCTTTTATTGGGGATCTCAGGGTGTACCCCTTCTTATTCTTGTGTTGCCAGTGAGACTCAACTTAGTGAGCTCCATCGCGGCTATCACTGGTGGTGGCAGGGCACCATTCGGTTCTTCCGGTCCCAAGTCAATGTAGGCACCCACTGATGTGGGTCTCTTTGTCTTCTGGGTTGTCTTTCCCCCATGTCATTTTGGTCCTCGGTGAGCACCCGTTCCTGCTGAGTTGGGACCATTTGCTATGCCCTCGGATGGCAGCTTGGCAGCTTTTAAGACCCCAGACGCCACTCACCAACGTGGGGTACAGGGAGCCCTCTTAGCAAAATGCTAGTTGTGCCAACTGACATCGCTTTAGCCTAAGAGCATGGTCCCCCGCCCTCTGCCCCAGCTACTCTATCCTTGCAATATTGGGTTAAGACGGAAGGAGTACTCATGTTATGTTTAAGTCCACTTAATATTGTTCTTGTTTCTAATGTGTGCTATCACCGATTTCACCCAACCAGATACCTAGCAACTATCTAACCTAAACCCTCCCCACTCCCCTCCCTTGCAGCTGTCAAAGAGTCTTTTCTTCTATACACAAGTCTGTTTTTGAGATCTTATCATAGAGGTCTCATACAATATTTATCCTTTTGTCACTGACTACTTTCACTCAACATGTCTTCCAGTTGAAACCAGGTCATGAGATGTTTCCTGGAATCCTCAGTATTCTTTATCATTGCATAGTGCTCCACTGAGTATATATACCATAGTTTACCTATCCATTCTCCTGTTGTTGGGCATCTGGGTTGATTCCATGTTTTTGCTATCATGGACTGTGCTGCGATAAACATTCTGGTGCATGTGTCCGTTGGTGTGAAAGGCCTTGATTCTGTAGGATGTATTCCAAGTAGTGGAATTACTGGGTCAAATGGTATATCAATATCCATTTTTTTAAGGAAGCGCCAGATTGCTTTCCAAAGAGGCTGAACCATTTTGCAATCCCACCAGCAGTGTAGGAGGGTTCTACTTTCTCCACAGCCTCTCCAGCATTTGTTGTTTTGTGTTTTTTGGATCATGGCCAACCTTGTTGGGGTGAAATGGTATCTCATTGTCGTCTTGATTTGAATTTCTTTAATAACCAAAGATCGTGAACATGTCCGCATGTGTTTTTTGGCTGCCTGGATCTCTTCTTTAGTGAAATGTCTGTCCATCTCCTTTGCCCATCGCTTAATTGGATGATTTATCTTCTTCTTGTTGATATTTTGTAGTATCTTATAGATTATGGAAATCAGGCATCAGTCTGACATAGAGTTGTCGAATATTTTTTCCCATTCTGTAGGTGTTCTTTTAATTCTATTAGTAAAGTCTTCAGATGAGCAAAAGTGTTTAATTCTTAATAGATCCCATTTATCTATTTCCTCTTCTGATGATTGTGGTTTGTTTGACAGATTTTGGAAGTCTGTCCATATTGTGTATTAAAACTTCCATTGTTGTTCAGGTCTATGATTTTTAAATTATTTTTTCTTTTTTATTGTGATAAAATAAATGAAACACAAACTTGCCATTTTAAAGTGTTTAGTTTATTGACATTAATTACATTTACAGTGTTGTTCAACCATCACAGCTATTTCTGAAAGCCTCTCCCTGTGTGGTATAAACTGTCAGCACACTGACTGCTAAGCCAAAAGGTTCATGGTTTGAGCCTACCCACAGGCACCTCTGAAGAAAGGCCTGGTGATCTACCTCTGGGGGTTCAAAAGAAACCCCTGCAGAGCATAGCTCTACTCTGACACACATAGGGTCACCGTGAGTTAGAACTGACTTGAGAGCAACTGGGTTGGGTTGGTTTTATTCAGCGCTTCATCACCCTAAACAGAAACTCTGTACCTGCTAAGCACTGACTCTCCATCCCCTCTCCAAAGCCCCTGGCTACCTCTAGTCTCCTTCCTGTTTCTACAAATTTGTCTATTCTGGGTATTTCATTTAAGTGGAATCATAACAGTATTTATCCTCTTGTGTCTGGATTATTTTGACTCAGCATACTATTTTCAAAGTTCATCAATGTTGGTGGAGTATATGAGAAATTCATTCTCTTTTCTTCATTGTAGAGACATAAGGCATTTTGTTTACCCATTCATCTGTTGATGGACACTTGTGTTGTTTTCACCTTTGATTGCTGTAAATAATGCTGCTATGAACATTGGTACTAGAGGGTATCTATTTGAGTCCCTGTTTTGACCCTTTGGAGTATGTACATAGGAGTGAATTGCTGGGTTATATGGCTGCGGTCCATTTGGAATTCAGTTTTTTAGGGTGCCAGTAGTAGATTGAGGCTTACTCCAAAACTTCCAGTCCCATCTAATTGGCTACTTCTATCTTACAAGGAAACCCTGGTGACATAGCAGTTAAGTGCAGTTCAAACGGTCAGCAGTTCAAATCCACCATGTGCTCCTTGGAAACTCCAGGGAGCAGTTCTACCCTGCTCTATAGGGTCACTATAAGTCGGCATCAACTCAGCAGCATTGGGTTTGGGTTTTGGTTTTTTATCTACAAGAAGGCAAGAAAATTTTAATTAGGCATAATGTCAGTCCTGATGAAATAGGAATGAGTAAAGATCTAGAGGGAAGGCAGTATAGTTGGAACCTAGGATCCCAGTGGGAAACAAGTGAGGGAAAAGGTCAGGGGAATAAGCAGAGTCAGCTCTGGAAGAGCCAAAGACTTTATCCTGAGAGCAGTAGGGAGCTAATGAGGGTGCTATACTTTGGGCAATATAATCCCACTGGCAATTTAGAAAACTCCCCTTCTGTCCAGATCAGAAGGAGAAAGACCAGCTAGGGGGCTGTTTCTGCTATGGTCCTTTCTCTCCAATAATCACTGATACCCACATCCTTCCCAGGCCCCTTTCATTCATTTTCATATTCTTCTGGACCCTACAGACTCAACTGAAAGCCTTTTTCCCACTCCTGACCTGCCAAAGGAAACCCTGGTGGCGTAGTGGTTAAGTGCTACAACTGCTAACCAAAAGGTCAGCAGTTAAAATCCACCAGGCACTCCTGGGATATTCTATGGGTAGTTCTACTCTGTGTTATAGGGTCACTATGAGTCAGAATCGACTTAGTGGCGATGAGTTTTGTTTGCTTGTTTGTTTAAATTTCTAAAGAGGGTGAATTTAAAAGGAGGTAAACTCACCAGAAGAGGTTTTATTTCCCTGGGCAAAGAAAGATAAAACTGGGAAAGCTGAATATCTTTACGTGAGAAAATGGTAGATACTCCTTGAGGGAGTGCAGGGGAGGATGGAGGGTGGGTGGGTAAGGAGAGAAGAAGGGATGCAGAGAGGAAAACAAAGGAGGCTGCAGCCATAGGAAAAACTAATGATGCAACATATTGTTCCAAGAGGATTTGGTGAAGCGTTGCTGTGTAGCTTAAAATGTAACCAGTATTTCCCATTCCATTTTAAGAAACAGAGATTCCAATGAAAACCTCCACTGCTCCTCAGTGTGTCTGGCAGTGCTGGTAGTGGTGATGATGGCTGTCATAGACTGAATTGTGTTCCCCCAAAAATGTGTAGGGGGGTTTGACTGAGTCACAGTTCCTGGTACTATGTGATGTCCTTCCGTTTTGTAAACGCTGTCTCTGTGATAATGTAGGTGGATGGATGGCAGTTCTCTGGGTGGGGCAGAATTCAATATGTAAGACTGTTTCGTGCCTTGAGGCAGTGTCTCAGTATAGAAAGGTAAGAAGCTAGCAGAGAGATTTGGGGACATCATACCACCAAGAAGCTCTGCCTGAAGTCAAACGCATCCTTTAGAAGGGACCAGAGTCCTTGCACCTCAGAAGCTTCCAGTCCAGGGGAAGATTGACAACAAGGACCTTCTTTCAACTCCAGCAAAGAAAGCCTTCCACTAGAGCCGATACCCTGAATTTGGACTTGTAGCCTACTGGACTGTGACACAATAAAATTTCTCTTTTTAGGGACATCCTCTTGTTGTAGGAGGTCTGACAATTAAGTCCATGAACTTAGTCCAAGTGCTTCATAGCTCATTGCTGGATATCACTACAGTCACCTTCAAAGTAATCCCCTTGGGAAACTATGCAATGATGCCAGCATCTAGTCTAAGCAATTTGGGGACACTTACTGGAATGGCTGTTGTGCACAATGTCACGGTGGCAAGTTCATGAACTTAATTGTGTAATTGTCTAGGAGAGAGCTTTATCCAATAAACAAACAACTGTACTGAATACCCTACCTACTCACCTGCACTGGCCCTCAGTGGCTTTTTTCTTTATCAAAAGATAAAGGCAATATTGAAAGGAAGACATTTTGACATCATTCAGGACATCAAGTGTAGTACTATAACAGCTCTGATGGCCATTCCAGAAAAAGAGTTCCAAAACTGCTTTGAAGAGTAGGTTAGACGCTGGTGTAGGCACATTACTTCCCCAGGGGAATACTTTGAAGGCAACTGCAGTGATAGTCAGCAATGAGATACATAGCACTTTTTCTAGGATGAGTTCATGAACTTTATTGACAGTCCTGTATTTCTGTTAAAGCAGCACCAGCTGACTAAGACAGTGGTGTTGGTGGTGGCGGTAGCAGGGTGTGGTTTGGGATGTGGATGTGTACATGTTTGCTGGTTACTACTGAGACTTCAAGAAAACCCCGCTGCATTCAATTTTACCTCTATCTCCTCACTCACATTGTATCCCAAACTACCACAGCCATCTACCTCCTAGACCAGTGGCTGGTACACAACAGGCATCCAAAAGCTATTTGGAACACAGATCCTCCGGGAAAAGAGACAGAAACTAAAAAGCCACCTGCCCCTGCTGAACACTCTTGAAATTTCCTATCCTCTTTAGGTGGCCTTGGAGCCCTATACTTAAGGGCTGTCTGCAACCTCCCTGTTTTGAGGGTAAGAAACCCACAGATCCTTCTGGAAAAGAGACAGAAACTAAAAAGCCACCTGCCCCTCCTGAACTCTCTTGAAATTTCCTATCCCCTTTAGTGGCCCTGGAGCCCCATACTCAAAGGCTGTCTGCAACTTCCCTGTTTTCAGGATAAGAGACCTGGAGAAGAAGGTAGTCTCTCTGATCTGGACAACCTCTTGCCATTCTCTGCACCCCTCCTGGCCCATACTCTTACTCCCAGATTCTTCCTCCAGAGAAGTAAAATGGAATATCCATCAGGGGATTTCAGTTGCATCCCACAAAAACCACCAAAGTGAAAAGAAACTCAGAAATTTCTAACCTTAGATGTGGGGTAAGCATGAGAAGGGAAAGTTTTCAGTGGTAGTATTTAGGGTCAGTTCCCCTGAAACTACCATAGCCTTCTGGGCCTAAACCAGATTTCTGTTTGTCCAGGACTTTGGGTAGCCTTGGACCGTGGTACTTAGAGAGCTTGGGGCTTTAGCACATGAGAGTGCCATAGCCTGGGAAGCCCTTTCTCCATCCACAGCCCCAGGGGAAGGACGCAATTTGCTTTTAGATAGCACAGCAGCAGCAAATATTTGAGTCCATCTCTAACCCGTCCAGGAATTGAAGTATGTGTCATGTACATCCTTACTTGGCTGTCGTCTTTGTCTTCTAGTGTTGTTTTAACGGAACTACCCCAGGTGGGTGGCTTTAAAAAGAGAAGTTTACTTTGTCACAGTTTAGTAGGCTAAAAGTTCAAATTCAGGGTGTCAGGTCCAGGGTTAGTCTTTCTCTGTTGGTTTTGGAGGAAGGCCTGTGTCAATCTCCCTCTGGCCTGGAAGTTTCTGAGGCTCAGTGTTCCTGGGTCCTTTCCAAAGGACAAGCTCTGTTCCCAGCATGGCTTCTTGGTGGTAAGAGGTCCCCAACACTGTAGATACAGGGTTTACAGCATACGGGAACATCACACAATACGGGGAGTCACGGCCTAGCCAAATGGCTACACACATTTTTGGGAAGACACAATTCAATCTATGACAACTGTTAACGTTGATGTAGGAGATAGGAGCAGAGTGAGTGTATATGTGAGTGCAGACACACACACACCATTGATGCTGATTAAAGGTTTATGAGAAGCAAGAAAATCTGATAGGATTTGGGCAGAATCCAACCAGTTTTAAGTTTTCCATCCCTAAGCTGTTAAGTCCTCACAAGCCATTATTTTTGTCCTTGATGCAAAATTGAGACTAAGTTGGGGAATGTAAATGGCAAGACCCAGAGTTTTTGAGACGATTATCAGATTTGCGTAAGATTTACCCTGTCCTTTATAAAAGACCACACGCACATGCGCACACACACATACACACATGCACACATTTTCACAGCCCCTGGCTGCAAAAATTCCTACAGCTTGCTGTTTGCACAATATCATCCCATGCACATGCAATATCATCAGCAAGTTGGACTTGAAAGTGAGAATCCCAAGTAGGAGGGGATGCTCTTCCTGGGCCCCTTCACTACAGGACTGGAAGGCTACGAGAAGGAGTTTCCAGGTGTCTCAACAGACCTTCCAGCGACAGTCCCACCTCTAGCAAGTTGGACAAGCCCATCCTTTTTGCTTTTCAGAAGCCTATTTCTAATACCTGCTGCCATGGCTTGAACTGCGTCCCCCAAAAATTGTGCATAGCAGTTTGGCTAGGCCGTGATTCCTGAAATTGTGTAATGTTCCTACATTTTGTGAATCCCGACTCTGTGATGTAAATAGGGAGAATGGGTGTCAGTTGTGTTGGTCAGGGAGGACTCAGTGTATGAGACTGTACTGTGCCTTGAGGCAGTCTCTTGGGATACAAAGGAAAAGGAAGAAAGCTGAGAGTGGGAGACCTCATACCACTAAGAAGCAGTCCTGGAAGTACAGTGTGTCCTTTGGAAAGGACCCAGGGTCCCTGCACCTCAGAAACTCCCAGTTCAGAGGAAGGTTGACAACAAGGACCTTCCTCCAGAGCCAACAGAGAAAGCCTTCCTCTGAGGTGATGTCCTAAATTCGGACTGTTAGTCTACTTTACTGTGAGAAAATAAATTTCTCTTTATTAAAGCCATCCACTTGCGGGTTTTTCTGTTATAGCAACACTCAGTGACTAAGGGAAGCCCTAGTGGCATAGTGGTTAAGTGCTCTGACTGCTAACCAAAAGGTTGGCAGTTCAAATGCACCAGGTACTCCTTGGAAATTCTGCAGGCAGTTCTACTCTGTCCTGTAGGGTTGCTATGAATCAGAATCTACTCAACCACAATAGGTTTGGTTTGGTTTAGATAACTAAGACAGCCTGCACCCACCAGCCTTCATCTGCAACCAGATAGGTGGCATAGATGTTCAACCAACCTGTCCATGCTTTGTGATAAAAACATAAGTTCACTATGTCTCTGCTACCTTTAGCATTACTCTGGAAAGAAGAATGAACTATTTCCCTAATTGTCTGAAGTTATAGAAGTAGGCAGATAGAGAGGTCTCCAGAAGTTCCTGGAGAAACAATAGCTGTTTTCAAAGCAAACTTTGATTGGAAATTCTAAGACAAGAGAGGTAACCTTCAGAACCAGTGCAGACAGTGAGAAAAGACTCTTTAATTCCATCAGGCTAAGCAAAACAGTGACAAAAACACAGATGTGAGGTTGCCCCTGGGTAGTATAGCCAGCAGAACCAGTGGCTGAATCCATTTCTTTCTCCCAGATTGCAACTACAGCTTTCCTAGGTTGAAGGTAGAGGTTGTAAGTCAAAGCTGCAAAAGTTGCTGAAAATGACAAGTCAACTCCTCACTAAATGATTCACATGCAGCTTCAGATTTCTATTTCTGTCTCTATCTCTCTGATTCCTTTAGCAAGCACTTTTTGGTTTGCCTTGGTAAGGCCAGCAAACCTTGATTTTCCATGAGCAAGAATAACTTATTAGACCTTCAGACATCCTCCTCCATCGTAACCATTTTCATGTCAAGAGCTTTCCAAAGCAACTGGGAGAAACATACTGCTCTCCTAAAGTCCACATTCTGCCTACTGTTTGTTAAACATTGAATACCATCTGTCATGGTTAATTTTGCGTGTCAGCTTCGCTAGGTTATGCTTCCCAATCATTTGACCAAACTCTAGTCTAGTTGTTTTCATGCTTGCATGTAATTAGTTTAGTTGGTTGCTGGTAGAGCAGGTAATCTTTCATAATGTAACTTAATGTAATGTCATCAATCAGTCGAGGTCATACCATAGTAGGGTGGATGCTAAACTAATCACTTCTGAGTTATAAAGAAAACAAAATAGACACATACACGGACACAAACACACAGTGGGGGAGTGGGGAGTGGGAGGAGGCAGACATCCTGTGAGAATCATCCAAACACCAAGGATCTCTAGCAGACAACAGAATTAAGAAAGAGGTTCACAGAAGGAACTGATATCTCTGAGATCCTGATTTGGACTTCTAGCCTCCAAAACTCTGAGAAAGTAAATATCTATTCCTAAAAGACATTTAGTTGGGTCATTTGTGTTACAGCAGCACTAGGCAACTAAGACACTTTCTTACAAGGATTGACGCTATGACAGAAGCGGGATCCTGGTGTTGTTTCTCCTGGATTTGAATCCTAGATCCAATTCTTATTAGCTGAGTTATCTTTGACAAATTTTTTAACCTCTCTGAACCTTGGTTTCGTCAAACAGTGATGCTGAGAGTACCTAAGTGTTAAGGTTGCTGAGAGGATGAAATGACACACAGCAGGAAATTACTTAGCACAGAGTCTGGGGCACAGTAAGAATTCAATAAACAAAAGCTGCTATTGTCACCAGAGTTTTGTCAAGCAGAGGTGTCTGACCCAATAGTGAAAATCTTTTCATCCATGATGGCTGAGCTCATGCCTTTAGGAACCAAGTACTGGGTGGGAAATCTGTGTTGAGTCTTGATGTATAGACTCGCAAGCCCTCGCCCTCACCTTCTTAGGCTGCCCCTATCCGCACCTCCCTTGAATTCCTGCTCAGGGAGAAATGCAACCTCTTTTCTACAGAGGCTTGGCAGTGTCAACACGTTCATAGAAACCAGAGGTAGAAATTGGAGACTGGGACTCTTTCAGCAAGGGCCGGCAAACTGCAGCCCGTGGGTCGTACCCCTCAGCTGCCCGCGGTTATCAGTAAAGCTTTATCGGAGCATCGTTGCACCCCTTTGTTTACACATTGTTTATGGCTGTTTTCCTATTATGGCTGCAGAACTGAAAAGCCACCAGAGCCAAAAATGGACACTCTGGCAACATAGTGGTTAAGTGCTGTATCTACTAACCCAAAAGTTGACAATTCAAATCTGCCAGGTGCTCTTTGGAAACTCTGTGAGGCAGTTCAACTCTGACATGTAAGGTTGCTATGAGTCCGAATCGACCCAACAGTGGTGGCTTCCTTGGCCAAGCCTAAAACATCTACTTACCAGACCTTTACAGAAAAGGTTTGGCCACCCTGGCACTAGATCCTACTTTTAAGTGGTATTTTCAAATTTCTTGTGGAAGTGCCCTTTCTATTGCTTTCTGCTACTTGACTTCTGTGAAAGGATACGGGACAGCGAGGATAAGGAACCGTTGTACTTGTTCCTCCTCCGCTTGCTGGCATTTCTCTTCTAGGCTAGTTTGTCTTAAGATGGACTTAGTTTATATGACTAGCAAACCTTGTGGCCTCTATGCTGACTTTATGTGCCATCCTTGGACCACCTGCCTCAGAATCACTTGCAACACTTTTCATAAATGCTGATTCCTGGGTCCCATTGTAGACTTTTAGAATCAGAACCCTGAAGCTGGAGCTTGAGAAACTCTACTAAGGTAAAAATAACAATAATAGTAATAATCAAAGTCCTCTAGATGGGCATCTAATTCATTAAAGTCTGAGAACTTTTCTTCTTGAGTTTGGAGTTAATATCTTAGTTGAGGAAATCCTGGTGACCTAGTAGTTAAGTGCTATAGTTGCTAACCAAAAGGTAAATGGTTCAAATCCATCAGGCACTCCTTGGAAACTCTGTGAAGCAGTCCTACTCTGTCTCATAGGGTCACTATGAGTCAGAATCCACTCACTGACAGTGGGTTTAGTTTTGGTTTCTTTCATCTTATTTGAAATGCAAATTCTCTTACATGCTATCTTACATGCAAGAGGTAGTCAAAAACTGCTTGTTAAATTTTGGTAGAGCTATTACTGAATACGGGAGCACTGGTGGCTTAGTTGTTAAGAGATTGGATGCTAACCAAAAGGTCAGGAGTTCAAATCTACCAGTCAAGCCTTGGAAATCCTATGGGGCAGTTCTCCTCTGACCTATAGGGTTGCTATTGACTCGACAGCCACGGGCTTTTGGTTTTGATCATTGAGTGTACATTGTTGTGACGTTACACGCAGACCAAAGCTGCTAAATAAAGCCCACTGCGCCTCTTGATTTACATTATTGCATCAAAAACATTTAATTGTTCTTTCAATTGATGTCCCGAGGGCAATGGCACTGAAGTCTTCAGTTTTAAGCTTCTCTGTCTCTGAGGACTCAGTCAAGTTGCTGATTATCTAAAACATCCAAATTCACTAGGAAAACCAGTCATTTAAAACCAACCCACTGAATCTATTTCTATCGAGTCTATTTCGACTCACAGCACCCCTATAGGCCAGAGTAGAGTTGTTCCATGAGGTTTCCAAGGAATGACTGGTAAATTCAAACTGCCAATCTTTTGGTTAGCATCCAAACTCTTAACCACTGTGCCACCAAGGCTTCTGTCACTTAAAAGGCTCCTCCAATTTATCAGTGGAGTTAAGAAGACTTATTCTACTAAGGGATCCCTGAAAGCACTGGCCCTTTTAAACAGCTGCCTTCAATGATAGAGATCTGGAAGAAGGGAATCAGTAGCTTTTTTTTTTTTTTTTTTAAGATTTATCCATTATTTCAGTTTGAGAATGCTCTGACCTATAGTATAAAATCTCTATACCATGTCATGAGTACAAGCCTTCCATCATCTGGCCCCTACCTCCCTATCTGCCCACACTCATCTCTTGTCCCCTTCTACCAGCACCCACTAAACTCTATGCACCAGCAATCCCTCAGTTTCCCAAACACAACAAAACCTCCCACCTGGTCAGGCTGTTAGCTCAGGCACAAAATTTAACCAGGTGCCAAAAATTCAGTAATCAAGATAAATAATATTATAATGCTACATTTTTTTAATTTTATACTTATTGTGATTAAGTGAAAGTTTACAATCCAAGTCAGTTTGCCATATAAAACCCGTAACACACATCTCTATGCAACTCTTTCTTCTCTCCTCACTCTGTGACAATATACTCCTCCTTGCTACTCTGTACTTCCAGTATCCACTCAACCAATACTTGTCTCCTTGTCTCCATCCCTGCCTCTTACCCCTAGAGAGGAACTGTTCGGAGGGCCTTATACATATACTTATGCTAAGAAGTACACACATAACCTGCATCACTCTATGTCTTATAGTCCAGTCTGGTTTTTGTCTGAAGAGTTGGCTTCAGTGCTAGTTTCAGCTCTGGGCTAACAACAAGTCCAGGGGCCGTGTTCTTAGAGGACCCTCCAGCATGTCAGAGCACCAAGTGTGGCCTTTTAATAGAGTTCTGGAGCTGCACCCCCTTTTTCTTGTGCTATATCAGGGACTCTACATTGTGTTCCTTGAGAGAGTAGTCTTTGGAGGTGGCCGGGCACCATCTACTTTTTCTGGTCTCATGCTGACGTAGTCACCCTTCTGTCTCCTGGGCTCATATTTTCCTCTTGTCTTTGATGTTCTTGGTTTTTATCTGCTGCAGGTGAGTTGGGACCAATTGATGTTCCTTAGATGGCAGCTAGATAGCTTCTTTTAAGACGTCAGGTACAACTCACCAACATGGAATGCAGAACACTTTCTTAGAAAAAAAGAAACTAGTTACATCAATTGACCTCAATGTCCCCTGAAACTATGGTCCCTAGACCCTGTACCTGTTATTCTGTCCTTTAAAATGTTGGGTTATATTTAGAAAGCCTTTTAGCTTGTGGTGTAGTCCAGCTGTGCTGACCTCCCTTCTACTGGGTGCTGTTACTCTCTTCCCCTAACTGAATTCCTATCAACTATCAAATCTATAGACACCCTGGTGGCATAGTGGTTAAGTGCTACGTCTGCTAACCAAAAGGTCAACAGCTCAAATCCACCATATGGGACAGTTCTACCCTGACCTATCGGGTTGATATGGGTCAGAATTGACTTGATGGCAGTGGGTATCTAATCTATGAAAAACCCTCTCCCTCCCTCCCCACCCTTGTAGCTGTCAAAGATAATTTTCTTCTGTGCATAAATTTTTTCTTAAGTCCTTTTAATAGTGGTCTCATACAATTATTTGTCTTTTTGCAGCTGGCTGATTTCAGTCAACATAATGTCTTCCAGTTGATTCCAGGTTATGAAATGTTTCATAAAATCATCATTGTTTACCACTGCATAATTCTCCATTGTGTAAATATACCACTATGTTTATCCACATAATGCTACATTTTTTAAATCAAAATTAACAGAGAACAATCCATGATAGACAAAATATGAAAATACTAAAGGAAGATAGGATTAACACCACTGCTGTAGTTTTGTGCACAGTCTTGTCTCTGCCTGGAATTTCCTCTACTAATCTTATTAGAGCCCTAGTGATGCAGTAGTTAAAAGCTGTGGCTGTTAACTGAAAGACTAGCAGTTCAAGTCCACCAGCCACTCCTTGGAAATTCTTTGAGGGTAGTTCTGCTCTATCCTACAGGGTTGCTATGGGTCGGAATTGACTCAATGACAACAGATTTGTTTTTGTTTGTTTGTATCTTATCAGCCTGGCAAAATACCCCTGACTCTGATTTATTTGTTGAGTGACCTTGGAAAAGGTACTGCTCTTGTTTGAGGCTCATGTACCCCATCTACAAAAGAGAATAATAATTTCATATGTGGTTTCTAGGGTTCAATTAAGTAAAGGCTATACAATGGTTACCACCGGGCTTCCCACATAGTATTCTGAGTGATGGCAGTATTGTTGTTATTGTTTATCGTATGGTTATCTCAGACATTGCCTCCCCTAACATCCCTGACTATCCCAGAAAACTTCAGGGGAGCTTCTTCTCATGCTTTCATCATATATCATGTACCTCTCAACTGGTGCAAAATAATATTGTTATGCTATACTTGAATCCTTGGTGCCTGCTGTACCTTATGTCATTTCATATTATGAAGGGCCCTGGTAGTGCAGTGGTTACGCAGTTGGTTGTTAACTGAAAGGTCAGTGGTTGAAACCTACCAACCACTACATGGGAGAAAGCTGTAGCAGTCTGCTTCCATAAAGATTTATAGCCATAGAAACCCTATGGGACAGCTCTCCTCTTATTGTATTATATTACATCATATCATTTCATATTATTTCCCACATCTTTTTTTCCCCACCACACTATAAGCCGTTAGAAGTCTGGGACAATATTTTTTTCCTTTTTGGGTTCTGGCCCATAGTATATGTTGAATAAATGAATGAATAAAATGAAATTTAGTCCAAGAGCTAATAAACATGCCAAACAGCATTTCCTGTAAGGACAAACCAATATCCACTAATTGAGTCAACAAATATTTATTAAGCACCAACCACATTCCAAGCAGCCTGTTAGAAACAGGGGCCACAACAGTAAGATAAACACAGTCCTATCCCTATGGCATTAACAGTTTCCCAGAGGAAATGAACAATTAAAAGCAATTACAATAAAGTGGTAAAGTGTGTTCAGGGAACCGGAAGAAGTTCATCTAACTAAAGCATCAAGTGTGAGGCAGACAGTGGTAAGAGATGAGACAGGAAGGAAAACCTGAAGCCAGCCAACCATGGACCTTGTAAGCCTTGCTAAGAAATTTAGACTTACCACCAAGGCACTGGAGGACCACCAAGTGGGTATCAGTTGCAAGCTGAAGAAGTCCTAAAGCCACTGTCTTAAGGAAATAGAGAATGCTGGGCACTTGCCATTGAAAATTTCTCAGGTTGGGCTACCTGTAGAATCGGGCTCAGACCAAGCCGTCAGGATCCGGTTATCTCTCAGCTCAGCTCTGCTCCACGCCAGTTGTTGATTTTGTCCTGGGCTCCACATAGCGGCCACATCTACTTTCTGTGTTTAAGACCAACAGATCCTTTTTCAGATGATTCGAGCTCAAGCCCTGCGCTGGACATGGCTTGAATAACCCACCTCTGGACAATCACTGTGGCCAGAAGACTAAAGTTGGATAATTGGTTTGGTGTTTGCTGATATCCTACATCTTTCCCACTGCAAGGACATGGGCTAAGATCGGGGCCTAGGAGGGGTTCTGTAAAGCAAGGTCTAGAGACCTACTCTGAAAAAGAAGCCACTGAAACCCTTCAGAGCATGAGGCCACTCTGATACACACGGGACCACCACGATTTAGAATTGACTCAACAGCAATAGACAAGGTACTTCAAAAGGCAACTCCCATTGCCATGGAGTCAATTCTCATTCATGACAACCCCATGCGTTACGGAGCAGACCTACTCCATAGGATTTCCTTGGCAGTAATCTTTACAGAAAGGCATGTTTGTGGTACAAATGGTTAAGCTTTCAGTTGCTAACCTGAAGGTTGGCCACTGGAACCCAGTCAATGTTCTGTTGAAGAAAGATCCAACAATCTGCTTTCTGTAAAGATTACAGTCAGCCAAGCCAAGTGCCGTCGAGTAGGATCCGACTCAGTCAATAAAACTTTAATGGGCAGCTGTAGTGTCACATGGGGTCACTAGGAGCTGAAAACCATGCAATGGCACCTAACAACAACAATCTTTACATAAACAGATCACCAGTCCTGTCTCCCACGGAACTGCCCAATGGGTTCAAAGAGCCGACTTTTAAGTTAGTGAGCTAGTGCCAACTGGTCTTCTTAAATCTTGCTGGGATGGCTGTGTGTTGTGTGTGTGTGTGTGTGCGCGCGCGCGCGCGTGCGTGTGCACGCGCACACACACAGATTACACATGAAAAGCACAAGAGTGTTTAAAGCTATACCCCAGACAAGGCCGTATATTTTCAGTCCCTACCTGTGAAGTGCTCAAGCACTCCCCACACCAGCTTTCAAAGCAGATGGGTATTTACTGCATGCAAATGTTACACTGACTTTGGAATTTCTCACATGTACTCTTGTGGGTTAATGAGCTTCTAATATTGTGATAATAATCACTTTCCATAAATACGCATAGTCAGCTTTTAACAGTGTCACCTTGGGTAGTTACTAGCTGTCTGGGTTCTTATTGCTTAGGAAAATATTTACTTGCATGTAAAACAGAACCTCACAACAAGCCCAGGGCAACTACCGGCCTGACTTAAAGGGACCAGGATTGAGAGATGGGTCTCTGCCAGCTATCTGGGGCCTTATCCAGCTTCAAAACCCCTCACTCACAAAGGCCTGTGAAACATTTGTTTGGATTTAATTCAACAAAAACATTCAGAAAACCTACTATATGTTAAAGAAAAAAACAAACAAAAAACCACTGCCATCAAGTTGATTCCAACACATAGTGACCCTATAGGACAGAGTAAAACTGCTCCACAGTTTCGAAGGAACACTTGGCAGATTCAAACTGTCAACCTTTTGGTTAGCAGACATAGCACTCAACCACCGTGCAACCAGGGTTTCCACTATGTGTACAGAAGTTTGGAAAAAGGGCCATTTTAAAAGCTAGACAGAGTAAGCTTGAATACTAGTACTTTCAACTCTGGGTAAATTATTTAAGTTCTTTGTACCTCAGTTTTCTCATCTGGGAAATGGAACAATACTTACCCACTAAGGTTGTTGGGAGGTTTAAATAAAATAAATGAAACATGTAGCACAAAGCCTGGCACATATTACACCTTCAGATGTTAGATCCTTCCATCTTCAGACACACAACGGGAACACATGGATAAGGAAACTATATCTCCACCTTCCAGGACCCTTCCAAGTCAAGTATCTACAGAACTGAATCCGTAAGAGAGTACGGTGAAAGGTGTACTAATCAGTAGAGTATGCAAAGTAGGAAAAGGAGGATCTAATTAACCAAGAAAGAAGTCAAATCTCAAGAGGGTCTGGCCCTGCCAGTAGGCAAGAGGGCATGTCATGGTCTGGGGAGTCTCTGGCTTCCACATTATCCTACTCCCTGACGCCTGAAAGTTCTACTTGCATCAAGTCGTTTTTGTGAGTCAAACATTATACTCTCTTTCCATGCATGTGGGGTGGGACAATGAGCCCCAAGACTTCAGGGTGAATAAACGCATCCCAGTTACAAGGCAACAGGAAAGGGGGAGCCTGAAGTTGTTGCAAATGGGGGTTTACAAAGATATTAAAAGGGGAAATAAAGGATAAGATTATTCTTCTATTTAGGCTGCACCTTTTCTCCTTCCTCCTCCTTTCTGGGCTGGAGTGAGAAGTCTCTTGTCTGTAAACTACAGTCTCCTTCTAGCAAACCTTAGGGATTAGGAGATAGGTTAAAATTACATAAGCCTACACATCTGTTGGGGGTCTGTGATAGACAGTGATGAGATAACCTATGCTAAACGGTGCTAAGAAAATGGTATAAGCAATGTGGCATGGGGAGAATGAAGTACTTTGAAGTACTTTAAAAGCCTTAATTCATCTACAAAAAAAAAATGTATGAATTATCATTTCCAGTTATTCTGGTGTTTAGTATTTTGTGTTATGTAGATCCCCAAAGGATATGAACCCTTTATCAGTTTACTTGAATTAAAATTCAAGTAAAATTTTAAAATCAGGAAAGGGATGCATCAGGATTATGTACTTTCATCACACTTATAATAAGAGAAGCTGGACTATATGAAAAACTCAGCAACAGGTTTAGAGAAAGACCCATTAACAACTGGCAATAGGCAGATGACACAACCTTGCTTGCTGAAGAGGACTTGAAGCATTTACTAAGGAAAGTCAAAGACCACAGCCTTCAGTATGGATTACACCTCAACATAAAGGAAACAAAAATTCTCACATCTGGGCCAGTAAGCAACATCACGATAAAAGGATAAAATGAATGAAGTTGTCAAGAATTTCATTTTACTGAGATCCACAACCAAAGTCCATAGAAGCAGCAGTCAAGAAATCAGTGATACTTTGCATTGGGCAAATCTGTTACAAAAGATTCCTTTGAAGTGTTTAAAAGCAAAGATGTCACATTGAGCACTAAAGTGCACCTGACCCAAGCCATGGCATTTTTAAATCAAACAAGAATTCACAACCTTTATTATAGTGTTGGCGCAGAATACTGAATTTACTATGGGCTGCCAAAATGTTGACCAAACCTGTCTTAGAAGAAGTACAACCGGAATGTTCCTTAGAGACAAGGGTGGTGAGATTCTAGCTCACATGCTTTGGACATGTTATCAGGAAGGATCAGTCCCTGGAGAAGAACATCACGCTAGTAGAGGGTCTGTGAAAAAGAGGAAGACCCTCTACAAGATAGATTAACACAATGGCTGCAATAGTGGCCTCAAACATAGCAACTGTCATGAGAACAGCATGCGAACAGACAGTGTTCTATTCTGTTTGACATAGGGACACTATGAGTTGGAACTGATTCAATGGCACCTAATAACAACAACAATGTGTAGTTGAAAATAGACTCACAGCATTTTCTTCAAACTTATTTTCGAACTCAACTTTTCGTTTATCCAGACCATCCTCCACTTGCTGTCCACCCTAGCCCTGGGACAGCAGGATTCCAGGTGGAAAGTAGAGATGTGACCCCAACACTTCTACTCCCCGGGCTTCTGTTTTCTCATCAGTAAAACAAGACATTTGGTCCATTCCGTGGGCTCTACAGTTGCAGGACCAGATCCACTTAGTTACTTCACATAGGAAAGTACTTTGCATCCAATTTAAGACAGCAGCTCAATCACAAGTATTCATTTCCCTGCTCTCGTTAAAACTAAAACGAAAAGAAATAATCCTATAACAGTGCATAAACTGGGTGGAATAGAGTGGATGTTGTGAGTGATAATGTTCAACAGATTTCTGGAAGACGAAAAGTGACAGCTATAGGTCACACGACCCTACCAAGAAGCTGTAGGAGACGTGTTTCCTAACTTCTTAAGTGTCTCTGATGATAAGGAGAATGGGAATGAGAGCTGGGACGGAAAACAGGGAGATTAACTGAAGATCTATTTTTAGAACAAAAGCCCTGGTGGTGTAGTTGCTAAATAGTTCAGCTATTAAACAAAAAGACAAAAATTTGAATCCACCAGACAGTCCTCAGATATGCTATGGGACAGTTCTTCCCCATCCTAAAAGGTCACTGTGAGTCAGAATCTACTTGAAGGCAATGGTTTGATTCCGTTTCGTGTGTAGGAAGGTGTACATCTCCCATGACCCCATTCACCTACCTAGTCTGGGTCTCTCAACAAGTACTTTTATGTCAAAAATATAATCGCTCCTTTCTATAAAACCAAACCTAAACCATTGCCATACAGTCAATTCTGACTCATAGAAAGCCTACAGGGCAGAGTAGAACTGCCCTATAGGGTTTCCATAGATACTGAATAAACTGAAAAAAGAGCAGCAACATCACGGGTACTCCCACAGGAGCCTTAGGGTGAGATCTTTCTCATTCTGCTACTGCATACTTAGGAAAGAGGAGATGTGAGAGGTAACTTTCGGATGCCTTCTAGTTCCTATATTTTAAATTAAAATGCATCAGGCAAGTGGACAATACCAAGGAGCTCCAAGCCATATTTCCCGCTCAAGGGAGACACTTACAGGGTGGGAAGACAATCCAGCTTCTAGCAAGGGAAACGTACACCAATGCTTTATCCATAACATGACTGAACATCTGCAGTGTAATGGACTGTTTTTTTGTATGGCCTTTCCTGCCGTGATCTTCTAAATCCCACCTAGGCGACTGGGCAGGACTGTGGGACAGGATAATTATGGAAACTTTGGTGGCATGATGGTTAAGACCTATGGCTGCTAACCTAAAGGTCAGCAATTTGAATCCACCAGGCTTACTTTGGAAACTCTATGGGGCAGTTCTACTCTGTCCTGCAGGGTCACTAGGAATCAGAATAGACTCAAGAGCAATGATTGGGTTTTTGTTTGGTTTTTGGTAAGAGAGTTGGACACTTTTGCCATCCTGCTGGAATTTAAATGAGCCACCCCAGAAGCTGCAAGGAGAAGAGCCCACTACCACCAATGGTGGAGGGACCTACAGGAGACAGCACCTTAGGCTTCCTGGCCCACAGAATGAGAAAGCTGAGTGCCTGTGGGCAGAGACTGAAGGCAAGGGGGAAGCCTACACCTGACCCACAAATCTAGGACTTGCCAGCCTCCACTGTGTGAACTATGTCATTTACCTGATTCAGTTCAGTCCTGTTCATCAGTCCTGTGAGACACTGCAGTGGATTAGGGAACTCAGAGACGGGAGAGGGAATGCTGACAGGAGAGGGGGTAAGTAGTTGATGTCTGAGGTGATGGAGTGATATGGCAGCTTGGGAAAGCTGGGCATTAGGAACATCTTTAATGTCTCCCTCATAGGAACCAGCTTTGTGCTAGTTAAAAAGAAAATATTTGTTTAACATCGCAGGAGCACCAGGCCCAAACAGAGGGTCAGTAGCATGGAAGAGAAACACCAAGGAAAACAAGCAGAAAACCCAAAGTAATTCAGGAAACTACTGAATTTTTCAAATTGAAAAATTATCAGGGAGATTTAACAGCATATTATATCTACTTTACAAAAATGGTATGCTATTGAAAGGAATAATTTGTCCAAAATAAAAGGAAGAAAAATAGAAATATAAATAATGTCATTTCTGAATTTTTAAAAATACAGACATACACAAAAAAATAAAGCTGAAGAAATGTCTCACATGTAGATCCCCAAACTACCCAGGAGCACCTGGTGGATTTGAACTGCTAGCCTTTGGGTTAGCAGCTGCAGCTCTAAACCACTACATCACCAGGGTCCCTGTGCAGACCCCCAGAAAGAACAAAATAAAGAAACTGAGAATAGGAGTGGAATGATAAGAGGTTTAGAGGGCTCATTCAGGAGGTTCAAGATTTGACTAGGTGGTACTCCAGTGTTAAGAATTGAACTGTGTCCCTCAAAAAGGTATACTGAAGTACTAACCCTCGTACCTGTAAATATGACTGTTTGGAAAGACAGGTTTCCTTTTGTTATGTTAATGAGACCATAGTATTGTCCCTTTTGAGTTGTTGTGTTGTTGTTAGGTGCCTTCGAGTCAGTTCCAACTCATAGCAACCCTATGCACAATAGAATGAGACACTTCCCAGTCCTGTGCCGTGCCCACAGTTGTTTTTATGCATAAGCTCATTGCTGCTGCACTGTGTCAGTCCATCTCCTTGAGGGTCTTTCTCTTTTTTGCTGACCCTCTACTTTACTAAGTATGATGTCCTTTGCCAGGCACTGATCCCTCCTGACAACATGTCCAATGTATGTAAGACAGTCTTACCATCCTTGCTTCCAAGGAGCACTATGGCTGTACTTCTTCCAGAACAGATCTGTTGGTTCTTTTGGTGGTCCATGGTACATTCAATATTCTTCTCCAGCACCACAATTCAAAGGCACCAATTCTTCCTCTGTTTTCATTATTCATTGTCCAGCTTTCACATTCATATGATGCAATTAAAAATGCCGTGGCTTGGGTCAGGCACACCTTAGTCTTCTAGGTGATGTCTTTACTTTTCAGTACTATAAAGAAGTCCTTTGCAGCAGATTTTCCCAATGCAATGTGTGTTTTGATTTCTTGACTGCTGCATCCATGGGTGCTGATCATGGAGCCAAGTAAAATAAAATATATGACAACCCCAATCCTTTCACCACTTATCAAGTGGCATCAGGACTGGAAGAAGACACATTAACAATCTGTATCATGCAGAGGATACAACCCCGCTTGCTGGAAGTAAAGAGGATCTGAAATACTTACTGATGAAGATCAAAGAGCACAGCCTTCGGTATGGCTTGTACCTCAACCTCAGGAAAACAAAAGTTCTTATCACTGGACCAGTAGGCAATATAATGAGAAACAGAGAAAGGATTGAGGTTGTCAAGGCTTTCATTTTACTTGGTTCCACAATCAGTGAGCTTTTGGGTAGTGTTTCATTACAAAAGGAAAACATTATAAGAGGGAAAACAGAACAAGGAAAGACAGATAAACACAGGGAGAGTCACCATGTGAAGATAAAGGCAGGTGCACCTACAAGTCTCAGAACATCAAAAATTGCCAGCAGCTACTCACCTCACATAGTTTGGACATTATCAGGAGGGACCAGTCCCTGGAAAAGGACATCATGCTGGGTAGAGAGTCAGTGAAAAAGAGGAAGACCCTCAGTGAGATGGACTGACACAATGGCTGCAAGAAGAGGCTCAGACACAGCAACTCTTCTGAGGAGGGCACAGAATCAGACAGTGTTTCTTACTATTGAGACCAATTCACAGCACCAAACAGTAACTAGAAGCTGAAAGAGAACAAGTAATTTCATTCAGAGTCAGCACTCTGAATTCAGATCCTAGTCTCCAGAACCATGAGGAAATACAGTTTTGTTCTTGAACCCAGACATTTTGTGGTATTTTGTTATGACAGCCCCAGGAAGCTAAGACAGCCAGAAAGATGGAACACAGAATATGGTGAATAGAATATTGTCCGAGGTGATACCAGTCGATTTCCCAGAGCTGAAGCAGGATGCCAGTTTCAGACCACTGCCTCAGCACAACGGATGAAAAGAGAAACCCGTCTGGACTGACCTCCGTGGAATTTCACAACACCAAGGACAAGAACAGATCCCAAAAGCTTACAGAAAAGAACAAAAAAATACGAAAAAGAGTCAGACTCCACTGCATGGTAAAAGACAAGAGAACTGGGCAAAGTTAGAAAAGGAAAATTATTCCAAATCTAGAGTTTTGCATCCAACCACCTATCAGTCCATAGTAAGGACGGAATTAAAGACATTTGCAGACAAACATGGGCTCAGGAAGCCCAATTTTTTAAAAAAGGTTACTTCACAAAGAAAGAGCTATAGCTTGAGGTTGTATTTTAACAAAACAATGAAATAAACGTAGAAAAAGAAAATGTGGAAATGTTGGATCCAATCCAGAAATGTAGTGAGAGGACTCTCCAGATAAGGGCTAAATAAAAGCCAAGAAGACAATAAACTTCAGGCCACATCAGCGGGGTGACGCAGGGAGGGAATCCTGGAGAGTGCCATAGAGCACATAATTAAGAATACAAAAATATTTGAGGGTTAAATAAAGCCACCTTTTATGAGATGGCTGGCTTTTATGAGAAAAATTGAAAAGACATTTTGGGGGAGCTATAGAAGAGAGTACTTCTCCAAACGAAAAATAAACTGAGAGGGAGCACAACTGCAATGCATTGATGGAGGACTCATTTGACTTTGCTGTCAGTCTAGAGAAATTAATCCTGGGCTGTCTTTGGCCCAGCAGGTTACATGGCCATGATGACACAAAAAAACGGGTTCAACTTTAGTGCCAGCTTTCAAACAAGCAAGGAAGACTCAGTTGGGTCTGCAGGGTAGAATGGAAACGCTCATACCATCCCTGATAAGGTACATTAGTCAGCACAGCCTAACCATTCATTAAACAGGCCTAAACTCTCAGCGACTTACCCCCACAAGCACAGACCAATGAGGAAGTGCTGACAGGAATAAGGTGGAGTTTCCACCCCAAGAAGGGATCCAAGGCCCCAACATCTTCCATCTAATTATACTGTCATTTTCTAAGTTTTCCAGTGCTCTGCCAAATTGTCCCCAGCCAGCCTGGATACTAGAGAGCTACTCAGGAGGTTAGAAAGGACAAGCTTCGAAATGGCACACACGTATCTCCATAGCTAGGACACAATCCCATGGCCTCCACCAGCTTCCAGGAGACTGGAAAATGCCATTTAGTGTGTGCCCAAGAGGAAAGGAAGTAGAGGTTTCCTCTCACTCTGCCACACAATGCAAATATGTCAGGAGAGAATTGGAAGGAAGAGTAGGGCTTAGTACCCACACTTTACATAGTGCAGAGATAAAAGACCCTGATGAACGTGTCTAAGGGTGGCTAGTACCAGAAACAGAGACAGTCACCTAACCTTGTACATCTGTTACCGGGTGGAAGCCCAGGTTCTTGTGCTGCATAACTCATACTGGCCAATAAATAAGAGATGAAAGTGGTACAGCAGGAAAGACACTTTTATTTCGTTGTTCAAGGAAATGGAATCAGTCAGAGCTGCTGCTGCCAAGAGTGCTCCCCAACGGCTGGTGGGCAGAGTACTTGCAAAAGGATTTACAAGTAGGGACATTGTATAACTTATGTCAGCAACATTCTCAGTCACAGTACACAGGCAGAATGGGGTGTACATATAATCTCCAAGCAAAAGCATCATTCAAATGCAAAGCTTGGGAGGGGAAACAAGGAGCCCAGCAAAGGAAACAGGATTTTTAACACAACACTGTGGGGGCTGTGTCTTATATCTGTTAACAAAGGGCCTGTTCGCACCTGCCCAGTGTTGGGCATGAGTTGGCACGAGCAGAGGCTAGTAAATCTCCTGTCCTGAATGGGCCAGGATGGTGTTCTGGTTGGCATCTTGGCAAGAGGAAGTTAGATGAGACGGAGCTGGGCAGCAACGCAAGTGTTTGAACTTGATTTATTGCAACAGGAACCATCGGGCAGCCCTCCGCAAGGTGGACCTGGTATCTACCATAGCTCGCTCTTCTCCCGCCTCTCTCCATGTCACAGGATGAAATCCTCCAATCCCGTTGCTATGAAAGACTTAAAGAGACAAGAGTTGACTCCTTCTCTGGCATTCAACAGACAGCATTACTAACTTTTAGAAAATAGAGGAGCCCCAGGGAAATCTAATAACAGCCCTACTTAAGAGCACACGACAATTATTACCTCCAACTGTGAGGGAGGCTGAGTAATTAAAAAGGGTTCTTTATTTTGATTAAAAAGATTCCTTTTAGTGTTTCTGAATCTTTAGTGAAAACCCAGAACTCTATTTTTAGATACAAAACAAGATACGTGGCCGGGGGCAGGGGTGTAATTTAAAACACAGGATGAGCATTTGTAACCTGAAAAATGAGCACGCGCCCCCAGTGGCCCCCAGATCGGGCCCATCCCCACCCAATGGCTTTCAAGAGGCACAGCAGCATGGCAGCCCCAACCCTGCTGCCTGGATTAATAGGAGACCCAAATTAATTGGTTTTAATCACTATAAATTTCCTTCCCAATAAAATTTCAAGAATTTCCAATCATGCTGATTTATATGTGTAATTAGAAATCCATTCACAGATGTCACACTGCTAGGTGGTGAGTAGTATAAGTCCCGGCTTAACTCCAGCTTGAGGCCTGAGCAATGAAAAACGAGGAAGAAGAGCTTGGTGGGAAGATGGGGCAGAGTGCTTCCTAGAAACTGTTCACTCCTAAGGTCAAATGGGGGCCCTTGGCCACTGATCACCAACTTTGCCATCCCTAGTCCATCCTTGCTGGCACCAACCACTCGCAAGCCCAGGTAAGAACAGATTGAAGGGGTTTTGCATGTAGCAAACAGACAGGCTGAACAAGGTAACTGAAGAGATAGCAGCAGAAGTGCTGGGTGAAAAAGCATTGCCGCAGCCCAGCCTCCCTTCTGTCCTGAGTAGCAACCAGCATGGTAACTGTGGGAAGACGGAACTGCAGCAAAAGAGAAGCCAAGCATTGAGTCCTTGCTTCCAACAAGCAGATTCTTCACTACGTAGATTGTCCAGATTCCAGATGATCCAAATGTGGGCAATGTTAACACCTTGACAATGCGCAAAACAGACAGAGAAGCTAGTGGACTTGCAGCTCTTTCCTGCTTCCTTACCTCCCCTGCTGCCATCTTCCCTCTACAAATGGTCCGGTGTCACTATGGGCAACAGAAGGCAAAAAACAGGGGACAGAGAGGCTGCAACTCAAGTCCAAAAAGGGCACCCAATCAGCCATCCAAAGAATCTCCCTCCTCTACAACGACTAAAGGCAACAGGGAGTTTGTAAGTCAGCAAAGATACATTGAGTTTTCTGTCACGACTTTAATGATACCAAGACTGGGCCGTCAGGGAGAAGAAAGGAAGATTCCAAAACACTGGATGGAGGGGCAGAGCGATGGGCAGTTAGCACAGGTCATGTGGACCTGAGGTCCCTTGGTGGTTGTTGAGGAGATGCAAAGAGAAAGTTCAGTCCCAGAGGAAGAGATTAATTGACAGGTGAAACAGCAAGGGTGAGAAAGCATGCTAGCAGCCTGGATGTATAAAAGGCAAGAGAACCAAGTCAGGAACACCACTCAGAAGCCTGGTAACAGAGCCAAGTGCTCTCTGACCAGGCTTCCCAAGAGCATCCTGTCTTCGACCTCACAGCTAGCTAAGGAACAAAAACAAATATGGGATCATAGAAACATCAAGGACTTTGCAGTCAGGGGACCTGGAGTTGGGCCCCTGTGAACCTGGGGACCTTGGGCAGGTCACCTGAGCTCATTCGTGTGCTGAAGTTCACAGTTCTGCCCACCTCTCTTCACAAAATCTTTACTGTTACAGTGAACATTGTATTATCTTATTTTTGCCAATTTCAGGGGTATAAATTGAGGCTCGAACAGCTGGCCACCATAGGAGAACAGAAGGAACTAACGTTTAAGGAGAGTCTACTACGTGCTCAAACATATCGATGATCTTGCAGATGGTACAGGACCAGGCACTATTTAATTCTGCTATACAGAAAGTCACCGCAAGTCAGAGGTAACTTAACGGTAGCTACCAACACTGTGTGGATTGCCTTCCCCATCCTAAAAGGACAAAAAAGTGAGGCTTGACTACTAATCACTTGATCATGGATCACACAGAGGGGCTGGAGGGAGAGAGATACTGGTGCTCACTCGGGTCAGTGTGTCAGCTCCACCACCTCACTGCTGTAAGCATCTCATGCAGCGGAATCAGTGAGTCTTCAGAGAGCTGAGGAAGGCTTAGCAAATAGGGAACAACATAAATTACTGCTCAGGTTGCTTCAGCCTCTCTCTTCAATTAGACCATGAACTGCCTGAGAGCAGGGACAGTGTCTGATGTTTCTCTCTTCTCCCCATTCATTGTCTAACACAGGCCTCAACTGGAGTGATTTCCTCAGCTTATGGTCCAGAGGAAGGGACCAATGAAGGTTTGGGTTTTTGAGTGTCTAAGACTTGAGTGCACCAATGTGCACTGTAACACTATTCATAGGAGCCGAAAGGTAGAAATAATTCAGGTGTCCATCAACAGATGAATAGATAAACAAAATGTGGACGCACACATACAATGGAATATTATTCAGTCACATAGAGAAATAAATTTCTGATACATCCTGTGACATGAACGTGTGGATGTATACATACGATGGAATATTATTCAGTCACATAGAGAAATAAATTTCTGATGCATCCTATAACATGAATGAACCTCAAAAACATACTGAGTGAAATAAGTCAGACACAAAAGGACAAATATCATGTGATCTCACTTACATGAAACATCTAAAGAAGACAGATGCATGAAAACATAAGTTTATTGGTGGTTACCAGTAGCCGGGGATAAGGGGGCATGAAGAATTACTACTTAATGGATACTGAGTTTCTTCAAGGGGTGATGAAAAACTTTTGGGAAAGGATAGTAGTGATTCCATAATGAAGTTAGTATAATTACTGTTGCTGAATCATATACTTTAAAGTTAACAAAATGACAAAATTTTCATTAATATATTTTATCGTGATAAAAAAATTTTTTTAAAAAAAAGATGACTTACAGCACTAAGAAGCACTGAAGAGGGAAGACCGAATAGGCCATTCAATAGGGAGCTGGAGAGTACTAGACTCTAGCAAGATACAGGAAGATCAGAGTCAATAAGAAACACTTCTCTCTTCCCTTCAGTTTTTAAACCAACTGAAACAAGACCCAAGAGTCAAACTGAGGGAATCCGAAACAAAGTTTTACTGGTAAAAACAGTTTGCAAAATATGACTTACACCACCAATTTCTGATGCTCAGCATGTATCAGTTCATCTTTGGACATGCCTTCAGGAAAGACCAGTTCCTAGAAGAGGGTACCGTGTTTGGCAAAGTAGAGGGTCAATGAAAGTGAGGAATGCCCTCAGTGAGACGGACTCACACAATAGCCGCAGTGATAGATTAAAAAATGACCGGTGATCACGCAGATGGCACAGGTCTTGGCCCCATTGTGTTCCATTATAGAGAGGAGTTCTGTGAATCCAACTCAACCTGACAGCAAGTAACAACAGTAAAAATCCTCTCGTCTCAAGTAGAAATGTAGCCCCCCCAACAGTAGGCAGGACCCTCCTCTATCAGTTTGCCATATGGGGGAGACCTTAGAGAGTATGCACAAAAGGGTGACAAAACTGGCCCAGGGACAAAGATATTTCCCTCCGTATGCAGAAGCCACTCTCCCCGTTACTTCCCAAATGGCAGGCACTTCTATTGTAAGGCCAAAGCATGAGCTCTGAAACTGTTATTCTGACAACATGGATACCGCAACGACAAGTGGGAAGAGGGCCTTTGTGGCAGAGGGCTCAAATGTCACAGCCTGCCTGTACCTTACCCTGCCTGCTCTCTGTGAACACCTCCCAACTTCTCCTATGATCACAGGAGCAACTACCTGGGCAAGGGACAATAGCACTGTAATCCACCCCACCCCTACCGGTCCCCAAACACACACAGAGATGTCCTCAGAATTATCAGTGATTGGTTGGAATTCTCACTCAGCCCACCTCCCAGCAAAGAGAGAAGAAGATCATCTTTGCTTCAGCCTGATCCTTTAATGCGCCTGCAAGCTGTTGCTCTGGTCTAAAGCAGACCCCAGGCCCCAAGCGGGGACTAGGTGGAGAGGTCTTAATGGGGAGATTAGTGTCTGCCCCGGCACTGCCAGAACGGGGTCCTAAGAGGAGATTTTCGAGGTTGGGCAATTTTTAAGGGTTTAAATGTTTGATAATGCAGGCTCAGTTACGTTTATGCGTGTTGGGGCCTCAGCAGCAATGTTCCATTCAGGGCATAATGGATGTCGCAAGATTTGATTTGAGTAGTTTAAAAATACCCAAGTAGTTTGCAGGCTAATGGCCACTGGACAGACTCATTAGTATATCAATAATCATTCGGCATTCTGCAATCCTTCTAATGCTCTGGGACAGTGGGCTGAGGGAGGGGAAGCAGGTCATGGGGGAGCATGTGGGGTCAGTTAAACAAGCGAAGACAATGAATCATGAAATCAGAGGCTTCTAAGGCCTGGGTGTGTTATGTTCTCCACCACCACACGCAGCCTGGTTTATACACTGTGCCCATTGAGGCCTCCTTTTAACCAAAAAGGTAGGCAAAGTTTCTAGGAAAGCTTAAACAAAGGCTCTTGCAGCCCCATAGAGACCAGCAATGGAAATGAATTCTGCATAAACCTCCTCTAGTCAAGCCCTTCTTCACACCCTCATAGTTCCCATACCCTGTTCTCTCACCTTTGCTCACTACCTTCCCTGGTGGAAAAATCACCTTCAAATAGCTGACTTCCTGTCTTAGTCTCCCAGAGCTGCTATAATAGAAATATCACAGATAGGCAGCTTTCAAGAACAAAATTTTATTTTCTGGAGGCTAAAAGTTCACATGAGGGTATCAGCCTTGTCAATTCCTTCCTTGTCGGTAGCCCCAAGCATCCCTTGGTTCCTTGCTGATTCCTTCCACGTTGGTAGCCCCTGGCAGTCCTTGGTTCCTTTGATTCTAGGCGATCCTCACATGTCATCTGTCTTCCCCTGCATGTGTCTCTGGGTCCATCCTGCTCTCTTTATAACGAAGAAGTAATTAGGTTTAGAACTCACTCTACATGGATATGACCTAATTAACATAACAGAGAAAATCCCATTTCCAAACCAGATCACAGCCACAGGCACAGAGGTTAGAATTCCAACATAAATTTGGGGAAACACAATTCAACCCACAACACTTCCCTTCCATCCTCCATGTTCCCACCTCTATCTGAACCTCCCTGACTTCTCTGGGCCAGAGGACTTTCCTGGTCCTCAGACACCGCCTCCTCCCTGTCAGCTCCTTCTCCTCCAGGGCACATGGGAAACCCTTGCTTTGTGCCTCAGTCATGTCTTGGTGGCATTTCGACTTCCTGAATTGTGGCTGCTGAAGAGTAATGGGTGCTTAGTTGGGCTTGAAATGGTGGTTCTCCATCTCTCTGGTGTTCTGGCCACTGAAGCCCTGAGCATACAGGGTCAAAGTTCTGGACTCCTGCACAAGTACATAGAAGCTCACAGACACATAATATTGCAGGTGGCTTCCAGGGGCCCACTGTTCTCTGAGATTCACCCCAGCATCCTTCATGGACCCCTCAGGAATCAAGCTCTAGAAAGAGAAGGAAGACTTTGCAATCTTGAGTGTTTAATTGTAAGGCTTTGCCATTTGAGCAGCAGCACGGCTATATCCTACAGCTAATAAATGAGGCCCTGGAGAAGGGCATCAACGTGATCAACGTCTGATTTGCACCCCCCAAAGCTGGACCCAGAAAGAAGGTAAAAATGGGTAGCAGGTGGGGGCAAAGAGAGAGAAAAGATCCAGAATAGATGGCATGGCTTAAGGTGGCTCAGACACCCAACACAGGGTCTCACAGGAATACGGGGTCAGAGGTTCCAAAGAGGAGGCAGGGGGTACCTGGAGGGGAGCACAGAGAACTGGAATCCCCTTCTGTCATTCTTCTCATTCCCCACAGGGGCAGGACATGCACCTTACCCCCACCCCCATACTATGTACCAGGGTAGAGAAGGGCCTGCCTGTAGTCTAGACTCTAAGCACAGGGTCGGTGTGGCAATGCCCCAGTGAAAGTGTCCTCTGGCCTCCCCTGGAGGCGGGACCTCACTGTCCACTCAGGCTCCGCCCAGAGTCACCAGGTGAGACCCCAGAAAGCTGAGTCCATCAGCCCACATTGTTAACATTCCACTCATTAAGGATTCCCTCTGGTTCCTATCTGGTTTCTGCTAATTACACAGAACCCTGGGAGAAGTTATCAGTCATTTGAACCTTGTTGCAAACTCACTAGAGCAAAAGGCTTTACAGCAAACTGCTGCTTTGACCAGGGCTCCAGCCTTAGAAGGTGGGGAAAGCGAGAAAGTAGAAAGAGTGTGTTTCCAGAGAGGTCACCCTGGCCTGGGGGTGGTTCTCAGAGGAGCTGGGTAAGCAGATGCGCGTGAGCACGAACAAGCCGCATCAATGTGGGCCCACGGTGGAGCCTGCTGCTAGGTCATCATTGCACTTTCAGGATAGTGTCCAAGGTTCATGTGACAGGCCCTTCCATCTCAGCACCCCTTCAGACTGCAGACATGATCCCTACTTCAACTCTACAACAGCCTCACTGGGCGAGCACCAGGTCTGAGAGCATCCACTCTGCAGATCAGGAAAACCGAGGCACTGCACCGGACAGAAAGCAGCCAAGATACAGATTTGAAGTCGCCGTGTTTGCTGTACAGGAAAATGTGTTACCGGCATTGCTTGGTTCTCCTCTGCTCTCCTTTAAATCCTGATCAAGACTTCCTCGGGCAGGAAACAGTCCCTGGTGAGCTCAACTCAGCCAAACACCTATCACTCACTTATCCATTCATTCATCCATCTACTCGTTCAATATTGATTAAATGCCTTTATAACCTGCTCAGCCCATCTTCACAATGTGTCCGTGAGCACTAACATGTCCATTTCCCACACCAGTTTGCACTCATGGTTACTGGATGTGCCCTGACCTCCCTTAGATCGTAAACCACCTGGTCGGCAGTCCCATCCCCAGGTACTTAGCACATCTATTTTTTGCTCAACAAATTTTGAGTACCTATTATATGCCAGGAGCCCTGGTAACACACTGGTTAAAGTATTCAGCTGCTAACCAAAAGGTTGGCAGTTTGAGCCCACCATCACTTTGCATGAGAAAGATGTGGCAGTCAGCTTCCATAAAGAATTATAGCCTTGGAAACCGTATAGGCCAGTTTTACTCCATCCTATAGAGTTGCTGGAAACCCTGGTGGTGTAGTAGTTATATGCTACAGCTCCTAACCAGAAGGTCGGCAGTTCGGATCCATCAAGTGCTCCTTGGAAGCTCGATGGGGCAGTTCTACCCTGTCCTGTAAGGTCACAATGAGTCAGAATCAACTCGAGGGCAGTGGGTTTAGTCACTAGGAGTCAGAATTGAATCAGTGGCAGTGAGTTTGGTTTACTATGTGCCAGGCTCTGCGTTAGGAGCTAAATTTAAAGATAAATTAGGCAAAAAGGCCTCCATCTGGTGAGACAAGGGAGACATAGATCCAGGAAGGAAGCACAGCAAGGAAAGCTGCTTAGAATGGCTCTCAGGAAGGCTTCCTGGAGGAGGGAGCTTCTAAGATGAGTCTTAACATACAGACTTTAATTACCCACACTGGTAGCACAGTGGTCAAGAGCTATGGCTGCTAACAAAAATGTTCGCAGTTCAAATCCACCTAGTGCTCCTTGGAAACCCTATGGGGCAGTTCTAATCTGTCCTTTAGGATCACTATGAGTTGGAATCTATGTGGTGGTGAGGTTTTTTTTCAAGGGGGAGAATGGTATAAGGTTTTCCAGTACAGGGCCAAGGCCAGGAACAGGAGAAACTCAGGAGACTTGGGGACTCCCCTGGCTGGAGCCCTGCTTTGAGATGGAAGGCAGGGACCAGATAATATCTTCACTGAATCTGTTAGTCATTCAACAAAGGCATAGTGAACATTTGCCTCGTGCCAGGCACTGGTCATAGACTTAACATACTCTACAGCTTTTGTAGAAAAAGAACTTGGGGACAAGTACCCTGAGTTCTAGTCTTGTCTTTGCTATTTCCTCATTCTGGGTCTTTGGGCAAACTGCTCCACATGGCCCCTTTTCCCAATGTATTACGCCAAAACCAAAAACTAAGCCCAATACCACTGAGTCAATTCTGACTCATAGTGATCCTATAGGACAGAGCAGAACTGCCCCATGGGGCTTTCAAGGAGGGACTGGAGGATCTGAAAACTGCCAACCTTTTGGTTAAGAGCCTGAGATCTTAACCACTGCATCACGAGAACACCTAATCTGTGAAGAAGGGGATGCTATTGGATGATCCTTAAGGAGTCTAGAGAATTCTGTGGGCCTGTGGAAAAGTCCTGCTAGTGCCGTGGTTAGACAGTTGTATGCTAACCAGAAGGTTATCAGTTCAAACCTGCAGGCTGCTCCATGGGAGGAAGATACCGCAGCCTGCTTCTGTAAAGACTTACAGCCTTGAAACCCCTTTAAGACACTTCTACTCTGCCCTGTAGGCTCACTATGAACTGGAATTGACTTGATGGCAGCGGGTTTGCTTTTTGTGGAGTCTAGCCAACTTCCCCACACAGCAGCTAAGCCAGGAAAATGGGGACAGTCTCAGCTGCCTCCAATCCTTGACTCAGAGGGTGTTCCATGGTTTGAGGTTCCTTTCTGCCTCTTCTTCTTCTCCAGCTCTCTCTAGGCATCCCCCCACTGTAAGAGACTAATAAGGCTGGCATTTTATGACTTTTCTCAGATCGGACAATAAACAATTTGACAAGTCCATAAAAGTGTACTGCACCCAAGGTGTTTTATGGCTCATCAGCTGGTAGAACAGCAGGGCCATCTGACCAAGAAGGAGCCATGTAGGCTCACCAGCTCTTTGTCCACAGGAGCTGCCAAATCGGCTGGGTGATTTATCAACCACAGGGCTGGTGGCTGGGAGGGAGGCTCACCAAACTCGCTGGCTACTGGGACCCAGCTCTGGGGCCCTCTAGATGTGATGACAAGAGCCCCTTGGAACCCCTTATATACCCTTATATGCCCTTGCCCCGACCCTTCCCCACCCACCCCACAGCCATTGAGTGGATTCTGACTCATAGCAACCCTGTGGGACAGAGTAGAACTGCTCCATAGAGTGCCTGAAGGATTTGAACTGCCACCCTTTTGGTTAGCAGATGCAGTAGCACTTACCCATTATGCCACAGGAAGATGTTTAAAATCCCTTTCTAAGGGGTCCAGATTTTCTATCACCCTGTTGCCCATGGCAGAATCTGCCTCTTCATCTGAAAATTACTGTCCTTCCCAGGACTCTGACCTTGAGCAAATCTCCCATCTCACTGCATCTTGGGTTCCTCATTCTATGAAACACAGATAATGGTGTCACCCCGGCCAGGTTGCTGAGAGGGGGATCTCACCAGAGGAAAGCTCAGGACACTGAATTTTTAGAAAGTTCGAGGCATAGCTGTCCCAGGGAAAGAACCCAAACCCTGACATCCAGACCAAAGTGTCACCAGTAGGTCTTGGGACATTTTCAGAGAGCATCATCAATGCATTTATTCATTCATTCGTTCAATGATATTCATCAGGCCGCTACTCTGTACCAGGTAATACCACAGTGATGAGCAAATACTAAACCCTGGCCTGATGGAGCCAGCATTCTAGTGAGTAGAAAGAGGTACTTCAAGTTCAGGGTCAGGTGTGGCCAACACCGAGGAAAAGAGAGCAGAGTTGAGTGCAGTGATGAGGGCACTATGCCTTCAAGGGGCTCACCTGCTGGTGACAGGAAATGCACAAGAAATCATGAGCAAATATGATATAAATACATTTACAGTCAAGAAGACATATTAAGCTGGGTTCTCTATCAGAGTAAAATCAGTGAAGCATGTATGACAGATAGAGATTCATCTCAAAGAAATGGCTCACAGAGTCCCAGAGGTTGGCAAGTCCCAAATCCACAGGTCAGGAATCAGGCTGGAGGCTTCTCCTTACTCAAGTAGCTGCAGAAGTTGATGAATCCAAGACTGGCAGGTAAAATGGCAGAATGCTGGTTCATGGGCTGCAGAGGCCAACTAATCCCAAGAATAAGAAGTCAGATAATGAAGAGCTGGATGCAGGAACCACAGCAAGCAAAATGTCAGCAACTTTCACCAGAACATCCATATATGTTGACTGCAAGTCATATCCTTGAGGACACTCTTCTTACAAGATTGATCACATCAGACCGCATCATGGATGTGATTACATTATATCACAAAAGGGAGGATAACTACACCAGTACATAACTGCCAAACCGCTGAGAGGCATGGCCCAGAAAAGTTGATACACAACCTTAACCATCACAAAATACTACAAATATATGAGTGTTATGATAGGAAACAGAGGAAATGTCGCCTGGAATAGAAATGGCATTTAGGCCAAGAACTGGAGATCGATAAGCAGCCAGACTTGCAAAATGCTAGACAAATCACTAGAGGCAAGAGCAAGTCCCTGAGGTTCTATGTGTCCAAGAATGTAAGAGTCCCCCGTGAATGGAGTTGATGGTGGAGGGAGCCACAGCCCTGGTAACACTGTCTGCCCAAACAGCTCAGTGTTGTTCTGATCTGGTCTTTGTGTCTGTATTAGTTTCCTATTGCTGCTGTAACAATTGCTGCTGTCACAATTAAGTGTCTTAAAACAACACAGATTTGAAGTTCAAAATGAGCCTAAAAGGTCTAAAATAAAATGACAACCAGGGCTGGTTCCCTCTGGAGGTTTCAGGGGAGAAGCTGTTTCTTGTCCTCTTCCAGCTTCTAGCCAAGCGAAGCTGCTTATATTCCTTGGCTCCTGGTAGCATCACTCCAATCTCAGCTTCCATTGTGACAGTGCCTTCTTCTGTTTTAAGCCATCTGGCTGTCCTCTTATCAGGAACCTCATGATTACACTGAGTTCACCCCAGATAATCCGGGATAATCTTCATGTCTTGAGAGCCTTAACTTAAACATCTCAGCAAAGCTCATTTCACCATGTAAAGTAACATATTTTCAGGTTCTGGGGATTAGGAAGTGGCCATCTTTGGGGAACATTGTTGTGCCGATCACAGTGGTACCTGGTGGCCCATGTGTGGCTGGCAAGGGCTGAGAAGGACCTGTAGGTCCACAACCAGGGCACAGTCACAGCTTAGCGTGGTCCAGAGTTCCTGCTATTTACACAGGAGCTGTTGCTCCCGTCCTGAGTTCTAGTCCTGCTTAGCTGTGGGTGCCAGAATTCTCCCACCCACACCTACTGCATCCTTCACCACAAATCACAGCCACAGTCACCTCTTCCCTTGTGGTTTTCATTTTGGGAAAAAGAGTGTCTCTCTCAAACTGTGATCCAACCTGTCTTGGCCTAAAAGCCTGCAAAAGATTCACCCTTCCTAGTCCCAGGGAAGAAGCCTGGTCCTGCCTTGGGGGCCCAGCCCAGAACTAGGGTGCCCCTGCAGCACCCCCACAACTGGCCACCAGCATACCTCCCCTCACTGGGGCTCACTGGGCCCCCTTACCCTCCAGTCCTCACCTAGGCACCTGGCCTCCTTATTTGCTAGCTAGGCAAAAACTGCACACAAGAGCAGGACCCAGGAACAGGGGATTGAAGCTGGGGTGTGAGACACAGGTAAGTAAGCAGGCAGTGACAATAACAACAGTGCTATGAAAGGGAAAGGGCATTCTGGGAGTTCAGAGCAGGGATGCACAGCGCAGAAGGAGGTGGCTAGAGGGGTCTGGAAGGAGCCTGACTCCAGCCCTCAGTGATTTCTCCCCTGATCGCACCACCTGTTCCAGTAGAGACCACCCTATACGGGCCTTCAACAGTCCAGGTGCACAAGCATTTTGAGGGAGGATCCCAGACATTCTTTCTGTGACGTAGGGCATGGCACAGAGCAGGTGCCTGCACACCTCATACCTGCCTGCTTGGAGATCTGGCAGGCCTGGACAGATCTAGAGAGGCAGCAGCCAAGGGCTCAGACAGGTCCCTCTCTTGACTCCCCCACAGCTAAATCTGATCCTGTCCACATTGATTTTGCAATCCTCAATGCCCCTGGCTCCTTCTCATCCCACCAGCGTAAGCTGGGGCCAGGAGGCCTGGGTGGCTGCTCCATCAGGCATTAGGTACAGGCATTAGCCAGCCTTGTGGCTCCATGGGGAACACTAATGTACCTGTTCTTTCTGGAAGCCAGCTCCCCTTGGCCCTCCCTACCACCTTTCTCATTTCTCTCCCAACCCTGCCCTCATCCCCACCCACCCTGCACCAGTAACCTGCTGAAATCTGCCAGGGAATAAACATCAGAAATGATGGGTCATTCCAGCTCTCCTGCTCCCCACCTTGCAAAGGTTAGGATATACTGTGTCCATGCAGCTACCTCAACCTTACCTACAGAGGGGGATCAAAATCAGGGGTGTGCTCTAATTCAGAACAGAAGCCACTCTTGAAGGTAATCTTTCATTTAAACAGCAGACAGGTCTACAAACAAACAATAACACCACAAGGAACATGCTCCTTGGAAGAGTCAAGTCTATGGGACCAAACAAGCAACACCTGCCAAGAAAACCAGGATGAGAAGGCAGAAAGGGACAAGAAAACTATACTTGGGGGTAGGAAAACCAGTGTAGAAAGGAGGGAAGTGTTGACACATTATGGGGACTGCATTCGATGTCACGAAAAGAGTTTGTATATAAATTGTTGAATGAGAAACTAATATGCTCCGTAAAAAAAAAAAAAAAAAAAATCAGGGGTGTGATGGTAAATACCTGACAACCAGATCTCTAGGAGAAAGCACGGACTTCTAGTGTCTACCACTTTCATGGTATAAATACTCTCACGATGGCCAGTTTCAAGTTAACAATGGACTAAACACAGATTTGGGATGAAATGGTCTAAGATCTAAGTAACAGCTCCAACACAGAGCTAGAGCACAGACCAGAATGGTGGTAAAGCAGCCACCAGCCCCTTTTCAGCCTGGCCCAGGTCTCCCCATGAGAATGTCATTCCATCTATCAAGCCAGGGTGAGGTGTTGAGGGGATAGCATTTGAGTCAAGTTGATTTGGGATGAAATCCCAGCCCTGCCACTAGATGAACTGAGACTATCACCCCGAGATACCCCTTAAACTTAGAACTCAAACCACTCCCAGAGATCACCTTTCACATCTAAATGACAGATTGGCTCATAAAATAAATACCATCATGAGTACCGTGTGCCTCTAAATAATCATCTAAATGGGACTGCGTGGTTAACATTTACCTAGACCAAAGATGAGAATGCAAGGGAGGACAGGGAAGCTAGAATAACTGAGACAGAGCAACCAAAATGGAAATAACAAGAATGCCTATGCATTGTAAAGAATGTAACTGATGTCACTGGAAAATATGTACAGAAGTTGTTAAATGAGAACCTAATTTCCTATGTAAACTTTCACCAAAAACTCAATACTTTTCTTAAAAATTCCAGCTCTGTCACCAAGTATGGTGGTGGGATTTGGGCAAATTATTCAACCTTGCTGGACCTCAGTCTTCTTATCAGTAAAAGAATATTAACATCACTTCAATCAGACAAGCACAAGTATTGTGAAGTCCTATGTAGAAGTTAGAAATTCTGTTTGCATGGTGATTAAGTGCTACATCTGCTAACCAACAGGCTGGCAGTCCAAATCTACCAGGCGCTCTTTGGAAACTGTACGGGACAGTTCTACTCTGTCTGTAGGGTAGTTATGAGTCAGCACCTGGCTCACAGTACAGGTAGCCAAGTAGGGGAGGAATGAGACCTATGTTGTTGTCAGTTGCCATAGAGCCAACTCTGACTCATGGTGACCTGACGTAGGACAGAATGAAACACTGCCCGGACCTACATCACCCACAATTGCCAGCATATTCAAGTCCCTCTCACTGAGGGTCTCACACACCCTCATTGACCCTCTACTTCACCAAACATAGTGCCCGCCTCCAGTGACCGATGTAGCGATTGATCCCTCCCGATGGTGTGTTCAAAGCAGAAGAATCAATCATTGCCACTCATAATGTTTTCACTGGCTAAATTTAGGAATCTGATTGCTAGACTTTTCTTCTAGAAGTCCTAGTACGGAAGCTTCATTGAAGACTTTCCACCATGTGTGACCCTGCTTGGTATTTGAAATACCAGTGCCATAGCTTCCAGCATCATAGCAACATGCAAGCCAAACAAACAGATGGATGGATGGTGGCAGATCCATATAATATGCTGCTACCTGAGGATTCTATGAGCAACTTCTGAAAGGGACTACGTGCTATCTACAGTCTCCAGCACATTATCCAATTCTTGCACCTCTTGAGAACTGGACTAGTATCGGTTATTTGTCTTAAGACTAGACAGTTGTTATCGCCATGTTTAATTTGTAAAGAAAGATCAGGCCTACCTGCAAGCAGAGTCATCTACAGTTTGTGATTTCAAGGGCATAAAACTCTGCTGTCCCAAATAATATCTTTCCTAGCTGCTCAGTGATATCTGGAATTCCACCACTGTAGTCTCCTTCTAACACTCAGCTGTCATTACGTACTCACACCTGAGGATGAGTGAGATCTCAGGGAAAGCAGTAAGTGAAAGAGCCTGCGGATACCTGATTCTGGCCGGCCAGAGGAGGGCTGGGGGCAGGGGACAGTGTACAGAGAAAGGGAGGACTGGGGAGAATAGGGTCCCTGAGATTGAGATGACAGTGTCCCAGTCTTGCTCAGACGAGCATCTCTCTGGAGGGAAGTGGGTAGCAGCCGTTTCTGGTTTGGGTCTCTCTAATTTCAGAGAACACTCAGTCTACAGCAGGAAGCCTGCAACCCACTCACCCAACAGGAGGCCAGTCTGAAGCCAGCAGGGGCTGTGGAGACTCAGGCAGGTGGGGTATGACCCCTGCCAGGCTCCAGAGCTGCTGGAAGCAAGGGAGAGGCAAAGGTTAACCTGAATTCCTACAGCTCACACCATCACTTCCAAGATCCTTCCAGAGCACCTATGCAGCAGGAAGAAGAAAAGGGTGTGGTTGCTGGGCTCAAAGTCCGGCTGTGTATTATGGTTTGAAATAAAGATCTTAACGGTACAATGTGTAGGGTAGTAGGGACCAGGGGAGTTTCAAGGGGAGAGAGGTAGCGTTTGAGAAAAAATAAATGGGAAGAGAGGAAAAGAGGAGGGGAGAATAGGTGAAAAGCAAGCAGGCAGGAAAAGAAGAGAGAGAAGGGGATTAAAAAGAAGGAAGAAGGGAAGGGAGAAGGGAGAAAGAAGGAAAGGAAGAAGAAACAAAGGAAGGAGAAATAAATGGGAAAAAAAGGGCAGGACAAAGGAAGAGCGAGACGAAGGAAGAGAAAAGGAGAAGGAGACCAAAGACAGGAGGAGGAGGAGGAGAGTGGGAGCAGAGCTAGGAGAGCGGAGAGGGGTCAGCAGCAGAGGGGGAGCCGGAGGAAGACAGGAGAGAGAAGAAGGCCTTCCGAGTCTTACATCTTGATCAAGGCATGACTGATAGCATTCCAGCAGACCATCTTTCAGGCCCCTTGTTTGATGACAAAGCTCATCCGCTGTCCGCCATCCATTACCGGCTCTCCCTCCCCGAGGCAAGAGCATCAATAATGCTCCCTCTTCGAGATGATGCGCCTCCCCCACGCCGAACGAGCCACAGCCGGCCATCGCTGGTGGGCATTCCCAGCGCACATCATTACCACCCTCCAATCCTTCCCCCCACCTGCAGGGTGGCTGACCACCTCTCTGCCGCCCACTCCCACTGCGAGCCCCTCTTCTGAGCCGCTGGGCTCCGACCCATCAACCAGCAACCAGGGTCTCCCACATTGCTGGTAGATGATTCCCTGAAAACTGGGTACCAGGGTTTAGTTTTTAAAAATGAGTGTTCAGTTTTGTTTTGCTTTAATTAAGAGAGAAACCAAACTTCCCATTTCTGGCTGGCTCTTCCAAGAGACCTAACAGTTTGAATTTGAATAGAAACATCTTCAAACATCTGTTGCCATAATTTGGTTGAATTAACAGTCTAGTTTGCTGGGCCATCTGCTCTTCTCCCCAGACCCCATCAGCGCCTCTTCTTCTGGCCGGGTGGCTATCTCACTCACCTGGCTTCCCCACCGCGAGCAGATGAAGGGGCCCAAAATGTCAACCCAGATCAAAGTCACCAGTCTTCTGGCAGAAAAACAAATACCAGATATCAACAAGGGAGCCCGAGAAGGGAGGTGGTTGTGTCTGGGCAACTGGTGTGGCCCCTCAGAGCATATGTCCTGAAAGACACACTTCCTTCTGGACATGTTGAGTCTTCCTATCACAGGCCAGGGCTGCCATGCAGGAATGCTGGGATTGCACCCTGAGTGCTCCAGAGTGCCTTTCTATGAAAGGCAACCCTGGAGTTGTACAGGAGACAACCTGTGCAGCTGGCTAAGGCAACCCTGTTCTCAGTCCTTGAAGGACTTTCCTTCCCTTAGCTGAGCACAAGCACCCGTGATGTATCCTTTCTACATGTCAATGGCAGGTGAGTCAAGGCAAATCAGGATTTTTCCTCTCATCCCAGTATCAAGTGCCATCACTCAAGACAGGAATTTTCAGCCTATTCCTGGACACACCCACTCCATCAGGCTGAGCAGACACTGGGTTCCTTGCAGTTCCCAACCCCTGTCCCAGCTCTGCAGGGAGCTGCTGACCACCCACAGACCAAAGGCCACCTTCTAAATAGGATACCCAATGCACTGACATGATGAGTCTGGCACCTGCTCCAGAGGCTGACTGAGGGACTCTGTGCTCCCATGGGTGATCCCAGGGCCTGTTTCAGTGGAATTTCATCTAGAAACCACTGTTTGGCCATGCTAAGATAGGATAAGATCATAAAATTAGCAGAACACCGATATCTGGATCTTAAATTTTCTCTTCCCCCACTGAGCCAGGCTTCTGTCTCTCCCCACTCATCCGCCAGCCAGGCCAGCCTCTTCTCTAGCCCCTAGGCTGCGTCCAGCCTTTGGATCATGCCTGACAGAGTACATCATACTCCATCTCCGCTCATCTTCCAAGGCCCTGCTCAGGTGACATCCAGAAACAATCTCATGTCTCAACCTCCCATGATGCTCATCGATACCACACAAGTGATGCTAACCTTTTACCTCCTCGTCTTTCTTAATTGCCTGATTTCACCTGCACACACATGTTCACGTGGTATTCACGATAAGCATGCATGAGTGAATGAATGAAACAGTTGATATCAGCATCATAACAAAAGCCCCAGTAAACTTGCCCAGATGTGAGATGTATGTCCCCTTCCGACCTGTAACTGACTCTAGGATGTGCAGGGGTTGGTGTACAACACCAAAAAAGTGGTCCATTTCACTGGTGGCTGCGAACAAAGTCAGCCAGTTAATAGAAACCTGTTCCTAATTGCTTGACATATAATAGATACACCTCCAACCAGCTGAGACCCCCAGATCCCATTCAAAGCCCTGCTGCCCAGCTTACACCTAAGCCTTTCATGTTTTATTAGGGCTCTGCACATTTCATTTCCTTTTATGTGGGAAAGAAAATGGACCCTTGGTTCTAGGAGGGGCCATTCGCAGGCACATTTATCAGGGGAAGGGCTTGAAGCAAGAAAGCCACCTGCCTCAGGTTCATGGATTTGGGTTCAGGGAAGGGGCAGAAGACAGGGGTCACTATCTCTCCCCCAATATCATCTTGAAGCACAAAGACTGTGGGCACCTGTGGTCAGACACTCTGTGGACCAATGGTGCAACTCCTGCACCCTGGGAATGCGCATAAAACACCCCAAAAGCAAAGCAGCACTCAAGACTCCAAGTTACACACTGTGGCTAGGATCTCAGGGCTGAGCCTAGGGGGTACAAACAGTTAATATGCTTGACTATTAACTGAAGGTTTGTCAGTTCATGTCTACCCAGAGGCACCTTTCAAGAAAGGCCTGGTGATCTACTTCTGAAAAATCATCCATTGAAAACTCTGTGCAGCGCAGTTCTGCTCTGACACACGTGGGGTCACCATGAGTTGAAACAGACTCAACGACAGCCAGTTTTCTGTTCATTTGTTTTGTTTTAATATTTCATCGGGGGGGTGGGGGAATCATCTAAGTCAGTCATCACAGGGGTCTCTAGCACTTTCGAGAGTCCCTGCCTCTCTCAGCCGATTCCAGCAGCAATGTGGAGCCCAACCACAGCTCACCAAGGAGAGTAGCAGCCTGGCTCCTGTCCGTGCACAGGCTGGAATCACTGGCTGGCTGGAGCTGAGAACTGGCCAGGAATGCAAAGGTACTGCAGACCCTGAAGGACCTCAAGCAGTGGCCTGCTCTTGCCCTGCCACCAGCACTTGAGAGGCTGAGCCTCCTGGCCACATCTTATCATCCATACACCACACCCCCAACCACAGCTGCCAACCTGGGCCTCTTTCCACCCAACCTGGCATGAAGTACTGCCTCTTGATGAATTTCCTCTCCCACCCACCCCCATGTTTCTATGGACTCCTCAGAACAGAACCCCTAGGACACTGTGATGCCCACTGGGTGCCTCTCAGAGGCCAGCTTCGGTATGGTCCCTGCCTCCGCCACTGCACTGGAACAGATGGTAGCAAAGCCTTTGGTTAAGTCTTCACAAGTGGATGTCAATGAAACCGCGCACATGCACGTTTGTGTGTGTGTACACACGTGTATGTGTGTACATGTGCACGCATGCAATGCATGTGTGTGTTTCTATCTTTTTGCGTATCAACTAGGTTCAGTTTTTTGGCACATCTGAAGCTCACACTTGATTCTTCTGCACATCAAGTGCCCTGTCCAAGTCACACAGCTACAAAGTGACCTTGGGGAGACTTGAACTCCAGTGTCCAAAGCCTGGACTTGCCACATCACTGTGTTGCCTGAAATGCGAAGGAGGCCTAAAGTGTCATGTGTCAGCCCCACTGATCAACCCAGAGGATCCCACCAGCTAGCTGGTACCCACCTTCCATTTTGCTCCATGTTGGAACTCGCAGAAGCCACGAGACTGGACTAAGCAAAAACGACCTTCTCCGCAGAACAGGGTCATGCTTCCACTGAGGGTAAAGGAAGATCTGGGCTTGTCTGCCAGAGGCCCCAAAAATAAAACTACAGCTGAAGCATTTTAGGGAGAAGGGACAGGGTAAATGTAGACCTGGACCCGGATTAAGGACACTAGCCCCGCAGGCTCCTGTGCCCAAACTCACAGACACAGGATAGACCAGGACACTGTCTTCTGCGCCAGAGAGATCCTGCAGAGGGCTCCATGGATCCTATCATCTACTGACTTCAAACTCTTCCATGGATCCTCAGGACTCCTGAGATAAAGACCACAATCCTTGCACAGCTTACAGGTCCCGTTTGGCCCAATCTGCCCACCTCCAGGTTCCTCACAGAATGTGGAGCCCTCACTAAGGGCACCCCAGTCCTGCCCAGCATAATTTAGTTCCTCTCATCAAGCTCTGTCCTGCCCCCCTGCTCCTGGGCAGCAATTACCCTTTAGATCTCAGCCCAGTTACGTGTCTCTGGGGAAATGCTTCTCTAACCCCCAGGACAGGTTAGCTCCCCCTTGTACACATTCTCTTGTTGCCCCCTGCCTCGCCCTTGTAACCACTGCCACCACTGTAGTGTTGCTTTAGTTGATTGCTTTAATACAGTCTTCTTTCGTATGGACTGCAAGCTCCGTGACGGTCAGGGCTCTTTTTGTTTCACTCTGTACAACAGAACAAAACATTGCCTGTTCCTTTGCTATTGCATTGGACAAATCTGTTGCAAAAGACCTCTTTAAAGTGTTAAAAAGCAAAGATCTCAGTCTGAGGACTAAAGTGCACCTGATTCAAGCCATGGTATTTTCAATTGCCTCCTATACATGTGACAGCTGGACAATGAATAAATAAGACCAAAGAAGAATCAATGTTTTTGAATCATGGTGTTGCTGAAGAATATTGAAGATATCATGGACTGCCAGAAGAATGAATGAATCTGTCCTGGAATAAATACAGCCAGAGTGCTCCTTAGAAGCAATGATGGTTAAGACTTCATCTCATGTACTTTGGGCCTGTTATTAGGAGGAAATTCCAGTCCCTGGACAAAGACATCATGCTCGGTGAGATAAAGGGTCAGTGAAAAAGAAAGACCCTCAGTGAGATAGACTCATACCCATTTATCACAATGGGCTCGAGCAGAGCAACAACTGTAAGGCTGGCACAGGACTGGGCAGTGTTTCATCCTGCCCGTATATAGGGTCATTAGGAGTCAGAACTGACGAGTTGGCACCCGACAACCATCACTACTATCTTCCCAGTCATTGCTGTTTATTATCTATAAGACTTTCATTGGCTGATTTTCAGAAGCAGGTTGCCAAGCCTTTCTTCCTAGTCTGTCTTAGTCTAGAATCTCCATTGAAATATCTCCATCATTGGCCACTGTGATGATTTTTGAAATATTGAAAAGCTTCTGGTATCATAGCAACACACAAGCCACCATAGTTTGATAAATTGACAGGCAGGTGGTGTTGACACGCGGTGATAGTAACCAAAATCTGCTACATGCAAAGTACAGGGCTAGGCCCTAGAGGCAAAGATGACTAAGGCCACTCAGTACAATCAACGTCCTCAAGAAGATGGAAATTTAGTTAGGAGAAAATAGGAAAAGAAATGGCTCAAAAACAAGGTAATATGTATTACTAAGAAGGCTAAAATATTTGCTAGGCTAGCTGAAAGGATGGATAGTCCTTCTGAGAAGAGGTTGGTATCTTGGGAACGGAAGAGGGTTTGAGGTAGATATTTAAGGAGAGAATTGGTTTTATTGAGTAGAGCTGAGAAGGATCTTCCAGGCAACCGCAAAAGCATGGAAACACAGGGAAGATGGTGGAAATGGCCAAACCAGTTGGCATGAGGGTAGCAGCAGGTGGGGGCTGAACACAGTGAATGAGCCTGGATCCTGGACTCAGCCTGAATCACAGAGCTTTCCAAGGCCAAACCGAAGATTAGGGTAGGCTGGGTGCTGGGAGAAGGATCCCGAAATGTGTTTGTGTGGGATGATGTAATGTGACTTGGGCTTTATAGGTGTTAATGAAGTAGCAGTTACTGCCCATGTTTTAAAAGCTTTCCTGTTGCAAAAAAGGAACCCCAGTGATGCAGTGGTAAAAGCACTCAGTTGCACACTGAGAGTCAGGCAATTCCAAACCTGCCAGCTGCTCTGGGGGAGAAAGATGCAGCAGTTGGCTCCCATAAAGATTTGCACCCTTGGGAACCCTATGGGGCAGTTCTACTCTGTCCTATAGCGTTGCTATGAGTCAGAACCAACCCAACAGCAATGGGTTTTGGGTGCTGAAAGGAATAAATAGAAATGTTACTGCATTAGAAACTCATTCCTCCATCCATCCCTTAGGGTAACATTGAGCTGTATATTTACAAGTAGTTCTCACCATGATATTGAGGAAGAGAGAGAGCTGAGACAGGCTGGAAAGGGGACCAGGCACCCCAGGTTCTAATGGTCTGGGGCTCTGTTGTAGATCAGCCAGGATGAAGGGGAAACAGCTCTTATCACTGTGAAGTTCGGATTCCAGTGACCAAAATGCCATTTGTCCATCACTTTTTATCTAGAACATGGCTCCAGGGGAACCCTCATGACAGGCTTTGGGGGAGTTCTGTCCTTCCAAACACCAGGACAAACCCCAGCAGCCCCAGGACCATCTATCTCACTCGGCTTTTGCGCAAGTTCAGCAATAGTGTTTAACTTTTTTCCTTCTTTTTTTTTTCTTCCTCCCTGTTATTTAAATGATTTTAAACATGAAACTAGGCCAGCGAAAGGAGGTAGCATTGTTTTAATAATTAGCAATTATGATCGCTGCAATATTAATTGCATATTTCCATAGCAAACACTTCCCCAGAGGGCTGAAGGGAGTGGTGGTTAGAGACTACCAGAGACTAAAACTGGAATTCCTGAGAACAGAAAAAGGAGAGAAAATCAACTTCTTTCATTTAAGCAAATTACCACGGGGACTGCAAGGCCCCACTAATTAGCGCAGCCTAGCTGTAGCCAGTGAGCAGGCTGGGGTGAAGTCTTATTCTGCGCTGTGGAGTCAGCCTGGACAGGCCTTTTCTCCTTCCTTTCTCTTATTTTTGTCATTTGAGCAAGAGAGCAGCTTGTTTCCTGGGGCAGTGGGACTGAGCTGGGAACTCGCCCTCAAACATCTGTGCCCCTGGGCCCCAGGTCGCTGTTGCAAATTCTGACCACAGGAGAAGGGCAAAATGGGACAGGACCTCAGGCAATTCCATCCACGGTGCTGGGGAGACAGCCCTCCTTTCCAACCTGGCTGCCCAGATGGTGGGGTTCAGGGTGGGACAGAGATGAGAAAGCAAGAGGAGAAGCATGACTGATGGTGAGATCTGAGAGGAGAGGGTAATGGTGGAGTCAAGGGGAGGAAAGGAAGAAGCAGCAAGCAGAAGGAAGGAAAGAAAAAAGGATTCAAACTCAAATGTATGTCCCCAAATCCTTCCAGTGCCACCTTGTTTGATCTCAGGAGTTGGGGGCTAAAGCATGCATGTGTGCAAAAGACAAATAATGATGATGACCGACATGTATTGTACATTATGTGCTAGTCACTCCCCAGGGAGCCTTGGTGGTGCAGTGGGTAAAGTGTTCAGTTTCTAACAGCAAAGTGAGCAGTTTGAACCCACAAGCCACTATGCGGGAGAAAGATGCCGCAGTCTGCTTCCATAAAGATTTACATCCTTGGAAGACCTATAGGGCAGTTCTATGACTCAGAATTGACTCAGTGGCAGTGGGTTTGGTTTGAATTTAGTGTAGACGGCAGAAGGAAAGAAAGGAGGAAGAAGAGAGTAAGGATTAAAAAGAAAAGGCAAAATGCATACAGAATGAAGTCTGTCAATGGTGAGCAGGGACAAGAGAGAAGCCGGGAGAATCGTTGCATAAGAGTCACCACGTTCCTATAAAGGTGATGGAAAGTTTTGAAACAGTGGTGATGTCTATACAACATGAAAAATGTGACTGATGTGATTGAATGCTGCCCATAAAACGGTGAAAAAGACAAATGTTCTATATTTCATTGCAATAAAATAAATATTCAAGATAATCTGTGCCAAGGTGTCCCGCCTCCCAAAAACCAGAATGGCCAAAGTGCCATTAGGGGGAAGGTGAGATTACTCAGAGGGAATTTTCTGGAAGCACTGTCCTTGATGACTGCTGTCCTCTTGTCCCAGGGAGGGTACTGAGAAGGACAGGTGTTCTCACTGCAGCCCCAGCTTCAAGGACAACAAATCAGGCTCAGGCAGAAGTCCACAGATCATACTGAAGAAGGGGACAGTGGCAGGATCGCCCATGCTGTCTACCAATCATTCTCTCAGGGGAGAGAACAGATGACAGACGATGCACCCTGAGCCCTGACTGCACATGTGTCCACAGACATCACACACACTACACTACATGCGCTATTTCACCTCATCGTCATAGCAACAGGTAAAGGCAGAATCATTGTTTCTATTTTATAGATGGTAAGACTGAGGAGGAGACTCTAGATTGCACAAGTCAGTAATATCCTTGGCTGCTAACCAAAAGTTCAGAGATTTGAGCCCACCCAGAAGCAGCTTGAAAGAAAGGCCTAGTGGTCTACTTCTGAAAAATCTGCCATTGGAAACCCTACGGAGTGCAGTTCTGTTTTGACACAAAAGGTTGTCACGAATCAGATTCAACCCCAAAGCAGCTGGTTGGGAGTCTGTGGGTGGTGCAAACAGTCCGTGCCCTCAGCTGCTAACCAAAGATTGGAGGTTCTGATTCATTCAGAGGTACCTCAGAAAAAAGGCCTAGTGTTTTGCTTCAAACAATCACTTACTGCAAACCTTACAGAACACAGTTCCACTCTGACACACATGGGCTCACTGCTGTTGGAGCCAACCAGTTCTGAAAACTGAGGAAACCTGCCCCAGACCATATGCTGAGGAAGAGGCCCCGGCCGCGGCTCCTTCTGACGTAGGGCATCTCTACCACATGCACCGCATCAGCCTCAAGACCTCAAGAGCAGACTTCCGAAGTCGGCCCTACCTGGCTGCCTCAGAGTCGGCGCTGTCTCACAGGGTCTGGAGAAGTCTCATCCACACGGCTCCTCATCTGTTTTGCCCAGAATATGTGGTCTCCACTTTAAAGCCACTTGCTTAAGTGCAACTCCAGAATCACAAATCGAGACATTACAGGGCCATAACTCCCATTGTAAAAGGGTTCCCCCTAAGGTGCCTTTAAGTGGGGGGCTCCCCTGCACATAGAAGCATCTGTTTACAGATACTGACTCCTTGATGGCAAGGCCGGGAGGCTTGACAGAAAGCAGGAACACAGTCTGTAGCCCGTTCCACCAGGAAAAGACAAACCGGGACCATGACGCTTACATGCTTGATGGGGACACAATCCAGCTGTGCAGTGATGACGATGACAGTGAGACTTGATGCACTCGAGCACCTGTCACCTTGCCTTTGGAGGGCTCCTGTGTCCACTCCCAGCACCCTTGACAGGACAGCAGTGCCAGTGCCCGTCACCCTTTGCATTGTCGAGGGCACCTACACGGTGACTCTGCCCTGAAGTCCTGAGTCTCATGGGCTAGTCATCCTGTCACAGAAGGAAGGGTAGGAATTTTTCTCCCAGTGGACAGGTGAGAAAAGTAAGGCCCAGAATGTTCTTGATCTTGAACTAGATGCCACACAACCCACTCCTGTAGACTGTGAAACCTCTACCTAACCCAAGCCACCCGAGAGCCCCTATTTTGAGAACATTCCATGGGCTTCCAAGAAACAAACCATACCACCCAGGGCCCACACCTGCTGTCGTGTCATGGCAGAGGCGTCTTCCCCATCCCAGGCTGGCATGGGATGGGACATTAATTCCAGCTCCAGCCCAGTGATGCATCTTCCTGGCTTTGCTCACTCTGTGTGCACACAAACATTACCGGTGTATTTCTCATCTAACTTATCCCTGGGAATTTAGCTCAAAGCTGCCTTCAAAAACTCCTAAGTAGGCTGTAATGCAGGATTTCAGCATCTGCTCAATAGTCGGTGGTGTAGTTATTCCTCAAGCCTTACTTAGCATGCAGGAAGGAGCAGCCAAAGTAGAAACAGAAACATGTTTAACCAAATAACAGAGACAGGGTGAGAAAGAGACAGTGGGAGGGAGGGATGGCTGAGGCCACCTGCAGCCCCTGGACTTCCCCCTCTCCCAGGAGTGTGCTGAGTGACTTCTATCCACACAGCCCCCCAGAAATTGCAGCCTCCTGACATCCCCCACCAACTTCCCTCACCTTCACACAGAAGAAGGGCACTGAGCATGGAAGAATGAAGGACATAAAGGGAGGGCCTGCATGGAACAATATGGAAAAGTGGCTTTGACCTAAAATTTAAAATGCATTTAAGAGTTTAAAAAGAGTGTGAAAACTTGTTTCCACAACTATTGCAACCACAAGTTAAGCGTGAATAGGATGAAAATTAAGTAACAATGTAGCAACCCTATAGGACAGAGTAGAACTGTCCCATGGGGCTTCTAAGGCTGTAATCTTCATGGAAGCAGACTGCCACATCTTTCTCCCATGGAGCCGTCCATGGGTTTGAACCACCAACCTCTAGGTGAGCGGGCAAGCCTAACCACTGCACCGCCTGAGTGTTTTAATCAAATGAAAGCCTAGTAACAACTGTGTAGCAGATGGGATGGCTTGATTTTTTTTTTAACTTTCTAAGTCCTGTATTGTATCAATAGCATTTGCATAATTTAAACATTCTGGTGTAATTATTCACAGTTTTGGAGGACTTGGTAAAAATTAGGAGGCATAAAAAAAAAAATAAGACATCACTCTTTGAAAATTAGCCATCTAGTTCAAGATCAGGTCAGAGGCACTTGAACTTGACTCCAGAATTGTTTATTTCTTTCTAAATTTTATTTATTTTGTACACCATTCCTCCAGTTTCTACACACACAGTTTAGCGAACATTGATTACATTCTTTGAGTTGTGCAACAGTTCACATCCTCTCTTTCAGAGTTGTTCCTCCTCCACTAGCATACACTCACTGTCCCCTAAGGCAGTTAGCCAAAGAGCGCTGTCAGTTTGGTTTCATATAGATAGTTCTTACAAGAGCATCATGCTCAAGGCAGACCTTTTATATTAGTAAAGCTAAACTATTGTTTAGTTTTAAAATAACCTCAGAGGATACTTTTTGTGTAAGGTTTAAAGCAAAGGCTCTTAATTAATAGAATGCAGAGGCAATGCCAGATAGCCGTGAAATTAAACAGTATTCTGTAAGCAAGGATGGCTGCCTGGAAGAGGAAGTGCTTACACCCACTTGTAAATGGAGAACAATAGCCACAGATTCTTCTTCAACAACACACCTCCTAATTAAAACAGGTCCCCTGGGGTGTGTGGTTCCCGTATGTCTTTTCTCCTTTTATGGAAGACTAGAGTATCCCACATCATAAAGGGACAGAGATGGTATCTCTGGGTCCAAACTACCCCAGGACAGGACCTTGCTGAAGGATAAGCAAAGGGAAGAGGCCCAGCCAACCTGGACCAAAGACCACCCAAATGGCTCTGAGAAACTTAAAGGAAGGGAAGTATGACTCACAGGCTCTTTGCAGAGCTCTGTACACATCCCTAAAGCATCTCCTTGTCACCAAGCATCAAGACTTTCAGAGAACCCCAGTGCTGAAGACATGGGAGAGACAGGGGCCATGGGAAGCCCCAGTGTCTTCTTAATCACTGTTCTCAGTGTCTTCACAGTTCTTGATACTGAATTAAAAAAAAAAAGGTGCTGTCTTAGATTGAATTGTGTCACCCCAAAAATGCGTGTAGCAATTTGGCTAGGCCGTGATTCCTAGTACTGTGTGATGTTCCCATTTGTTGAAAATCCTGCCTCTATGATGTTAATGAGGGCGGATGGGCAGTAGTTTTGTTGGTGGGGCAGGACCCGGTATATAAGGTGGGGATACAAAGGGAAGGGAAGCTAGTAGAGATTTAGGGACCTCGGCCCACCAAGAAGCAGGTGGGAAGCAAAGTGAGTCCTTTGGAAAGGATGCCAGGTCCCTGTGCCTCAGCAGCTCCCAGTCCAGGGGAAGGCTGACAACAAGGACCTTCCTCCAGAGCCAACAGAGAAAACCTTCCCCTGGAGCTGACACCCTGAATTTGGACTTGTAGCCTACTGGACTGTTACAGAATAAAATTTCACTTTTTAAAATCATCCACTTGTGGTATTTCTATTATGGTGGCACTAGAAAACTAAGGGAAACCCTAATGGCATGACTACCAACCAAAAGGATGGCTGTTCAAATCCACCAGGCAATCTTTGGAAACTCTATGGTGTAGTTCTAGTCTGTCCTATAGGGTCAGTATGAGTCAGAATAGAATTGATAGCAATGGATTATTATTTTTTTATTTTTTTGGTTTTGATGACTAAGACAGTGGCTATCAAGTTGATTCTGACTCTTGACACTTCCATGGTGTCAGAGTAGAACTGTGCTCCATAGAGTTTTCAGTGGCTGCTTTTTTTGGAAGTGGGTCACCAGGCCTTTCTTCCAAGGAGCCTCTGGGTGGACTTGAATCTCTACCCACTCAGTTAGCAGCCATGCATGTTAGCCCTTTGCACCACCCAGGGACTCTCTCATGCCAAGTAAGAGCATAGCAAGTTTTTCCTGAACTGAACTGGGAGGAACAAATGCCATGATGGAATGAAACAACAGGAATCTGGGATCCTTTGCAATTTAACACTGAGTGGGGAGAAGTAGAGGTTGAGGTCCTATTCAGCTTCTCAATCCCATTTAACTACCACGACACGACTCCGAACACACAATACCACTTCCAGGCCCGTTGTCATCTGTCCGCACACACTAGGCATCTCCATGAAGAGCCACTGCCTGCTGCTTGGTGTGCCCATCCATGTTGTTATCATCTCCAAGAAATAAGTGGTTGTTGGGATAAATGTAGGCCGTCTGGGTTGGCAAGGGCCACAAGAGTTAACCAAGATCAAGCCTATCCCTAATGCAATTCAAAAGTCTACAAATGTCTGGGTTGGGCTGGGTGGGGCAACTGAGAAATTGTAAGGTAGGGACAGGCAGGAAACAGCCTTAGGCAGCCAGCACAGGTTCTCAGTATTTACCTGCTGGACAGAGGTGGCTTGCAAGGACTGGGGACAGGGCACGAGTAGGCTCAGGGGCTGAAGACCAACGGCTGTCACGGCCTCCTTTGCCAAATGCAACCCCACTGCTAAAACTAGGGGGTGTTATATGCCATGGAGACAAAGAAGGTCAGCTGGCGGACAGCCTCAAATTGTTTTGGAAAGATGGAAGAAAGAAAGGAGTAAGCAAACAAGTAGGCAACGCATGAAATGAATTTTAGAAGACAAAAATGACAACGTGGGAAAGGATATTAAAGCTGATTTTAGTCGAACTTCCAAGTCTATACACGAGGGCATCGAGGGCCTTGAAGCAGCAGGGATTGTTCCCCCAAGGTGAGTGGTAGATTCAGGATTTGAACCAGTCTCCTGTGCCCAGACCAGGGTTTGTTCACTACACCTCATTGTCCCCACTTGGCCCAAGGTCCAATGGCACATCTTGCTGTCTCCTCCCCAAGAAGGTGAGGGCATAAGAGCAGGTGCTGTGTTGGCTTTGTTTCTGTAGCGCCCAGCACACCACCTGGCACACAGCAGATGCTCATCAACTGGAACGGAATGGGATGGAAACAGCAGAGCCAGAACTAAGATTCTGGTGTCCTGATTCCCCTTAAAGGAATCTTTGGGTAGTAAAAATGGTTAATGCCTTCAACTTCTAACTGAAAGTTTGGCAGTTTGAGTTCAACCAGCAGTGGCTTGGAAGAAAGGCCTGGCACTCTACTTCCAAAAAGTGAGCCATTCCAAGAGGGTCTCAGTGTGGTGTGGAGCACCGTTCTATGCCGACATACATGGGGTCGCCGTGAGGCAGTCAACTTGACAGCAACTAGTGAATCTCCATTTAATGGTACAGGCAAGAGAACCCAAAATTCCCTCTCTCCTGCCCTCCCACTGTGGGGCACACTGCCTCTGTCTCTACTTCCCATGTTTCCCATTAGCCAACTAATCTCTCACTGTAAGCAAGCAAGGCAGGGACTCTGACACTTGTCAGATGCTCGGAAGCAGGGGTCAGCTCTGAGCCATGGGAACGGAGGACAGAGACCTGAAGTCCCCATCCCTGGTGAAAGCAGCTCTGGAAAGTGAGGGACAGCTATCTGAACTGAATCTTGAGCCAGAGTAGTGAAGAGAGGCAAAGGGCAGGCTTAGGAAGCAGACCCAGGGTCATTTTCTGAGCCCACATTACAGAGACTTTCCTGGAGCTCCCAGCCAAGCATACAGGTAGAGAGAGACCTGGATCATGGGCAAGTTTGGATGCTAACTCTCCTGATGAGAACTTCTCTTCCAAGGCTCACACTGGGATCATCGTGAACCTGTCAATCCTACCATATTTACTAGATATCCTTGAAAAGCTGGATCCTACAACTTTGAGGGATTTTGAGTGAGGGGTGGGCACTTAACAGCTGCTATAGCACTTAGCTGCTAATTATAAGGTCAGCAGTTCAAACCCACAAGCCTCTCCATGGGAGAAAGATGTGGCAGTATGCTTCCATAAAGATTACAGCCAAGTGTTCTACTCTGGGACAGTTCTACTCTGTCCTATAGAGTCACTGTGAATCCGTATTGACTCTATGGCAATGGGTATAGGTTAATTTCCTTACATCGATGCGGGAAGATGTATTTTCAAAGCATTTACCCATTGGGCTACTCTATGCTCACCAACACTGGGAGGCTAGGTCTCTATCTGCTGCCATTCCCGATCCCCTCATCATGACCTGCCCTGACCTCAAGCCCAGTGATCATTCACAAACTGTTAATTCTATTAAACCTGCTTCCACTTGCTGAGCCAAGGCCAACCCTGTTCTCACAGCAACTTTTGCAAGTAACAGAGCTAATAGGCATGAGATCATTCTCTAATCTCTCCGTCCCACTTGTTGGGACCAACCCAGCTTTTGAGCCTCTTCCTTGAACTCAGTAATCTGTGTAGTCCGTGGTTTTGTTTTGTTTTGTTTGTTTGTTTTGCCATATGCCCTGTCTTATATTGTCTGTCCCTAAATCTTTCTTTTATTCATCACTCCCTTATCTCCATTTCCACCAGCAGTAGCTGCTGTTCCTACCACCATCATCCCCGTCTTCACCATCCACTGTCCCGTCTACCACCATCCTGGCCACCTCCGCCACCGCCATCCTCAGTGTCTCCGCCACTGCCATCCTCACCATCCCCACTACTGTCATCCCTATGGTCCCCACCACTGTCACATCACTCCCACTAAACCCTGCGACTTCTCATGGCTCTGTGTCCACTGACCTCATCAGCCCTTCTTGGCCTCTGAGCATCCTGCCTGTGTCTTTGCTGCTTCTAGGTACTTGGCCCTCTGGCCCTCTGGTACCTGCCCCACCCTGTTCCCATCTGTGCCTTGACTCCACCAGCCCAAGTCCCACTCAGTCTGCACCCTTCATTCAGCCCACCACCCAACATGGCACCCCTCTGCCACCCTACTCTTCATCTAACTCTTAAAGTGACAACTAGCAACCCATCCACCACTGCTCAGGGCGGGGCCAGGGGCAAAGACACAGCAGAACCACAGATGACTGACTATGAATTCCATTTTTCCTCCCACCTCTGGCTATTTAAACAGTTAGAAGACAGGCTTTGTTTGCTGTGTGTGTGTACACATATTAGCTACACTATCACCGATCCTACTTATCCCTGGGAATTTGTTTCAAATCCGCCTTTTGGAAACTCCTAAGTAGGGTGTAATTCAGTGGATTTTATGTTCTGCTCACTGTCTGGCAAAGTAGTTTATTCCACAAACCCCTAGCTGATCAGAGAAAAATACAATACCAGGAAAACAGAGCTTCTTTCTGATGATACCCCCCAACGCAAACACAGCCTGAATCTGAGGGAGGGGAGGGGCCACCCTGCCCAGACAGGGTCTGAGTAAAGTTTTTTAATGTTTCAACTTTTACGTCCTCAACTCCAATAATGTGGGCTGTTAGTATGAAAGGAACCTCTGTAAATGGCATTTAAAAGCAAATTGGATTTTCTTCCCCCAGCTGACACAGCCCTTGGTTCTACTTGCCAGAGGACGTAGTTTACTTCTCGTCTGAAGCAGCTATTTGTCATGTGTCAGAGGATCTGAAATAAAATTCCTTTGTGTACAACTGTCTAATAAAGAGGTTCTTAACGTTAATCATTTACCCGTAAATGCCATTTACACACAGTTTCTCTCATACCTTCAACTGAAAGTATCAAAGCTGAAAGGTGGACGAGGATTTTTCTAAAGCTTCCAAATATGTGTCCTAGAAAAACACTGACCTCAAACGTCCACCTTCTCCATATCCCAGGCCAGTGACTCTGCTGGTGGCTGCTGATGGGCATCAGGAAAGCCATTGGCGTGGCAAGGTGGAAGCTTACTAAAATCCTTGGGACCCAGGAAGGGGAAGGCCAGGGGGAGGGTTTGCAACAGCTGGAGGGAGAAGATGGGAAAAGGGTGCTTGGATGTCCAGCATCCAATAAATATTTATAGTGGATTCAGTGTGGCAGGCTAGCTGCCGTGCAGTGGGGCCACAGGCACAACCCAAGCCTTCTTCATTTTCAAGACCTTCTGGAAGGAGGCACAGCACAAATTCACAAATTAATTGACACAGGCACATACTACTGTGTAAACAAGGCTCATTTGTCACCTGCCCTGACCCTCTCCATCCCACCGGGCGTGTTGCCCCTCCCCCTGGCTCCCTTTGCCCATAAGCACACTTCTTTTAGAATCCCCACGATTGTCATTCACATGAGTCCCCATTAGACTGGACAACTCAAAGTCAAAGACTAGTCCTTTCATCTTTGTGTCCCCAGGGCCTAGCACAGTGCTTGTCACAGGAGAACACCAAACAAGCTGTTGTTTATAGCTGCTATTGAGTTGGTCCCAATTCATAGCAACACTGTGCACCTTAGAACAAAAAACTAACCAGTCCCAAGCCATCACCATAACCAGCTGCAGATCAGACCATTGCGATCCATGGGGTACTGATTGGCTGACTTGGGGGAGTAGGCTGCCAGACCTTCCTTCCTAGTCCATCTGAGCCTGGAAGTTCTGCGGAAATCTGTTCGGCGTCATAGCAACATGTAAGTTTCCAATGACAGACTGGTGACAGCCACACACGAAGCACAGGGGTTGGGAATTGAACCCAGGTCTCTGGCATGGAAGGTGAGAATTCTGTACTGATCTACCACTGCCCTCTACCGAACAAATAGTTGTTGAACAAATGAAACACACTGTCCCTGCCCTCAAATTGCCTCTGATCTAGTATAGAAACAAAGGGAAGATGACAGTGCAGGAGCTGTGTACTGTGTCAGTCAGGTTGGATTAGGAACACTGTAGCAACAAGGGATGCCAAACCTCGGTGACTTCCAACAGCGAAGGAAAGTCTCCTTCTCCCTCACACCTGTGCCCATCACATCTTGGCTACAGCCCTCTGTTTCGAGCTCCCTGCCCTTCAGGAGCAAGGCTGAAGGCGTAGTTGCCATTAGGGATAGGCTGGTTTCACCTCAAGAAGAACGGAGAACCAGCCACACCAAGGCTCTTGAAGCACCTGCTCCAAAGTAGTACATTCACTTCTACTCACATTTCATTGGCCAGAACACATCACCCAGCCTGGCATCAGCCAGGGGAAAAGGATGGCCTGGTTGAGAGAGAGACTGCAATTGCATACAGTTGACCCTAAATGCTATGCTAGAACACCATGGGGTTAGTGTTCAGCCATGGAAGCATCAAGAGTTGCTTCGAGACCCAGCAATGTGGCAATGTGTCCAAGTCAAGTATGCGTGACATTCAGTCATTCCTGCCTGGTGGACATGTTTCAAAGCCCAGAAGTAGGGACGTGGGTCACGGCCACCTGAGCTAGGTTCCCAACTACAGGGAGTTTCCCAAGAGGCCTTGCAGATGTCTGGGCATTTCCCACATCTCCAAGCAGTTCCTTTGCCTGGAACAGCCAGAAACTCTTCCAAAAGATCAATTAGATCTCAGGGAGTCCTTTGGCTTCATCCCTTACCAAGGATGTCCAGTGTCAGAGATTTCAGACAGAGCTCCTGTGTTTGTATTCTCAGAGGTCCACAGCATGCTGTCCCTCTCTCTGCAGACACTGCGGTTGGGGAAGGACAGTTGTGGCTGGAATAAAGCAAAAGAAGCAGAGATGTAAACCATTCAAAGGACCTACAGTCACAGTCCCAGGTGATCGCATCAGCCTGTGCTAGAGGCAGCAGCCACAGCTGGACACTATTCGGACCCCTTCCAAGGGAAAAAGAGCAGGCCAGAGCTGATGCCTGCCCCATGCATGATGTGCCCTGGAAGACCTGGTTCCGCTGACTGGACCCTAGACTGGTGCACTCAGTCACAGATAGCCAAGAGAGACAGAGGCCTGCTAAGGCCTGGTGTGAATACACGAGCTGAGCTTTTTAGATCTTCTTCCTTTCATTTTGAGCTAGAGATTAATGAGAGACTGAGCTAGGAAGGTGGAAGGCAGAGTCGCTTCAACCATGGCAAGCTGACATGATTAGGGGACAGATATTATGAGGAAGCCTGTGGGTAGATGGAAAAGAGTGCCAATTTGCAGGAGAGACAGAGGCACAGAAAGGCAGAAAGAGAGACCAACAGACACAGAGAGACAGAAATAGAGGCATGGCAACAAAGACAAAAGATTATTTTTGCCAGGGTTCTGGCAAATTTCTGTTCCTATCTAGTCTGAAAGTGACTAGGCAAAGACTCTCATTCCTGAGAAAATCTCTGTCCCTTAGAAACCATAAGAGTCTACTACAGATATGTCCACCAACATACATCCACAGGGTGAGGCCCTCAGACAGGGGCACAGAGAATGAACTTGCCCCATCTTCAAAGGTGCAAGTTGACTCATGACATTTCCAGATCAGTTGAAGCCATAGAGGAAGAAAGGGCCTTTAAAGGAGGAAGAATGGAAGCTTTAAAATATGAGTATATCCAAAACATCCCTTACCCATCCAAAGATATTTAAGTTGCTGTTAGTCGCTGTTGAGTGCCTTCCAACTCATGGCAACCTCACATGTGCAGAGAGGAACTGCCCCACTGGGTTTTCGAGGCTGCGACCTTTCAGAGGCATATTGCCAGGACTTTCTTTCAATGCACCTCCAGGTGGATTCAAACCACCAACGTTTAGTTAGTAGTTCAACATTTAACCTATTGGAGCCACCCAGGAACTTCTACACATAAGATGAGCCCTCCCATTGTACTAATAAAGGGAGAACTTTATTAGTGTATTCTTCATACACTTATAAACACAAAAGGTTGGGAATAAAGTGAGAAGTTTGAACATGAGTATTTTTTTCCAGTCATCATGTATTTCTCCACTTCCCTGTTGAGACAATGAGTCCCCATTTTACTTACTGCTGTGGTCTGCTTGTGTCAGTACAGTTGGTGTTCATCATTCTTGGTAAAAGGTTGTCTATTCTAGCAGTCTTTTAAAAAGAAGCTTTTGGTTTTAAGAATCTACTCTACTTTTTATTTTCTATTCAATTCGAGCTTTCATTTTTATCAATTCCCTCTGTTTGTTGGTATTATTGCTCTTTACCTAATTTCTTAAGTTTCACTCTTACGTTATTCATTCTCAGACTTAGTATTTTCTAATGAACAGATCCAAGACTCTTCAATTTCCTTCTGAATACCAACATTCTACATGTTGTCATATATTGTATGATTGCACTTATTCTAATAATGTGTAATTTCCATTTTGATTGAGCTTGTTATCTGATAACTGCTGAGAAGAGCATGAGGCCTGACAATTCAGGTCACACACTTGCTTATTCTGAGTGCTACAGACCTCATTGCTGAATATCACTATGGTCTCCTTTGACTTACACCCCTCGGAAAGCGACGCTCTCAGGCCAGCACCTAGTCCACCCTTCAAAGCAATTTTGGAACTCTTTCTGGAATGGCCATTGAGTACAGAGGCATCATGGCAAGTTCATGAATTTAATTGTCTGTGAGGAAGTTTTTAGCCACAAACAAATAACTGTATTGAAACACTCCCCTACTCAGCTGATCTGGTCCCCAATGACTTTTTTCTTTACCCAAAGATAAAGGAAAGATTGAAAGGAAGACATTTGGCTTTTCTGTTTGCTTGTTTTTGTGGGGTTTTTTTGGTATTTTCTTCCTTTTATATCATTTTTATTTTAATTGTGATTAAGTGAAAGTGTACAGTCCAAATCAATTTTTCATGTCCACCTATCTGCAGCTCCTTCTGCTCTCCCCACCTGGTGACAGCATGCTTCTCCTTTAAGGAAGACATTTTGATGACATTCAGGACATCAAGGATAACACAGTGACGGCTCTGATGGCCATTCCAGAAACAGAGTTCCAAAATTGGTTTGAAGTGTAGACTGGGCAATGGTTTCAGCGCATAGTTTCGCAAGGAGAGTCTTCAAAGGTGACTGTAGTGTATTCAGCAGTGATGTATGAAGCACTTTTTCTAGGATGAATTCACAAACTTAATTGGCAGTCCTCATATGTTACTTAAATACGGCTGTGGGACAGACAGGTCGAAACTCTCTAAGGGACCAAATTGCTGAGCTCATGGCTGTGGGGGCCATCGTCTTGGGAAATACCTAGCTCATTTGGCATAACATAGTTTATAAAGAAAATGTTCTGTATTCTACTTGGATGAGTAGTGTCTGGGGTCTTAAAAGTTTGTGAATGGCCTTCTAGGATACTCCACTGGTGTCACCTCTTTGGGAACAAGGGAGAACGAAGGAAACTAAAGACACAAGGGAAAGTTTAGTCCAAAGGACTAATGGATCACACCTACAGTGGCCTTCAGGAGATTGAATCCAGTATAACTAGATGGTGCCAGGCTACCACTGACTGCTCCAACAGGGATTCCAACAGAGGGCTTCAGGCAGAGCTGGAGAAAAATGTAGAACAAAATTCTAACTCAAAAAGAAAGACCAGACTTGCTGGCCTAACAGAGACTAGAGAAACCTTAAGAGTATGGCCCCGGACACCCTTTCAGCTCAGTAATGAAGTCACTCCTGAGGTTCACCCTTCAGCCAAAGATTAAACAGGCTCATAAAACAGAAGACTAAAGGGACACACCAGCCGAGGGGCAAGGACTAGAAGGCTGGAGGGGACAGGAAAGCTGGTAATAGGGAACCCAAGGTTGAGAAGGGAGAGTGTTGACTTGTTGTGTGTTGTTAACCAATGTCATAAAATAATATGTGTACAAACTGTTCAATGAGAAACTAGTTTGTTCTGAAAACCTTCATCTAAAAGGCCACAAATAAATATGGCTGTTGGGCTCCAGCCATTATATCCACATCCAGGCAGTAGAAAGGAGAAAGAAGAAGGGCACCCCACACTTTTAAGGAGACTTCTTGGACCATAATCATTCTACTTAACGTTTGCAAGTCATGTCAACCTGCTAAGTAGGTGAGAAAATGAGACCTTTTTTTTTTTAACAGGTTGATACATGCCCACATTCAGTCACATTATGGTGAAATTCCAGAGTATCAGAAATCAACAGAAAATACTAGAAGCTTGCAGAGCATGAGAAAAGATCACACTAAAAATAAAAGATCATATTCAAATGATACAGAATATTGACAACAATACTGGAAGCTAGAAGACACAGAAGCAATACTGCTAACATTCTGTGGGAAATGCTATCCATCTTAGAATTCTATAGAATTGCATGCAATGCAAAGGGGGTTTTCACCTTTCACAGGAAGCTACTGGAGGATGTGCTCCACCAAAATGAGGAAATAAACCGAGAAAAAGGAAGACATGTGGTCCAGAAAACAGGAATCCCACCCACAAAGAGGGGTAGAGAAAATCCCAGAATGGGAATGGATGAAACACAATACATTTGAACCTATTGAGAAGAGATTTTCAGTTCTATAGGAGAAGTTGAGAATACATTAATTCACTAGCGGATAAATAAACCGAGCAAACAGAAAACAAGGGTATGTATTAACTCCAATGGGAATAAAAAAGAATTGTATCGTATGTCACAGCACACTACAACACTTAGCTGTGAATAATATTTATACAGTTGTGCTAATGTCAACACTAACAAGTGATTTAACCAAAAACTGTGATGTTGGGGGATTGTAAGGATACATGTGTGTGTCTTGGGATCAGGAAGGAAGTGGGCAGGTAAGACAGCTAGAACTTTACTTTCCATAGTTGAAAGTTAGCTGATAATTCTGAAAATGGAAAAATCAAGAAACAGCAATACATACAAGAAACAGAGAAACAGAAGAAATAGTTAAAATACTTGGGAGTGGTTGCTTTAAGGACTGCTTATTTAGGACAGCAGAATTTAGAAGCGGTGTGCTCTTTCACAATATATGCCTAGTAACATGTTTTGTCTACCTATAGATATTTGTTTACTAAACAATATAAGTCCAATATGTTTAAAGAAATATATTAATGCCACATAACTTGAGGCTTCTTTTATTTTATTGGCTTCAAGGTGATGGGAGTAAAGAAGTCATCTCATACACTAGCCGGATACAATTATTCTTTCAAAGCCAGTGCAAGGCTGGTAAATGTTCTGAGTCCTCACGTGTCTGATATGGCTTCATTTTGCCCTCACACTTGAATGATAATTTATGTTCAAAGCTATTTCCCCTTAGAGCTTTGAAAATATTGCTCCATTATTTTCTCATATCCAATTTTGCTGATGAGGAGTATGATAACAATCCAATTGTTGCTCCTTTCTCTCTTGTAATTCTTGGAATGTCTTTCTCTGGGGTTTTTTAGGGTTTTTCCTTTTTCCTTGATGTTCTAAAATCTCATTAGTATGTGTCTGTGTTTGTGGGGTTTTTTTTTTTTTTTTTGCTGGCCATAAACAGACCCTTTAATTTGGAGGACTTGCATCTTTCTTTGGTTCTGACAAATTCTGTTCTATTAATTTTCTAAGTGTTACCTTTCATCCAATATTTCTATTTTCTCCTTTTAGTGTTCCTTTTTTTAAAAAAAAAATATATATGTCCTCTATGTTGATTAGCTTTTCTTTCATACTTTCCATCTCTTTACCTTTTGCACTGCATTCCTGGATAAATTCTTGCCGTGGTCTTACAGCAATTATTCTCTCTTCATCTTGGCTCATTTTGCAATTCATTCCATTAAGAATAAGCTAATTTTTATTTGAACTAACAAAATATTAATTTTCATGATCTCTGGTTAATTCTTACTTTGTGGATTCAAAAGGCTCCATGTCTTTTACAGGATACAAATTTCTCTCATTCTGAAGTTTTGTCAGAAAATCTGGTGGTATAGTAGTTAAGTGCTATGGCTGTTAACCAGAAGTTTGGCAGTTCAAATTCACCAGGCAGTCCTTGGAAACTCTATGAGAGTGGTTCTACTCTCTTCTATAGGGTCACTATGAGTCTGAATCAACTCAACGGCAACAGACTTTGAAAATCCTGGTGGTATAGTGGTTAAGTGCTATGGCTGCTAACCAAAAGGTCAGCAACTCAAATCCACCAGGCACTCCTTTGAAACTCTGTGGGGATAGTTCTACTTTGCTCTATAGGGTCTCTATAGGTCAGAAATCAACTTGATGGCAATGGGTTTATGGAAAGTTTAGTCAGCTTGTTCTATTACTGCTTTCTCCTCAAACACAAACTGCTCTGTTTGTTGAACTTTGTGCTTCTGCTGCATGCCATTAGCTTTTCTCACCCATGGCAATTCTTGACTGACCTCTCATCTTTGAGGCTTGGTCATAGGCAAGTAACCTCTATCTGCCTTAGTCTACTCATCTGTTAAATGGCGATAACAATGTTACCTACAAGGGGCTGTTTAATATTAAGTAAGTCAACATATGTTGAGTGCCCACCACATTGCCTGCACCTTGCAAGGGCTCAAAGAGCCCTGGTGGCACAGTGCTTAAGCACTCTCCCACTACCAAAAGGCTAGTGGTTCAAACTTACCCAGCAGCTCTGTAGGAGACAGACCTGGCAATTTGCTCCCACATAAGAATTAAGCTAAAAAAAAACCCAAACCACTGCCACTTAGTTGATTTTAACTCACAGCAACCCTATAGGACAGAGCAAAACTTCCCCATAGAGTTTCCAAGGAGTACCTGGTGAATTCAAACTGCCAATCTTTTGGTTAGTGGACGTGGCACTTAACCACTATGGCATCCTGATCTCCCCATAAAGATTGCAGCCAAGAAAATTCTATGAGGTAGCTCTACGTTATCATACAGAGTTAGTACGAGTCAAAAAGTCACTTGGCAGCACCTGACAACAGCAGCAAGTGCCCAATTTGCAGCAGCAAACATCAGAAACAGAAGATGACTCTGAGTCCTCCTTTCCTGCTTAGATATGTGAAGACCTGAAGGTACCAAATGAGGACAGACCACCCATAGACATCAAGCTGATTCCACTTCATAGTGGCCCTACAGGATGGAATAGAATTGCCCTATAGGATTTTCAAGGCTTTATTCTTTACGGAAGCAGACTGTCACATCATCTTCTGAGAGTGGGCTGGTGGCTTCAAACAACTTGGTCAGCAGTCGAGCATGTAACCACTGCACCACCCTGGGCTCCTTGGAAAGACTACTACTACCTTTAAACCACCCCCTCCCCCACCATGAGGGGAATTCAGAAAAGGCTCTCTTAAAGCATTCATATATGCTTGGAAATAATAAGATGAGCCATAGCCTGTGAGGAGAGATGGAAAGCAGGGACTAGACTGACAGAGGGAAAACCAAAGAAAGTGGCAGCAAGAGTGCCCAAATACGAAGGTGGCTAATGCTGAGAGGAGGTCAGTTAGGAACAGCTGCTGCAGCTGTTAGCTACTATGGTGTAGGCTCCGACTCATGGAGACCTTGTGTACAACAGTACAAAACACATCTGGTCTTCATCATCCTCATGGTCCCCTGTATGTCAGAGTCCACTGTTGCAGCTATTGTGCCAATCCATCTCACCAAGGGTTCCCCTCACCCTCACTGGCCCTCTGCCGAAACATGACATCCTCCTCTAGCAATCGGTCCCTCCTGATGTCACATCCAAAGCAAGACAGTCACCAGTGAAGCTCTGTTGTGACCTAAGTGTGCCCGTCTCCAGAATCCCAGGTCTTGGGTGCTCCACTATTTTGCCTGAAATTATGATACATATGTCCCATTCTGTTTCTACATACCAATTTGTCCATTTATTAATGAAAATGTGTGTAGAGAAATGATTATCAACCAGGATGACTGTTGTCATAACTTGAGGGCTAGGGTACCACTAACATCAAGTGAGTTGAGTCCAGGGATGCTGCTAACATCTCACATGACCAAGAATTAGCACCATGTCTGTATAAACCCAGGGCATTATCAGGCATATGGCCACACTTCCGAAGGAGAGGCCCATGCTCAGTGCCATGACAAGTGGGTGATAATATGTTAGCTTATCACTCCCTGTTTTTAGAACTCAAATCCATTTTCCCACTGAAGCACAGGAACATTTTGGAGATTGTTAATCTTCATTTCTGATTGATTTTCTGTCAATATTTCCCTGCCTCACCCCACCCCAGCCTTTCCATCAAGTAGCTAATGAGCTGTAAACAAACACTGGGATGCATTGGGGGAGTGGTTTTCCAAGAAACCTTTTGGATGGTGGCTCAGCATAAGACAACACAAATGACACCCTCTGGTTATGGTATGGGTGCATTTGTATGTCTGGTTTTTATCATGTGTAGTTTCCCAGGAGTGATGGAGCAAAGGCAACCCATCTTCTCTCCAAGGTAAGCCAAGCCAAGGCAGGTAGCAACTAGCCAACAAAACAACAACAACAAACAAAAGGAAAACACCTAAACCTACTTGTAGTCAAACCAGTTCGAACTCATAACCACCCTATAGGGCTGAGGAGAACTGCCCCACAGGGTTTCCAAAGAGCAGCTGGTGGATTTGAACTGCCAAGTCTTTTGGTTAGCAACCAAATTCTTACCCACTACACCATCAGAGCTCCACTACCCAACAAAGGCATTGAGTAAACCTGAAATCTCCCCTCTCATCCTGCCACCGCAGGGTAGCCACATCTCCTGGTCTTCTGGATGAGGGTTTCAGACAGTTGAACTACACAGGAAGGCCTATCCCAGGAACACCACATACGGGTTACATTCTCCTCCCGAAGGACCCAGATTTTTAGGAGACTGAGTTTGCAGACTACCTTCCTGTGGTCAAGGGAAGCAAGGTGAAGCACTGTGGAAGGGGTGCCCCCATGGGATGAGAGAGAAGCCTCAAAGATTGGAGGTTCCTGAAGACGACAGAGGGGTGCAGAAACAGGTTTTCAGTCCACAATCTGGTCTGTCAGCCTTGGGGATGCCAAACAACATGTCTCACCGCGGGGAGGTCTCAGTTTTCTCATCCATCAGATGGGGTGAATAAATCCTTTCCTGCCTACCTCCAAAGGGTATTAGAAGGATTCGGGGACACCAGGTTTGAGGAAAAGTCTAAAGGCGTTACAGATGTAAGAGAGACGATAATCCCTCCTTCGCTCACTCACTTTGGCCCCAACACGCCCGGGGTTCTCAGATCTGCTGGCCAGGTTTGAGACTGGGGAGCCTCTGACCTCCCACCGGCTCAGGAGCTTTTCTGCAGCCCCCTTGAATGTTGACACACAGGGGAAACTTCAAGGAAAACATACAGCTGATAAAAATTTAATGCTATATGTAACAAAGCAAAATGAATATTTAATCCGTGCTTTTATGCGAAACCACATAACCAACCAACCCCACGCAGCAACAGCACGGCCCCTCCCCTCTCGCCGCACCCCCGCCCGGCAGCGAAGCAGTTAAGCTGCTGGCAACAAGCAGCTCCTAATAAACACTCGGCTAATTCTGTAGGAAAAGCACTAATTAGAAAAGCAATAATAATCGGTGTAATTGCTCTAAATTACCCTCCTAACAGAGAACTGCGCTCGGAGCCCGGAACACAGCTGCCGCCGCCCGGCTCCACGCCCCGCGCCAGCGGCCCCGCGCTCTAACGCCCCCTGGCGGCCCCTGCACGCCCTGCCAGCCCCGGCGGCCAGGAGCGGTTTCGGAGCAATCCGACACTCGGGCGCCCCCTGGTGTCCTCGCCGCCTGCCTGAGCCGCAGACGGGAGCCGAAGAATGGTTCGCGCAGAATACTGGACTCGATCCTCAGCGGTCCGCCTCCTTCCCGGGAACCAGTTGACCGAACCCAAGAAGAGAGTCCAGGGCCAAAATGATAATGATATGAGGGGACCTCCTGGGCCCTGGGCTCCCGGTCTCAGCCGCAAAATAAACAGCTCCAACCTTATACATCCTGGTAGCCGCAAGCACAGACTGAGAACCAGACTGCCCAGATTTAAATTCTGGTTCTGTTACTCACTGGTTGTGCGACCATGGGCCAAGTTTGTTATTTCTCTGCACGTCAGTTTTCTCATCTATAAAATAGTAATGGTAATCATAGTAACCTAACTCATGAAATTGTTAGAAAAACGAATGAAATAAACATTTGGGAATTGCCTGCAAGGCGCAAATGGTGAAGCCTCTAGACTACTAACCAAAAAGCTAGCAGTTTAAACACACCCAGAGACAACTGGGAAGTAAACATCTGCTTCAAAAAGGTCACAGCCTGAGCGGTTCTATCCTGCACACATAGGGTCACCATGAGTTGGAACTGACTTGATGACAACTGGCAATAAAGTAAGTGGCATACAGTAAGTGCTCAATAAATGTTAGCGATTATTGATATCTGACTTATGTACTGAGATTGCACATGTTATGCTTGAATTGTTTTTGAAAACCACTGGATGTCATGATCCCCAACATCTCTTCCCATTCTAAAATTCTATTCCAAAGTCCTTTCTCTTAGCCTGACCTCTAGGGTCACTGAGTCGGACCCAATTCAACAGCAGTGTGTTTGGTCTGTTTTTTTAATTGTCATTCTTGCACCTCCACACTCCTGCACGCTCTCCCCGCTGTTCTCTACCTGGTACACCTTTTCTTCATGTCTGCCTAGCAAACTTTTGCTTATACCATGAAGCCCAGTTTAATAGTTCCCTCCAGGCCAAACTGGTCTTCCCACAGTCCCTCACCACACTATTTGAATAACACTCTGTCCTACTTCCTGCCGTGGCCCCATCATTGGTTTCCTTGTCTTTCTCCTACAGGAACTGCAGGCACCTGGAGAGAAAAGGCGCTCTTGCTCATGTCCGTATTCTCCACATCTGGCAGAAAGTAGACTGTCTGATTGATGTACTCATTAGCATTACAGATGAGGAAACCAAGGCACAGACACAAGAGGCAAGTATCTGGGACCACGCAGTAAGCTGAAGCTGGGAGAAGCCAGGCCTCTGGACTCCCAGGCTGGCTCTGCTGCCTCTCCTTTCAATTCTACGGCAGGCTTTAGTGTAATCAGGTGGCAGACAACTCTGCTAGATTTCTGAGAAGAGCGTAAGATGAGGGAAGACACACACACACACACACACGCACACACACACAGATGCAAGGAGTTTTCCATGGAGGTCTACGGACGCCATCTCTCATCTAGACCACTACAGTTGCCTTCTAGTAGGCCCCCCAGCTTATAGCCAAGTCCCTACTCCTATCCATTTTCCCATCAGCAGCTAGAGTGACTCATGGTGAGCCATGAGTCAAATCACGTCACTCTTTGCTCAAAATTCCAAGGGCTCCATCTGCTCAGAATAGAAGCCAAAGTCCTTCCAATGGCCCACAAAGCCCTGCATGCTCAGTCCCCTAACATTACCTTCTCCCACTCTCCTAGCTGCTCTCCTTGTTCCAGCCAAGTCAGCCAACCTGACAGTTGCAGCCACGAAGCACAATCCCACCTGGGAGCCTGGCCCTTCCCTCTACCTGGAATGCACTTCCCAAAATACCCAACCAGACCAACCCTATCTCTGCTTTCAGATCACTGCTGAAAAGCCCCTCCTCAGAGAGGCCTATCCTGCCCACCACCATATCTAAAATAAGGTTTCATCATTCCCATCCCCTTAGCCATTTTTGTTTTGTTCACAGAGCTTCTTAGTCTCATGTAACATTTTGTATCTAGTTCTTTATTTTTGTCTCCTCCTTTAGACTGAGGGCTCTATAAAAAGCAGGTATTTTGCCTTTTGTTCACTGGTGCATCCTCTGACCTGAAATAAAACTCAAAAACTGTTACAATGCTATTGAGTCAATTCTGACTTACAGAGACCCTATAGGAAACAGTTGAACTATTCCATAGTTTCCAAGGAGCATTTGGTGTACTCAAACTGCCAACCCACAAGTTAGCAACAGTAGCACTTAGCCACCATGCTAGTCAAGTTTCCGTTCTAGTCAATTCCAATTCATAGAAGCCCTATAGGACAGAGTAGAACTGCTCCATAGACTTCCCAAGGAACACCTAGTGGACTCAACCTGCCGACTTTTTTGTTAGCAGCCAAACACTTAACCACTTCACCACCAGGGACAGAAATAGTACTTGCCAAATAATGTGAGCTTAGTTAATGTTTACTAAATTAATTAAAGAGGTATAAAGTCACACAGATATGAATCTCTAATGGGGGCACTACATACACTGGAGGTGGGCCCAACACAGTATTGGGTACCTAACAGTGAACAGTTGCTGTGGAGTTAATTCTGACTCATGATGACCCTATGTGCCTCAGGGTAGAACTGTGCTCCATAGTTTTCTTTTTTTTTTTTTAATATTTTATTGTGCTTTAAGTAAAAGTCTGCAATCCAAGTCAATTTGTCATACCAAAACTTACACACACATTGCTGTGTAACTCTAGCTGCTCTACCCAAACTGTGACACACACTCCTCCTTTCCACCCTGTATTTCCCATGCCCATTCAACCAGCTCCTGTCCCCCTCCACCCTCTTATCTTGTGTCTGAACAGGAGCTACTTGGTTAGCATCATGTATATACTTAAGCCAAGAAGTTTACTCTTCACCAGGATCATTTTGTGTCTTCTAGTTTTGTCCAATCTAATCAGGGACTCTATGTTGTATTCCCCGTCAGGACAGTCATTTGTGTGGCTGGGCACCACCTAGTTCTTCTGGTCTCATGCTGATGTAGTCTCTTAATTATATGGCCTCCGTAGAGTTTTCAATGGTTGTGATCTTTCGGAAATAGATTTCAAGGCCTTTCTTCTAAGTTCTCCCTAAACCAAAAGCTCTCTCTCCAAACCCACTGCCATCAAGTCAGCTCTAACTTACAGCAACCCCATAGGACAGAGAAGAAATGTCCCTCAGCATTTCCACAGCCATAACCTTTACAAAAGCAGACTGCTACCTCCTTCTCCCACGGAATAGCTGATACAGGCAAATCACCAGCTTTCTGGTTAGCACTTGAGTACTCAATTGCTGCGCTATCATGGTCCTTGAGGCACCTCTAGGTGGGTTAACATTACCAATTTTGATTAGTAACTGAACACTCAAACATTTATACTACCCAGGGACTCCATGGCAGGCACATAGTGGGTGCTAGAAACTGTTTGTTGAATTATGGGCTTTCTTCACATCTTGAGTAAGAGTTTTGTATCCCCACATTAAGGCAGGTAGTTAGCTCATTCCCTTGCTAGAATTCATTTGAAGTACAGTCACCATTTTTAGTTGCCATTAGGTTGTTTGATATTCTGACTGTAAGTAACTGTCAGGGGAACATGAAAGAAGGGGGTATACCCAGTTTTCTTCACAACTTGAGGTTCACTGAGGTGAGTACACTTTACACTACCCTTCTTCCCAGTGGTCTCTCTTGACTTCAGAAACAACATAGTTGTTTCTGGCCCAGCCAAATGGAACATTTCCAACTAATTAGCACTGAATCTGGTGTCCCTCGTCAAGTTACAGGGCTTTCCCCCTCCCAAGAAAGGCAAACTGCCCCCAACATTTGACACTGCCCAGTGGGGAAGGAAACAAAGGCCCCCAGCCAGGCCATTGTCCCCACTCCAAGTTCACAGGCAGGCAGCACAAAGGCAGGATGAATTCTTCATGACGGTCTGAAAGGGCAGCTCCTCCAGCCCGCCAGCGACCGGCCACAGGTGGGCTCCTGAATGGAGGAGAAATCCATTATCTTCGCAGCAAACAGGTTTCCTTTCTTGAGTCTCTGAACAGGGCTCCCTGCATCTCCTGCACCAGACTCTCCCCTCGGAGATGCCAACCACGCAGATGAGCTGAAACTGGAGCCGCAGCTGCCAGGTCAGGGCAAGGTCGCCCTGGCTCTACACAGACTCCCCTCCTTCCACAACACAGCACCTGCCACGAGTCGGGGCTCCCGGGGGGGGGGGAGTGGCCAGGACAGACCTCAGCTCTTGCGGGGCTGTCCCCTTTCCTTCTCCAGAATCTCCAGGAGGGATAGGAAGCTATCTCCAGTGGAAGGGCCTGGGAGGAAGCACTCTTCGCCAAGTTTCTTCTCCATCCTCCCCAGAACCTGAGCCCGGGAGGGACCTACTCTCTGGGGTGGCGCCCTCTGCTGGTGGACCCTTGCTGTTTCAAAAAAAAAGTTGTATTGGAATCGATTCCAACTCCTGGAGATCCCATGTGTGTCCGAGTAAAACTGTACACCACAGAGTTTTCGGTAGCTGATTTTTCTGAAGCAGACCTACAGATCTTTCTTTTGAGTTGGACTCTGGATAAACTCAAACTTCCAACCTGCCCAACCTGTGTTCTCTGTATGTCCAGACCACAGTCCTCTGTCTTCAAGTTTCTCCAGTCCCCTAAAAAGTCCTTAGAGGGCAGAGGCAGCAGTCTCCAAGGGACCCTTCTACAATCTCACTCAGAAGACAGGCCCGAACTCCTTCTCCAGAGATAAGGGGAGGGAGAGATGATGTACCTTTGGGGGAGGGGCAGGGGTTTGAGTTAATGAGCTATGTGCTTTCCTCTCCCTATAATCCAGGGTATTTTATGCAGCAGCCAGTTTAACTTAGCCATAGGATAATTCGTCACGGGGTTGTTAGGGTGGAGAGGTTGGGATGGGATGAGGAAGTGTCGGCAAAGCGGGGCCAGACCTAACAGGAGTATCCCAGGTCATCCCAGACTCCCCCTGGGGAGGCCCTAGAGAGGTGTGTGGATTGGGCCAGAGGTCCAAGGGGCAGAGATGAGACAGGACTGCCGAGCAGCAGGGACGGCCCCAACCGCAGTCCAAGAGAGCCCTGAGCTGAGTAGATGGAGCCTCCCCACTTTGAAGGACAGGGGCAAGCCTATGTAACCCTCTGAAGCCAGGGCTTGGCACCTAGATGCTTCCTATGAGTTTATAGATTCGATCCACAGTCCCTGAGCCAGTCCCACCCAAAGCTGCACTGTGTCTCAGGGTGTGAGATAAGCTATGGCAGAACCAGGGCGTCCTGGTCTTGTTTTGTGGCTCTGGCCTGTGCTTCCTTTATGGTCAAAAAACCAAAGGATACCAGAGATAGGTGGTCCTTACCAGGCTCCTGGTTTTACAGATGAGGAAAGTGACAATATGTCCTGATTTGCCCAAACAGTTGTCCCTGTTTCCACCTGTTGTTCCAGGGTAATTGTCAGTAATACCGCTTTTCACATATAAGACCATCCTGGTGTGAACAATCAACTGTAAGGTCATCTACCTACAAAAAGAGGAAACCAAGGCTAAGATAGTCTCTGCCCTCAGCTACTCTCATGACATGCTCAAGTTTCCAGACTTACTCTACTCTTCCTGCCAAAATGAACTGGTACTGGGTGTCAAAGCCTTGTGCTCAGGTCTACACACTTGGACCCCACTGCCTATGGGGCCTTGCCTCCTCCAGAAAGACTTTCCTGCTGGAGCGGCCCGCAGGGATCCACCACACCTGAGTCAGTCAGCACATGTCTTCCCAGCCATACCCACGGTACTAAGCTTGTCTCTCTGAACAACACATGGCTTGGGCAGAAAGGAAAGCATGCTGGAAGGGTGTGGATGAGGATGCTGGCCAGGTCACAGGGACGAGATAGCAGGAGTCTGGAAGCAGTCAGTGCACATCTCTCTCTGGGAACCTAAAACTCAGTAGCTAGCTGGGAGATGGGAGAGACTCATAATTAAGTAGGACTGGAATTAACAAGCTAATTTGGTTATTTGCATTCTGAGGTCCTGGAGTGGGCCGGGAAGGAAGTCAGAGGAGACTATCGCTTCTGTAGGTCTGTAGGAGCCCTGAAGCTGCTTTTCTGATGGCCTGTGGTCTTGCCTTATTTCCATCCCACTGTGGGGTGCAGACCCACTCCGTTCATCTGCCTTCTGATCAACCTATTTCTTTGCCTGCCAGGCCACGGTTTCTGGGAGAAGTGGCCTCTGGCACCAGCCAAGATGGCGTGTTCTCTCTTCTCCTCTCAGGAAATGTGGAGTCCTCCTGGTCCCATTTAGTCTCTGCGCTCCAGCTTTGCCACCATCAGGAGCTGCGTCTCACGGGCTGAATGGCCAACAGCCATCCACTCCCTGGAATGGAGCACCACCTAGTGGCAGCCTGTGGCCTAGCAGTATCACAGGTAAAATTCCAAGGAGTCGGCCAAGTCTTGACCCAGGTACACGCTAGGCATTATGCAAGGTCATTAGAGGGGGGTGGAAGATTTAAAAACAAACAAAAAACCTTATGACATTTTCCCTGCATCTGCAGGTAGTTGCCTTACAGGTGGGGACTGAGCCTAACACGCAGGAAGTAGAAAGAAGCAGGATAGCACTATAACTGGGAGCACATGAGCTCTTGAGAGAGACCACTCAGGTTCACACCCCGGCCCTGCCTCTGACTGGCTATTATCCTGTCGTGAAGATTAACTGAGCGGAAGTACTAAACACTTAGCACAGCACCTGGCAGGTAGTAAACAATTTTTTGAAAAATAGGTGTTCTCCACATTGAAATAAAAAAACCAAATTGATTCAACTAAGTGTAAGAATTCAGAGAAAGGAGAATCCAATCCTGAACTGGAATTATGATGAAGAGCTTAATGGAAGAAGTAGGACCCTGCAGAAAATGTAGGATCTATGATTGGGAGTTGATAGCCTTCTTTAAAAGGGGGATAAAGATGAAGGACTTGAAGGTAGGAACCTCAAGGTAATCTATGAGATAACATCTTCAGCAATAAGCAGGTACTGAGCACCTTCGGGAAACCCTGGTGGTATAGTGGGTAAGAGCCATGTCTGCTAACCTATAGGTCTGCAGTTTGATTCTACTAGGTGCTCCTTGGAAATTCTATGTCTATCCTATAGGATCACTATGAGTTAGAATGGACTCAATGGCAATCATTTGGTTTGGGGATTTTTATTTGTTTGTTTGTTTGGGGGGGAGTTGTTGGTTTGTTTTGTTTTGGCTTTTGAGCACCTACTATGTGCTAGGCTTTGGGGAAGTGAAAAGATAAAGTCCATGCCCTCAAAATCAGAGAGACTAAGTAACAGACTCCTTCACACACCTCCTGATCCCTGCCTTCTCCTCTATTATAGCCTCTGTATCTAATCCAGAAAGTAAGGGTAAGGGACATTTGTTAGTACAATTACCCTCTCAAAAAAGGATCAAGTGTTTTAGAAAAATAAGACGAAAGATCATGATGAGGGTCGCAGGCCCAACCTCCTACCTCTTAGACTGTCCCCCAGCCTCACACTCTCATTCACTGCTATGGCCCAGAATCTGGTGTGTCTAGAACATCAAGTTCACAAAAGCAGGGTTCTAGTCCATCTTCTTCACACTCACCCCAGCACAGCATTCAGTGCCTGGAACAATGTTGAAAATGTTTGTTACATGAATGAGTGAATAGAAGTTTTTAGAAAGTAATTCACAGTAGGGTGCTTCCTCCTAGGCTCACAGCAGCTCCCATGAGGCCTTTCATAACTATTCCCTGTAGTCTCCCTCTGTCTACAAAGTCTCGTACACTCAGAACCCGTAATTCATCATTAGCCCATAACTGGCCCATAAATCATTTACAGGAGCCCTAGTGGCTCGGTGGTTTAGTGTTCAGCTGCTAAACAAAATGTTCATGTTTTTAGCAAAATTCCATGCTAAAGTTATTTTTCAGACACCTCCAGGAATGAGCATCTTGTGCCAACAGAGAAGGAAGGTGACAGTTTTGTGATTCAGACCTTGACCTGAACCCCCTGGCCTCCCCACAAAGTAGGGGGCCAAGTCAAGGATGTGAGAGATCTAGAAATTCTAGAGCAACCAGAAGAACTAACAATACACATAAAATATTGACTCCATGTTCCATACAGTTAATGTTCAGAACCCGAGTTGCATGTGCACAAGGCAGAGTAGAATACATTTATTGGAAATTCACGGGAAAAGGATCAGCAACCAGAAAAGAGACAAGTCTGAAAACGTTAGCAAAGAACTAGAAAAATATTGAAGTATTTTTTAAAATGGAAATTCTAGAACTGAAAAATCAAATAATCCAACTTAGGAAGTCAATGGGTGTGTTTAATAACTAATTAGATATGGGCGGGGGAAAAATTAGTAAAAGGAAACAAGAAGAAACCATTGTCATTGCCATCAAGGTGATTCTGATTCGTGTGTTACAAAGAAAAACTGCTTCATGAGGTGTTGTTGTCTGTCCTCTTTATGGAAGCAGATTGCCAAAACCTTTCTTCTGTGGCACAGCTGAGTGGATTCAAACTGCCAACCTTTAGGTCAGTAGTAGAACCCAAACCATTTGTGCCACCCAGAGACCTCAAATGGAAACAAAAATAAAAATAAAAATCAGAATGAATTATTGAGTGATGAAGAGGATAAAAATACCTGAGGATATGAGAGAAATAAGGGCTACAGTGGGAAAGGAAATCAGAACTGATGCAGAGCTAGCCAACAAGGGCAATGAAACAGCTATTATAACTTCATCCTAGACACTCAAATAGTTACGTGGAAATGTAGAGGGGGGAAAAAAAAAGACCCACATTGAGCTTCCAAAGATGAAAACTTCAATGTCTGATGGAAAAGATATGCTCGATAGGATTAACATCACATTAGACACTGCAGAAGAAAAGATTAGTAAACTTGAAGACGTAGTAATAAACGCTATTCAAAGTGAAACATATAGGCAAAAAAAGAATAGAAAGAAACAGTAAGAGAATCAGGGAGATGTGAGACAACTTTAAGCAGTCTACTGTTCATGCAGCTGAAATCCCCAAAGAATGAAAGAGGATAGAAAAAAGCTGTTGTGGGCATGTGGCCAAAATGTGTTTTTAATTTGATGTAAACTGTAAGTACGCAGATCAAGAAGCTCACAGAGCACAAGAAATGCAAAGAAAACCACAGCAAGGTGCCTCATCTTCAAACTACTCAAAACTAATGATAAAGAAAGTCTTAAAAGCAGCCATAGTGAAAAGACAATTTATGAACAGAGGAATAAATAAAGGGTAACGATAGGTTTCTCATTAGAAACCCTCTGCTGTGGGTTTCCTAGAGCATCCACCACCCAGCCTCCTCTGAGACGGTGGCCTAACACCCTTCTCTGCTCTGTCCAAGGCCTCAGCAGTAGGGCTAGTCCCGTCAGTCCACCCTAAAACAAGGAGAACTGAAGAGATCAAACCACAGACACCTGTCTTCAAAGCATGAACTTCATCCAATAGAAGCGTGTCCAGCTCAGTCCAGGCTCCTGGCCTCAGCCAGCCCAAGCAGGTGGCAGCAGAAGAGAAGGTAGGGAGGCTACAGGACACAGAAAGTGCATCTTCAAGGGTCTACCAGTCAGGAGACGGGTTATGAAAACTGTCTCGCTATGAGGTCTTCAGCAAGTCAGGCCCTCTCTTTAGCCCTCATTTCCTTGACTGTGAGTTGGGTGTACAGTATCAGGATGTATTTGGGTGAAGAAGCTGATCTAAGAGAAGTCCTTGTGTATGTATAAGGCTCTACCTTTATTTTCCAGCCTGGCCAGGTAGGAGTTCTTAGCCTGTCTATCCCAACTTGAGCCAGAAACTCCTCCCTTTCCATCCGTAGCTGCACTTGGTACTCCCTCTACCCAGACCAGATCAGGTTCACTTGGATCTGGACTATGGACCCCACACCGTCTCCCAAGGGGTTCCAAGAGAGCCAAGTGTAACCGTGGGTGTAGAGGAGGGGGTCCTACCAGTCAGCCCTTCCCTTTTCACTTTGGGTCAGGACTATCCTCACCCTCACGGGGGAGAAGGCAGCTGCACTCTTGTTCTAGACTCTGTTGGGAGAGTTGGGGCCTCTTGGTTCTGGTCAGGGTAAAACTCCTTCCAGACCCTGTCTTAGGTCTTGTATGGACAAGAAGTTGATTCACGGTTCTAGCTACTGCCCAGAGGATGCTATGCACCCCAGTACCACCAGGTGGCCCTAAGGAATCAGCCACTGCCTGTATCTGCACTCTATGCTCCTGTGGCCCAGGAGACAACTTATTATTTGAAAAGGGCAAAATCCTGAAGCAGAAAGGGATCCCAACAGAGGTAATCCAGGACAGCTTGCTTAACCTTTTGGAGGCCACAGACCCCTTTGAGAATCTGATGGAAACTATTTGCCCTCTGCCCAGAAAAATGCCTTGGGGCATACACTCAGTATTGCCACACAACTCTGAACATCCCTGGGCTCCCTGAGTGCGTCCACACGTCCCCAGGATGTCTTGAAACTCAGTCTAGGAAGTCCTGTCCCAGTCTTACCATCACTACCACCAGGGCCCAGCACATCCACTCCGTGAGTAGAGTCAAATCGGTGCTTGTCCAGGGGAAATCCTGTTAAACTGACCACCACCACAGCCAGAAAAGAAAATTATCAGACTAGCCTGTTTGAAAGGTGGAGAAGGGCTCATAGAAATAAGGGAGGAATTTGTGATTGGCAGAGATTATGGACTGATTGATGATCTATGAGCCCAGGCCTGTAATTTTTCTAAAATCCATCACTGATGCTTCTTTCTCCAGGAAGACTCAGAGCCCATTGTCATGGATTGAATCCAAAAAAACCCAGTGCTATTGAGTCAATTTTGACTCATAGCAACCCTATAGTACAGGGTAGAACTGCTCTATAGAGTTTCCAAGAATCGCCTGGCAGATTCAACCTGTTGGTTGGCAGGCACAGCAATTAACCACTGTCATGGGTTGAACTGTGTCCCCCCAAAAAATGTATGTGTTGTTCAGATTTGGCTATGAGTCCCAATATGGTGCCCTTCCTCCTATGTGTTGTGAATCCTGCCTCTGTGAGATGGATGATGGAGAACGGGCTGCAGTTGTGTTAGTGAGGCAGGACTCAAGCTACAAGCTTGTGGAATACAAGGGACAGAAGAAGAGGAAGTTGGGAAACCTCATGCCACCCATGCCACCCACAGAGAAGCACAGAGGGCAGAGCACCTCTTTTGGACTGAGATGCTCTCACTGGATTTGGATTCAGCCTACTGGACTGTAACAAATTCTCTTACTGGATGGACTTACAATTTACAAATGGATTTGCAGCTTACTAGACTGTGTCAACAAAGCTTCCCTTCATGAAACCTTACACTCACGATATTTTCTGTTAGAGCAGTACCAGGTGACTAAGATAAGCACTATGCCACCAGGGTTTCCTGATGAATTGAATAATGTTTACCAAAAACATGTGTCAGTTTGGCTAGCCATGATTGCCAGTATTATGTGATTGTCCCTCATCTTCTGACCTCATGTCATTGTCCTGTGTCTTGTTAATCCTAACCTTTGCCTGTGGTTGATGAGGAAAGTTAGGTTATGTTAAACGGGATTAGGGTATGACACAACACAGTCCGGTCACAGCTGTGATCTGACTTAAGGGGAGTTTCTCCGGGTCATGGCCTGTGTCACCTTTTATCTTACATTAGATGAAAGGAGAGAAAGCAAGCAAAAAAGATAGGGGACCTCCTTACACCCTCAGGAAAGAAGGGCTGGGAATGGAGTTCATCCATTTGATGCAGTGTGCCCACACTGAGAAGCACCTAGACCGTGGGAAGATTGATGACAAGGACTTTCCCAGGGGATGACTGATGAAAAGAATCTTCCCCCAGCACTGAGAGAGACAGAAAGCCTTCCCCAGTAACTGACACCCTGATTTCGGACTTCTAGCCTCCAAGCCTGTGAAAGAATAAATTTCTGTTTGCCAAAGCCACCCACTGCGCTGTTAATGTTACAGCAGCTCTGGATGACTGAGACACTTGCGGAGGTGGGGAGGGTATCGGATACAAAGGGGGCAGAGTGCAAGACGTGACAGACTGCCCATCTCTCCGTACCCTGAGAGCTGCTCTGAGGTCTCAGAGAGTCCACGCCCACAGGAGAACAAGTCAGTGATACCCCCACAGGCACTTCACCACTCAGGCTGCCAGAACCAACCTACAAATTAATCAAGATTCTAAAAGAAGACAAAGAAAATGCTGGCGTAATGGGAGATCAGAATTGACTGCCCAACCCTGAACAACTCCCGATGTCCCGGGCCCCTTTAGGGATCTCCACATCTCCCCGCCAAGGTCTTAACTTTGGAGCACAGGCAGGCTGGTTCTCTAGAATTTGCTGACTTTACAGGAGTATCTGTCCTGCTGATTCCATGGGAAAACCAGGACAGGACCCTGGGACAACTCCACATTTGTGAGATTTATCTCACAAATCATCATGCCGTTGCATGATGCCATGGTTTGTTCATTTCAGTCCCTATACGGTATTCCATGTGAATATTTAACCATTTGTTCACCCACTCATCTGCTGACGGACACGTGGATAGGTTTCCATTGAGAGCTATCACAAACGACGCTGCTCTGAATATTCTCGTTGGATCCACACACGGACACGTCTCTTTTGGTCTCTGGCTCGCAGGTGTGAACAAGCTCAGCTTTAGCAGATATTGACAAAAATGTTCCAAAGGGGCTTAAACAATTTGTTCTCCCACCAGCAGAGAAGAGGAGCCGCTGTTGCTTACTTTCCGGGCTGACGTTTAGGAGTGGAAGGCTTTGTCAGGTCTACTGATCCGGTGACTGGGTGGCTGGTTTTCATCGTAGGTTTAGTTTTTATTTCACTGACATATCATTCCCTGTGACAATGAGGCTGAGCACTAGCACTTCCATGTGTCCCTTGGCTATTAGCCTTTCTTCTTATGTGAAGTGACTCTTCAAATTTTTTACCAATCTTTCTAATTTGTTTGAATGATTCTTTACATACTTTACTTGCAAGGCATGCAGGACCTCTGGGCCAGCTCCCTCTCTCCCCAGCCCACCTCTCTCTTTTTCCCCTTCCTCCCTCCCTTCTTCCACTTCATTCTTCCCTTCACCCCAAGAAAGAAATTCCAGAAAATTCTCAGAAGAACTACGTTTGCTCTTGCAGACAACTGATAAGTCACCAAGCAACTGGTTTTCCAGGGAGCCAATGAGCAACAGTCAAGATTCAGGGGCTTCCCCTTGTCGTAATTACAAGTCCCCCAGGTACCTTGTGCACACTGCATGAATTTCAGAAGGAGGGGAGCAGGGCTTCTAGGGAGATAGAGCCGATAGCCAAGTCGAAGCCCTGAGAAGTGGAACAATTACGAAAAAGGCTTTTCTAAAATCTTTTCTCACCCAAGTATGTCATCCTCTGAAGGGGGCCACCTAGAAATGAGGCAAAAAATGACAAAGAAGAAACAGTTGACAAAAGCAAGGAGCCTGAGGTCCCCAGCTGTAGCAGACTGCATGTTCCAAAAATGGTCACAGCAATACTTCTGATCTCACAAGCCCTTCCAAATTCTTTGACAATCCTTTTACAAATTGGAGGACCTCATTCCCCTTAAATATTTTCCAGCCTTATTGACTTGCTTCTAACGAACAGAACACAGTGGAAGGGATAGAGCGGGATTTCTGAGGCTGGGTTAGAGCATCTAGAGATGCTCGCCTTTGAGACCCAACCTCCTTGTTATGAGATGTCATACGTGTGTTCCAGCCAACTCTGTCCTCTGAAGTCTCAGCCCACTGCCACCATTACACCCACTAGACATAGGAGGGAGGAAGGGGAGCAGGCTTTACAAGGAGCCTTCAGATGTGTCCCAGCCAACAGCAAGTCAGACAGAGACATGTTATCATCCCCCAGAAACAGTGCTGTCAAGATGATTCTGACTCACAGTCACTCTGTGTGACAGAACAGAACTGCCTTACAAGAATTCCTAGACCATCATCTTTACAGGGGGCCACTCTCTAGGTCTTTCCCCCTCAGAGCTCATTAGCTCTCTATGACTATTAGTTAACTAATACGGAGGTATTAGTTATCTATTACTGCATAACAAATTACCTGATAACTTAGTGGCTTGAAGTAACACTTAATACCTCACAACTGGTGTGAGTCAGGAATCTGGACATGGCTTAGCAAGGCCCTCTGGCTCTCACAGGCTGTAGTCAAGGTGTCGGCTGCAGTTTTAGTCATCTCAAAGCTCACCTGGGGAAAAAGTCACGTCCAAACCCACTTGGGCGGTTGTGGCAGAATTCAGTTCCTCGAGGGCTGTTGGCCGGAAGCCGCTTTTGGCTCTTTACCACAAAGGCCTCTCGGACATGGCAGCTTGCTTCATGCAAGCCAAGAAAGCAATAGAGTGAAAATGATAGCGAGACAGAAGTCATCGTCTTTTATAACCTAATCACAGAAGTGGCAGCCCATCACTTTTGACATATTCTCTTCATTAGAAAGAAATCAGCACGTCCAGCCCATGCTCAAGGGAAGGGATTATCCCAGGGCATAAATATCAGCAGGCAGCGTAATGAGTCACTTCAGAAACTGCCACACTGAGCAAAATAAATGTTGTGTTACTTTATTCCACCAAGTATGTGAATGGTTTGTCATCCAGTAATAGATAACTGGAAAATACTAACCACAGGAGGAGGGAAGAAGGGCTAGGATAGCTGTATTGTGTCGAATATTTGCTTTGTGCTAGGATCACTCTATAGATGACAAAACGAGGCTGAGATGGGTTTAGTGACTCGCCCAAGGTTGCACAGATCCCAGTAGCTGGATGAGGGTGAAAACCAGTTCTACAAGGTTCCAAGTTCTGTGACCTTTTTGCTTTTCTCCTCTACTTCCTGTGCCTTGAACACAAGCAAAATCACAAATCACTTCAATGCCAAGTAGGGTTTGCCCATTAACTTTTTTGTCCCCAAATTCCTAAAGTGCGCCAGCTGAGGCTCTTTCTAGGTGTTACCTCCCCATCCCCCCATCAGCATCCCTTCAATTCCTAATTATAGAGCAGTTTCTTTTTTATGCAAATGATGTGTTTTATGAAGCTGGCAGGACCAGCCTACCATGCTTAGCCGGATTTTCCTCCATAAAAACAAGCTTTCTGGGATACTATTGCTTGCCCATGGTGAGGACACAGATTCCAGGAAGCTGGTTTCAAACTCTAAAAAAAGACCATGAGGCAGACATCCGCTTGAGTAAGAGAAGGGTATTAAAAACCCAGCTGCTCCTACTGCTGGGGTCTCTAGGACAGCCTCCCCAGAGGTGGTATAGTCTGAACACTGAAAGTCTGCCCATGAAATGAGTCAAAGATCCAAGAGGAAAGAGGCTGACTCTTCCCTGGAGATCTTTTCTGTGTGTTTGTGTGTGTGTATATATATTGCATATGCACATACACATATGCATATATATGTGTATAAATGATATGAGCATACTGTATGTTACACAGCAATCCTGGTGGTGAGGTGGTGAGGTGTTATGTCTGCTAACCAAAAGGCCAGCAGTACAAATCCCCCAGGCACTCCTTGGAAACTCTGTGGAGCAGTTCTCTTCTGTCCTGTAAGTTTGCTGTGAGTCAGAATTGATTTGACAGCAGTGGGTTAGGTTTTTGATTTGGGTATTTTACAGAAATACTGTGCGTCTTCTGCATTGGTTTTCCAGCTGCACACAACTCCTCCCCCCCCCCCAAGAAACCCTCCCAACAGCCACTGTGACAGTCCTCTTCCACATGTTGCTGTAAAAAATAATTAGCGTAACATATGTATGAAAATACCTCACGGATAGAGAGACCAGCAAACAAATGCTGAAGGTGTGCATTATTTATGTAAAATTCTGTGTATGTTTTATATGTATGTGGTATGTATACATCTACCTATCTATATATCTAATTATACCTATATCAGGAGCCTTGGTGATGCAACAATTAAGTGCAAGAGTTAAGTATTAATGGTTTCCATGGAGTTAATATTGTACCACATCACATCAACGTAAAACTTTGCGACCATATGGTTCCTTTTATCCCCCACCATGCTCCACCGCCAACACTCTTAATGCTCAGTTGTGCTGTATCTATATACACTATATACAAATCAGTATTATTTATTTATAATTTTTTTCTTTAAACAGTCATATGTATTCTAAAGAAATGGAAAGGAAAATAGTCATCATCCCTATGCTCCTAAATATTTACCATTGGTGGTATTCCTTATTCTTCCCTAATCAATTGCCATCAAGTCAGCTCTGAATCTTTTGGTGACCCTGTGTGTATCAGAGTAGAACTGTGTTCCATAGGGTTTTTCAGCAGCTGATTTTTCAGAACATCACTTGGTCTTTCTTCTAAGATGCATCCAGATAAACTCAAACCATCCACCTTGCAGTTAGTAGCCAAGCTTGTTAAAAATTTGCACCACCGAGACTCCCTATTCCTTCCTAGAGGTTGGAATTTCCCTCTGGTATAATTTCCATTCAGCCAGAATAACTTTCTTTGCATTTCTTTCAGTGAACATCTGCTGGTGGTATAAAAATGTATCTATTTTGTTTCATTTTTGGAGAATATATTTGCTAGATATAGAACTCTGGATCGATTTTTTCCCCCTCTCCCTTTCTCTCTTCCAGTGCTTGAACAAGATCAGAACAAGATGTTCTTCCATTATTTTCTGGCTTCTTCATTTCTCATAAGAAGTTTATGGGCACTCAAATCATCATTCCTCAAATCGTGTGTTGTTTTTCTCTGGTGGCTTTCAAGATGTTCTCTTTATCTTTGGTTTTCAGTAGTTTGATTATAATGTGCCTAGATGTGATTTCCTTTGTGTCTATCCTAGTTGAAGTTCACTGAATTTCTATAGAAGGACATAAATTTTTATAGATTTATGTCTTTCACCAAGTGTAGGAAAATTTCAGACACTTTTTTCTCCAAATACTTTTTTCTGCACCATTTTTTTCCTCTCCTCTCCTTGTGGGAGTCCAATTGCATGTATGTTAGTCCTTTTGATATTGCCCTACAGGTTATAAAGACTTTGTTTATTTTCTCAATCTTCTTTTCTTTCTCTTCTTCAGGTTGAAAATTTTATATTGATGTATCATTACACTACCTGACTTTTTTCTGTCATCTCCGTGTGGCTAACAAACCTTTTCAATGAGGTTTTCAGTTCAGACGTAGCATCTCTCAGTTACAGAATTCCCATTTAACACTTTCTTTGTATTTTCTATTTCTCGGTAGAGATTTTCTATTTGTTCAGTCATTATGAAGGCATATTCCTTTACTCCTGTTACAGATGAAATTGCATCCCCCACATCTAGGTGAATTGGCATAATAGTTCATCAGGAAAATGTTCTACATCCTACTTTGGTAACTGAAGTCTGGCATCTTAAAAGCTTGTGTTTAGCCAACTAAGATACATCTATTGGTCATATGCTGTCTGGAGCAAATGAAAATGAACAAAACCAAAAATACAAGGAAAATATTAGCCAAAAAGACTAAAAGACCCCATGAACCACAGCTTCCACCAGCCTGAAACCAGAAGAATTCTTTAGTGCCCAGCTCTCACCAACAACCTCTCTTACAGGGATCACAACAGAGAGGCACAGATGGAACAGGAGAAAAACATGGAAAAAAAATTCAAATTCACAGAAACAGACCAGACTTAGTGGTCTGACAGAGAATGCAGGAACACCCAAATCAGTGGCCCCCGGACACTAAGCTAACTCAGAACTGACACTACTACTGAAGCCCACTTTTCAGACAAAGAGCAGACAGCTCTATCAAACGAAGAATAACACACATGAGGAATGTGCTTCTTAGTTCAACCAAGTAGTAGAGATCAGATGGACAACTCCTGCCCCAAAACAAGACAAGAAAGCAGGAAGGGACAGGAAAACTGGACAAATGAACACAGGGAAGCAGGAATAGAAATGGGAAGAGTACTGTCACATTGTGGAGATCACCATTGTCACAAAACACTTTTATTTTCTAATATAAAACTAACTTGAGGTGCAAATTTTCACCTAAAAGCATAATAAATATTTTTTTTCATCTGTGTCCTTCAAAAAGACACATTAAAATCCTAACCCCCAATTCCTGTGTATGTGACCCTGTTTGGTCACAGGACCTTTGAAGATGTTATCAGGTATGTTAACATGACGTCACATGCAGCAGGGTGGGACCTGACCTAACATGAGGGGTATCTGTGTAAAAGGAAGAGACACAGAAAAACACAGTGAGAAGATAGCCATGTGAAGACAGAGGCAGAGATTGCAGAGATTTACAAGTCAAGGAACAGCAAGGGTCACAAGTTCTCAGAAGCTGGGGAACACAAATAACAGATTCTCCCTTAGAGCTCTGAAAAGCAATCAGCATGGCTGATACCCTGTTTTAAATATTGGGTACCTTCCCTTCAACAGGGAATCCTGGTGGCATAGTGATTAAGTGCTGTGTCTGAGTTGGCAGTTTGAATCCACCAGGCACTCCTTGCAAACTGTATGTAGCAGTTCTGCTCTGTCCTGTAGGGTTGCTATGAGTTGGAATCAACTCTACGGCAGTGGTTTGTTTTTGTTTTTTTTTTTTCATTTCCGTTTAAGAGGAAACCCTGGTGTAGTGATTAAGTGCTATAGCTGCTAAGCTAGAGGTCAGCAGTTCAAATCCACCAGCACTCCTTGTAAACTTTACGGGGCAGTTCTCCTCTGTCCTGTAGGGTTGCTGTGAGTGGGAAGCAGCTCGATGACAACGGGTTAGGTTTTGGTTTTCCCTTGAAGATGTGAATCTCCTTGGACATAGAGACAGTTATTTGCTCTCAAAAACTTAGTACAAACTCTCAACACTAACTTAACCTTGTGTTACACAGACCCAAACAAATCAAACTTAACAATAGTAATAACCACTGCCCTTTATTACCCACCCAACACTCCATGGAAGAAAGATGTGGCAGTCTGCTCCCACAAAGACAGAGAACTCTTGTGGCACAGCGGTTAAAGTGTTTAACTGCTAACTATAAAGGTCGGCAGTTCGAACCCACCAGTGGCTCAGATGTAGTGGTCTGCTTCTGTTACAGGAACATATGGGACAATTCTGCTCTGTTCTGTAGGGTCACTCTGAGTCAGAATCCACTTAATAGAAGTGAATTTGGTTTTTAGTGTTTATCAGACACTCAGCTTGGCACTTCATGTGTGATTTGTCATTATTTTTCCTAACAACATTACCAACTCCATGTTATAGATGAGATGATGAGCACAGAGATGCAAAGTAATCTGCCCAACGTCACACAGCTTGTAAATGGAGGCACCAGGAATTGAGCCCAGGGACTTTGGCTCCAGAGCCCTCTCTCTTTAAATGCTATATAGGTGTCTTTTTCAGTTGTTGCCCTGATGGATTAGGAAGCCCCACTAGAAGAATTATTTGAATTATTCAAAACAAGAACTAGTAAAATAGCAGGCAAAGAAATATTTAGATAATTCTTTCCAAAGCAACATAATCTACAAGGTTGTTTCCCAGCCTTAGTCATCCTTCAGCCTTCTCCTTGAGTTCTACCACGGCTGACATAACCTGTACTCTTAGTCACTTTATATCTTTTAAATCAACTCAATTGTTTTTGCTTAAGTAAATTATTTAAAAAGGAAAGTGACCTCATGTTGCTACCGTAAATGGAAAACCAGTACCATTTACCTTAAGTAAATGGTAACCTAAAAATAAATGCCTTAGAAACAAAACAATGTCAATAAATTATAGTTAGACGCTGTTGCCTGCCAAAGGCTCTGAGTGAACTCTGCCCTCTTTGTTGAAACTGGGGAGATTTAGCAAGTGTTCAAAAGGTGTTCATGGCAGGGCAGCACCAAAAGGTTAGCAGAAGAATTGCAAAAAAACTGAAAAAAATGAATAAAGCCTTCTCTGTAATTTAGGATTAGGTGACAGAATCACCAAGTAACAATAGTCTAAACAAAGTAGAGATGTATGTGTAACTCATATCAAAGTCCCAAGGTAACTAATCATGGGCTGGTGCGACACGCCACAGTGTCAGGGAAGAGGCTCACTCCACCTTACTGTTCCATCAGGTGTGACTTCAAGGCCCAAGATTGCTGCTCCAACACCTGCCACATATCTTCTTTTCAGATAGCAGCAAGAAGGAAACGGAATGAAAAAGAAACATCCCTAAAGGGTGCACCCTGGGATCTCCATTAAAAGACCACAACTGATAGTTCAGGGGCCTAGGGGTTTCCCTGGGAGCAAGGCCCCTGTCCCTGATGCTGCCCCTGTCCATAAATCATCATAGAGGTCAACTCTTCGGAGAGGAATAAATTGGCCTTGGCAACATACAGTGACCATATCGTGTGTGCACTTTATGGTTTCAGGCACCTACAGGATGTCATTCTGCTGACCTCTTACTGGAGACTGGGGGAGAGGGTCGAGAGGAGGGGATAGGAGATTGTTAGGAGGATATGACATGTATAGGACAGAGAGGAGGAGTGCGCTGTCACTGGGCAGGGAGAGCAGGGGAAGCTGCACATAGGCGGGCGTGCAACTTTATATGGACCTGTACATTTTAACTGAATCATAATTAAAAAAAAAAAAAACACTCTTGTGCTTTAAAGGAAACTGTGGTGGCATAGTGGTTAAGTGGTAGGTCTGCTAACCAAAAGGCTGGCAGTTCAAATCCACCAGGCACTCCTTGGAAACTCTCTGGAGCGGTTCTACTCTGTCCTGTAAGGTTGCCATGAGTCAGAACCGACACTGTATATAGCAGTAGGTTTGGTTTTGCGGGAGAGGGGTTGCTTTAAAAACATTTCCTCAGTTTTGCTTACATCCCATTGGCCAGAACTTTATCACATAGCCAGGCAACTGGATACATAGCCTTTATGCTGGCAGCCAAGTACTTATCTTAAAAAAAAACCTCAGGAATTATATTACTAGAGGAAAACAGACATCAGCGGCCAATAGCAAGCTCCGTGATTTTACACTTCATGTCACATCTTGTACCTCCAGGATTTACCTTAGTGAACCACATAAGTCAAGTCCAGCACAGACCATGATCTAACCTCAGTCCCTGTTTGGACTTGACTCCATTGCTCCCGGGGACACTCATTCTTCCAACCCAGGGAAAGCACTTCTCCTTCTCTCGCTAAGGCTACATTTTTTTAAATTGTGTTTTAAGTGAAAGTATATGGCACAAGTTAATTTTTCATTCATAAGCTTTACACACAAATTTTTAATGACATTAGTTGCAATTCCTGCCATACGTCAGCACTCTCCCCTTTCCCTTTCCACCTTGAGTTCTGAGTGTCCATTCAGCCAGTTTTTCTGTCCCTTCCTGCCTTCTTGTCTTTGCTTTGGGGCAGGTGTTTCCCATTTGGTCACAAATACTTGACTGAACTTAAGACACATGTTCCTTACATGTGTTACTGTTTGTTTTATAGGCCTGTCTAGTCTTTGGCTGGAAGGTAGACTTTGGGAGTGGCTTCAGTTAGGAGTTAGCAGGATATCTGGGGACCACAGCCTTGGGGGTTCCTCCAGTCTCTGTCACACCACTAAGACTGGTCTTATATTGTGAATTTGAATTTCATTCTATGTTTTTCTCCTGCTCGGTCTGGCACTCTATTGTGATCCCTGTCAGAGCAGCTGGCGGTGGTCTCATCTAGTTCTTCTGGGCTCAGGCTAGTGCTTTACATGCTTTACATGGTCCATTAGTTCTTGGCACTAATATTTTTTCCTTATATCTTTGGTTGTCTTCATTCTCCTTTGCTCTAAGGGTACTGGGACCAATAATTCTATCTTAAATGGGCACTTGCAACTAGGACGTAGAACATTTTCTTTATGGACTATGTTATGTCAATTGACCTAGATGTCTCCCAAGACCATGTTCCCCAGCCCTCAGCCTCGGTAACTCAGTCCGTCAAGGTGTCTGGATATGTCTGCAAAGCTTTAACGACTTTGCCTTGGTCACATTGTGCTGATCTCCCCTATCTTGAAAAACCCAACTGATTCTGATCTGTTGACCCTGTAACCTGCAACTTTGCCAGATGCCTCTATTAGCCAGTTTATACTCCCACCCTTATGAATTTGAGCTCATCACATCCTTGCCTATGTTGATATTATCAGACATTTTTCTTATGAACAATGAGGTGGGCTATGTTTTCACGGGTTTGCTTTGAGGTACTACCCCTAGCAATACTAAAGGGAAGTCCAGAACAGAACAGTCAGAACTTGAATCTCTGTCCTGGCTGTCAGTAACTTCTGGGACTCTAAACCTTGGGTAACAAATTCATAGTGGTGTGTGTACCCTAGGGGAGTTGTTTTTACCAATGCCGAAGGAAAAAACTAACAAGAGAAAATGCTTTCTCCACCCCATCCATCCTCCAAATCAGTAGAACCCAGCACAGCACCCCTTGTGGTGACCTGTGGTATGGGAGGTCAGACCACTGTGAAGTAGGCCAAGGCAGTTACCAGTTACCCTGGAGAAAATTTCTGGAGAGGTCATGAGCAAGGGAGACAATGAGTAGAAGTAACTACTACTCTTTTGAGAAGAAACTACAGTGAAATTCTTAGTTATCTATTTTAAGTAAACTTAACTGAAATAAAATTACACAAATTGTAAGCGCCAGTTCAAAGAATTTTCACAAAATGTACATATTTGTGTAACTTCCGCCTACATATAGAACAGGACATTCCCAGCACCCTGAAAGTTCATCACACTACACTCGCACTACACCCAGTCCCCTCATACTACACTCCCTTTCAGAAGTAGGGTCGCATATATTTTTAAAACATGAATTGTATGAGAGCAGACATTTTCAGGGCTTTGCCTTAATCTCATCAGGGGAGGTACCTAAGACTTGGATCATGACAATACCATATGGACTTTAAGATGTTTGGGTATAAAGGTCCAAACTATAGAAGTCTTGAAGGTCTTCTATTTGGTTAGGTGTTCACCTTTTCATTGCTAGATCAAGGGGGAATTGAGTAGATGGGGTAGAGGAGGAGCCCTAGGATGAGAAGCAGCCCAGGGAAGTGGTTATTTACTAACTGGCGGGAAAGTACTTCCATATTTTAATGTCCATTGTGGACTTGCAAGGATGAGAGGAAGAGAAACAAACTCATTAGGAGTCTCTGACTGGTGCAAATGGTTGAGGTGCTCAGCTGCTAACTGAAAGACTGGTGGTTCAGGTCCACCCAGACGCACATTGAAAGAAAGGCCCAGAACCAAAATCAAACTCAGTGCCTTATATCAAAGTGAGTCCAAGTCACAGCAACCCTATAGGACAGAGTAGAACTGCTCCATAGAGTTTCCAAGGAGCACCAAGCAGATTCAAACTGCCAACCTTCTAGTCAGCAGATATAACACTTAACCGCTATGACACCAGGGTTCCTGAAAGAAAGGCCCATTGGGGGAAAAAATAAAAAATTAGTCATTGATAAGGACCTTTCTCCAGAGTTAACAGGGACAGAAAGTCTTCCCCTGGAACTAACAGCCTAAATATGGACTTCTAACCTCACAGACTATGAGAAAATGAATCTCTCTTTGTTAAACCCAAAAAGTCATAGAAAAGTCTATGAGTACAGTTCAGACACACATGGGTTTGCCAAGAGAAGGAATCAACTCAATGGCAACTAGCTTTTGTGTAGGCGAGAGACAACAGTCACTGTGGAGGTGGAGAGAAATAAGTGGATTTTCCATGTATTGCTAAGTGTATTTTTTAAGAATTCTAGGAGGCTTTGATGGTTTGAATGAACAGGGAAGGGTGAAAGAAGAGGTTAAGGGCAATTCCTGGAAGCATCTGGGTGAGGTAGGCTGGGTGAGAAACAGGTTTAGGGTGAAAAATTTTTTTCTTTAATTTTATTTTTATTGTGATTAAGTGAAAGTTTACAGTCCAAGTCAATTTGCCACATAGAACCCTGAACATACTGCCCTATGCAGCTCTATCTGCTCTCCTCACTTTGTGACAGCACACTCTTCCTTTCCACGCTGTACTGCTGGTATCCGCTCAGCCAATGCCTGCCCCTCCTCTCTACCCTCCCGTCTTCCCTCTAGAAAGGAACCAGCTGGACAGTCTCACATACATATTAAGCCAAGAAGTACACACACCACCTGAGTCACTCTGTATCCCATAGTGCAGTCCAGTCTTTGTCTGAATTGTGGAGTTTTGTACTAGTTTCAGCTCTGGGCTAGCAGCAAGTCCAGGGACCATGTTCTCAGGGGACCCCCCAGGATGTCAGACCATCAAGCTTAGTCTTTTAACAGAGTTCTAGATGGTTTAGGGTGAAAATCCTGAGTTCTCTTTTAGACATGTTAAATTTGGGACGAACCCAGGATGTGGAAATGTCAAGTAGGCAGTTAGAAATAGGATTTTGGAAGTGAAAAGTCTGGATTGAAGATTTAAACCTGAAAGTCACTGAACTACAGATGCAATTTAAGACCACAGGGATAAACAAGATTCCTTAGGAGAAAGAATTTAAAAAGGCCTAACAAGTTACAGCTAAAAAGGTTAAAAATTGCTTTTAAGTGCACTGATGAGTTGATGCTATTTTTTTTTTTAAGTTTTTATGTTTTAGATCACTATAATGGAAAATTTACATATAAAATTTTACTCTGTGGCATTTGCTTAAAAATAAACAGGTTAGGAGTATGGTAGAAAGTAATGGATATTTTAGCCATTAGCAATTATTTAAAGTGAGCAGTGAGTTCATCGGGGTTCATTATACCTTTCTTTCTATTTTTGTACGTGCTTGTGTGAAAATGGCATGGCAGCAGCACTCAGCTTCCTCTAACTTCACAAGGGGGAAGCGGAATCAACATCAACAGCCCAAGGCTGAAACCTGTGAGGTGAAGTCAGACGTCTCCTTTCTCCGCCAACTTTACCAGTTCTGACACCAACCACCCACCTCCATGGCACTCTCTACTTCTCTGCTGGGTTCAATAATTCACTGCAATGGCCACGCAGAATTCATAGACCATACTCATAGTTATGAGGGAGGGACCAAGTCAGGTTCAGTCCTTAGATCAAGACAGTCTCTTCTCAGCCAAGCCTATAGGAACACCTCTTTCTGGTTCTCAGCCCTTTGGGCTGGCCTCTGCCCTGCTCTACCAAGTGTTAAAAAGCTTTTTTAGCTTTGCTAATAAGTGCCTAGAGGCACCCTACTCCAGTAAACATCTGCCCCAAAACATTCAGTTCTGCCTTCACAGGCTGGTGCATATAACTCCACCTACTGCCCAGAGCACCCTACTCCTGGCCAGGAGCCCAGTGCCCTGCTGGGCTCTCACCATTTCTATGTCACCGCTTTGCCCCATCTATAGCAACAGCTGTCTTCCAGTTCCCTGGTTCCAGGACCCTCCCAGCACAGGCATCCTATGTTCAAAAGATGTTCTCCGCTCCTGACTCTTCCTTCTTGGGAGTGATGAGATCCTCTCTTCCTGCCTTTGTTATGACTTATTTTAAGCCTAGCAGAATGGCAAAACTGACCAATGCCTTTGTTAGGTTCTATGCACCTAATTTGCATAGTCCCACTCCGTCATTATGTGTAGGCAGGAAACACATGGCTAGGAGAGCCGTATTAAGGAATTCATTTGATCACGGCTTTAAAACTTCCATGCTAAAAAGATCTAAAGGAAAACAAAAGCAATACAGAGAGCCAGGGACTGATTAATAATAAGCAAAGTACTCACAAGCTTAATTTTTGTTTACGTACTAATCCATAGTGCACAATTTCACCCACGTTTTGTCATATTTTTTATTATTGTATAAACATTCCATCTCTGTAAATACTCGCTCAATGGATTTTGCACAAAATGAACATATTTGTATAACTTTTACCTACATACAGCACATTCCCAGCACCCCAGAACTTCCTCATGTGCCACCTCCCAGTCACTACATTCTTTTCAAAAGTAGGGTAATCTTGCTTTTGGCAGATATCTAGGTCAATTGATACAACTAAGGGTTTTTTTGTTTTGCTTTGCTTTTTAAGAAAATGGTCTGCACCCCAATTTGGTGAGTGGCATCTGGAGTCTTAAATGTTGGCAAGCTGCCATTTAAGGACCATCAATTGGTCCCAATCCAACTGGAACTGAGGAGAACAAATGACACCAAAGACAGGAGGAAAATGTGAATCCAGGAGACAGAAGGGGCCATATGATCCAGCGACTACACTAACATGAGACTAGAAGAACTAGGTGGTACCCGGCCTCCTCCAATGCCTGCCTTGATAGGCAATACCATACAAACTCCCTGATGTAGTAGGAGAAAAAGGTGGGTGCAGATCTAGAACTCTGTTCAAAGATCAGACGTAAGTCTCCGACATACTGGAGAGTTAACCAAGAGCATGGCCCTGGTCTCTATCCTAGTCCAGAGCTGAAACCAGCACAGAAGACAACTCTTTAAACAAAAATTGGACTGCACTATAAGACATGAGGCTGTCGGAGAAGCTCCCCTACAGTAATGAGATGGGAGAGTGGGGGGAGGGGGAAGAGGATTTGGTTGAATATGGGAAGCTTAGGGTGGAAGGGAGGAAGGAGTGTGCTGTCACAGGGTTGAGACAGCAGATAGAGTTGCATAGGGGTATTTGTATGGTGTTTTATATGGCAAATCAACTTCATTTGTAAACGTTCACTTCATCACAATAAAACATTGTAATTAAAAAAAGTAGGCTCACAGATATTTTTAAAAGTGTGTTATTCTGGCTGTTGGAGGGTATGAGAGCAGATGTTCTCTGGACTGTCCCTTAATGTCACTAGGGGAGGTTCTGTGACAGAGTCATAGAAGATGAAGATCTCCAGCATTTCAAGGTCAGACAGAGGAGAGCCCACTCAGAAAACTGATAAGTGGGCTGGGTAAGGACAGCCAGGAGAGTGAGGGCCCTAAAGCCAATAGAAGAAAAGAATTCAGAAGAAGCAAGAGGGTGACTTGACCATTAGGGATCAGAGGTTATTTTAGTCAGCTAGTGCTGCTCTAACAGAGATACAGGTGGATGGCTTTAACAAAGGAAAGTTTATTCTTGCACAGTCCAGTAGACTACAAGTCCAAATTCAGGATGTCCACTCCAGGAGAAGACTTTCTCCTGGTCAGCTCTGGAGAAGTTCCTTGTGTTACATCAGTCTTTGTTCAGAGAGCATCTTGGCACAGGAACCTCAGGTCTGAAGGATGTGCTCTTCTCCCAGTGCTGCTTTTTTGATGGTGTGAGGTTCCCAAACGCTCTACCAGATTTTTCCCTTCATAGCTCAACAGAGAGCCTCAAGGCACAAAGCAAACTTACACATTGAATCTTGCTCTACCAACAGAACTGCTGTCCATCCACCCTCATTAACATCAGAGAGGCAGGAATTCCAACATAGAGGACCAACACACAACACCAGGAGTTGTGGCACAGCCAAATTGTTACAGATTTTTTAGGGAACACATTCCATCCATGACAGAAGTCAAGTCATTTGAACATTCGGATGTGCCTGTTGGGTTTAGTAACGTGGAGGTCATTGATGACATCAACAAATGCAGTGTTGGAAATCTTCCCCAGTGAGTTGAAGGACGAGAGGAGGGAAGGAGAGGAGAAGAGATGTGAGCAAGTATAGAAGAGCGGGATGACGGAAGGCTTTCTTTCGTAGAATGGTAGAACCGAGTACCGATCCATAATGCAGGAGAGGAGGGCAGGTAAGAAGGTGAGGCTCCATAGTAAGGATGAGGGGCAGGAGGGTGGAGAGGAGGCAGGCTGGGAGACTCAGAGGTCAGTGCTCTCTGATGGTTCTAATCTCTTCTTGGAGCACGATGCTTGGTCACTGGATGCCAGTGAAGGGAGGAGACCAAGGCGAACCGAGCAGAGTGAAGCAGGAGTGGAATGGTGGTGACAACGGGAGGGTGAGCTTCCTAAAGAAACCCAGCAAGACTGCCAGGTCGGGTGAGGAGTACCTCCATCCCAGATGCCACCTTCAGTGCGTATTTTGTTTAATTTTCTTTCTAGTAGTGAACTGGTCTACACTACAGGATGTTGCCATTATTGTTGTTAGGTGGGGTGAACTTGATTTTCAACTCCATGTAACAGAGTAGAACTGCCTCATTGAGTTCTCTAGCATGTAGTCTTTTTTTGTTTTGTTTTTAATTCAGCTTTATATGAAAGTTAAGGCTGCAGCCTTTAGAGGAGCAGATCACCAGTCACCAGGCCTTTTTCCCATGGGAGTGCTAGGTGGGAACTACCAACTTTTTCAGTTACCAGCTGAGCACTTAACCATTGCACCACCAAGGCAAAAGCCACAGCCATGGAATCAATTCCAATTCATATAGGGACCCTATAGGTCAGAGTGGAACTGCCCCATAGAATTACCAAGAAGCATCTGGTGGGTTTAAACTGCCAGCCGTGGTTAGCAGACAAAGCACATAGTCACTACACCACCAGGGTTTCTCACTGAGCTACCAGGGTCCCTTAATTTTTTTCATACTAAAATAAATGATGTATTGACAGAATATTTTCACAATATAATAGGACTCCCAAGCAACTTTTTATTTTTATAAAAATATTTAGTGTGGTAAAGTGTATATAACTGAAAAATAGCTGTTTCAGTGACTTCTAAGTGTACAATTTGACATCATTAATTACATCCATCATATTGTATATCCATCACTGCTATTTATTTCCAAAGTTCTCCCACCACCCTAAATTAATTTAGCTGTGAGTCGAAGTCATGACTCTTAATTCACGTTGCAGGGAGGGACCCAAGTGAGGATGCTCAGAAGGAAAGGACCTCTAGGATCAAGACAGAAGTCACTGGAGAGACGGCTCTCATCTCCCTCAGAGGTGCAGGCACATCAGAGGGAGAGACATGGAGAAACTCGAAACAGTGTCCCCAAGAGTGATGACAGAGGGTGTGAGAAAACACCATCGTTCCAAAAGAATTAAGTCAGGAAATAACATAGCCAATGATGACAGGCCTCAGATTTGCTTATTTCACAAATAGACATTTTAAACACACTTTTACCATAAGCTGCACATTTATATAATTTTTTTAAAAAAGGTGGGTGACACTTTTGTCACTATTAGTATTATCTATACCTAAGGAGACCAGTGGCATAGTGGTTAAAGTCTATGGCTGCTAACCAAAAACTCAGCAGTTGGAATCTGCCAGTCACTCCATGGAAACCCTATGGGGCAGTGCTACTCTGTCATATAGAGTCTCTGTCAATCAGACTCAACTGGACCAATGAAAATGGGTTCAGGTTTTAAGGAGTCCTGGTGGTACAGTGATTAAAGGCCTCTTGGCTGCTAGCCGAAAGGCCTGCAGTTCAAACCCACTGGCTGCTCTCCAGGAGAACAGGCCTGACAGTCCACACCTGTAAAAATTACAGCCTAGGAAACCCATGGGACCATTCAACACTGTCCTACCAGATGCTAGGAGTCAGAATTGCCTCCGCAACAGTCAAGCCCGTATCTCCTTTTTCTGTATTGCTTAAAAAAATGTATCCTGATTTAAATATTTTGAATTACCTCCCCCTTTTCAAAGGCTTTTGTTGTCGTTGTTAGGTGGTGTTGTTCCAACTCATAGCAACCCTGTGTACAACAGAACAGAACACTGCCCAGTTCAGCACAGCTGTCACGGTAGTAGATATCTTGGAGCACACTGACGCAGTCGCTGTCATTAAGGGTCTTTGTGTTTTTCACTGACCCTCTGCTTCACCAAGTATGAAGTCCTTCTCCAGGGTCTGGTCCCTCCTAACAACATTTTTGAAGTACAAGAGATAAAGTGTCACCACTTCGTCCAAGACAGACCTGTTCATTCCTCTAGTAGTCCAGGGTACAGCTAACTCTTCACCAACACCAGAATTCAAACCCATCAGTTCTTCTTCAGTCTTCTTTACTCATTCTCCAGCATATGACATGACTGAAAATATCACGGTCAGGAGCATCTTAGTCCTCAAAGTGACATCTTTGCTTCTGAACGCTTTAAAGAGGTTTAAACATCATCTAAATTGGCTGTCTTCTCCATGCTTGCACTGCCCCAAGAAACACAGGGTTACACCATTAAACATCAAACTAACCACAGCCTGGTATCTGCATGGTGCCCTGCCCTTGCCAAGCCCCACCCGTCTTCAGCCTCGGATCACGAGGCTTCACACCAGATTATCCTCAACGAGGATAGCAAGAACGGGGGGGAGGGGAGAGGTTCTTTTTCTTTTTAATGCCCACTTAACAGATGAAGAAGCTGGAGGCCAGGGTGGAGACATGATTTGGAAGGACACTACATTTGCTAAAAGCAGAGCTCCCAGGCTTCAGGAGTCAAGGGTTGGGGTTTGGGAAAAAGCTGAGAATTGGGGGGGCAGGCTGTGAGGGGCAGGCTACCATGATGAGCATCTTCTCCAGGGCACCCCAGCAGTTCTTTGAGTGCCCTCATCTAGTGTCCCATTGTTAACCGGCCATAGCCCAGTATGAACTGGAAGTCTTCTCCTGCAAAGACAACCAGTCTCAGGGCAGAAAGCTGTGAAAAGGATCTTGGCTGCCGGAAAACACAGGAGACCTGTCAATCACAGGTCTATCACTTTCACTTGCTCTGCGTTCAGAACCAAACTTTGCTTTTACTGAGCCATGAGAAAACAGTAGTCACACCGTCACCCACTAAAAGCCAGCCCCTGACCCAGCCCCTAACCTAGCCCACCCCTCTGGGGACAGACGGTGGCCAGTTCCAGTGACTCACCCCTCCTGAGGGAGCAGCTTTCAGAGGAAATGGTGACAGAAAGCCTGAGGGACTGGGGTAGGGGCTCTGTGTGGACAACACTCAGGAAGGTCCCTGGTCTCCCGGAAGGAAAAAGAGAGCAAGAAATGAAATGACAACATTCAGGGTATATGGGCGCCTGCTGAGCTGCGGGCAGCAAGGACAGTGAGGGCGAGGCGGTGTGTGCTCATCTGGATACAGCACTCACTTTTTCTCTGGTGGTGGACGCCATGCATGAGCCACCATACAAGGTGGCTCTTGACCAAGGAACCCCGTCAGCTGATCACGGAGGGCTCAGAGTGGGCGGGGATGGCCTCGTGGGGCGGGGGGCTCGCAGGAGAAACAGGAGGTAGACAGAGAGTAGAAGCAGACCTGGTAACAACAGCTCAGTGCTCAGCTGCTAACAGAAAGATTGACAGTTTGAACCTACTCAGTGGCTCCATGGAAGGAAGACCTGACTATCTGCTCTGGTAAAGATTATAGCCTATAAAACCCTAACAGGCAATTCTGCTCTGTCACATGCATGACTGAGAGTTAAATTGAATAGACAACTAACAACAGCAAGGAAACCCTGGGTGCAGAGTGATTAAGTGCTACCTCAGCTAACCATAACAGTCTGCAGGTCTGCAGTTCGTATCTGCCAGGCACTCCTTGGAAACTCTACAGGGCAGTTCTACTGGGTCCTAGAAGGTCGCTATGAGTCGGCACTGACTCGAAGGCAGTGGGTTTTCTGGTGGGTTAACAGCAGCCAAGATGGGTGGGATGGCTGGGAAGAACATTCGGGCAGGGAGAGCGGAATGAGCAAAGGAGCAGAGTGGAAGCTCTCGTGCCTCTGTCGAGGTCATGAAGAGGCCAGTCTGGACATAAAGGCCAGGTGTTCACACCCATAGTTTTTCCTGAATCATGGCCTCCCAGGCCTGGCACAGGTGTGGCCCATTTCAGCACCCAACTCTTCTGCTTGCTGCCAGCTCTGACCTGGGCCCTCACTCTCTGATTAAAAACCGTAAGGGTTACCTCTAAGGCCTTGTAAGACTAAGGCAGCCCACCTGGGCTCCAGGTCAAGGGGTCAGGAGGAAGTTCAGGCTCAGACCCACCTCCACCAGGGCTGCAGCTTGGGCTGGGTCCTAAAAGGCCTCGGACAAAGTGTTGGAGACCAACAGTGCATGCTGTCTGCTTTTCAGAGGCAGTGCAGCAGGAAGCCCACCAACCCGCAGCCCCAGGCCCCCAAGGGTTTCACCTGAACACACATGGCCCTCAAGATGCTGGCACAGTGAAGAATGACAATGTCGGCACAGTCTGGAACGATGAAGGATGCTGGCAGGGTGAGGCCCTTGGGAGCGCCGGAGTGACCTGCTTCCAGCTTGAGAGACCAGAGCCACAGGATGACACTTTGAGCAGCATAGCACTGTGGTGAGAACTCCACACAGCTGTGCTGGGACAAGAGGGCCTTAGGAAATACCTGGGGGCAGACACTGTACCAGGGGCCCAGCTGATTGCCAGTCACTGACACACACTAGAAATGGTACTCTTTTCCCAGTGCAATTCAAATACCTCACACACAGCCCCTCACTGAAGTATTCGTTGGATGCTCACTGCATGTCAAGTCCCTGGCTGGAGTGAGGAATCCAGAAGCAGGGTAGCACGGTCCACTCATCACCCTGTCACTGAGGAGCTACGTGATTCTTCGCTGTGACGGGCTCACCTCCCTCCTTTGAGGATAGATTGAGGTTTGGGAAATAACACAGATTCGCTCAACATTCATTCTCAGTATGTATCTATTGAGAGCCAGGGAGTGTTGCAAGCATGGAGATACAAAGGTGAACATGACAGGAGGGGACCCTGCCAGGGCCAGATCACCAAATAAACAAGATGCACACAGGCCCACCAATCCGCAGTGTACAATTTCACCTGCCCCCAGGCCACATCAAAGAGATAAAATTACTCACCACCAATTAGCAAGAAAATACAATTAAACCTGTGCTTTGCACCTTGCTCAATGCAAACCAAAACCAAACCAAAAAGGTTGCTGTCAAGTGGATTCCAACTCATAGCAACCCTACAGGACAGGTTAGAACTGCCTCATAGAGTTTCCAAGAAGTACCTGGTAGATTCAAACTGCTGACCTTCTGGTTAGCAGCTATAGCACTTTGCCTGCTATGCCACCAGGGTTACCTTACTGAGTGCAAGCTGGTGCATATATCCAGCTTACCAGTTAATCTGCCCTTGGTCCCTACCCTCAGGGAATTTACATTCCCACAACCAGTGGTTGCTGTTGAGTGCTTGAGTGGATTCCAATTCACAGCAACCCCATGTGACAGAGTAGAACTGTGCCTCTTACAGTTTTTCTGGGCTGTAATCTGTACAGAAGCAGATTGCCAAGTCTTTCTTCCGTGGAGCCACTTGGTGGGTTCAAACGGCCAAACTTTTGTTTAGCAGCCAGAGACAGGGCTCTTTTGCCCTGATGCTACGTTTATCATCTTGTCTAGATGTCAGCTCCGTGAGGGCAGACGCCTTGGCCTGTTCACTGCTGAGTTCTCAGTCTCTGCCACCATGTTTGGCAGAGTAATGCTCCATAAATAGTTGTTGAAAGAAGGAAGGGGACAAAGAAGGAAAGAAAAGAAAAAAAGAGCTGTGACTCACTAGCCCTGGCAGATTTGAGGTTTCTCAGGTGGGGATGGCCTAAGTAGAATTTCCCTGGGTGGAGAGGAAAAGGAGGATTCAGGCAAAAGGAACAGCATCTTCAAAGTTGGGAAGATGAGAAGGAGCCACAGTGCTTAGAACTTGGAGCAGAGAGCAGGAGGTGAGCCAGGGAGGTGGGTGGGGACAACTTCTGAAGGACCTCCTGGCTCCAAAGGCATTCAAGGCTTCGTGCTCTGGCCTCTAGGAATCCTCAAGCACCTTAAGTGAAGGACAAGGCACATTTACTTGGGTGGTATGAGTGGGACGGGTGTCTGGAGTGATGAGAGATTCAGGTGAAAGAAGGCCTTGACTTGTTTGGGAATAGACTCCTTGATTTAGCAGTTTTCAGGCCTGCCAGCAGAGCAAGAAGGCAAGTTCCAGTGGGTTACAAGGTCTCTGAACATAGACAATGCAGTCGAGCAAGCCTAGAAGGCTTCCTGGAGGCGGCAGGCCCCCCAGAGGCCCCTCCCCTCAACATCATCTGAAGGGGAGTTAGAGTCAATCAGCAGGGTGCGGGGTAGAGGCGGACAGTCTGCAGGTCCCAGAGACAATTTCGCCTCAGCTAGCCCACAGGACCCTCCCACATCTGCTCCCCACCTTCCCCCAGAAGCTTTTCTGCTGGGCCTAGGAGCGTGGAGCCGCCGGCGGGTACTTCAGCGGCTGACCCAGCCTGGGAAACTCCTGCTTAGACAAGGCCACGTCTTCCCTACCCCCTTACATCTGCCCCAGCGGTTGACTCTGGACCTGCCCCTCAATACCCAGCCTTCCACCCACCCCATTATCTCCCCTACCCCATTTCCAACCCACCCTCGCCCTCGCCCCTGCCCCGGCCCTGCCCCCACCTAGGTCGACCTTGAGCGTTCTGTCCACCAGCCTGGTGCCACCTCAAGGCCCCGGAGGCTCCCCAGACACAACTCGGCCCCCTCTCCTCCCCCAGGGCCCTCCTTGGCTGGGCTCCCAGGCCGGCCTGGCTATTCCACCTAGGAGAAGCTGGGCCTGGGGAAGGGAGGCAAGGGTCAGTTCTCCTCTCTGTTTGTGAGTCCTCTGGCAATATTACCCTTCCTGACTCCCGTTTTCCACCCCTACAAAGGAGAGTTCAAATTCACCCCAATACTGAGTTACACTTTTACAGCCTTGAACACCTTAGAGAGACACCAGCTGAAAATGTGGAAGCCCGTAGAAGTCACCCACCCCCTTTAAGACTCTATAGTCTCTTTCTTGGTGTAACACCAAAAAAAAAAAAAAATGTTTTATGTATGACTTGGTATCACATTTGATATATTTAGATAATTTTTCAGAAAAGCCAACAAATCCTCTCTGGGAAAAAGAAATTCCTTTCCCCCAAATTTTCAAGTTATTTCTGGTGTCTTCCTGGCTCTCTGATGTCACCAGAGGAGAGGCAGAGACCCCCAGAGGGACAGGTTCTGGGGGGAGGCACGTGTGTCTGCCTGTGTTGCACAAGCCACCCACAGGATGTCAAATTGATTACTTTCATCATGGTCGTGTGAGCTCCCTAATGTTTTTCTTTGAAATGTCTTGGCTGTCAACGCTTGTGACCCAAGGCAGTTTACAGTGACTTCCATTTTTTTAATGAAGTCTGATTTAATAGTTGGAATGGTTAATGGCCTCGTCTGTCACACATAATAAAACAGAGCCTAATTGTATTTTAAAAAGGTCCTTTTGGTATGAACAGAAGCAACAACTTGATTGAATTGCGAGACAAGGCTTTGGTGTTTGTTATGATAGCTTCCCAAGAGTGTCAGACTCTTTAGTCCTGGGTGGCCTTTTGACCTTCCTTCTCCCCCAATGTTCTTTCTTCCCAAGGCATTTCATAATCCTCCAACCAGTTAAAACCCATATGTTTTAGTCAGCTAGTGTTGCTTTAACAGAAATACCATGAAGTGGATGGCTTTAACAAAAGAAGATTTATTCTCACACGGTCCAGTAGGCTACAAGTCCAAATTCAGGATGTCTGTTCCAGGGGAAAGCTTTCCCCTTTGTTGGCTCTGGAGGAAAGTCCTGTACTACATCAGTCTTTGTCCAGGGAGCATCTTAGCACAGGAACCTCAGGTCTGAAGGACACACTGTTCTCCCAGTGCTGCTTGCTTGATGGTGTGAAGTTCCCAGTTCTCAGCCTGCTTTTCTTTCTTTCTTTTTTTTTTTTTATCTCTTGCAGGATGAAAGGATTAAGGGTGGGGCAAGCCATACCCCAGGGAAACTCCCTTTACAGTGGAGCAGGGAGATGAAGGGATTTACAGTCCCACCCTAATCCTTTAACATACAGCGTAGGAAAATCACGAAACGGAGGACAATCATAGACTGCAGGGGCTCATGGCCCGGCCACATGGCTACACGTATTTTTGGGAGGACACAATTCAATCCATGACACCATGTCTGTTCTGTCATCCACCTCCAGCTATGCCATCTTGGGGTCCTAACACTGCACATACCTTTCCATAATTACAGTTCTCTATGCCCACCCACAGAAGCATATGGCCTGATACCCATTTTGCACCTGGAAAAACTGAGGCTGGCATGCTAACTTGCTCAGTGCCCAAACCGCTGCCAGCTCTAGCCTCTGCACTCCCTGCCCAGCCTGAGGCCCCACTGCTTACCTCCCCTGTGGCAGAAGGGGGCCCATGAATGAGGGCAGACAGCTGCAGGCATCCTGTCCCCTCAGCAACACTGGGGGTGGATCACTGGACCCAAACACCCTCATGGGGAAACTGAGGCAAGAGAAGTGATTCACCTGAGTCCAGAGCTTGTTTCAAGGAAACTGAGGTTAGTTTGGGCCACTGAACAAACAAGGCACTTAACTTTTATAAAATACAAAAGCAGCAGGACCCTCTACAAGAAAGGCTAGGAAACCCTACAGAAGTACGTTTCCCCACCAAAAGGCTGCTTTCCATAGCAGCCTCTGTCCAGGGCTCTGCCTGTCCCTGATGTGCCAGCACAAGCCCAGTCCAAGACCTTGAATGATGTATGCCAGTTGGTGAGGCAGGTGTCACAGGTAAAGGCCTGAGGGTCTAGGACATCTCAGGTGGCTCTGTCCCTGGCAAATGAGAGAGTGTCAAAGAGCACCAGACTTGATGTCATGAAGCCCAAGAATTGGTTTGCCAGCAGCTGCCCATGACCTTGGGCACTTCTTACCCTCTCTGCCAATTTTTCTATCTGTAATACATACTCGCCATTCTATATACATCACGTGACTGCCGGGAGGATGACTTGATATAAAGGCTGCAGGAATCTTATAACCTAAAGGTGTCCCTCTTCAACATGGGGCCTAGGGGTCAGTTCATCCATGTCCCTACCTTCCCTGGAGCTTTGCTGAGAGCCAACAAGGCAGCAGGTAGGCTTTAGCGAGGCCACGCAACACTGCTTGATTCCTGGGTAAGAGGCCAAGGTAAGGCCAGACGTAGCCAGGACACGCATACTGCAGTTTTGGAAAAGAGGCCTATCTGGATCTTCACACAGTCCTCTGTGGAGCCTCTTTTTAAGTGCTGGTGCCTGCCCCCTCTGGTCAGAGTGGGGGGCAGGTGGCCAGGAGGAGCCTCCAGCTGAAGGGCTGGCCATTCCCCCGAGCAAGGCTGGGCAGAGCAGCAGCAAAGCCGGGCCGGAGCTTGCAGAGAGGATCTGGGGAGGATTGTCTGGGGGAGTCTGCAGGTACAAGAAAGGGGTGGAGGGAAAGAGGGGCTTAGAGTCAGGCACATAATGGGTTCCAGCCTGCCCAGCTTCCAAAATGTGTGATTTGGACCTGACTCCCATTTCACTGCTGGAGTGGACAACCAGTGATCAGGACTGGGAGGGCATGGATAGACAGAGCATGCAGGACCTTCCTCACCCAAGCAGTGGGCAGTCTGTAAGAAACAGGCATTCCTACCGTAGGCCAAGTGGGCAAGCAGAGAACGCAGTGGGGAAAACGGAGAAGCAATGCTTGTGCGCGCACGCATGCACGCACGCACACCTTCCTCCATCTTTAATTTAAAAAGGACAAAATAAAAACAGGTGCCTGTGACGGCTGTGGCAAAGGGTTCTTTTGGAAAGAAAAATTAGAATAAGACCTTGCAGTAAGAAAGCTGGGTGACTACTGCCAGACATTCTGAATAGAGAAACATAGTCCCCTCCAGACAGGAGCTCTTGCTCTGATTGTCATTGGCAGCTACCTTGAACTAAGGGCATGAACCTCAGGATGGGTCTAGCACTGTTCTCACTTCCTTTCTCACCCAGCTCAGGCTCTATGACCTTCACTCTCAATGTCCTTCTCCCTCTCTCCCTGTGCCGTGCTCCTCTAGCAAAACCCCAATGCTGCTGAAGTTCAAGATTCCATCTTCTCTGCACCTGAGCTTACAAAAAAGCAAACACTACCCTCAAGTCGATTCCTACTCATAGCAAACACTACAGGACAGAGTAGAACTGCTCCATAGAGTTTCCAAGGAGCACCTGGTAGATATGATCTGCCAAGCTTTTGGTTAGCAGACATAGAACTTAAACTACCATGACACCAGGGTTTCCGTACCAAGACTTAGGCAGGTGAGTATTGCTGGAGAAAGACTCACAGCCAGGCTGTATCAGTCAGAATAGGGCATGCATGCAGCAGTAACAAGCAGGCACTAACCCTCACGGACTGCGAACTTCAGAAATTAATTTCTCACTCACAGCACAGGATCACTGCTGGCTGACTGTGGCTCTGCTCCCCAAATTCTTCACTCTGGCAGCCAGATTGATGGATCATCTTCTGTGTGGGACATGGCCAGTTCTGAGGTAAAGAGAACATGGTGACCCATACACTCTCTCCTTAAGCTTAGGAATGGCACACATCACTTACATTTGTATTTCATTAGTCAACAACAAGCCTGATGGTTAAGCCAGATAATCATTGAAGTAGGAAAACAGGACTGAAGAATATTTACAAAATCATACACTCTACCAAATGTCTTACTGTCTCTCTGAAAAGTCATGACAACTAACCACTACCTGGCTCTTCTTGCTTCCCAGCTACTTTTCGAAATTTCCTTAGGCCATTCACTTACCCACTCCTAGATAATTATCCTAAGGCTTTTTCCACTCTTCTTAAATCTCCAACATACTTTTCCCAGTTTTCACTCTAGCTAGTTAATAAATAAAAAAACCAAATCCACTGCCATTAAGTTGATTCTGACTCATAGCAGCCCTATAGGACAGAGTAGAACTGCTTCATAGAGTTTCTAAGGAGCACCTGGAAGATTTGAACTGACATCATTTTGGTTAGCAGGCACAGTACTTAAGCACTACACCCCCAGGACTTCTAGCTAAGTAACAATTGTCCTTATTTCAGACATTGAGGTAACTAGCAGAGAACTTCCAACAGTCTTCTCCAGCAAATTTACCGGTGTAGCTACCCATGCGTGCCTATTTCTCTATGCTCTCTCCTCTTGCTAGGCTTGAGCTCCTGGGGTCCCGTCCAGAGGCCCTTCCTTCCCACCTGTGCACTGGATTCCATCCCTCTCAGGCAGTCGCAGACATCTCTCACCACTCCATTTTACTTTCTCTACTGGGACATTTTCCTTAGGATCAAGCATGCTTCTTCATCACCTGGCTTTAAAATACCCTTCCTTCACCCCACTCCCTCCCCAGATACCACATCATGTTTCTGCTCCTGTAAACCAAAACTCCAAACCCAGTGCCACCGAGTCGATTCCAACTCATAGCGGCCCTGTGGATAGCCGAATAGTCTGTCCATGCTCTGTCACCAGTCATTCCATCTCCCACTTCACTCAACAATTTCACCCACCAGTTACCTCCACATTGTTAACCTAATGGCCAATCGGTTCTCATGGGCATAGCAACCAGCAGCATTTGACACAGACCATCATTCTGTGTCAGGGATAACACTATCCTTTTGTTCTCCTATCCCAGTGGCCACTAACTGCTACAAGTTAGAATTGACTGGAGCCCACTTCCTAAGTGGACTCATCAGTACCACTTACATCCTAATGACATCAGGTGCATACATTTAGCTCCGTTATACCCCCTAAATTCAGTGTTGTACATCCAACTGCCTAACCAACACCACTGGAAGAAATTAAATGTGTCCAGAACTAAACTCTTGATTTCCAACCCCAACTTGGCCTTCCCTCTGAGCCTTCCCTATCTTACTTAATGGCAATTCCATTCTTTAAGTTGTCCAGGCATTGTGGATTGAATGGTGTCCCCCCAAAATGTAAGTTAACTTGGCTAGATCATGCTCCCCATTGTGTGGTTGTCCACCATTGTGTGATATGACTATTCCACGTGTTGTAAATCTTAACTCTGTGAAGTTAGTGAGGCAGGATTAGATGCAGTTGTGTTAATGAGTGAGGACTCAATCTACAGGATTAGGTTATGTTGAGTCAATCTCTTCTGAGGTACAAAAGGGAGAATCAAGCAAGAGGAGAGAGATGTCATGCTCCCGAGAAAGAAGAGCCATGAACAGGACATGTCCTTTGGACCTGAGGTCCCTATGCTGAGAAACCCCTAGACAAGGGGAGGATTGGTGACAAGGGTCTTCCCCCAGAGCCCACAGAGGAAGAAAGTTTTCCCCTGGAGCTGGCATCCGTAATTCTGACTTCTTGCTGCCTAGACTATGAGGGAATAAGTTTCTCTTTGTTAAAGCCATCACTTGTGGTATTTCTGCTATAGCAAAAAAAAAAAAAATTGCTACCGAGTTGATTCCAACTCATAATGACCCTATATAACAGAATCTCCCCAAAGGGTTTGCAAGGAGCATCTGGCAGATTTGAACTGCTGACCATTTGGTTAACAGCCATAGCACTTAACTACTGTACCACCAGGGTTCCATCACTAGATAATTAAGACATCAAGTCATAAACCTTGAGTAATCTTTAACTCCATATCCAATTCTTTAGTAAACCCTGTTTGCTCCATCTTCAAAATATATCCAGAATCATTGTACTAAGTGAAATTAGTCAGCTGCAAAAGGACAAATATTGTATGAGACTACTATTATATAAACTCAAGAAAAGCCTTAAACACAGAATAAAACAGTCTTTGACAGGATGGTTACAGGAGGATAATTCACTAATTCCGTAACAAAACAAAAAAACCGAACACAGTGACAAGAATTATTTTAGGTGAAGGATGGGACAACACACACTAAGGTAGAAGTTAGCACAACTGGACTAAACCAAAAGCTAAGAAGTTTCCTAAATACAGCTCAACACATCAAGGGACAGAGTAACAGGGGCAGGGATCTGAGGACCATGCTTTCAAGGGATAGCTAGGTCAGTTGGCATAACAGAGTTTATTAAGAAAATGTTCTGCATCCTACTTTGGTGAGTGGCATCTGGGGTCTTAAAAGCTAGCAAGCAGCCATCTAAGAAGCATCAATTGGTCTCAACCCACCTGAAGCAAAGGAGCACGAAGAGCGTGAAAGACGGTACGGGTAACATGAGCCCAAGAGACAGAAAGAGTCACATAAACCAGAGACTGCATCAGCATGAGACCAGAACTAGGAGGCACCTGGCTACCACCAATAACTACTTTTACAAGGGAGCTCAACAAAGAGTGCTTGATGAAGCGGGAGAATTGTGGGGTGCAGAACTCAAACCTGAGTAAACAGACCAGATTCGATGGTCTGACAAACTGGAGGGTCCCCAGAAGGCACGGCCCCCGGATCTCCATTAGCCCAGAACTAAATGTCGAACATAAAATTTTTAAACTGGTAAAGAGTGTGTTTCTTGGCTTAAGTAGATACAGGAGACTAACTGGGCAGCCCCTGTCCAGAGGTGAGATGAGAAGATCGAGGTGGACAGGAGGTGGCTGAATGGACACGGAAAACGTGGGTTAGAGGGAAGGAGTGTGCTGTCACAGTATCAGAAAGAGCAGCTAGGGTCACACAGCAAAGTGTGTGTAAGGCTGTATTGAGAAACTGACGAATTATAAACTCTCACTTAAAACACAACCGGATAATATATATAGATCCAGAGTCTCACTATTTCTCACTGCTTAGGGCTACCACCCTGGTCCAAGACACATTATTTCTCACCTGGACTATTCCTGCCAGTCCTTTAACCAGGCTCCCTTGCCCCTACCCTTGCCAACTTCCTAGATGTAATCATTCTTCAAGACAAGGGGAAATTCTCTCAGCTTCTGTTCACCTAAAAAATAGCTTTACTGCCAGGACGGGGTGCACACTGTAGAGTCCCTAACGTGGCAGGAGAAACATAAACGTACAGAACTAGAACTCTATCAAGTGACTACAATTGGTCCTTCTGTCTGGAGGGTTCTCTGGGAGCTTGGCCCTCAGGCTCGAACCTCAAACTGCATCTAACAATGATACCAGCTCCCCAGACAAAGACTGGACTGGACTATGTTAGACACGCTGTGATCCTGGCACCAAAAAACTTTGGGGCTTAAACAAAGTCATGGTGGCTAGCCAAAAAACTCATTGCTGGAGGCGGGAAGATAGGTGAGGGGAGATAAGTCTTGATCAAATAGGCATGAGAATTTCTGGCTAAGAAGGGGGAGAGTGCTGTCACAGGAGGATGCGAAAGGGAGGGGAGAGCAGCTAGGATAGCATAGTGGTGTGAGTTCCAAATGTTATATGGCACATAGAATTGGATTGTTTACTTGTACTTAAATCACAATAAAGTTTATTAAAAAAATATCTTCACTTGCATTTTTGAAATGTATTTTTGCTGGATATAGAATTATAGGTTGACAGCTTTTTTATTTTCCTTTTAAGCACTTCAAAGGTTTCATTTAATTGTTTAATGACTTCTGATGAGATAGTTATAATTCTTATTGTTGTTTCCCTGTAGGCAGTATGTCTTTTTGACTGTGGGTCATATTTTGCTGTATATTTACATGTCTTATAATTTTGGATTGTGCATTGGACATTATGGATGATTACACAGACTCTAGTGTCTGTTAAATTTCTCTGAGGAGTACTGCATGTGAGTCTAGCAAGTAGGTAAATTATTGGTAGATCATCTTGATCCTAAGGTGACTTGGTTTGGGGCTTCTGTTATGGTAAGTCTATTTTAGCTATAAGGTTGCTATGAGTCAGAACTGACTTGACAGCAGTGGGTTTGGTTTTTGGGGATATTTCAGCTTTGTCCTTAGTCCTAGAGTGAACTTTTTAGCTCTGGGAATGGTCTTTACTCTTAAGATACAGCCTTCTGGAATTTAAATGGAAAGTCTTAGGTGCTTAGCAAACCCCTGACTTGGAAGGACTTGAACTGCAGTAGACGGCAGAAATCTCTGCTTAGCTTTTTCAGCCTTCCACCTTTTGCTTTTCCCTGGGTGTGTCGCAGTCCTCCTCTTCCCCGGCCCATGTACATTTAAGGAATCAGCCAAGAATCTGAAAAGAGTTAATACAGAATACGCAGTCCTTCCTCTATGATGTCTTCTTTGATGTTCAATTTCCGGCTTCTCTGCAAGCTTTAGCCCAGTAAGACTGTTACTATCCATTCACTGTGTACTGCATAGACTAGTGAGTAACCTCAGAAAAGCTGTATAAATGTGGCTTTCCACACTGTGGCTCCTTTCTTTCAAGGATTTCATCTCCTCCAGTTTCTATCTGCTTTTGGTCACTGTCTCATGCCTCCAGAATTCATAATTGTTTCCAGCAGAAGAGTTAGTCTGATGTATGATTTTCAGGGCCTAGAGGTGCAATCTTTGGCTGCAGATACTATTTCTAATCCAACAACTCTCAAATTTATATCTACAGCCCCTGTATCTTCCTAATGTCCAGACTTGCCTATCCAGCTGCTTCTGGAATGACTAACAAGCACCTCAAGTTACATATGAAGAAAAACAGTCTCCATCATTGTCCTGTACAAAATGATTTCACATCGAGTTTTTGCCACCTCAGTAAGACCTTCATCCTTCTCATCTAATTGTTCACAGAAAACTTTGGAGACACGTTTTTGGTTCCTCTTTTTTCCTCACATTCTGCATCCATACATCAGCAAATTCTGTTGGCTCTACCTTAAACGCATATGCAGGATGAAACTATACATCTGAAATCTGCATAATAAAAAGCTAGTAGGTAAAAGTGGGTAGAAGTATAAATGAAATAATGAAATAAGATCAGTCATCAGCTGATAATCATTGAAACTAGGTACATGGATGTTTGTTATACTACTCTATTTCTTTTAATGTTTGAAATAATGTTTGCTTATGTGTATGCAGTGGAGTGTGGAACGTTCTATATCCTTCCAATCTGAAAACTGAATCAAACAGAAGTTAAGGAAACCAGCAGAGGGATTATAAAGTAGACTGGCTGCTCTAAGTCTGTGTGCTGATGAACGACCCACCCACACACCTCTCTGAAGGGCCAGAAGCAGAAAGACAATTAAGCACTCTCTAGTCTGCACCAGATCTCCCAGACTGCTCTTCTCTCTCTACTTTAAGCTGACTTCAGGTCAGAGCTCAAGAATGGGGCAGTGACTCCAATCTTTTAAGAGCTTTGTTGGATGACTTCCAGTGTTCAGCCTTGTCTGTCTGAAACTCTTCTTAAATCTTCTGAGGTTTCCCCATTACTGAGTACTCCGCTGCCCCTCTCCTTGCCTGATTGATGATTAAGCATCTAGGGAGACGTCATCTTTTTCCCATCACATATCTGTTATTTGGGTGGAGATTTCTTTTTAATTCTCCAACCAATAAAGAAAAAACTACCCAATTCCTTTTGACTCATGATCTGAGACATACTTGGGTATGGAACTGTGTGGACTTGCTGCAGAAAATCTTTTAAAGAGGACACTTTAAATATAATTTAAATGCATAATAAATTTCTACCCCATTCACCAAAGCAAGCCTAAAGACAGCTGATACAGTGTAGTTGAAACACGTGTCCTTTCAGACATGAAGTCAGAGAGCTTTTGCCATCCTGGCTGCCTAGATCACTTGATCAGAACACAGTCACGGAGGAAACACAGGCATGCATCACCTCTCAGGTAAACAGCACCTGTGAAGTAGCTCCTCACTCTAGGAAGAAGCTTGGCTGATCAAATAAACACCAGTCTGTACTTATCTGAAAATAAACGGAGTAGCTTTAACCAAGTCATTTCCCTGTTTCAGAACTTCCTGGGCTTTCCCCTCATCCACTCCTTCCTCCCCAAGCTCATCAGCCCCACTGTGCCCACGACCAGGCTGTGTTCTCCGTTCTCCGTGTCTCCCTGCACCTTGTTGTTGTTAGCTGCCATCAGGTTGGCCCTCAATTCACGGCAACCTCGTGCACAACAGAACAAGGCATTTCCCAGCCCTGCACCACTCCAACAATCAGCTACACATCAGACCACTATGACCCACAGGGTGTTCACCGGCTGATTTTCAGAAGCAGATTGCCAATCCTATCTTCCCAGTCTATCATAATCTGGAAACTCCTCTGAAATCTGTTCCGCATCATAGCAAAATACAAGCCTCCAATGACTGGGATGTATTAACTGGGAATTGAATGTGGGTCTCCTGCATGCCAGGCAAGAACTGTACCACTGAACCAGCCGCTGACCCCACTCTGCCAACTTTGGTCCACCCTCACTCTCGCTGTTGGGACCCTGCAGTACCAAGATCTGTGCAGCACAGACTCTGCTTCAGATCTTGTGATTCCACTCATTTGCTTGGGTTTGTTCATGACAGCACTGACGATGTCCTTCCAAATAGGGAACGTCCGTCTTCCCCCAGTGTAGGGCAGAAAATCAATACTTAGAATGCCTGGCCACCCAACTTATCTTATTTAGAAATGTAAATAAAATAGTCCAACACGTGAGTGGAACCACGACTCAAGGCTGAACTTACACATCCTTGCACCATCTTCTAGGTTCAGCATCCTCTTGCCTCTGCTGTGGGATGAAAATCCTGGTGTTTTCATGCAAAGGTAACTTCCATGCCTAGCCCATCCTCTGGAGACAATCACTATTTACTTAGAGCATCTCTATTAAAGAAATATGAAGGAAGTTTTCATATTCAGAATAAAGGAAATAAGTTTTTCTGTTGTAAGACACTACCCTCTCCAAAGAGTAGCATGTCATTGGATGTTCCTTAGTACAACACTGAGGCAGCTACAGCTTCACCATGGACTAGTCTAGCCCCAGTCGACATGACAACTGGTAGCTACCCACCTGGCTACCAGGGACAAAGTGAGAACCACAGACCAGGTCCTCCCCAACACCAGGAGCTAAATGGGCCAGGTCCCCAACCCTGCTGACCCCATTTTCTCCAACCCATCCAAGATTTGTCAAAGCCTATGGTTATAAAACAGTCAGTACGATAGCTAAACAAGAGAGGACCCTCTGGAAGCCTAAAACAAAGGGGGGCAGGAGGGAAGTATACCAGGCATTTCAAGGGAAAGAACTTAAAAATTCATGAGCTCTCATGAAAAGAAAACACCACAGCAGAATCAAAGTCTTCTAAGCATCTGTCAGTTGATCAAGATGCGTTAACTGCCTTCCTACCATGTATAAGGCATTGCTGGAAATACTAAAGTGCATACAAAGACACACAGATGTAGCATACATACAGCAGAGATGTTTGAAAACAATCAATTTTAGCTCTGACTTAAAAGAGCTTCTAAGAGAAGCAGCACTAATCAAATCTAAGCCACTCCTCCTGAAGCCTCCTGTACTGAAGGAACCAAACTGTAGCACCAAACTTGCTATGTCAAGGCTTCTCTCAGGAGTGTTCATTGCCCCAGTGCCCCTTGCATGGTTTCTTACGCATGTATCTCACGAACACCCAACTGAGGTATCCAGGGGAAAGACTGGATAGTCTTTCAAGGTGGTAAGGAGCTCTGATTTAGCAAGGGAAGTTAGAGAACATGGGCCTGATTATAACACAACGACTGCTGCCACAGCAGTAGGCACCAAATGCAAAAAGAACCCTGAGAAGGGGCATTGAATCGAGGGAGAATGGGGGGAAGCTTCATGGTGGAGGTGATGTCTCAGCTGGGCTTGGAGGAACAACTAGTGTTTTGTCAGGCTGTCAAGAAGGGTGTTGGAAGTCCTGGGACCAGAATTAGCGAAGGTGCCAAAGCCAGAAAGAGCTGCAAACAGAATTCTGGAGACAAGAGTGTCTATGTTGGGTGAAAATTTTGACAATATTCAAGATTTTGTTTTCCACATACATGCCCCTTTCTCTTCCCTACCCTCCCCCCAACAGTCTTTCAAATAAAGTTAGACCACGAAGCTTCTGGTGAAGCTATTACCACACCACAGTGACAGCACCGTCACTGTTCAGCTGTAACCCTCAGAGGCTTCATTATTTTCAGCATTGTTGTGATGATGACCACTAACATTGAAAGCTGAGGGTTTTTTTGAAAATGAAAAGGGAGTTCTAAGTGCTCCATCCATACGCCCAAGGTAAAACTTGGTCAACTGAATGTGTGGTTTTGCTCTAAGCCACAGTTAGGAGAGCTTAGGATCTGATATAAGAACAGTCCATTCTTAGGGAGTGAGTGGAAAGACTGCTAAAACAGGAAGAGACAAAAATTTAGAGAGGAAGAGCAAGAAATAAGAATATCTACGACTATATCTTCTTTCCCTCTCAGGATCAACCCCCAAGTGGCTATGTGTGTAGCAGAGGTTGTTAGACACTTCAGTGGCATCCCTCCAAAACATGTGTTGAAACACATACCCTTATACCTGTAAACAGAGCCCTGGCATTGCAGCAGTTAAGAGCTCAGCTGTTATCCAAAAGGATGGCAGTTTGAATCCACTAGCCACTCCTTGGAAAACCAATGGGGCAATGCCACTCTGTCCTACAGGGCTGCTATGAGTTGGAATTGACTCAACAGCAACGGGCTTGGGGTGGGGGTTTTTGTTTGTTTTGTATCTGTAAATATGACCTTGTTTTAAAATAGGAATTTCCTTCTGTTATGTTAATGAAATGCAAGTTGATGCTATTCTTTAGTATGCACTCCCTCCTAATAGAGTGAGTTTTGTTCTTCCCAAAGCATGCTGGGGAAGAATGTGGAATGAACTGGGCTAAAACACCAGGCTGAGAGCTGTGTGGCTGAGCCGGGGGCAAAGGTCCAGAAGGCCTTGTCAACAAGAAGAGAAACACCTGGGCCTGGACAAATAGTCTCTGAGAATGCTGGCGCCAAGGGGCTTGAGAGGAAAGCAATAAATCTTAGCCCCAGCTGGCGGTACAGGACATAAGCTTATGTACTCTGCTAAGGGGTAGCAGAGTGCAACCAGAGTTGCCACTGGCCCAACACCCTGCATGGAAGTCTGTATGTCTTGATGGCGGGTTACAGAGGTTACCTGGTTTCTTGGAGAGGCAGCTGACCTCGGATCCAGATACCACAGTTTTTATATAATATAAAGGTGATAACAGAGTGTATCCTAAACATAATCTCTTCTGAATTATAAAAAGTGCAGGAGAGACACAAAGACACACACTTTGTGGGGGGAGACAGATGCCAACAACTGGAGAAGAATGCCAAGGATCATCGTCAAACACCAGAAACTAGGAAAAAGGCTCACAGAAGGAACTGATGCTCCCAAGACCCCACTGTAAGCTTTTAGTCTCCCAAACTGTGAGAAAACACTCTGTTCTTTAAGGCCACTGACTTGTGGTATTTGTGTTACGGGAGTACCAGGTAACTAAGACAGAGATTGTTGGATGGCGATGGGAGAATTTCAGAGCATCCGAATCGTGGACTACTTTCATAGGCACAGCCTGGAGACAGCTGCAAGCCACTTAGAGAAGCCCTACTTATGCCTGAGGGGCATCCCCAGCATGGACTGGAAACCTTAGCGCAGCATTGGTGGATAGGCTTCCAAAGTTTGAGCAAAATGTTCAGGACATTCCCAACATCTTCTGTACCCACCTGCTGTCCCCAGAATCTCAGGAAGGTGCTGGGAAGCAAAGCAGATTAACAGTCCTTCTTAAACAGAAGTTGTTTAAGACAGAGACCTCGAGACCAAAGGCAATGGCAGGGCTGCAGTCACCTGTAAGTAAGCTGCAAAAGCCAACGAGTTACTGCATCTATCAGCAGATTTGGCAGAGCCAGCAGCCTGTGAGCAGAGACAGGACCAATCAGCAGCAGCAGGACTGTCCAAGGGGCACAAGCCCTGGAGGACCAGTGTCCTCTGCCATTCAGAGATGGCATGTGCTTCTCCACCTGCCACATGCCATCTTGGGGAGGAAAACAGGAGGAAGCTTTGACAACTAAGCACTTATTCCTAAGAGGCAGTTTGAAAACTGAGATACTTCTAAATCAGAAGAGAATGAGTTGTCTTTGATTAGCAAATTCAAGACGTTCACCCCTCTTCCCATACTTTCCTCAAGCCAGACGGGGCTCGTGAGAAATTTTAAATGAATGGTATTAAGTGAAGAAAGTATAGTTTTCTTTTGCATGGTCTGAGTTTTAATGTGTGGGAGGTGGGTCAAGAAGAGAACATGAAACAAGGTTTGAAAGCCCACAGGGGGTGTGACAAGAATCTGGGGTTCAAATCCTGGATGACCCTTCCCTTGGACTTTTCAAAAAGGCAGGCCTCAGTGCTCTGAAAACCCTGGCGACATAGTGATTAAAGGCTATGTCTGCTAACCGAAAGGTCAGCACTTCAAATATACCAGGCACTCCTTGGAAACCCTACAGAGCAGTTCTACTCTGACCTATAGGGTTGCTGTGAGTCAGAATCAACTTGATGGTGGTGGGCTTTTAGTGCTCTGGTTTCACACTGCTAAATCAGCATTATCAGGTGAGGCCAGGGAGTCTGCATTTAAAAGCTCTCCTAATTGGGAGACTACGTCAGCAGGAGGACAGAGGAACTAGATGGTGCCCGGCCACCACCAAAGGCAGCCCTGACAGGGAACACAATGTTGAGTCCCTGACATAGCACAAGAAAAAAGGGAGTGCAGATCAATAACTCTATTAAAAGACCAGATTTGGTGGTCTGAAAACCTGGAGAGTCCCCTGGGAATGGGACCCCTAAACTTGCTGCTAGACCAAACTTGAAACCACTACTGAAGCCAACACTTCAGACAAAAGACAGGACTGGATGCAGGGACACCAAGTGATGGTGGTGGTGTGTGTACCTTAAAGCTTAACATATATGAGGCCGTCCTACAGGTTTCTTTATAGAGAGAAGAGCATGGAGAGAAGATAGTGTTGGTTGAGTGGAGAGCAGAAGATTGGAAAAGAAAAGGGTGCTGTCACAGGGTGAGGAGGCCAGATAGAGGAGGGTTGCAGACAGGTCGGTGCTCGGGGTTTTATATGGAAAATTGACTTTGATTGTAAACTTTCACTTGATAACAATAAAAAAATGAAAGCCTATATGACTCAAATTTGGTACAAACAAGTATCAATTATGGACAACACATCACTCCCTTGGGGCTGAGGGACAGGGCAAGAGTAGCCCCTGAGGACAGTCACAGCAGATGAAATGCTGCAGGCAGTAAAGAGAGAGGGAGTATAAAAGAAAATCCACGCGGTTGGTGTACCTAGGTCCTAACACACTGGCTGGGAATAGCAGCGATAGGAAGCAATTCTGGGAGTTGGAAGACATTTTTGTCTCACTTTTATTACCGTCTTTTAAAAAAGGGAATGATTGGGCATATTTTCAGGCTTCAGGAAGGGGCAGTGGAGGCAGAGTTGAAAGTCTCAGGGGAGGAACTGAAGCAAGTCCTGAAGAAAGCTTGCAGAGGGAGCTTGCAGAACTAGCCCAGGCTTGGAGCACGTGGCTCAGCCCACACAGGAGAGACGTTTCCTCTGCCACAGGGCTAAGGAGGAAAGGAGAATTGCTAGTGAAGAAGGGGCAGGGTTCCAGGAGGAAGGTCGGCAGGTCCCTGTGAGAATGGCAGGGGAGGGACACTTCATGTCCGGGCCTCTCAGAGCCCCTCTCAGCTTCCTACAAAAACTTTAGCACCTATTTTACATTTAATAAAGACAAAAATGGCAAAAGGCTTTACTCACAGAGGGCAGTGGCAACAGGGTGGGTTAGAAAGGCTTTTCTTTTTCTTTTTGCTGTACCTATGGAGGAAACTCTGGTGGCTTGGGGTTAAGTGGCTGCTAACCAAAAAGGTTTGCAGTTCCAATCCACCAGGTGCTCCTTGAGAATATTCTATGGGGGAATTTCTACTCTGTCTTCTAGGGTCGCTATGAGTTGGAATCAACGGCAGTGGGCTTGGCAGCGGTGGATACCTACGGAAATCAAAAATTAAACCAAACTCCCTGTCATCAAATTGATTCCACTGATGGGTTCAAACCGCAATATTTTTGATTAGCAGTGGTAGCACTTAATCACTATACCACCAGGATTTCCCTAGGGCTCCAAACTTGCAGAAACCCTGGCGGCATAATGGTTAAGTGCTACATCTGCTAATCAAAAGGTCAGTGGTTCAAGTTTATGAGACACTCTGTTCTACTCTGTCCTATACTGAGTTGCTATGCACCAAAATTGACTCAACAGCAATGCTGTTTTTTGTAAAATTTGATGCATTGTTCAGAATCTATTTTTATGGGAAAATGTTCTTATGTAATTGTGTAGCTTTAAAAAAGACACAATAAATTACAACCAACCTGAAAATAGTACTCTTGGATATGTTAGAAAATAAGACAGGTCTTAGCCTAATAACTGCCTAAAGAATTTATCAAAACATGAACAAGTAATCACCAATCATTTTAGTCTTACTGCTTACCTTGGCATGTTTAATGCTATGTATCTTCAATATACTTCTCGTGCTCACTATATCTAAACACTTAATGCCAGCTGCTCAATAAATTATTTAGTCCCACCGCACTTTTACTTTGGGATGCTTGCAACAAAGAAGATAAATAAATGTTTGGTTCCAAATACTAATCAAAGCATACTCAACTCAAACCAAAAATTCACTGCCTTAGGGTCGATTTCGACTCACAGCAACCTCACAGACAGAGCAGAACTGCCCCGTATGTTTTCCAAGGTGCACCTGGTGGATTCAAATTGCTGATTTCCTGGTTAGCAGCCGTAGCACTGAACCACTGTGCCACCAGGCTTTCCATACTCAAAGTAGGGTACGTAAAAGGAAAACCATGCATTTGAAGCGTATCAAAAATTTTTATATTTAATTTCAAATGCAACATTTTAAGTGGACCAACACCAGTTTTTTATGGTCCTCAAGGCCAATAAAAAAATATTTTTACATGTCCATTTTGGTTCGCTGAATGGCTTAGTACGTTTTAGAGATTTTTTTTATGATTTGCAATAGCTTTTTCCAACTGAATGTGCTTGTTACAGAAGCTTCAAACTTTTCCTGTTGAATACACATGCCTATTCAAAGCAAAAACTGAGGGTGGGGGGACAGATACCAAATTACTTTCTCTGGGCTTTGGAATCTGGATGACTTTTTGTTGGGTCTTTTTTGCATTTAACAAAAGTAATGGCATTTATTAAAGAATTTGAAACTGAAAACAACTACCAAAAAAAAAAGTCATAACTACTGAGCTGCCAGTAAAAGACCACATGATATTTTGTATATTTACACTGTGATAATCTAAAGGGGTTATGTGACTGCTCAAGAACAGTGTGGGGAAGGGAAAGCCCATCTAAACACTTATTCAAGGAGGGATGTATTTTCTCTGAAAAATTCAGTTAAAAAAAAAACAAACCTTGGGCACACACAAGTTGAAGGCTGATGTCAACTCCATCTTCTACCAAAACAGCCTCATCACCTAAGAACAAGTTCACTTCCTAGCTCTCAGTACCAGGGACTTCAGACTCTCCAGCCAATTTCGTACCTGCAATTACGAACAGGATGCAGATCACTGCGGTATCTTCTTTTCTAAAATTTTAGAGTTGTGACATAACTTATTGGTAAAATCTCCCTAAAGCACTCCACGCTTCTACGAACAGCTGACATGAAGTACAGCAGGTATGAGGCCTGACAACTGAGTCCATGAACTCAGCTGTTCTCATTGCTACGTACCTCATTGCTGAGTGTCACTATGGTTGCCTTCAGAGTACTCCACTCGGGAAGCGGTGCACCAATGCCAGAGCTCAGTCCACCCTTCAAAGCAGTTTTGGAACTCTTGCTGGAATCGTCCTTGCACGTGGCAGCATGGTGGCAATTTTCCTAACTTAATCATATAGTTGTCTGTGAGGGAGTTTTAGTCAGTAAACAATTGTATTGGAACCCTCCCCCTGCTCACCTGATCTGGCCCCCAGTGGCTTTTTTCTTTATGTAAAGGTAATATTGAAAGGAAGACATTCTGATAACATTCAGGACATCAAGGGATAATACGACGACAGGTCCTGATGACCATTCCAGGAAGTTCCAAAATTTGCCTATGAAATCCTACTTGAGTGATTCCTTCTACTTCACTAGTGAAGTAGACGCTCCCAACTCTAGTGCTGTACCAGCCAGGCTCAGAGTTGAAAAGGGGCTCATTCCTGGCCATGTGGGTGACACCAGGTACAGTAGCCGTGACACCACTACAAAGTAAACTAGTACACATCCTTCTGGTGTCAGCTCACCTTCACGGCATACAGATTTCTACTTAATGCTCTAAGAATTAAGAAGACTTTGAACCAAGTAGGTCGCTCTATTAAGACTCACTCAGCTTGGGATTGCTCCAGCTTCTCTGAGTTTTCCACTCTTTTCTGACAAACACAACCAACTTTCAGACACAAGGCTCTTGTGGTCACATGCATTTATCTTCTCAATCCTTCCTTTTACCACTGTAGGGCCTTTCCTCTCCGCACCTGCTGGAATGAAAGCTGGCATGCATGAAGCATGCCAACCTGAAAAGCCATTTGTGGGATTGGGCTTGGTGGCTGCCACCCTCTGCCACCTCCATGACGACACGCATGGGCTGGTCTAACGGAGGACGACAGCCACGTGAAGAAGGGCTGAGTTGTCAGTCAAGACCAACTCCCAGACATGTGATCCAGCTGACTAAAACCACACAGAGGTCCCCAGCCTTAACTGCTGACCTGTCCACTCAAAAACCTAGTGTTTATTGTTGTGCCTGCTGAGGCTCCCTAGTTGTTATGTGTCACTTCTGTAGCCACAGATAATTGCTACACTAGATTTCAATTTACTTGATACATCTCTTGAAACTGAGAGGAGTAGACTTGGTAGGAAGAACCTTCACTAACGCCATTTCTTGATAATTCGTATCCTGTATAGTCCTTTATCCAAAGCTGGGCAATTACTTGGTGCCAAATGCTCTCTCAACTGCTCTCATTGAACCCCCCAGCCACTCTGAAAGTAACCTGTCCATTTACACAATGAGAACTTGAGGTGGGCTGACGAAATGACTTGTCTGTGGTCCTAGAGTAAGACATAATGAGGACTCAAACCCAAGATTTCTAGTGGCATTTTCCATTACATCAGAAGTGATAACCAAGGCTTAAAACAAACAAAATGTTATTTTGCCTAGACTCATTAGAGTAAAAAAAAGTTTATTCAGAGAAGGCTACTCAGAGTTGTTTTTTTCCCCTTTAATCCCACCATCCAAGATAACTGAGGTATTTGACCATTACCGGACTGTTTTCTTTAAGCATTCCATCCTTAACTTCTTGTTGGTTAAATGGCCTTTAACATACTGCTATCCCCAGTTGAGAAACAGCCAGACAACCAGAGAGAATAAATCATAGACTCTCCATTTCCTGGTTTTCTCTTAAAAGGTTTTATGTTCAAAACCCCTCTCCCAACAGTCACTGTTTATGTAAATTGTAAATTTGAACACTAGTTGTTCCTTGGAGACTGTCTGGATTACAAAAAGTACATTCTTTCTTAAAATAAGTAGATATAAATTGTGTAAGAGTGGCTACACAAATAACAGGCACCTCCCCCTTCCAAAGATGATCTTTTAAAGAACATAAAAAAGCAAACGAATTTTTTAAATATTTCCCCCTTTCCTGTTTTTGGATCTCAAAAACATAAGCAGATCAATGCAATATCCTGAGTTTTCTAAAAGACTAGTTGCAGGTGGGTAGGGCCAGACTGGATACCCTGATGGTGTAGTGGTTAAGTGCTACAGCTGCTAACCAAAAGATGAGCAGTTCGCATCCACCAGCAGCTCCTTGAAAACTTTATGTGGCAGTACTACTCTTCCCTACAGGGTTGCTATGAGTCAGAATCCACTTGACAGCAACGGGTTGGAATTGGTTTAGGGACAGACTGGGAAAAAAGGAGACGCAGGACACGGATTAAGTGGACCCTCTGGCAAACAGGATTGCACCATATTACACGTTACACAAGCCCTGCTAGAAATCTGTGACCTCAAAATTTGGTTCAACAAACTGAGCTTGATAGGTTACATACATAGCTGGGTATCAGAACGACAAAGGGCAGGAAGATAATGCCTTAGTTGAGAACTGGTTAAATTTCTAGAGCATAACATTTTTGTCAGTTGTTTCCACTTTAGAATTTAAAGAAAAGCAAAACACTGAATTACCTTTTGCCTCATACTTCATGCATGTGACTTGTAGCAGAAAAGCCCCCCTTTCAGAACTTCAGTGCACAGCGAGAAACTACAGTGATCTGCAGGCCACTAATCCTGTTACAGATGAAAGCATTCAATTATCTCTATAAAATTAAATTCCTTAGAAAATGTGTTTGTGATTGACTAAATGCATTTAAAAAATGTGGTGATACCACACGCTATTATTCAAGATCTTGATTTAAAAGTTGGAACAAAGTAGCTTGTGGTTCTTGGGTAAAACAAAGACATTAACCTGCTTTTTCAATATAAAATGGCAACCTAGACATTCTTACAAAGTACTTTTATTCCAGATGTGAAACTAGGCTTGCCAACTGTATGCTGCAAACAATCACTTAAAGGTAGGTCATTTGTACTAAAACTTTACTTATTTACAGTATGTACTAAAAAGTGTGGTCAAGCACTGCCAAGAACACAGGCTGGTGTTTAGCAGTAAGATCTCTAATGAAAAAAACCTTAGAATTTTTAAATCAGGTAGGCGGTCCCAGTAGTGAATCACTGTTAGGTATAACCAAAGTTCTATACAAAGCTCCAAGAGGGGGGTCTCTAAGCTAATAATTTCCAGCTGTACGGGAGGCAGAGAGGACATACACACCTGTCTTTGTTCGACACTGTTGACTCAATTCTCATAGTGACCCTCTGCCACATGACAAGGCACTGCCCCGCCCTGCACCATGTCTCTCATCACTGTTACGCTTTAAGTCTGTTACCCCTACTGTGTGTCAACCCACCTCCTTGCCCATAGGGTTCATAAGGAGCACCAGGTGTACTGAAAAAGTCCTCTGTCTCTCTGACTCTCCACCAAGCATGATGTCCTCCAGGGACTGATCCCTCCTGAGAACACGTCCAAAACATGGACACAGGTTTGCCATCTTTGCTTCTAGAAGCATTCTGTTGCAGTTCTTCCAGTACATGCCATTGGTGTATATGGAGCAAATACCCTCACTTCCTCCAACACATAACCCATCCTCTGCCTGGGATCATGGCTGCCCTTTTCTCGGCCTCTGCCCCAGGTTGCCTGTTTAGTACCACAACCTCGTTGCAGATTATGAAACCTGAGGGGAACAGATATGGCTTTTCTGGGCTGTTACATGTGTGCTTCACAGGAGCACCTACCATCTGTGTAGTCGGGCCACCACACAGCAGCAGCTCAGTCATGTCCTTTTCTCACACTGATTCATGAGTTTTGTCCCCAGACCTCCTTTTCAGTGTCTGAAGTCCTCGCCAGCTATCCAATTCCACTGTCTCCTTGAACAATGACCTTTAATTATATCTGATCCACCTTCTTCTCACATCCTTCAAGGGCATCTCCTTCTTCCTCTGCCATCACATCTCTCTCAAACTACGGTTTTTAAGCTGTATCACCACCAAGCACTAAACAAGGCACAGAAACAGCTAACGAAAGTACTGAAGACATTATGAATTGTGGCAAACCTGTCTCTCAAACTTCACTTATTCTATTAGCCATGATAAGGCCAGCGCATTTGGATTGCAGCACCGTCTATTACTCCTTAACTTTCCTGTATGCTTAGTCTCTTCCTCACTTACACTGAATTTGTTACCTGAGTCACTGCTTTCTCGTCTATTAATGTGGCTGATTTTAAGATGTGTTCCTATATATAAACTAGCATACCACTTGCATTTTAACATCATCATCAGTTAAGACTCATTCTAGAAATATTTATGTACCTACTCAGTGTAGCAGAAACCACACAGTTCATGTTAAGTATGCCAGTGACTTTCTTTAGGATTCCTGTATTTTTCAGTTAGGTTCCTCCTGTATATTTTCTTGAGTCCAATTAAGAAAGAAGCTGGACAACTGCCCAGTATAAGTATGTTCTTGAGGAGCTAATGTACTGACCTTCCCTCTAGGGCTTGGATGGATCACATGTTGAAGATAGCACCAAAAGACAACAGAATTTGATACCAAACACCTGTTTCTTAAAAGTTTCCATCTATTCGTAAGCAAATGATAAAAAATGGGTATGCCAAATGGGCAGCAAGCCCCAGCATCTGCCAGAGTTCTCTCCTACTTTTTAACCACTTGTCACCTGCAGGATGATCGGCAGCAAGTGTCCCCAGAGGTGACAGTTGAGGATTTCTGCTAATCATCTGTCAACTGAAGTGATGCTGTACTAAAATGTCAGGATGTCCCCTTTAGGTTGTTTATGTAATTGAATGGTGTAGCAATTTAAATTAGGATTGCTTACATTGGTTGCTCCTCAATAAAAGCTATTGATGAAACCATGGAAGTCTAGCAGAGTGTATTTCAGCCTTTGGGATCTCTGGTCTGCATCCTATACTGTATGTCTGAGTTTGAAGAAAGCCAGTCTATCAAGAAAGCACTCCTTCATCCACACCTAGCTAATCTACCAAGTTTCTCAAGTTTATAATTATTTCATGTCAGCAGCACTATAATTATAGTAGACCTAGGGCTTACCTGGAAACCCTGATGGCGTAGTAGTTAATTCAGCTGCTAACCAAAAGTCAGCAGTTCAAATCCACTCAGGCACTCCTTTGAAACTCTACGGGGCATTTCTCCTCTGTCCTATAGGGTTGCTATGACTTGGAGCAAACTCAAAGGCAATGGTTTTTACATCTTACCTAGTATTTTCTGATAAAGGCTTAAAAAATACATAGTATTTGGTTTTGCTAAAAGTGTATCTCCATCTTGAGAGTCACCATGAATTTTACCCTCTAGTTTGTTTTACCACACAGCACGTACCGTATGGGGTAGATATGTGATTCTGAACCAAAAAGTCCTGAAACTAAAATGCCTGACTAGTGCTTGGGGTGTGTGTGTGCATGGGGAGGGTACATTAAACTGTGTGTCTCTGCCTGCCAGGTAGGTGGGATAAACTTTTTCAGTAACCTTAAATTAAAAAGTCTAAAAAGATGTGCCTTTGACGTACTTTGGTATGTTAAATACACACAACTGTATTTTTTGTTTCCATGTAACTCAGGGCATAGACACAAAAACATATTTCCTTCTAGAAAAAGATCAGTTTAAAACAATTACAAACTAGTTCCATAATAACATGGTAAACAACTCAAACGTCATTTCTTTAATGCTAGGAAAAAAGTTCACCCTCCAGTGGTGAGAGCACTGTTAACACAGGTAGAAAGCAAACAAGATCAACAGTGAATGCACACACAGACACACACAAATATGTATAAAATCAACCAGAAATCACAGGACACTTAAGCAATGTTTTCTCAAGCAGAGCTATTTTCTTTTGTACTTTAAATAGACTAAAATATTTGGTGTGGGGTGGGGAGGAAATCAGTATTTCACAATACTTTAACTTGAAAACCAGCTGCAATAAGCCTCAGCTCTCTGTTTAATTAGAAAATGGGAGGGGGGAACCCTAAACAAACCCTGAATCACACTGTACTTTGGACAACCATAGGATGAAAGCTTACGAGGGACACATCTACCTACATCACTGTGCACAGAGAATGGGATCAAAGGAGTACTATCTACCAGAAGAGAATCCCAACACACTCAGCACCCACCATGCTGCATTACAAAGCCATCTCATGTGGTCAAGAGTCCAGCTGGTAAGCATCTTAGGGCTATGACGCTATAAAAACTGAGAGCAACCGTTCAGTCCTCATCGGGATGTTCAGTTCCTTTACCTGCCTTTTGTACTTTCAATAAAACATTCTTTGTAAAGAAATGGAATTCAACATTGTGGCCTCTCGACCAAGAGAAGTCTGGGAAATGTAGTAGAGACTAGAACATCAAGGGTCCTATTTTCCCTTGAGATAGAAGAAATCCAAAAACCACTCAAGCAGTCTTTTACTTTGGATGGTACTTAACCCCATAAGTACACATGACTTTTAGCTACATACACACAGGCTCTCAAGTACTTTGCCATCTAGCTGCCCTCTTCTCTGTTCCATTCAACGTCAGTTTCCATCCCTGGATCTCCAAATGTCAGTCTCACAACCATTTTGGTGGCTTTGGCTACCTACTGTCCATTAAAAACCCAGGTCTCATCCACACAGTACTGGCTGTGACTGAAGAACACTAGCCCACTAAGTATCAGAAACGCTGCCTGTCACATGGCAGGTGAATCCAACTGCCACTATTACAATGCAAGCAAATTAAGATAAAACACACAAATGTCTAGGGTGGTCAGCTCTTTCTGGTGTGCCTGAGAATTTCCTAGGTGGGAAGTCCTGCCCAAGTAAACCAAGGCAGCTGGTGACCCCAGGAACACCACTCACCACTCTCACAGCATTGACAGAGAAAACATAACCCTTCAGGAGTACACAGGCTACTTTCAAAGGCATGACCCCAAAAATATTTTTTAGGACACTTGTTAGTTGACAGGTCCTCTAAGCTTTTCGTATTTTAAAGGGACAGGAACTCCAGAAATACCTTAAAGGTGTCAATTTCAAGCACAGTTGGGAATACTCAAGCAAATCTGTTTTCAGAAAAATCCTCTATTGTCTAAAGATGATCTGATAACATAGCCAGAGGTTCTGGTTATCTAGTATTTTACTGTATCATTCTGACTTACACAAATAATTCAGTTGTATATGTCTTTTCATATTCTTCAGGTGAAAAGACTGATGTCAACTAGTTACTACACCCCTGCTGCATAAACTGGAAAGACAACAGTCAAATGGAGATACTTCTTTCAAAGTGCACAAAGGCCCCAGAACTGTGTTACTTTTAACTGTGCTGCACCAGAAAGTCTGGCCTTGGGAAAGATGGCAAAAAAAAAGCATTTTGATAACATTTTTATTTTGCCTACAAGGCTGTGATCTAGCTCAACAACTGCAGGACAGTGCTCACTGTAATCTCCAGTTTTTCTTGTCTCAGGGTCTTTGTAAAAATGGCTGACATCAGAGCTCCACTATCCCCACTAAAAAGATTTCAGATTTTTCTGCCTGAAAAGGTCAAAAAAACAAAAATAAAGCCTCAGGTCAAGTTGGTTGAAGAAATGGACGATTTTTGACTTTGCATTTTGCCAACACACAGGCAAACCAAATTCATGCATGTTACCTGCTTGCTCAACACAGTCATTCCTTCTCTTGATTTAATCTGTGTATATCACTTACATCAACAAATGAGTACCTTCTTAAAGTACACACATTTACCACAAAGGACTGTATTTTTTCTCAACCCAAGTTTTTTTCAGTTGAGCAGCCAAGAATGTGAACACCAAGTGGCAAAGAGGTCTTTTTTGGGACTTACAGATAAAAGTTCTTTGGGAAAAAGAACTGCAACTTGACTACAACTTGTATTCCCATAGACCAATCCTCAGAGCCAACTTGACGCTACAGCACAGTGAAGGGCATAAATAGCTCAATTGAGAACCAGACACAGGGCACATTACCTACCAACTGCCACTGTAAAAGAGCCAACTTTGAAGCCACAAGGAGAAAGAAGAGCTGGGTATGAATTCAAAAATAAGTAATATGTTTATCATTCTAAAGCCTGACTTTTGTTCTTAAATCAGTACATGATGTAATTGTTTGTTCAACAGATTACCACCTTTGTGAACAAAATCTTGGGAGTCTATCCTCATCTTCACCCAAAAGAGCAAACTGAAAACTTGGAAAAAACAGTGTTTTAGGCAGTGAGCAGGGCGAGTAGTGGGGAGTGTTACTTTTTGGACAAAAATCTAAGAGCCTTTGTACAGAATTAATGAACCTTTCTCACCCTCATCTGCAGAGGCATTACTCTTCCAAGGGGCCTTCATACCATCTCAAGCAATGGTGAAAATCTTTAGCCTGTTACAATGGATCTCAAGGCAGCACACCAATGGACATGAAGTTAACCTAGGCCAATGTTTTCTAGGCAGACACCTGTGAGTCAGGGATGACCCAAAGAACCTTGGAAAATCCATTTCTGTTGACCACAGCTAAACAAGTTAGGTCTGAATCACCTTCTGATCATCCATGAAGAACTGGACTTGACAGTGTATGTCCGAGCTAACTCTCTTACACTAGAATGGAACATTCAAAGAGGGGCTCATCACCCTGAAAGTAGTTAATACTAAATCAGCACCTTCCAGGAACCACGGCTACAGCCTTGGTGACACCATGCTCAAGAGCTCAGCTGTGAACCAAAATGTCAGCAGTTTGAATCCATGAGCTGCTCTCTGGAAACCTTATGGGGCAGTCCTACTTTGTCCATTAGGGTCACTGCGTAGTAACAAGTCGGCAGCATCAGCTTAGGGACCACTGGATGCATAATTTTAGCAAAAAGGCCCATGGCAGACTTTCATTTGATGTTAATAAATAAATTCTGGTTATGCTTCTTAGTTGTCCAGTTGCCTAAACATGATGTATTAGTCAAACAGCCAAATTCAGACTCTGACAGAATGAGAAAACAACAAACAAAATTAGTGTGACAGTTTATCTTTAGCACAAAAGGAAAATGTCTGCAAGCAAAAGGACTTTCTACGCAGCTGAAGACTTAGGCAAATGAACGACTGAATATTGCCAAAAGGATCCCTACTCACTCATCAGCTGTTCTGTGAGTGTACATGAATCTAAATTCATACACACATTATAAACCTTATTTCCTACTAAAAAGATGTAAGACTTAAAATTAGCTATGCTATCCAGATAAGACAGTTCCTACTCAAGCCATTTGACTGTGTGGATCATAGCAAATTATGGATAACACAGTAGAGACCGTGAATTGCTGAACACTTACTTAACTGTGCTCATAAGCACTCTGTGTATGGAACAAGAGGCAGTCATGCCAACAGAACAAGGGGACACTGTAGGGTTTAAAGTCAGGAAAGGTGTGCGTCTGGGGTTGTATCCCTTCAGCACATCTTTTCAATCTGTAGGCTGAGCAAATAATCCAAGAAGCTGGACTCTAGGCACAAGTAACAGCATCAGGATTGGAGGGAGACTCATTAACAAATTGTGTTATACAGATGACACAACTGCTTGCTGAAGCAAAGAGGATCTGAAACACTGATGAAGATCAAAGACCACAGCCTTCAGTATAGACTGCAACTCAACATCAGAAAAACAAAAATTCTCACAACTGGATCAGTAAGCAAACACTATCAGAAATGGAGAAAGGATACAAGTTGTTAAGGACTTCATTTTACTTGGCTCCTAAATCAGCACCCATGGAAGGAGAAGTCAAGAGATCAAAAGATGCAAGGAGCACAGAAGAAGCTGCAGACAGGCAGGCATGCAAATTTAAACTAGATGGTACACTTTCACTCCATCACAATAAAAAAAAAAGAAAGAAATCAAAAGAAGCATTGCACTGAGAAAACACGCTGCAAAGGACCTCTTCAAAATGTTGAAAAGTAAAGATGTCACCTTGAAGACTAAGGTGCGCCTGAGTGAAGCCATGGTATTTTCAATCACAACCTATGTGTGCGAAAGCTAGAGAATGAACAATGAAGACAGAAGAGAACAGATGCCTTTGAATTCTGATGCTAGAGAAGAATACTGTTGAATGTCTCATGGGCTGCCAAAAGAACAAACAGATCTGTTCTAGAAGAAGTACAACCGGAGTGCTCCCTGGAAGCAAACACAGCGAGGCTGAGTCTGACAGACTTCGCACATGTGGGCAGGAGGGATTAATCCCTGGAGAAGGAAATCATGCTTGGTAGAGGGTCAGCTGGACTGACACCGTGGCTGCAAATGATGAGCTTAACCATAAAAATGACTGTGGGCATGGCGCAGGATCAGGTAGTGTTTTGTTCCACTGTGCACAGGATCACTGTAAGTTAGAAATCAACTCAACAGCACCTAACAACGACAATCAAGAAATTACCATTTTCGAACAGAATTGAGACCCCAGAGATGACACCATCTGCCTATGAACAGTTGATATTCAACAAAGGCCCTAAGACATTAAACTGGGGTAAAAATAGCATCTTCAACAAATGGTGCTGGCAAAATTGGTTATCCATCTGCAATAAACTGAATCAAGATCCATATCTTACACCTTATACAAAAACCAACTCCAACTGGATAAAAGACCTAAATATCAAACCTAAAACAATAAAGCTCATCGAAGAAAAGGTAGGAACAACAATGGAAGTTTTAATACACAATGAGGACAGACTCCAAAATCTGTCAAAGAAACCTCAATCAACAGAAGAGAAAGTAGATAAATGGGAACTATTAAGAATCAAACACTTTTGCTCATCCAAAGACTTTATTAATAGAATTAAAAGAACACTCACAGAGTGGGAAAAAATATTTGGCAACTCTATGTCAGATCGACGCCTGATCTCCATAATCTATAAGATACTACAAAATATCAATAAGAAGAAGATAAACCACCCAATTAAGCGATGGGCAAAGGAGATGGACAGAATACTTCACTAAAGAGGAGATCCAGGCAGCCAAAAAACACATGTGGACATGTTCACGATCTTTAGCTATTAAAGAAATTCAAATCAAGACAACAATGAGATACCATCTCACCCCAACAAGACTGGCCATGATCCAGAAAACACAAAACAACAAATGCTGGAGAGGCTGTGGAGAAAGTGGAACCCTCCTACACTGTTGATGGGGTTGCAAAATGGTCCAGCCTCTTTGGAAGGCAATCTGGCACTTCCTTAAAAAAATGGATATTGATATACCATTTGACCCAGTAATTCCACTACTTGGAATATATCCTACAGATTCAAGGCCTTTCACACCAACGGACACATGCACCAGAATGTTTATCGCGGCACAGTCCACAATAGCAAAAAGGTGGAATCAACCCAGATACCCAACAATAGAAGAATGGATAGGTAAACTGT